>CAWUFW010004011.1:0-1200000 GCA_963921515.1 Calotriton arnoldi | reverse complement strand
GATCAAAAAAGAAACACACAAGGGACAACATATCCCCAAGTCCATGGACCAATCACGACGCTGGGTCCCTCGTACAGTCCCTCTTCAAACCACTGCCCATCCTCTTTCGTTGCGTGAGTTATGCCATTCTTCTCGTTCTAGCTGTCCTGTTACCCGGAATCCGCTCCTGGTACCAAAAGACAATATCAGGGCTAGCGAAAACCGACAGTGGCCAAAGACAAAACTTAGTTTCATACCAATTAAAAAAGGCACTGCAAGACTATGAATTCGAAACAATGTTTCACAGAAGGAGACAAGATTCATTGATCACAACTCAAAAGTCATTAACTGTAACACTTGCAAAGAACATACATCAAGGAAAATCAGGAGAAAATGTACTTACTCCTAACAGGTGGGTGAGCTGGACAGATGTCAAAGGGTGGGATAATCCTCGCCTCCGAGTCCTTAATAGAATTGAAACTTTCCGTTACAATAGCTAGGACATTTTTCATTCTATGTCAGGAGCGGAGGCTTCGGATTATGCTTACTTACCACCAAATGTGCCATGTCAATGATAGGCTTGAAATAAAACCTTTTAAAGGTTGAATCTGAGGACCAGTCCGCCGCATTCATTATGTCCTCCAATCTCACCCCCAGCGTGAATGCCTTGGAGGCCATGGCCCCCGTGCTGAATGAGCTCCGAATTGTCTCAGGCTAATGCCCGCCTCTTGCATGACCTATCACACCCAACGTGCGATCGTCGGAGAGGAAACTGCCTTGTGTGGCTTTCTGAGAGCAATCAAAAGCTGACTCTCCCGCAGAGGCCTCAGTTCCAGAGACATCTCCTCATAAGCCTTAAAGCAGCGAACCACACACAGTTTAGGGGAGTCTGGAAATGCTGGGTACTCTATTATTCTAGTGTGACACTTAGTCCGACGCCTAATGGTAAAAGACACTCCCGTAGGAGAAAAGACTCTGCCTGTGATGTCCAGGGCTCGTACATCGGAAACTCTCCTGCAGGAGATAAGACAAAGAAGCATCGCCAATTTCGCAGATAGTTCCTTTCTCGAATAGTACTCAGGGTGCCACAGCAAAAACAAATTGAGCACCCTATTAACATCCCACAATTCCGAGTAGCGTGGCTCAGGGAGAAGCGACAAACGGAGTCCCCACAAAAGACGACAAACAAAAGGGTGTTCACCCACCAGATTGCCTTGTACCGGCACATGTCCCGCCGAAATGGCGGACCGAAAGGTGTTCACTGAGCGGTAGGCCAAACCCTGTTGGGCCAGACTCGCTAGGAAATTCAAAATGTGGACTAAGTCTGCGCCCTCGGGATCACAACCCCGTCGCACACACCAACGACACCATCGTCGCCAGGCAGATCGATACTGCTTGATGGTACTGTCCGCCCAGGCCTTGGACAAGAGGACTTCAGCGAAGTCCGAAAGGCCAGGGATAGACCATCTACTCCTGTAATCCTCCACGCCATGAGACGTAGGGCTCAGTTGAGCACCATCTGATGGGGAACCTGATCCGGACTGAGAAGCAGCTCTGGAAAGTGGGGGAGTCGGATTGGAAAATCCCAAGAAAGTTCCAGAAGAACTGGAAACCATACTTCAGACCTCCAAATAGGAGTGATGAGAGCCACGTTTGCCTGCTGTCGCCTGATCTGGGCCGCAACCCGAATGATCATTGCGAAGGGCGGGAACGCATAGGCTTGTTCCTACGTCCAATCCTGCAGGAAGGCATCCGTGGCTACTGCTAACGGATCTGGCCTCCAGCTGAAAAACCGGGGAACTTGATGGTCCAGTCTGGAGGCGAAAAGATCCACTGAAAAAGGTCCCCAAAGGTCCTGTTCCAGAGAAAAAACATCCGGATTTAACTTCCAGAGACTGGAATCTCTGAAGTGGCGTGATTGCCAATCCGCCACTTGATTCTCCAGCCCTGGGAGATACTCTGCCGTCACCGAAATGTGATGGTCCAGGCAAAACTGCCAAAGGTTCGTCGCTAGATCCGACAGCACCTTCGAGCGGGTGCCCCCCAGATGATTGATATACCGGACCGCCAATATATTGTCCATTTTCAACAGGACACACGACTGAACTCGCTACTTGGTCCAGCATCGCACCGCGAAGGAGCCTGCCAGGAGCTCCAGGCAGTTGATGTGTAACGTTTGCTCCTGCGGAGACCAAGACCCTCCTGTGGAAAAATCTCCACACCTGGCACCCCAACCTGACCTGCTGGCGTCTGACTCGATAACCAGGTCTGGGGCCGAGCCGAAAATCGCTCTCCCATTCCAGGCTTCCATGTGAGAGAGCCACCAATGAATCTCTTCCTGTGCCTCCTCTGACAGGGAAGCTGGGTGGGAGTAAGGAAACCCCTTCCGCAAATGTTTTGCTTTGTAGTGCAGCGGGCCTGGGAAAATCGCTTGGATGGAGGCCGACAGTAGCCCCACCACGCGGGCAATCTGTCAAAGGGGAACTCTCTGTTTGGTCAGCGTACGCCTCAACTTGTGCCGGATCTTGGCCAGCTTCCGTGCCGGAAGGCTGAGGATCGCCTCAATAGAGTCTATCATGAACCCCAAGAACGTGACCTTCTGAGCGGGTACCAACAGGGAATTTTTGGTGTTTATCACAAACCCAAGACTTTCCAAGAGAGTGACCGCTTGTTGCAACTGATCCCGAAGCAAGTGAGGATCCTGGGCCAACAGAAGCATGTCGTCCAGGTATACAATGAGACGCGTTCCTCGCGCCCGCAGGTACTCCACAACAGACCTGAGAACCTTCGTGAAGCACCAAGGAGCAGAGGAGAGACCGAAAGGAAGAGTAGTGAACTGGTACACCTGTTACCGCCAGAGAAACTGAAGGAACTTCCTGTGAGGCGGAAAAATAGGAATGGTCAAGTAGGCATCTTTTAAATCTAAGCGGACCATCCAATCCACGGGCCCCAGGACATCCCTTAAGAGGTGAATTCCCTCCATTTTGAAGTGGCGGTAAACGAGCCACTCGTTGAACTCGCGGAAGTTCAATACTGGGCGTTGTCCCCCATCCGTCTTGTCCACCAAGAACATGTTGCTTAGGAAACCCTGTGGATGCAAGACGGTGCGACATATGGCCCCTTTCTGTAAAAGCAATCGTGCTTCTTGGCGGGAAAATTGGATAGGGGATATGTTGTCCCTTGTTTGCTTCTTTTTTGATCACCCATTTCCCGAGGGTGTTTGGGAAATGTGGTTTGGTTATCAAGTTTTAAAATGGCTGCTATCAAAATAAAGTGAAGAAAGTATAGCATAATCCGAAGCCTCCGGTCCTGACATAGAATTAGACAGGGTTTTTCTTAGTGCAGTATGCTAACACCTTTTTATTCATCCTTTGTTCCGAGAACAAGCAAGGGTGTTTGTTTTTCATTGTGGCATTATAGCAACAAAAAAGTGAAATAACATAAATGAAGCAACCCCCAAAAACCATGGTGGAAATCGGAAGATAAATGTGCAATAAAGATGGATTTCGATTTTATTTTTGTTGTGTCACATTTGCTGCCCTTCAAAGACATAGGCCAAATGCTAGCCTATGTCTTCTTACAAATCCCTGCTTATTTGGAAACTGGCGTTTACTTTTATTCTTTTTTATAGCAAAGTGAGAGGATTTTGTAAAAGTGACCTAGTTGACAATCTCGCTGGGGTACGAAGTGAAAAAAGGACTGTAGGATGTCAGTTTCCTTCTAATAAAGAAAAACCTTTAAATACTTGTAAGTGAACTATATACATAAATAAAAATATATCAGCAATTAGAAAAGCACAAATGAATCAAATTTTTTGGGAATTCTGAAGTGTGATGGAAACAAAGATTTTAATAGGAAGAAATCAAGACACTTGACGCAAATGATAAATATTAGCTGAAACCCGATTTCCGCACCTCATCATTTGTGCACTATATAGTTTGGTCAAGATGCGGTCTCCGGCCGTGCAATGAATCAGGTTGACATACAGAGGTAGAATAAGTGTGACTACAAGTTCCGCTCTCCCCCAGAGGAACCATGAGGCATTGCCCAGACGTCTTAAATATTAACTGAATAACTATCGATCAGGTGAATCACCAACAAGGTGGTAATTATATATATTTTTACTAAGCATGCAAGTTTGTGTGCATAAAGTATAAAGAGCAGGAGTGGGTCCAGGGAGTTAGTTTCCCTAGGTGCTGATGAAAAGTCAATAGGGGCATGGCTAGAAACATGCTGACCTTGTAGGAAAGCAGACTCATAATTTCTCTTTTCCATACCATCTAGGGGTTAGATTAAATTAGTCACAGCCACTAGTCAGGTATTTTTAGTCTTCACCCTACACTGAAACCCCCTGCTCCTATTTTGTAAACATGGATTTTATCATTATACAGAAAGGGCTCCCACGTAGTCCGTAGGTCACAGCACACCTCGTTCGGCAGCGGAACGGGATGGACCCGATCATGAAGCATGCCACCAAGGGGATGACCCTGATGGGTGAGGGTTTCACAAGAAAATAGTCGTTTTCTCTAATGGAGGGTCAACCTTCTGTACATAGCCAGGTTCCTTTTTTGTGAAGTAAAATTTAAAGTGGAGGATAAACCTAGCATTTCCTCTCACTCCCTCTTGTTTTTAGTCGCTATATAGTGTGACCAGTAAAACTGAATGTCTATGAAAATGTAGTGGCCATTTCAACAGAAAATGCACTCTCACCAATGATCCAAAATGCACCACCGGGCTACAAACCACAACGTCACCACTCTCCTACGGAAAGGGCATGGCACATTTATCACACTTGTTTTTTGTGTGATGCTTGGATTTATCACAGTCTCTATGACTTCAGTGATATTACATTAATGACAGCACCCCCACTCTGAAAATTGTCCCAGCACCACTGTCACCACCTGCAGTGAGGGGAAGAATTTATAGATATGTCTTGCCCAGTTAAAGGCTAGAAATCAGTAGTTGCAGTGTCAGCAGCTCAGTCTGCACCTTTCGCACTTTATGTATTTATTTCTGCACTTCAACGTACTGCAAAGTTTCCCAGCAAAAAACGTTTTCTTCAACTAAAATTAGGTTTTGCTCGGTTTTTTTCCTCTAAAACTACAAGCCTTTTCCAATTTTTACAGTCCCCTTTTGTGCAAAAATATTACAAAACGTCATTAAATTTGTGAATTAAAAAATATCTTCATACCATATTTTGTCTACACTTGGTTTCTACATTTCTTGAAAACACTGTAATTGGTCATTTACAGCAGTACTTCGATCTGCACCCTTTTGTGCTACATTCAGTCAAGGTTAGAACCCAGTAAGAACATAGGGATGGCTTTTACCACCTTTTACGATAACTTTCCCAGTCAAGCAAATATATCTTCACAAATACTATTAAGCTGCTTCAGAACTGATACCTTCCATATGAGATGACCTGTTTAATATATAGTTTAATTAAACCACAGCAAAGTTCTCAATTATTTAGTGCTAAAGACACAGATGTAGTCATTACATTTTCTTTCAAAACAATTCTGCATCATTAGTCACAGGGCTGAGATAAGAAAATAATCATTCTGTTAAATGAAACGGGAGGGGCTGGGACCAGACAACAGCTGCCTGTGAAATGTAGACATATATCACTGGTTCTCCCAAGCAGAGCTAATGCTGAAACTGCAAGCAGTGCTATATCCACAGTGGTTTAATGAAGGTTTATTTGCTACACCCTGAGTCAATGTGTTCTCAGTTTCAAAGATACCCTCACACAAAACAACAGAAAACCATTTGACTGTCTTGGTAAGTCTGCTCACAAAATTGTGGCTTTGTCTTAACAAATGCAGCATTCCGAAGTAGCCAAAAGGCAACCCACAGCACTTTATAAAACTACAAAATAAATAAATCTGCAAAGTACTTGATGGCAGTAGAATTTAAACTAGCTGATGGATGTTTAGGTGAAGTACTGACAGACACCTTGCATTTCTACAACACATTGGACAATGTCCCTCAGCATTAATTCCAAGATGAGAAACTGCCCTTGAGAGACAGGTTACGGGTAAGCAATACACGTTATAACACAACAACAGCCACTGCAAACTGGCACAGATATGAGCTATTAGACAAGCAAAATACACATTCACATGCATAACAGATTAAGGCCAGTTTCTTACAGCTGTGTCACAAAATGATAAATCAGAGCAAAAAAATAGGCCTCAAGTTCAGAACCTGATCATACATTTACTTTTACTTACAGAAATTTGGGGAAAATATGTTTGTGCATCAGAAGGTATTAATGAGTCCTGAAACGTTGGAAGTAGAGGAAGTGGGAGGACATTTACATTGTGCAAAGAAGCTCATTGTCCATAAAAAGAGCCCAAAACACAGCCAGTGTAAAAAAGAAGAGCTGCTGATAGTTCAATGGGATTTTTCTCCAAGCCTCATGAACCACTTTTTAATTATTTATAGGTCACCTCCCCCGCATGTGTAGCAAACCTGATCATGACTGAATGGTTGCCTACCAAAACTTCGATTATATTAGGAGGCTGAAATATCTGGATTGTCAGACTAGAGTGCCTATCCCAAAATACCTAGATACACTCATCAACTTCTGCCGGCCCTTCAGTTTATCCAGATAGTCAAGGGACCAACTGTGAGACCTGGTTCCTGAAGATCTGGGATAGTCAGAGGTTACTGGGCTCCAATTTCAACAATTGACATTGTTTACTATTGGTTTCCTAAAGCCTATCGGAACCTAAATTGAAATTATAAAGGTATGAATCTTTAGCACTTGTCTCTCAGCGGTGATGAGCTAGAGGAGTCCAAGGTTTACTAAAGGAGATGCTGTGGGCATAGCACTAAGAATCCAGTAGGGTACTTTATTGTGACGTAGTAAATGATTGTCCTGTCAATGAGGTATTTTTTAAAAGAGCTTTAATATACACAGGAGAAATCTACTACACATAAACCACTGATTAGCAAACAGAACCAAATATCTTTGGTTCTGTCAATGGAGCTGTGTTCACTAGTGCATACATGACCTTGGATCTTCCCTGGCAGCACACAATACTTCCACTGCTGTAATCCTAGTTTTATTAACTAGTTCTAGAAAAGTAAAGGGTTTTGAACCACCTGCCACAAAACCCTCTGGACTCCAGAACTGCTTATGAATCCCACTCCCAAAGCAATAAAGCGCCCATCAAAGATTGACAATACAATTTGTTTTTCTGCAGCACAGGGGCATTATTCAGGGCCCAGTACCCATCGTATGGGTACAGTCTACAGACATACACTAGCCACAGGATAGTCTGTGAGGGTGAAGCAGAAGAACATCTGATCCCAGCTCCAAAAATGATTGTCACAAAACGTTCCAGAGCATGTTACTTAGAACCCACATGTCACAGTGAAGAAATTGCAATAGCAGAGGGTGTCCACACATCTAGGGGCAACATCCACAAAGAAGGGAAGGATAAAGCTGGAGGTAAGTTACACATAGAGTGGGACATACCATAAATGTTATCTTTGGAGATCAAGAAAAATGACTGAAAGTAGAACCTCTCCTACAAATCACATGGTCCTTCAACAGAGCCAGCTGCTTCAAACTAGCTAGCCCAAACTACGACTAAAAAGATAAATTAGCTGACTATTCAACCAAGAGAGACTGAAACCACTTAGTCACAAGGAGATATTTAGGAACTACCCCCTTTAGATAAGAGGATACCAAAAACAATCCAACCGGCTTGCAACTGTTTTTGAGAAACAAATTCAACTAATGGAATAAATGGTAAAACCTGGAAACAAAGATAAACAATGCCTGACATAAAGGAAAACTGCACGGTTATTTGAATATGCTTGGGAAATAAAATAGTTCCTCTTTAAAAATAAAATATAGGAATTTATGGTGCTACATTTTACTTACCCCACAGTTTGAAACTTTCTCTGTCCATCTATAAAATGTATGACATTTCTTGTAGAACATTCTGACTGTCATGATACTAACCCAAAAATAATACTCACATAAGGAAGATGTAATGCTACTCCCTAGTTTAGTTACAGGTAACGTTACCAAGACACATTGTAAAATAGATTACAAAAAAGTTAAAATGATACCATGGCAATGATTGGACCAAGAGTCCATGCCAATACACGAAACAACTGTTAGGTATCAAAAATTCACAATCATTGACTGGAACAAATTAAGACACTGTTCACAAGACACAAAATGTCCGATTCTCCTGAAGACTCCTTCTGGCTACAGAACAATTTCTTCATTACTTGACTCATATTGGATCTTTACTTTGAAAATGTGTGAACTACTCATTGTAAACTGGCATTGTTCAAGTCTTCCTCTAAAGAGTTGGCCCGCATTAATAAACGTCAAACGGACCCAGAAGACTTGACTAATTTTAGACCTATCTCTAGTTTACCTTTTCCATCTAAGAATGGATATATACAGCTGTTCTTTGAGGTAGCAATTGTTCGACCTGGTAATAATAATAATTTTAGATAGCCAGTCTGATTAGAATGGTGTCACAATCATCATCTACAGACATGTCACAATGATTTTAGGATTTGAGGATTTTGTACTTGAAAACAATTACTTTCTGTATCAAGGTAAACTGTATCTTCAAGTGCGTGGAACAGCAATGGGTGCCAGGTTTGCTCCCTCTTTTTTTGGTTTGTTTATGGGCTGGCAGGAAAGGGAGCATGCCTGGAATGATGCATTGCATGATGGGTTTAAACATGTTGTGTTATGGCTCTGCTATACTGATGACATTTTGATGATCTGGAATGGTACAGAGAATGAACTGATCAATTATCATGACTTTTTTTAATTGAACAGTAACCATGTGAATGTGGAGTTATCACTAAAGTGTCATTTCCCAAGTATTACTTTTCTTGATCTAGAAATATATGTCAAAAATAGAACGTTGATGACAAGATCCTACTGGAAGTCAGTAATAGTATCTTGCATTTTGACTCTGAACATCCCTACATCCAAAAGAAAAGCATTCCCTAAGGGGAATTAATGAAACATAAAAGAAATTGTAGTGAGGTATTCGAACCAGAGACTAGATTTAAAAAAACATAGTTAAACCTAACAAAACGTTGACTGAAGCTACTAAGAAGATATGGAGCATAAGTAGGAATGAGCTACTTAAAAATAAAAATATGCCTAAGGCAGACAATAATAATATAAGATTCATAACGAAATGGCTGTAACCTTTAGTGGATCTCAACATTATATTTATTCATTTTTGAAGTTTAGTTCTTCTGCTACCAATTACTAAGACCATTAATGATTCATTGGATTGGGTTATTGAATAGAATCTGGTTGTAACTGTTGAAATCCATCATGCAGCTATATAGCAACAAAATGATGATTTTTTTCACATAATAGATGTTATATTGCGAATCCTGTTATTAAGTTTATATAAGTGTTTGTGTGCAGCTGTTGTTCCCAGGGTCCACATATGTTGATTTAAGAATGGTGTCAGGACCCTGATTTTATTCAACCCATCAGCTGCATTAGATATCGTAGACCAGACGATTTGGATCGCTCAGCTTAAACAAATTGGAACTGAAGTTACGGTGCTGGAATAATGTTGCTCATATCTGCCAGACAGGATACAAATCAAAGTCACTTCTACATTGCAATCCCCCATCAATCGTAAACACTTGTCGGTCACCACAAGGACAAGTGCTGTCATCATCCATTCTTCAACAGTAACATATTTCAATTGATGAGGCCCATCCTCTCCTATTGGATCTTCTTTTTGAATCAGGCTGCAAATACCTAATTTGTACCAAAATTCTTGTTGAGTCTCAGACAGAACAACACCAAGTTTAAGAGCCTACTAGTGATTGATGAGGAGGTGCGGGAAAAATGTCTTAATGTTAAACCTGCCCAAATCTAAAAGCATGCTGAAAGGAGCTAAAACCAAGAACTGGTTTCAGTGTGTGCAGCCAGCACGAGAAGATATTTGGAACAGTCACTGGCAAATATAAACCTTACACCACTCTGGGATCTGCAGTGCACCGTCCCATCCTTTAAGAAGCTTCTAAAGAAAGTGACGGCGCTCCAATCCCCTCTTGAAGATAAAACCACCTACTCAACCCGGCGTCATGCATGGATGCTAATACAGAACTACAAAGAACTAGCACAGCAGTGGTTAATTTGTAAAAAAAAAAATAAGTGCTGGGGTTCTCGTCAGGGGGCAGCTTTCACCAGCCCAACAGAACCAATTACTAACCCTGAAAGTGGGGAGAGGATGTGGCGCAATGGCCAGAGCTACCGACTTCGGAGCTGGGGAACCAGGTTTGAGTCTCAGCGTTGGCTCAACATCCTGTGCTTCTGGGCAAATCACTTAATCTCCCCGTAAATGAATGTGTCCTTAAGTGGTGCTCATGAAAAGTGCCGGTGTTGATGATTAAGTGCCGGTACTGAGCACCGGAAACAACTGCTCGAATTAAGCACTGTAGCACCACAACCATATTTGGAAAGCAGGGTTCCCTATTCACTTGAAACAAAAATTAATGAAATACAGTTCGGGAATTTTCCTCCGCTTGATCACAATCCTCCCTGGCTAATGCTACGTGACAATGCTGTTTGCAGGCTCTGTGGGAAGATGAAAGAGTGCCTAGTCCACTTTGCTTGTATCTGCAAAAAGTTGCTGGATATCCGAAGGTCCCTACTGTGCCAGCAATTCACTGAGAGGTGTATTCGGTCATGCAGCTCAGCAATTTTAGCTTGTTTTGACCCAAAGTTTACAAGGCTGAACTGCCACTTTGTGAAATTTTTAAAGATTTTTAAAACGCAAGCGTATGCTGGAAAGGAGGACATGGTTACAAGTAGAGCGCAATAGAGCAATTAACCAATTCTATGTGTTGACATGCTTTTATATTTCTGTATTCTTCCTTTTATTCAAAATGGTATAAATTGTTTTCTTGCAAAGGTTTTAATTAACTAGGCAATAAATTGAATTCTGAATTCTGATAGTATCTTGTACTTCTCACAGGGGACTTTTACTATCAGCATATTGGAGAAACGTTCTACTAGCTATACATAGCAATTTTGACAGAATTATATTACATAATAAAATATTTAGTTCCATTAAAGCAGAATCCAAAATCATAACCTGAGATGAAGACGAGATAAGGGTATCTTGGCGCTGAATAGCAGATGTTTATTGTTACCCAACGGGACTCATTTTATTGACCTCAGAAGGATGAAAGCCTGAGTAGACCTGCCAGAATTTGAACCTGTGACCATGAGGTTAAACACAGGTTCCTACAGTGGATGCATTAGGCCACTAAGCCACCAGACCCGGCTTTAGGGTACACTGATAAAGACTGATAAAGTTGTCATATTGTGTGATGGTTATGAAAAAAAGGGGTTGGAAGAGTTTTATGACAAAGTTTCATTAAAAGGCGGACAAGAGCTTGTTATCACAGAAACAAGAAATTCTTCACAATCTACTTGACGATTGCCAATCACAGCAATGACTAAATGATGATGAAATGTGAAACTTTGATGTACATCTTATAATGACTCCAATCATTTACTTTCTTCCCAAGATTCACAAAGTAGGAAAATGTCCTCCTTGTCATTACATAATTGCCCGAAATTAATCACTAATGGAATGTACTGACCAAACATGGTTATTCTATAATTTCACCTTCAAGAACATTTAATTTGCTTATTAGTGGAGTTCGAAATTCACATAATTTGCAAAATTACTGGTAATTGCGCGAAATGAAGACTGCCATTTGGCACTATATTTTATCATGTTCATTTTGCTCTAAAAAAACAACGAAAGCACCATGAACAAGTGCTGTTTGCGCACCGCCATTCTGTGTTGTTTCCGTGCATTTGCAGTAAATTTTTACCATGAACGGCACATTTGTGGTAAATGTTTACTGTTGAATGGCACGTAATTACACAATGGTTTGGTAGTCAAAGAATAATGATAAATTAGATTCATATATTTATTATACATTGATGATTACACAAATATTGGTTTGCTAGTAATTATATTGATATATTGTAACTAATAAAATGTATTTTGAGAATATGGAATTGCATTCTCGATTTTCTTAGGTGCCTCTTTCGGTGTTTTAAAAATAGTTATGAGGCATATTTACAAGCCTCGTGCGCCGCCCGTGCATCACTTTTTGTGATGCACCGGCGGTGCATTTTGCTGCCCCATATTTACAAGAACACGAAGAGCCACCCTGTGTGGCTTTTCATGTCCTTGTAAATTTGACCCCTTTACACACAGTACTTGGCATGCAAGGGGCGTTCCATGGGTGTTGCTGTGGGTGTTCCCACGCAACATCCATGGAACCTGACACATTCCCAGATTTATGAGAAATTGTAACCCTAGGCATGCGCCAGAATGCTACGACTTCCCAGGGGAGGCGTAGGGAGGCGCAACGTGAAGAAATGTTTTCATTTCTCCTAGATTTTTCCTCTTTCTATTTGTGCTGCATTCTGCAGCACACATAGAAAGAGGAAATCACCATTACCATTCGTGATTGTTTTTGTGCAGGAAGGTGTCCCTTCCTGCAGAAAAACAATCTCCCCGCAACGCAGGCACCCATGCACCATGGTGCAAGGGTGCCTGCGTCGGCGCATGGCAGCCGATTGTGCGCCAGCCCAGGGGGGAGCGCAGGGATCTGTCATATTGTTGTACATATGACGCATCCCTGTGCTTTGTAAGTGACTCAGTGCGGCACAGCTAAATATCTTGCGGCACCGCGCTGAGTCACTTTCTTGTAAATAAGCCCCAGTTACATGTGTAATCATAGTAGGGTTGGATAGGACAGTAGCTATCATTTAGAGAGCACCTAGTGCTGGACATACACTCTTTACCCCATTTTCCTTGCTATATTTACTGAATCATTCTTGCGATATTACATAGATTTACATTATTTGCTAGGGCTGATGGATGTCACAACATCACTCATGAGTTAGGGCTCCGAAGTTTGGACCACATTTTAAGTTTGAGACCAGACAGTTTTTGAAATACCACTGTTATTGGAAATGGTGAAGTTTATTTACGAGCAAATCTTTTTAAGTTTACATGATGTGCAGACAAATACAGGGAATTGCAAAAAGGTTCACGTTAGCTCCCTCCTATGTCAACCCTTTCATGAGAAGGTCTAAAAGGGAACAGGCTTGGAGCTTTAAATTCTCCTAGCCAAATTTATCAAGGGCTGGTGTTGCTCTTGTGCCACACCAGGTGACACTAGGGCAATGCAAGTCCTTAAGTGAGATTTACTATGCCTCACAGAGTCACATTGCGTGGGACTGCATGGCATAGTAAATCTGGAGTGACTCAAGGCAGCGCAAACACTGGCTTGCATTAATGACTCTGCGCTGGGAAGACATTCCATGGGTGAAGCATGGGTGTTTCTATGCATCCACCCATGGGGTTTGGCACATTCCCAGGTTTACTAACACTAGTAAACCTGGTAATGCATTTTCGCAGGGGATGCGTAACGAGGAGAAATATCTTTATTTGTCATACTTTTTTCCTTTTTCTAAGTGTGCGGCATTCTGCAGCACATGTACTAATAGAAAAAAGCCTCTGAGGATATTTTTTATGCAGGATGGTGTCCCTTCCTGCACAAAAACAATCCTGCCTGCAACCCATGCACCTTTGCACCATGGCGCAAGGGTGTCTGCGTTGGAGCTTGGCAGTCACTAATGCACTAGCGCAGAGGGGTAGCAGGAATGTGCCGTATCTTAGTAGATATGGTGCATTCCTGCCCTCTCCATTTGACGCAGCACAGTTGCCTTGCTGTGTTGAGCTGCATCAAATGTTAGTAAATCTGGCCCTCCATTTAGGACAATAATATTAATTTCGGAGGTCCATATAGTGAAATCCTGATTTTAATATTGAGTGACACAAAAGGAAGAACTGAGTATAGTAACAAAGTGAGCCCAATTCAAAAACTGCATTTTGTAGTGCTTGAAGTAGTACTACTCAGGTACTACAATACTCTCGTAAGTATGGAGACCATCCATCCTTGCCAATTCTATCTTCTGTGTGGAGGTCTCTGCCACATGTGAGGTTTAGCAGTAATTGTGGGAGGGAACAGGGAGAGTTCCTGGAAACAGGGGAATAATTATTCATATATGGGTAGGGTTTAAGGATGGATAAGGAGGAGTTTATGGAGGGACAAGCTAATACAAACCCTCAATCTCCAAAGAGAAAGCCTGCTGCTACTCAGAAACAGCACTTTAAAAGTTACTACAACCAGAAAGAGCCCAAAACAGTAATAACTGTACTCCAACCCAAACCTGGAGTAATTCGACCACCACACATGGTCACCACTGGTACTGTAACTTCCTGTCACAGAAAGTAATGAAGGCAGGAGCTTAAACTGGAGCACCAAGGAACTAATGTTAAAATGAATTCATTATTTAGGCTTTTCAAAATATACATTTAAATGTAATTTAATGTTAAAAAAATATAAAAATAAAAAAGAAGTATATTTAATGAGACATTTTTAATAAAAATTTTGAAACAATAAATGTAAATTAATTTTTTTAATTCAATTAATTTATATTAATTATGTATGTAACATTCTGTATTTTTAATACATAATAATTACATATAAACATTTTACCATAGGTGTTTTGAAAGAATCAAATTCTAGAAAATATAACATATTTAAATTAATTAAATATTTGATTCAAAATTAAGGGCCTCATTAGGATGGCGGTCAGACCGCCACCAACAGGCTGTCAGTGGTGGTCGAACAGACATCCAGCAGAACGGTCCGACCGCCGCATTATGATTCGGTCGGTCGGGCCACATCGGTAGGAGGGACCGACCGATTCTTCTGATGGGCTCAAGGAGCCGGTGGGGCCGTTGGTCGGATCGTATTCCCTACAATAGGGGTGGTGCCAGCTCAGGCACCGCCATAGGGATTACGATGTCCCTTTCTGACAGCCTTTCCATGGCGGTTGGACCACCATAGAAAGGCTGTCGGAAATTGACTTTGGGGGCCCCTAGCAGGGCCCCCATCCCCTGTGGGCCTCTACTATGAGGCCTGGGGGGTGCACCTGTGGTGCCCCCCTAACAGCCATGTCCACAGGACATGGATGTGTAAAAACATTCCTTTTTCCATTGAGACTTGAGCTGCAGCCACAATGAAAAAAGCCATGATTCTAACCACCTACACGGCGGTCACATCATGATTTGGCAGGTGAGACCACCGACTACTTGTCAGTTGGTCCCAATCCTGCTACGATGGTGGTCCTATGCTCGTCCGACCGCCATCGTAATTGGGCACTAAGTTATTAGTGCTGTAGCATTTATTTATTTTGGTCTACATTTAAAATAAATATATAAAATTAATGTACATTAATATTTAAGATTAAAAAATGTATTTGTAGTTTATTATACTTATTAAATGTTCCCTATGCTTTACACATGGGAGATCTCCTACATGTGAAAAGTTACAAGTATTGTCTGGAGTAGAGACATGTAAGCCAACACTTTGTAGTAAATTTACACTCAGAAATGGTATATAGCTGAAGAAGTATATTTACTACACAGTGTAAGAGTAAATTTACATGTGCAAATTTACTAAAATTTAAATTCACCTTTGTGAATAAGCCCCTTTATTTTCAGATAGTGAGGAACATTTTATTTACACTCTGAGCCTTGAAAACAAATCACTTGTTAGTTGTCCTTTCAGAATTTCAACAACTATATTTCTTCATGTGAATTACTCACTAAAGAGAAGCCATATATATGAAATGAATACATAATTTCTTTTTTCTTTCACTGATGGGAGAACAATACACAAATACATTTTGTTTAGTAAATGTTGTCCCCCTATGGGTGAAATTCTGCCACCCACAATTCCAAGTGTCTCTGGGTCCGGAATTATTGAGTCCACAAACCCTGGACATGGGAATTCTGGGATCTTTTAGCACACTACCTTGCTTATTGCTGCTAGGACAGGAGCTGGGGCAGCAGCATAGCTCGATCCCTGAGGCAGCAGAGGTGGAGCAGATATTGACCCCCCCCTCCCTCTGATAGGCTGAATCCAGCCCTGAGAAAACGCCTTCCACCCCGCCTTCCATAAGCTACAACCTGGACCTCCTGTTGACACTTTCTGCCTGCTATGAGCAGATGAAAAATGCAAAATGTCAGCGGTTCTCTACCTGGAACCGAGGAAAACCTCATGGGAAAGGACCCACTGTCTCTAGATCCATGTGGTTATTCCCCATTCAGTCATAATCAGCGCTCTTTGGTGGCGGGATACCAGCCAGAATCAGACATTCCAGCCCTCCAGTATCCCCACACAAAAACCGATAATGAGGGCCGTTGATGGGGGTGTATGTCATTTGCACCCTTATTGTGTTTAATGGTGGTAAAACAGCTTTGTTTGCACCAGTATTGCTCCTGCACTAAACTACTGTGGGGATTGGTTAGCAAGTACTGGCATGAGTGTTACTGTCAGCATCTATTTGATGTATCAGGCATCAGGAGTAAGACCACGATGTCCCATTGAATCCTGCTCTGGCATTGCAGGCAGTAGATCAGCAAATTTTGAATGAGATCATGACTTGCTCTCCGGTGCTTTACCAGTCTAGTTGCTACCATAAACCGTCTAAAAGAAGCTACATTAATATAGAGACACACAGACTGGTGGTATCTGTTTTCTGTGGGCTCCAGGGCTACACACTCCTCATTCCTGGCTTGTTTTTTTTATTATATCAAGAATGAACCAGATTCAGGCTCACTGAAATTCGGCCATTGTGTGGCTGCAACATGTTCTACATAATTATGGATTTGCTGCATTTGCAACATAATCCATCATCTGCTGATAATCTTCAGATTTTAACAAAAAAAGTGCTTTTAGCGCAAACGTTTCAAAAGTTACTCAAATCTCGGCAGCACCTGTTGCTGCGCAGTCGAAGGCCCTTCGCAAAGGTCCCTGGTGATCTTTCCGTTGCCTAGGGCTGTTGTTGGATGCCAGAGTGACATCAATGAGGTGAAAACTTTGGTCAGATGATGTATACCTATAAAAATGAGAAGATGCTAAGGAAATACTTTCACAAAATATTCTGCATTATAATGCATAATTTGCCTTTCGTTGCTGCATAATTTAGTAAACCCTGTGGTATAATTTGGTCCTTCCTGGGCACACAATTCCAGTGTCCCTGATAATGATCTATTGTTTACTCTTGGTACAATAAAAAATATGATTTACTTCGGGTCCAGCAACAGCCTGAGGCAGACAGGGACTCTGTAGATGTCTGGTGCAGGCGCATGAAGGTGTCTGCACCGGCCATCAGAGAGATTATCCAAGGCTGGTGAAATCACAATCCTGCTGTGTTTGAGATTGAGTGAGTCAGAGTGAGTCTGAGTGAGTCTGAGAATGAGTGAGACTAGGTGAGCATGAGAAACAGTGAGACTGATTGAGTCAGTCAGAATGAGTGGGACTGAGTGAGACTTAGACGAATGAGTGAGTCAGAATGAGTAAAACTCAGTGAGAATGAGTGCGATTGAGGGAGAATGAGTGAGAATGAGTCTGAGTGAGAATATGTGAGACTGAGTGAGTGAGGCTGAGGTAGTCAGTGAAGCTGACTGAGACAGAGTAAGCCAGAGTGAGAGTGAGTGATACTGAGTGACAATCTGTGAAGCTGAGTAATTCAGAGTGAGACCAAGTGAGCTGAAGTGAGTCAGAGAGAGTCAGAATGAGACTGAATGACATTGAGTGAGCCATAGTGAACTTGAGTCAGTCGGAATGAGTGAGAATGAGAGGGACTGAGTGACAATGAATGAGGTTGAGTGAGTATGAAAGAGTCAGAGTGAGACTGAATGAATCAAAATGAGTGAGACTAAGTGGGACTGAGTGAGATTAAGTGGGTCAGGTTGGGAATGAGTGAGACTGTGAGAGTCAATGAAGCTGAGTGCGCGTGAGTGAATCAGAGTGAGTTAACCTGAGTGCAAGTGCAACTGAGAGTGATTGTAGTGAATGAAACTGAATGAGAAAGAGTGACAGAGTAAGACTGAGTGCAAGCAAGGGTGAGAGACCCCCTAGAAGAAGTCAGGCTTGCTGACTGGAATTCAAGCCAAAGATTATGCTCCAACACACATTTATACACACACAGAAACACACACAAAATTGCATAAATTGAACACATTTGGCAAGGATGTAAAACTTAAAAAGATCTGAAATTAACCGCCATCCAAACCGAATGAAACAAATGGCAAAGTCCTTTGGCACAAACAGCCATGAACATATTGCTCCAAACACATCCACAAAAGTATCCTTCCAGCCACTACACTGTGTAGACACCGTAAATCAGGAAAATAATCTCCTCAGCCTGATTGAACTCTAAACAATATTGCTTACCTCTAAACAATTTAACACACAACCAAAATCAACGTTCAACATTGACTCATTGGTTAACCCGACTCCCAGAATATAAAGGCTGCCCAGGTCCAAAAAGGTCTGGAGGACCTCAGAGATGGCAGTAAAGCTTAAAGAAAAGCAGGAAGCAGAACATGTAGCATGAAAAGAAAGTGTAGTGCAGGTAGAATGGGCAGGAGTGGGGCTCGAGGGTAAGGGGAGGAGAGAAGAAGAAGGCAGATCTCCAACCTCGCTAACTGCCTTAATCATGAAAGCATCCGAAATCCATAGAAAGATATGGAATTAGTTTACACCCAATGTATCGGGAACTCAGTTCATGTTTTGTCACATCTGTGCAAAGTATTTCTTTTAACGATACCAAATTGTTCAAACGTGGATATATAAAACTTTAAATAAATAACCAGTCCTCAATATTTGCTTTTAGCTTTACCTAAAAATGTGTGGTATCAATCAGACTGTTGTGAGACAAGTCATGCTAGACAAGACAAATGACATCCGATATTCCCACCTTCATACAAATCAGTGGAACTTGAATGCTAAACACCTATAGATGGGGATGGAGAATGTAAATACAGGAGACTTTCTGGGCAAACAGGAGAAGAATGCAGACACAGGAGGAGGGTTTGGTGAGATGTTTAGTTGAAGAGGTCCTGTCCACTGAATAACACACCACTGCAATGTATACACAGGATACATCTGTGACGTTGATGCTGGCTCAATCATCAGATGGGGAATGAAAGAGACAGGACATCAGGACCAAGAGATGTTGCAGAGAAGGAAATAAGAAACATTCCAGGAAATGGTGCCCTACGTGGTCACTGGTTGGGGGTGAATGTGGCCTGTGGAGCTGCCAAGCCACGCGGACCTACTCATAAGATGACTGTATACAGGGCTGGTCTACAAGTTCTGAAAACAAGTAAGCCTGAAATGGGATCACACCGGGTCACGCCTGAAAAAGCCGCCAGCGTCCTGGTAGTACTGGAATCCATGAAACAACATCCAAGCACCGCTACCACAATGATCCAAACATGCTGAACTCATTCCCACAGCATTTTAACAATTTAGAAAATGTCAACTGCCAATTTTTTCAGAGGCCCTCCAGAGGGTTTCCAGACGATTCCAACCCTAGTGCCTCAAGCAAACTCTGAAAACTGTTTCTGAAGCATTGGTAAGGTCACCGGGCACTTGCTGGGCAGGGAGAGCGCACCGGTGCCCAGATGATGCTTCAGGTGGTCATCACATTATGGAATTCAATGACACGAGTAGCCATGCCGCTCTTGCATTTATTGAGACTCACGACTGGCCCAATGCTCTGTGTTACCTTTCTAAAGATGCTATGGTTTACATTGAACCACTGGTAATGATTTAAACTGAGCCATGATCCATCTGCTAATGTTCAAGGAGGAAGCACATGTTTGCAATTGATTTGTGAAATCTTTTCAGTTAAATGCTTTTAATATAAAAGCCATTGCTGGCTATTAAAGTGCCTTCATTAAAAAGATGTTTCCATTCTAGGCGGATGCAATACTCGCTCGCATGACATGTCAAGGCGTGATTGCTTCCACTTGTGGTCTGGTTCTGCAGGCAAACATCTAATTATCGCTTTGGAGTGGAGAAGCCCGCATTAAAGCACCGTCTAGCCATGGCCACTCGAAGTGGTAATCCGAACACAAGCACTTTTCTTGTAAAGTAATTAGTTCAGTCCTTGCAGAAGTAGATACCTCTTCGCTAAGATCCTAGCATCATAATACATTAAGTGGTGATCCACGCAAACAATGCTTGGCGCAGTTCACTGCCTGGGGCACATATTTTAGTATTAATAAAGCGTCTCCTAGCTTCCATTTTGTACTACTTAACTGCATGCTTATTCAAATGGTAGTACGGCCCCAGTGCTTAATTTGAGCCGGTGGTGTCCGGTGCTTCCCACCGCACCAGCACTTAATTGTCCACACCGGCACTTATGATAGTCTGCCACATGGTGACGTTGTCTGTTTAATTTACAAATGAGCACAACAACAGTAGGTCTTAATTCAATATATGTTAAAATGGACTAATGCCTGCTGCCTAAGCCATTCTTATAATGTTGGGGACCTGGGATAGTCAGAACTGTCACACTTGTAGGAGTGTGATGGTTAGCATTTGTGTTTATATTGTCATTGGCAGTGCTGGAATGACAAGGGGGGGCGAGAGCTGCAGCGGCCTCATGACGAGGGCCCTGACACTTATTATTTTGCAAATTAAGCACTGTATGGCCCAAGCAACTTAGCAAATATTTAATTCGAGCCGATGCAGCTTTGGAGGGAGGCAGAAAGAACAGACCACCCATGCAGTGATCTAAACTTCACACCCTTTCCTGGTGGCTATTTTGAGGAGGATAACGGGGGCTCTGTGGGTGGGGAAGGGGTGGTCGTTGGTACACATGGAGAGGAGGGTCACCTGAACACTGTAACACAAAGGCGGGTGAGACTGTTGTGTTGCCCTGTGTGTTGGAAGCTCTGCAGTGCAAGTGCACAGTACACTGCTGTGCAACCTAGAACAGTTGTGCGTTAAAACTGGCCACAGGATGTTGTGTGGAAGACAAAGGGACATCCTCTGGCCTTCATCAGCAGTGAAGGGTAGTGTTGCAGAGGCACAGTCTCTGCTGCATCAGTTGCAGCTTGTCTGTTAAAATTAGAATTTCTTTGCACATTCGTGGGTATGTGTGCCCTGAATTCCCTATCACAGGCATTGAGAGAGCCACTTTAATGAATAATACAGCAGGCCCGCCGCCCCTTTGTGGAACTGGGAACACGAATGCAGGTCCTGGAAATGTACAACTAAAATGGGGGGACATATCCTCAAACATACACTCAAAATGTCCCCTATGCCCTGGGACATCCACCTTTTTTAGCCTCTTATATTACCATTGATTTCTAAAAATAAAACCTGTCTCCTTCAGAGGCAATTAATAACCATTTTCAGTTGCTTTAATGACAATTTCCTTCTGGAGGAAAGCGATTACTGTAAATTTCTGCGTTATTACAAAAACACGATTTTTTATATAACCTTATAGCCTGCTGCAGACAGTGGCGTAATGAAACTTGAGGGGCCCCCCTGCAAAGAACATGCAGGGCCCCCCACGCTCCAGACCCATCCCAGAGCTCTCAGGCCAAGGACCTGCCAGTGAGAGAGGAGGACCCGGGAGCACGCCCCCCCCCACACACCGTGGGGGCTGCTGGGGCTTTTGTTACGGCACTGGCTGCAGAGGGCTATATTGGTTATTAAATGCCCTGAACCCCAGTTACAGTCCCGAGCTGCAGAGGAGGGCCTATAACGAGGGGGAGGGCCTTTAACAACAGGTATAGAGCCCGAGGCAGAAGGGCTATCAGGCTATTATAGCTATAACTAAGCTACAAGTAAGGGTAGAATGTTCTAAATTAAAAAGAGAGAAACAGGAAGACAAACATTAGAATGTTTGAGCAGAAGGCATATACCAGCCAGTATAAGCTTAGAGCCACTCATTGTCTTCAAAGGAGCTCTCAACATTCCAATGTTCTAATTTTCAGTAGATGAGACACCGCCATAGAAAGTGCATAAACTCACTATCCAACTTCAACCTATTACAGTTGAGTTCTCATTATGCGATGACTGCTGAGAGCGTCAAATCAAAATGATGAACAGAAACAGAAGCATTTCCCACATACAATACTTAAATGAACAATAATCTTTACCTTTCCAGATTTTTTCACATAAACTATAGGAGATAAGGGAACATTTATTGTCCATACTTTTGGTCTGGCTACGGACAGCTTTAGCTCTCTTGGATGCACTATACACAACACACCACTGCATACAGAAAGGGACTTTAGGTCGGCCCTCTCCAGTCATAATTTGGTTTACTTCAGCCCCCTTGAGACATTGTTTGTCCATTGTGCAGGTGTTGAACTGGTGTTGGGGTAAAATAGTTATTTCATCGGGCAGCATAGTTTACTTTTGCTCTGGGCATGCTAGCATCATGGAGTCCAAATGATGTAGGACTTTTAAGCTACAGGACCTCTCCGGTACATACTGAACACCCTGCAAGGCACCCCCAAAACCGCACCTCTCCTGATGTTTCCACCTGTATACTATTTTCCGTTCAGAACGCCCGACAAACAACTCAGAGCCCCGCTCTGCCACCTAATGTACACTAATCCACCAGACCCGTCTATGTATATTATGTATGTGATGTAAAGTGCTTTGACACCATACATTGGTATGAGTGGCGCTATAAAACGGATTAAATGCATCTGAGAAAGAGTGGTTATGGAGACTTGAGGGGCACGTTAAAGGGTGGTAATGAGGGAATCAGTGGTGGAGGTGGTGATTGGGGGGCAACAACAAACATTGTTGCACCGGTCGCCACCAAGCTACTCCCTTCCAAGCAGAGCACCTCCTGGCAAGCTACTTAGAGCCCCCGAGCCCTCCCCTCATGGTGCTGCCTGGTTGCTCCTTTCCATACCGAACAGTGAGTGCCTTTTACCTACCATGGCCTTAGTTTGTTTACCGGTGCATTTTGGGTAATGCTGCCTCTAGCGCTGGCGTCCCAGTTGGAATCACCTTTTGAAGTTCAGTTTTTGAACAGGGCCGTTCTGAAGATTTTCGAAAATGATTCATCTTAACTTAAAGGTCCTTTTACAAAACAGAATAAAAAGAGAATGAGAAGTCAATATATTGTTGAAAGATAAAAGATATGTTTCTCACTTCGTCGATTCCTGAGAGTTTTTTTTGTGGTCAAAGCTTAAACTACTTAATTTCACAAAAGTTAAAATAGTTTGTAGCCAATTTTCGTTGCTGTGTCTTTTTTCTTTGACTTTGGAAATCTAACGTGTGGAAGAAGAAAACATTGCTTGTGTATTGATATTGCTTTGGGAGAAAACAATTGCGAATTAATTCATATGACAGTTTGGCACCGTCTATTTACTTGCACGCTGGATGGCTCGGTGGGTTCACGCTCCTGCTGCCTTAAGTCCAATGTGCATGTAGCATGATTGTGAAATCAGTGAAATGCATCTTTTCCTGATTGTTTTACTGTAAGGAAACCGAAATAATCGATAACATGCAATGAATATGAAGATCTGTAAAACAGCTGAATGTCACAGGGAAATCAACACAGTTAATATAGCCTTATAGCCCGCCGTAGCAGGCTATACCGGCTATTAAAGGCCCGCTCCAGCGTTAAAGGCCAGAGCCGAAGGCGAGGGCCTTTAACAAGGGAGCGGGACTTTAATAGCCGGTATAGCCCAGCTACGAAGGGCTATAAGGCTATTAGAACATTCTGCCACTAGAGGGCAGAATGTTCTAATAAATAAAACAAAGGCTTCAGGGAGCGCGAGGGATTGAAATCCCCTCAGGCTCCCTGAAGCCTTTGTTCACAGCCACAGCTGTGAACAAAGAAACATTGGAATGTTGGAGCTCCGGGCTTATACCAGCCATTATAAGCCTGGAGCTACTCCATTGTTTTCAATGGAGCTCCCAACATTCCAATGTTCTAATTGGATTTAAATCTCTTAATATCCATTTACGTAGAAATTCTGTTCACCAAAGTACTCTGGACTCATATGAAGCCAGCTCCATTGGGCTACATGGTGATAACGGCAGGCCCTGTAAGACTCCATAACATAACATAAAATATATAAAATAACACAGTGGGGTGTGAAGCGCCATACAGATGCAATTACGACCTAACGCAATACTTCCTAACATAGAACATGCATTGCGCCGCACCATGTACCGTAGCGTATGCATGCCTTGCTGAGTTGTAAAGCACTATGCCAAAGAAAATGTTGGCAGACAATCAGTGCTTAATTTGAGCCGGTGGTTGCTGCTGGCCCAGTTTGGGGGACCAGCACTTATTTGTCATCATTGGACATTGACTGAGAGCATCAGAGTAAAGATGAAGAGAAAGAGGGAAAACCGGTCACAAAGGGAGAAAGCAGGACCCTGGAGGGTAAGATAAAGGCGTAAAGAGTGTCTGGCAGTGGATTAAAAAGTCCTCGTGGATTTAAGACTACGCAGCTTTGTTATTCTGTGCGTCGATGTTTAATTCCACGGCCCGTGGGCTTCTGAGTAGAGCTTGGGACCGGTACTCATTTTATTACAAATTAAGCATTGCAGTGCATCTACTTCGTCGCCAACCACTACATCATCAAGGTATGTGTGTATTTACTATTGGGAAAGGCACATCTACTTTAATTTTAATGTAGTGGATGCAGCATTTTCGTCATGGGTTATATCACATGAAATATTTTGAGGATGTACCGACACACACATGGCAGCGGTAGTAAGCGCTATATACATGCAATTGCAATTACACACATATGTGATGCTAATGCTATTTCGCACCTTACTGTAACATACTGACCTGGGGAGAGGTGTGGTGCAGCAGCCAGAGGGACTGACTCTTCTCGCACAGGGCTCACGATTCGATCCCGGCGACAGCTCAGCTCAACATCATATGACTCTAGACAATAGCTCACTTATTCTCCCTGATGGCCCCCAGCGCCTGGGTACCTTTAGGGGTGATAAGTCGCACTTTACTATTATGGAATTTAGATTTAGAATCTAGCAAGATGAATAAAGGGATATATCACATTTAACATATGGTATGTAACATAACTCATGTATTATGTTACCAGCATTTGACTGGAGCAACTACTGTTATTATGGGCACCCACTGATTTGTACCTGGAAAGGGCCGTCAATCACTTGTGTGTGTCGTTTGTTGATCTTTAGTTGTGTGAGATTGGCATAGTTTAGATCTGCTTTGTGTAGATTAGTGCAAAAGAAAGGGCGTTCGATCTCGGAAGACCTTTGTAGTGTTAGGTGTGCAAGAATCGATGTGCTGTGGGACTTTTCAGTTTCTTCTTTGTATTGTGTGATAGGTTGTCCATTGCTCAGCCAGAGTAAAACGAGAGTGTATGTTTGTGTGGCAGGTGGCATATGTGGGTGTGAGGGTTCTGTCTGACGTTCTGTGTGAGGATAACTATTTGTAGGTGTGTCTGGGATGATGGCATGTGGTAACGTTCTATGCAGTGGTCTTCAAAAGGTTTAATGCTGCGCCCCCAATTAAAAAAATAATAATAAACGCCCCCTCGAAATTTTTCACAGTTATTCTATTAAACTGGCAATGTTTAACTATATCTAGACTTACTTAAACATTGCAGTTAAGTTCTGTTAACGTTTTAAAAATGCAATCAAATACATGATTGCCAAACATACCATTCTGGTCAGGCAGGCCTTACTAACGTGTAAAAATATCCACAGTGTGATTATTAGAAATGGGGTGTGGGATTTTGAAAAATAACTGGAGTCCCTTCCTTTTTGACACCTTCTCTCAGCCAGGATATAAATGACAAAAGATGTTAGTGATGGCCTATTACAGAGCGGTTCACGGCCCCTCATTTTTTTCCACTGAACACAAAGCACTGTTATCAGCTTAATGCTTCTTTTGGCCAGAGCCTGGTGCCCCCACCCTGGGATCACTTGAAGCACCCCTAGAGGGGGCCGCCCCCCAGTTGGAAGACCTCTGTTCTATGGGGACTGCTGCTGGACGATGGCAAGAGTACGCCATCTCGGCAGTGTGCCGTGTAAGGCCTTTTTATACTGTGTTTAGATTGAGAGGTTGTGTGATGTGCCTTCTGTTAGGGGTAGATTAGCATCCTAAAACGGGTTGTACTCTAATCTGAGCGGCTATATGAGCTTTTGTAATATGAAGCTGTACTTTCCTGAAAGGTGAATAATAGTCGACTTCTGTAGGGAAGAAATGATGCAAGCCTGATAGACAAAACAGTGCATCACTGCAGTTCTAGGATCATTAGCTGGTTAGAAAGATGAGACAACAAGGAAACCCAACACACAGGGTCAAGCTGCAGGGCACGGGCGCTGAAGATCTCTGCCTACATAGGTGCAGCTACTCAATTGCTTTTTGTCTCATTTGCCTATCAGGCGCGGTGTTGTGGTGCAGCAAGGACGCCACAGGCTTTAATACCCTCCTTCCCCACTGGTTAGGTAGTAACAAGCAGCCATACTTGGGGTGCAGTTAATCCCTCCCTCATCAGAACAATGCACCCTGGTGACACTGACCATGCTGCACGAGTGACTGCTAGGCCCCTGATCCTTTGAGTCCTCCCTCCCGTGTACCCCTGATAATTCCCTGAATATTTCCAACCCCTTATTTCTTCTTTTCCTTGGTATCACACTACCTTTCTCTCTCCCCTTTTTATCTGTCCGCCTATCCATTACCCTTTCCATTCTTCTCTGATGTTTCTATTGTCTGGGGTGTCTGCTAATTTCCCTCTCTCCTTATCTCCTGCATTCTTCGTGATGGAGCAGGGTTTTCAAAAACTAAAACCTGCTCGGATTGAGACCCCTAGTAACATTAACTAATTTTTCTAATAGTGTGCAGTGAAAAACGTGTGGTTTTAATAACTAACATGGGGAAAAATAATACTGCACAAGCGCGTACTAAAGCACTGAACTAGGCCGCGAATGCTTGACTAATGAAAATAAAGAAGCTAATGCTGCTTTTTGTGCACGTTATTAACGTTTGTCAGGAAAACCTTAACATGGGTTGCGCATGGCTAGATGCAGCATTTGGGAGGGTGCGTAAAGAAAAGCATTTCAAAATGAGTAATTATATTTGTTTTATTTTCCGTAGAAGCATGACTAAAGAAAAAATGATTTTATTAACTGAAAAAGCAAAAGAGAATGTGGAGGGAAGGCAAAGGCAAGTGACCTTCGAATTTATGTGTGCCTGCCAAAAGTTAAACGTGAAGACGAAAAACAATCGACAAGTGATGAACGTTTCCTCTGGAAGCGCACGAGTGGCACAAGAAGTAACAGAACTTGAAACATTAGCGGAGAGAGAAGGAAACTGAAGTCTGATATTGTATACTTGTATTTCCTGGGATGATGTATTTGTGATGTTGAAAAAACAAAACAATAGAACATTGAGTAAGATGGACATGCCGAGTGTGGTGACAGTACACCCCCTTCCTTAACCAATCAAAATGTAGTTTTGTCTCAGAATCGAAACAAGTGTGGGTTGGACATTTGGGTTTTAGGGTATAATTGAGGTGCTTTGGTGGGAGGGGTGGTGTTGGTGTCTTCTTGCGATGCTGATGGCGTTAGGTGTGATCGTCGCTGTCGTCGGTTTGCTGTAGAGGCCTACCTGTTTCTTCCTGTTTCCTGATTCCTGACTTAGACTTTGCCCTTACAAATCATCTTGAGGGGCCCTGCTGCTCCCGTGGCCAGGGAGCAGATTTCCTGTTCCTTCTGTGTTAGTATACATAGAAACCTGAACTTGCATAATCATTTGCAAATGTATTTTGTCTCTGAAACTTTTCTCTCTTCGCCTTTCCACTCCTTCAATGCACTGTCAGTGTGATGTGAATTTTGACATTTCTCTTTGCTAATTGCTTATTCAGTGATATTCCATGGTTTTGTACTGTGTATTGGTACTTGACCACTGCCAAACTCAACTTCCAGAAAGGAATGCAAGATGTCGCAGTCTGGATGACCAACAGCTGCCTGAAACTCAACGCCGAGAAGACAGAAGTCCTCGTCCTCGGTACCACCCCTTCTGCGTGGGACAGCACCTAGTGGCCGACCGCCATCGGAAGCCCACCTACCCCCTCAGACCACGCCAAGAACCTCGGCATCGTACTCGACTCATCACTCACCATGAACCGACAGGTCAACGCCGTCACCTCCAGCTGCTTCAACACCCTCTGCATCCTCCGCAAGACCTTCAAGTGGATCCCCCCTGAGTCAAGGAAGACAGTTACCCACGCACTCATCACCAGCAGACTGGACTATGGAAACGCACTCTAAGCCTGCATCAACAAGTCCCTACTCCGCAAACTCCAGACAATACAGAACACCGCCGCCAGACTCGTCCTCGGCATCCCCCGACACGAACACATCAGCCAACACCTACGAAGTCTCCACTGGCTCCCCGTGGAGAAAAGAGTCACTTTCAAAATCCTCACTCACGCCTACAAATGCCTACACAACAACGGACCCAAATACCTCAACGACAGAATCAACTTCCACGTACCCAAAAGAAATCTCCGATCTTCCAACCTCGCACTGGCCGAAACCCCACGCATCCACAGAGCCAGAGCAGGCGGAAGATCCTTCTCTCACATTGCAGCCAAGACCTGGATCGAGCTACCGGCAGACATCAGACGCGCCCCCTCCCTGAACACCTTCAGGAAGACCCTCAAGACCTGGCTCTTCGGCTAAACAGATCTGCGGACCCCCCCTCAGTGCTTTGAGACCCTCACGGGTGAGTAGCGCGCTTACAATTCCCTGATTGATTGATTGAGCATTTATTTCACATTATTTAGATAAAACATTATAAATATACACTCTGTTCGTTTTTATTAGGGTGTGTTCATTAATTATTGCCTACAACTATTCAACTATAAAAAGATGTCATCGCCACATTATTTTTCTATGAGTAATGCAGGTTTGGTTAGAGATTGGTAAGTTAGGTCTGAACTTTTGCATTTACTCTGAACCCAGCGCGAGGGACTTTGTTGGGCAATGTAATTGGGCCTTGTTTATTTGCAAATTTATTGATCCCTGAGCGCTGGATCAGTTTTGGTAGCAGAGGATGGTTAACGTTGATTAGTTTGGCAATAATTATTGATTATTGATTTTTGGTTATTATTATGAAAAGTTAGTGTTCGTTTTGTTTCATGTAATCTGGAAATACAGGTACGGAGTTGCCTAAGATCCCGGGATGATGATGATGATGTTATTTTAGCCTTAAGGGAGCAGAGGAATAGTGTGGAAAAGTATCACACTGCAGAAGTACTTTGTCTGTTGTCGTAATATCAAACAGTGAGATGCTGTTGATGTTATTTTAGGGATTCATTCTGTTGAGAAAAGGTTGTGTGAAATAGTGGAAAGTCCGCTTCCGAAATTTAGTCTTTCCATCCCCAAAGGAGTACCAAGACTTTTTCACTTGAAAATTTTCTTCCGAAACTTTGGCTAGTATCCTCAGAAGAGTACCAAGACCTCTTTTTACTTGATTGGGAGTAGAGCAGCGCTGGTCATTATTTTACTAGAAGTAAAAGAGTCTCTTCGAATGATCGAACTATTTCTTTATTTAGTTGAGCATACAAAGTAGCATTGTTTTGTGTTGTTTCTAACAAGAATTTAGTTAAGAAAAACCTTGTAGTACATTGCCATATTATTTTGTAAAGGGAGGGTCAGTAGCAGGAGTTATACTGACGTCACAAAAAGCCGCGCTGGCATTGGTTGAGACAGTGGGCGCGTAGTGAGCCGTGATTGGTTAGTTGGTGTGAGCCGCGCTGGCATTGGTCGAGATGGTGGGCGTGTAGTGAGCCGTGATTGGTTGGTTGGTGTGAGGCGCGCTGGTATTGTTTGAGATTCAGCGAATAGAGTGAGAGGATTTACGGAAGGTTTCCCTTGTTTGTTTTTGGTATATTTAGTGAGAAAAAGAGAGTTTAAAATGAAGATGGTAAAAAGAATACAAGATTTCTTTAAAAAGGATAAGCCGATAGTTACTAGAGAGGGACTTCCTGTACCTCCTCCAAGATCACCTGCTTCTTTCATGATGTTGGAGCGTGGATATCATACGTGTACATGGTTAGAGAATTGGATGGGTTACACGGAAAATGATGGAGTTTTAGCTTTTCCAAAGCATGGTACTTTTAACGTGAGGATATTGGAAAATTTGAGGAGACAAATGAATTCATTAAAACCAAATCCCAGACCTATGCAGTATGAGGCGCTTGAAGAATGGGAACATGAAGCGTATAAAAGAGAGAGAGACAGGAATGGGATAAGATATAGGAATACATTGAGGAGATATTCAGAAGCTAAGTGGGATGATCAGATGAAGAGATGGAGAAGAGAAGTGATTACAGATGGGTTATATCCAGTAATTGCTGAGGATCAGGCTGGCGGAAAATGTAAAGAGAAAAAGAATAATGTAGAGACTTCAGAATTAGATATTGATCCAAATGAAATCGATGATGAATTACTAGATGAGATGCTATTAAAGAGACCTCCACCATATCAGGAGAGCCCGGATGGGATTTCTCCGAGTGCACCGTTAATTGAAATAGAAGTTACACAAGTTACACAAGTTACACATGTTCCGGCAGTTTCACAGTTTTCATTAGGTACTCGAGAGTTACAGGAAAAAGAGATTGACATGTTAAACAGAACAAGAGAGGAGTTGACTCAGAAAATTAGTCAGTTGAGTTTAAATGCAGAAGCATTGTCAGTGCCAGTAACAATTGGTCCTATAGTTCTATTGTACAGTGAGGGTCAAAATATTTAGAGAGTGCATACATTGACAATTCCTATGAATAATGTCAGGAATGCCAGTGGATCGGAACCAGTTGAGAGGAGTGCTTCATTAATTGATCTTCCAATAAATGAAAAGGTGATTGAAACACCAAAAAGAAGTGTGCAGATAGATCCTAGGAAACTAGTGCAGAATGTGAGAGAAATGACTCCAGTATCAGGGGGTTCAGTGGGACCTTCGCCAGAGGAGTTAGATGATTGGATAAGAGGAATAGAAACTAATAAGTCTAAATTGAGTATAGATATAGGTAAATTGAGAGTAGATCTGAAAGAAATGATTAATTGTACAATAAGTCCAGAGAGATTGAGTAAATATCAGGATGAAGAGTTGCTATTTTTGTGTAAAAATATCACAAGGAGAGCGGAGAATTTACATAAGAAATTGGTAGAGGTTGCACAAGAATATGGAGTGGATATTGGGAAATCTAAAGCTTTGCAGAAAACATATAGATTGGACTTTACTGAAAAGGATTTAGAGAGTTTGAATACATCTGGTAAACGATTGCAAATAAAAGAGCTGATTAATACCTTGAAGAAATGGGGTGATGTGGAACGATGGAAAGGTAGATGGGCGAAAAAGAAGGAAGAAATGATTGCTAGTAAAAATGTGAATGCATCTTCTTTACTTACGTTAAGAGAAGCAGAGCAAGTTGAAATGATATATCCGATGAGAGAAGTTCCAGGTGGTGGATATGTTCACATTCCTTGGTCAAGACAGGATATATTGTCTTTTACTAATGATTTCCCCAGATTGAGAGAAAAGCATGTCGAGTGGTACAAACAGGTTGAGAGGTTTGTAAAAGTTTCAAAGGTCTTGTTGAAAGATTTGGATGGCTTATTTGACATTGTAGTTCCAGCTGATTTATGGACTGAGTGTAATATTGCAGTTGATTGGCTAAAAGAGGAATATCCTTGAGATGTTAAAACAGGAGCACCTTCAGAAGAGGTGATGAAAAAATATAATCAGGTAATTATTTACTTGAAGGGTAAAATTTCTCCAAAAGAAACAGATTGGGTTAAAATTGATAGGACAACACATGAGTCAAAAGAATCAGTACATGCATATTATGAGAGGCTTTTACAAGTATTTAAACAGTATAGTGGCTTTGAAAGTATAACTGACAAAGATATGTGACATTTTGTGTATAGGTTTGTATTTGGATTGAAGCCTGAGATTAGTAATATGATTCAGCCACATTTGATTTGTTGGCAGAGTAAGACAGTGGATGAGATTTTGAGATATGCTAAGTATTGTAGTGATGATATTGAGTCGAGGCATAAGAAATTCAAAGAGAAGATGATGTGGTCACAAGTGAAAGTGGGGCAACAGAAAGATGGGAATTATGTCAATGCTTCTCAAACAGATTTTCAAATGAAAGTACAGAAACAGAATTTTCAAAATGGTCAGGTACCTATAATGAATGGTGTATTAAATGGTGGAAAAGGTAGAGGTAAGAATAATAGAGAGGAAAAGAAAAATAAATATCCTTGTCTTGCGTGCGGAAAGTTAGGACATTGGAAGAACGAGTGTAAGTTCTTGCTAGGAAATAATGGAATGATTCAAAATCTCAATCCGCAGATGCAGAATGAAGCGGTTGTGAATCAACAACAGCTGCAACAGCAACAGGTAGTTACACCACAGGTTCAACAAATACAAGTACCTCAAGCTCCTATGCCAAATAATGTGAATGCTCAAGTACAGAGATACAGTGCGAATGCTGGATTTCACTCGAGTGAACAAGTTGGTAAGAATCAAAGTGTACAACAATATTGGTTGCAGTGTCCTGAGAGTGATTCAGATTCATCTCAATGACGGTGCCTGAGGGGGGAGGAAGAGTGCGTGCTTGGCGCATCTCTAGTGGTAGATCAATCAGGTCCTTTTGTTGATGGGAAAGTGGAAGGTAATAATATTACATTCCTTGTGGACACTGGTGCTACCCGTTCTACTGTAAGAGCAGCAGAAATTCCAAACCTACCCCTCTCGGGAGAAACTATCCAAGTCGTAGGAGTTTCAAATAAGTATATTAGAACTCCAGTGACCAAACCAATGGAGGTTCATATTGGAGAATTCAGAGATATGCATCGTTTTGTGGTATGTGACACGAGTCCAGTGAATCTTTAAGTAGGGATTTACTTTGCAAGATGAATTGTACCATCTATTGTACATCGGATGGTATTGCTTTTCAGACACCAGATGAATATATTGCTTTTAAAATGATGTTAGCAAAGCAAGGGACAGAAGTGAATGATCTATATTCATTGCTCTCATTTGAGGATTTGCCCGGTGAGTTGAGAGACACAGTGAGAACAGATGTGTGGGATTTTACAGGAAAAAAAATTGGACTGATGAGAGGTGTTGACCCTATTCAAATTACAGTAAAACAAGGTGCAGAGTTTCCAAAAACACAACCATATAAGATGAGCCCTGAGACTATAGCAGGAGTTATTCCTGTAATAGAACAAATGATTGAACAAGGCATTCTGAAAGAAATATTGGGAAGTCCTTGCAATTCACCTATTATGGGAATTAAGAAACCAAGTGGAAAATACAGAATAGTGCAAGATTTGCGAAAAATAAATAAAATTGTGGTACCTTGTTGTCCAATAGTGCCAAACCCAGCAGTGATTCTTTACTGAATTCCTTGTGATGCGGAATGGTATACAGTGATTGATTTGTGTCAAGCATTTTTCTCGATACCTTTACATCCGGATAGCCAATATTTATTTGCTTTCTGGTTTGGAGACCGTGCTTTGGCATGGTGCCGAGTTCCTCAAGGGTTTACAGAGAGTACTTCAATTTTTAATCAGATTTTGAAAAAATGTCTAGGGTCATTGGTTATGCCAGAGAATTCAGTGTTAGCGCAGTATATTGATGACCTATTGGTGGCATCAAAAACACGAGAGGCATGTGTGACAGATACAATTGCTCTACTGAATCATTTGGCAGAAGGTGGGCATAAAGTGTCACCAGCAAAATTACAATTTTGTCAGAAAGAAGTTCAATATTTGGGACACAAAATTGAAAAAGGAGTTAGGAGAGTGTTACTGGATCGAATCAATGTGATTTTGCAAATGGAACCTCCCAAAACACAGAAAGAAGTTTGAATGTTTTTGGGCATGGTAGGATATTGAAGGCAATGGATTAGTGGATTCTCACTGATTGCCAAACCTCTACAGAGGTTGACTCACAAAGATGTGACTGATCCGATTGAATTGAATGAAGAGAGCATGAAAGCTTTCATTGAGCTGCGAGATAGTCTTTGTCGAGCACCTGCGTTGGGAATGCCAGACTATACGAAAGATTTTTCATTGTTCTGTTGTGAGAGAGATGGGTGTGCACTATCAGTTTTGACACACAAACACACGGGAAGGCACGTGGACCAGTGGCATATTTTTCTGCTACTTTGGACTCAGTGGCTGCAGCATTACAGGCTGCTACTTGTGTGAGTCTTGAGCAGAGTGAGTCAATTATTATGGGACATCCAGTGAAAGTATATGTGCCACACTCTGTTGAGATCCTATTAGCTCGCACATGAACACAGTACATGACGTACAGTCGTTTGACTAAATACGAGAGAGTGATTCTGGGTGCTGAGAATGTGACAGTAACAAGATGTACAACATTGAATCCAGCAACTTTGTTGCCGAGTTCAAGTTGTGAAGAAGTGAGAGACGAAGCAGATCATGATTGTTTGGATGTGACAGAGTTGTGTACAAAACCAAGACCTGACATAAAAGATACACCACTGGAAGAATCAGATTGTGTGATGTTTGTGGATGGATCTTGCCTGAGAAATGAAAAAGGTGTATTGAGTGCTTCATATGCTGTGTGTACAGTGGCTATGGTTCTTGAAGCATCCTGTCTAAGAGGGATAAATTCAACACAAATTTCTGAATTAATTGCACTGACTAGAGCGTGCATAATTGGCAAAAATTTGAGAGTAACCATATTCACTGATAGTCAATATGGTTTCGGGGTGGTGCACGACTTTGGTCAATTGTGGATGCAAGGTGGATTTCTGACTTCTTCAGGATCACCAATAAGAAACAGTAAACATGAAAAGGATTTACTGAATGCATTACAATTGCCTAAAAAGATTGCAGTGGTTAAATGTTCATCACATAAGTCAGGAAATGATTATGTGACCAATGGGAACAGATACGCAGACCAAGTGGCTCGTTTCTGTGCACAAAATTCAATTTCAATAAACAGAGCAAAAGAGAAAAATAATAAAAAATTTCACTTGATGTTCTCTGCAATAGAAACATGGGATGAAATTAAACAGTTGCAGGAAGAAGCTAGAAAAAGAAATTTGGATCAAATCAGGATGTAAAAAGAGATCTGATGATGAAGTATGGGTGTATGCAGACGAGAGACCAGTAATGCCATACTGTTTACTTTCACAGATGGCAAGGATGTACCATGGTTTAACACATGTTGTGAGAGATGCTATGATTAGACTCTTTAAACAGTCATGGTATAACCCAAAGTTCAGGGTCATTGCAGAGAGTCTACGCCAAAGATGTACACTGTGCCAGCAGCAAAATCCAGGTAGAAAGACAGTTATTAGTTGGGGCAGAATTGGGAAAGCTGCAGGACCTTTTACTAGGTTGCAGGCAGATTTTATTGAATTTGCTCCTTGTAATGGACTAAAATATGTGTTAGTTGTTGTTTGTCTGTTTTCTCGTTGGGTGGAAGCATATTCAACAAGAAGTAATGATAGTTTGACTGTTGCTAAATTGCTGTTAAGAGAGATAATTCCTAGATTTGGATTTCCAGTCTCTTTAGAAACGGATAGAGGAACTCATTTTAATAATGAAATAATTCGGATGATTTGTGCATCGTTACAAATTGAACAAAAGCTGCATTGTGCCTATCGACCAGAAGCATCAGGAGTGGTTGAGCAAATTAATGGCCCTATCAAATCAAGACTGTCAAAAGTCTGTGCATCCACAGCACTGAAATGGCCGGATGCTTTACCCTTGGTATTGATGAGTCTGACAAGTATTCCTGATAAAAAGACTGGATTATCCCCACACGAAATTATTATGGGGAGAGCAATGAGACAGCCAATTGCTCCAGCAAATCAACTGATGAATATTACTGATGATCTGGTGCTTGATTATTGCAAAGGATTGGCTGATGTAGTGCGTTCTGTGTCTCATCAGGTTGGAGAAATTGCAACTACAACTCAGCAAGAACAAGCACATGATCTAAGTCCAGGAGAGTGGGTCCTGGTGAAGAAACACGTGAGAAAATCGTGTTTGGAACCTAGATGGCATGGCCCTTACCAGGTGATACTGGTGACAACGACAGCAGTAAAGTGTGGTGGCTTACCAAATTGGACACATGCAAGTCACACGAGAAGAGTCCCAAGTCTACTTGAAAGACAAGAAGAAGCAGAAAGTGGAGAAAATTAAGTTGTAGAGTCTGAAGTTACAAGGAACTAGTCGAATATAGTGGGCACCAGCTACTGGGTCTCAAAAGACTGCTGTTGAGAAAGAAAAAGAGAAAGTGAATCAAGAGCAAGTACAACAGAGAAAAGGACTGAATAAAAGAACTTACAAACTTGACAACGAAGCAACGGAAGCTGTGCAAGCAAAGAAAGCAAGAAAAGGTGATGTGTGGCCAGAAGGAGTGGAACAACTGAAATACACTCTGAAACAAAGATCACCTGACCCAATAATTGAAGTTTCAGATCAGACTGAGCAAAGTGAGTCTGAAGAAGAATCGGTTCGTAAAACAAAAAGAGGGAGGGTTCCAAATAAGAAATACATAGCACCAGAATGGACATATGTGGTGTTGGAAGAAATTGAAAACACAGATCAGATCAAAGAAAATACTGGTACAGAGCAAAGTGAAGGAGACAGTTTTGAACCACCTTAAAGAACTTTGAAAATTAAGGTGCAGCAATTTTGAGAAAATTATTCTGAATCATTCAAAAGACTTGAAGAAGAAGAAAAAGATATAAAAAAAAGAAAAAGAGGGGGTAAAGAAGAAAAGCCATTAGTGTGAGGATACACTACTTTGGATAGGTAATATTTTTGGATAGATATTTTTTTTATAGATTAGATTTTTTTTATTTTTTTTATTTTTTTTAATTTTTTAAGAATTAGTACAAATGTAATTAAAAATGGCAAATACAGCAGACTGGACATCAAAATCATAGTTTTAAACGTAAATGTATTAATGCTTGCTTATTTAGTATATTTCTACTAATGGTAGTATGGTTAACACTAAGGGGCCGATTCCGATTCGGGCCGGAAATCTCTCCGACCGAGCCGGACTCGGAGAGATTTCCGACCGAATCGGACTCTGGCAGCCCGATTGAACGAGTACGATGCGCACGTATGCCATCGGACTCGAGTCGGTCGGACTCCCATTGAAGTCAATGGGAGCCCGTCGTACAACGCGTACGCGGGCTCCCATTGACTCAATGGGTGCGAGGCAGTCAAGGGCGCCCCCTACAGCGTGTACGCGGCGAAGCGACTCGCGCCGTACACGCACAGGTAGGGGGGACCCATAGGTCCCCCCTGTGTGCGACTCGCGCGGCTACGCGTACAGGGGGGTCCGACACGGACCCCCAAAGTACGGCTCCGACTGCTCTTTGGAGCCGGAGTGCGCGGCTCGGTCGGACTGCTCGCGGCGCGCATCGTACTCATCCGGCCGGGGAACGTCTCCATTGCGCGGTGCGAGTCGAGTCCGAGAGAGTCGGTCGGTGCGGTTCGACCCGGGAACGAGTCGGTCGGAGCGGTCGGGACGCCCGGACGAGTCGGTCGGCGAATTCGCATCGTACTCGCTCGCCCGGACGCGCGTACGACTCGGTCGGGAAATAGGGCGCCGAATCGGATCCGGTTAAGCCGAATCCGATTCGGAGCCCAACCGGCCGAAATCGGAATCGGCCCCTAATTGTCATTGTGCCTGTCTTAATGGTAACTAATCAAAAGAATGCCACTAATATTAATGGTGTGATGAGTGAAAAAGTAGATACTAAAGGTTTAGAGGAAGACTCACATACTAAAATGGAAAAGATGAAAGATGACAGTATCTATCATCATGATAAATCAATTAATGATTTTTCGTTAAATGTCTTTACCAAATTATTGTATGAGTATGATGACGTAATGGATGCGAGAGATTGTTATGTGTGCATGCAATTACCGTCGTCTGTCTCAGAGGGAGTGACATATCATCACCTACCTTTAACATATGGTGTGTCTTGTAGTGTCTTAACAAGTTTGTTTTACGAGAGGGGAAGTCTCCAATATTATTATTCTAACATGGATTTTGTATTCTCAGAAATTCCTATTAGAAGGAATATGAATAAAATAAATAGTGCTAGAAATGCGGAGTATATGGGAGACTTTTTTCATTCTACACAAACAATAGATACAGTATATGCACATAGACATAACCTAACTTGTAGATTACGATTTGAAGAAATAGAATTCATTAACATGGTTGAAGATAGAAGACAAGAATTTCAGAGAAAGGTTGCTGAGAAAAAGTCTCATGTACCTCCATGGGCTTTCAGAGAAGGAGATTACAAGAAGGGAGAGACTTACGCTTCCATGACCCTAGACTGGTATCATAGAGGGAAGCTTTGTTTACTTAGACGAAAGACTGACTATAATAATTATTTCATTGGTTCTAGTGAATGTGATCGTACTTTTCTAGTTACGGGAGGATGGGGATTGAAGGGAGGAACTGATCCTGTCTTTCTGGGAATCGCTTATGTGTGTGGTAAGAATGCCTATTATAGGTTGCCTGCACATTGGTATGGGTGTTGTTATTTAGCAATAGTATTTCCAAAGATATACCACATGGATGAGAATCATAGAATCAATGAAATAAAGAATGGACTAATACGTAATAAGAGAGCGAGTTTTTCAGAAATTATCGGGGATGTTTTTGGGGCATTGATACCTTCAGTTGGAGTTATACTAAAATCGCACAAAATTAGAAAAGTGTCCACAGTGGTTGATCGTTTATCAACAGACACTGCTGGTGGGTTTTTAATGGTCGATACTGAGATGGTTGCAATTAGATCTATGGTTTTGCAGAATCGACTTGCCCTTGATGTATTATTGGCTAAAGAATGTGAAGTCTGCAATATGTTGAAAGTACAACAATGTTGTACTTATATCCCTGACAAGAGTAAAAATCTTGAGGGGTATATTAAGAATATTACAAATCTTCATCAAGATTTATCCAAATTGAAGGTTGATGGTGCTTGGGAGAAACTTGGTAAAAGTTTTTCCTCTGTGGGAAATTGGTTTTCAACATTTGGGAATAGTCTATTAGGGAGAATATTAACACCTATTATTGCAGTGGCTACAGTAATATTAATGATTTTCTTGGTTTATAAATGTTGCAAATGCAAGAAAGAGACATCTGATAATAAACGAAGAGCAAAAAAAAGAAAGAGAGAAGAAATAGAACTAGAGGATAGAAGAGGAAACTATTATGAAATGATGAGGGATCTAGATGGAATAATGATAAAACGCGAGAGAACAACAGCTTTTTAAGTGACAAATTGTATTGGTGGGTATTTGGTGATGGTTCAAAGATGCCATCAAAGGGGGGATTGATGGAGCAGGGTTTTCAGAAACTAAAACCTGCCAGGAACGAGACCCCTAGTAACATTTCCTAATTTTTCTAATAGTGTGCAGTGAAAAACATGTGGTTTTAATAACTAACATGGGGAAAAATAATACTGCGCAAGCGCATATTAAAGCACTGAACTAAGCCGCGAATGCTTGACTCATGAAAATAAAGAGACTAATGCTTCTTTTTGTGCACGTTATTAACGTTTGTCAGGAAAACCTTAACATGGGTTGCGCATGGCTAGATGCAGCATTTGGGAGGGTGCGTAAAGAAAAGCATTTCAAAATGAGTAATTATATTTGTTATATTTTCCGTAGAAGCATGAGTTAAGAAAAAAAGATTTTATTAACTGAAAAAGCAAAAGAGAATGTGGAGGGAAGGCAAAGGCAAGTGACCTTCGAATTTATGTGTGCCTGCCAAAAGTTAAACGTGAAGACGAAAAACAAGCGACAAGTGATGAACGTTTCCTCTGGAAGTGCACGAGTGGCACAAGAAGTAACAGAACTTGAAACATTAGCGGAGAGAGAAGGAAACTGAAGTCTGATATTGTATACTTGTATTTCCTGGGATGATGTAGTTGTGATGTTGAAAAAACAAAACAATAGAACATTGAGTAAGATGGATATGCCGAGTGTGGTGTGACAGTACACCCCCTTCTTTAACCAATCAAAATGTAGTTTTGTCTCAGAATCGAAACAAGTGTGGGTTGGACATTTGGGTTTTAGGGTATAATTGAGGTGCCATGGTGGGAGGGGTGGTGTTGGTGTCTTCTTGCGATGCTGATGGCATTAGGTGTGATCGTCGCTGTCGTCGGTTTGCTGTAGAGGCCTACCTGTTTTTTCCTGTTTCCTGATTCCTGACTTAGACTTTGCCCTTACAAATCTTCTTGAGGGGCCATGCTGCTCCCGTGGCCAGGGAGCAGATTTCCTGTTCCTTCTGGGTTAGTATAGATAGAAACCTGAATTTGCATAATCATTTGCAAATGTATTTTGTCTCTGAAACCTTTCTCTCTTCGCCTTTCCACTCCTTCAATGCACTGTCAGTGTGATGTCAACTTTGACATTTCTCTTTGCTAATTGCTTATTCAGTGATATTCCATGGTTTTGTACTGTGTATTGGTACTTGATGAGCATTTATTTCACATTATTTAGATAAAACATTACAAATATACACTCTGTGTTCGTTTTTATTAGGGTGTGTTCATTAATTATTGCCTACAACTATTCTACTATATAAAGATGTCATGGCCACATTATTTTTCTATGAGTAATGCAGGTTCGGTTGGAGATTGGTAAGTTAGGTCTGAACTTTGCATTTACACTGAACCCAGCGCGAAGGGACTTTGTTGGATAATGTAATTGGGCCTTGTTTATTTGCAAATGTATTGATCCCTGGGCGCTGGATCATTCGTGTCCCTTTCACTATCTCTCCTCTGACCTCCAGATATCTTCACTTTCACCAATTCTACTCTAGTCTTACCATATTGCTACTTTCTTCCTTACTTCCCTCCACTCACTTCCTCTTTATCTCACTATGTTGAACCTTTCCCTCGCCCTCTCTATTCCCACTTGTATCTCTCCGCTTTATCTTCCCCTGTCTCCATTCCCCACGGATGTTTCCATTCTGCATTGCATCTAGCCCCGTCTATTTTTCACTTGCATCACTCTAGTCCTTTCACTGCATATGCTATATCTTATTTTTTTTACTTTACTTTACTTTCCATCACTTTTGTTTGTTTCATGTTAGTTTTGCATCTTTCATTCTCTTCCACTCTCTCCTGCATCTTTGTACTCTTGTTTACATCTACTGTCTCCCCATAAACCTACATCATTAGTTGTGTGTCTCTATTTTTTAGAACTCTCTCCTACTCTAGATTTCATCTATCTTGCATCTCTGAACTCAGACCCCTTTTACTAATCTGTCTTCTTTTTATCCTGTTTCTCTCCACTCTTTCCTTCTCCTTTTTTTGCCATCTCTTTACTTCATCCCCACTTTCTCTTCTCTGTCCATCTCTCATCTGTACCTTTCCATTCTCCTCTGTATATCTTCACCCTTTTCTTTTTCTTACTGCCTACATCTCTCCACCCTCCACCCTCTGCATTTCTCTATTATCTCCCCTATCTCTCCATTGTTTCCTGGATCCCTCCACCCTCTTTCATTCTCTCTCTCCACTGCCCAAAAGCTCTGGGGCCCCAGTGCTGCTGCACCAGGTGCACCACTGGTAGCTTCGCCCATGCTGGGGTGTCGCTGAGTGTCTAAAAAACTTACAGTTGAAAGAGGCAGGATGGTCAGTCAGTAGAAGCACAGGCTTGTGGAATGAGAAATAGGTGGCATGCGAGTAAAATGACAAAAGCGGGTAGACGTTTATTTTGCAGGTAAATCAATAAATTAATTATATCTAGATATAATATAGGTTTTTATTACAGAGTGGCGATAGACAATCATTAGTTACAGTTAGAATTCCCAGAGAGAGAAATGCCTTGGATCTTTCCTTGCTAATAACTTTGCTCCCGTTTGATGAATCTCAGCAAAACTTTGCAGATCAATTCATTTATTTATATTGACAGATGATGAAAAGGGTGTGGTGACTCGAAAAATGGGGGGGCCCAAAACTAATTTTTGAACCAATGCCTTTTCTATAGACTTCTTAAACAGATGTAGTGTCAAAACAGCTGAAGGTATTTTCATGAAATTTGTCAGGAATATAGATTATGGTGTGGTAACGATCCTTTTTGGGACATCATGAAAATATGCTTAGCTGTCTGGGACTTATAAGTCCCTAAACTTAGGGATATCTCAGGCCGTGGAGTACCGTGGTAATTTTGCAGTAATTTCATGGTACTTGCTGATGACAAGCCAGTATATGATTGGCTAATGGCTGCCTTTACAATAGTAAAAGGCAGCCATTTTGGTTTTATCCCACTTTGGCTGTGTTCTAGGTTAGAGCCTTAACAAAAGATAAGTAGTAGGTTTTATATTTTTTCCGTACCTAATACCACTTTATTTAAGTGGTAATCGGTAGGGAAAATTATTTATATGTTTCTATATATTTAAAAAAGGTAATGGAGTACTGCAGTACCACCTAGGTAGTACCATGATACTTAAAAGTTTTTTAGAAGAAATTAAATATGAAAAAAAGTAAAAAATACACTGTAGTACACCATATTTCACAAATATAGTGTACTAGTGTATTTACAATTTTACATATTTACTTAAAAAAAGATTAACACAGTACCACAATACTACCTAGAAAGTACTGGGCTAATTACATAAAATGTTGATAAAATTAATTTGTAAAAAAAAAATTCACTGTACTACACTATGTCACAAATATAGTGTACTACAGTGTATTTATGAATTTTTACATGTTTCTTTTTTTAAACTTTTTTCTGTAACTACTGCTGTACTTTGTAGGTACTAGTACGGTACTCTATAAATTTATTTTAAAACATATATAAAAATATAAATACAATTCTCTACCTAATACTACTTTAATAAAGTGTAAATAGGTAGGAAACAACAAAAAACCTACTACTTACCTATATCTAAGGCCCTAACCCAGAACACAGCCAAAGTGTGGTGAAAACTACATGGCTGTCTTTTACTTTTGTTAAGGCAGCCATTACGCAAAGATATACTGCCTTGTGATCAGCATGTACTATGGTTCCACTCTATAACACTCCAAAATATATAATTCCGCTATATGCCACTCTATTCTAACCCACTTCACTCTATGCTATTCCACTCCACTCCACACCACTCCAATCGTCGCCAGACAACACTGCTATGCCACTCTACGGCACTCCACACTACCCAACTCAACTGTATACCACAACACCGTATGCTATTCCACTCTATGCTATTCCAGTGTACGCAACTCCACTTTACGCCACTCTACTTTACACCACTCCACTCTATGCCACTCCAGTCTATGCCACCACACTCTATGCCACTAAACTCTACGTCACTCCACTCTATGCACTCCACTCTACACAACTCAACTGTTCACCACTCAACTCTACACTATTCCTCTCTACACCACTCCACTCCACTCTATTCCCCCACAGTCTCTGCCACTCCACTGTATGCTACTCCTGTCTATGCCACTCCACTCTACGCTATTTGACTCTATGCCACTCCACTCATCGCTACTCTACTGTATGCCGCTCCTCTCTACGCCACTCTACTTCACCCCACCCCACTCTACACTATTCCACGCTAGCCCACTCAATTCTATGTCACTCTATGCCACTCCACTCTATGCTATTCCTCTCTACACCACTACACTCTACGCCACTTCACTCTACGCTATTCCAATCTATGCAACACAACTCTACACCACTATATTCTACACCACTCCCCACTAAGCTGTTTCACTCTACACCACTCGCCTCTCCTCCACTCCAGTGTACGTGACGACACAGTACCCTATTCCACTCTACTCCACTACACTCAATGGGGCTTATTATGAGTCTGGCGGTCCGTGGACTCGCGGGGACGCTGTGGTGAATGTCTTCCACCACCCTATTATGACCAGGGCGGTCGAGCCAGCCTGGGACGACGAAACTGCCAGGGATCAGAGATTCCTGGTGTCGGCGTGGTGATCTTGAGGCTGCAATATGCTTGGTGGGGCTGCTGCGGCCCGCCAAGCATATTACAAGTTTCCTTACGCCTCACTTTTCATGGTGTTGCGACTGCCATGAAAAGTGTGGCAGTGAGGAAACAAAGGGCGCCCCACAGGGCCCGCTTGTGCCTCTGCGCCATGGGGTGCATGTAGGGGGGCACATGTTGTGCCCCTGTGTGCATGCACGCCAGTACCTGCACGGCTTGGACTGTAGCAGTCCATGCTGTGCATGTATTGATTTTGATATTCCCATGGCGGTGGCTATTTCATAGGCACCGCCATGGGTACGCCAAAGAACCACCCACCAGACAGGAGAAAACTCCTAATCTGGTGGCTGGTTCAAACATGGGTTTGGCAGTGCGGGAGCGGGGCGGTCCAGCTCCTGCACCACTAAACTCATAATAAGAGCCCCCTCCAGGAGCCCTCCAAGACCCTGGGAACCACCACCCCCGGGACATTGCAGTTTGCTATGGCTTGGCAGGAGCACTGCTCCCACCAAGCCATAGCAAACACTGCTTCACTTCATGGAAGCGAGAGCATAAAAAATGCTCTTGCTTCCATGAAGCGGAGCAGAATTTCTTTTAGGCAGAGGGATCTGCATGTTTGCAGCTCCCTCTGCCCAAAAGCAATGTCGGCTCACGCAGGAGGCGGAGAGGCGGCAGGGACCATGGGGCCCTTGAGGCTCCCCCCGAGGTCCCCAACGATGTGGCCATGCCCCAGGGATGGGGTCCCCAGGGCAATATCGGCCAGAGTGGGAGGGCCGCGCAGGCTCCCCTAACCATTTAAAAAAAAAAAAAAATGTGAAGTCCTGGCCCCCGTGGAATGGGGTCCCCAGGGCTGAAATTGGCCTCAGTAGGGGCTGTTAAAAATTGTTTTAAAAGGGGGCGTGGCTAAGACGCCACACAAGATGGACGCGTAGCTACGGAGCTCCGCGCCACCGATCCCGACGAATTCCGGGAGAGAAGCACTTGCACTACAGCCAAATGCCCTAAGATTCCTGTGCCATACCATTGCGGTGAGACTTTGGACAGTTGAAATGCAGTTTTTCTCTGCTGCAAAGCTCTTTTTCTGACGTGACCTCTACTCAAGCATAAACGGCCGCCATTTTGAATATTTTTTTTTTCCACCGCGTCCACAGATCAGCTTACTTCATTGCAATGCTCGCTTTTTCTGCTCTTTAACCGCATTTTGCATTTGACTGGATATGATGGGCATTCTATTCCTCCCTTTTGTTTGAAGATGTTCCTTTCTACTATGCTTCATGTCAAATGAGCAAAACTATGCTTCTCCACAGAGCCAGCCGCCATTTTGTGTTTTTGCTTGGCAGGTACGTTGAAATGAAGTGCATTTCTTCTCATCAACTGTGGTCTTTTATTGGAGTTGCTTAACCTAGCCTTTTGTCCTAGTTCCTCAAGTTCTTGTTTGAGAGAAGGTTTCTTTTTCATTCTGACAGCCCTGGCTCTGTGCTGCAGTACTTTGCACGAGTGTATGCTTCCTTCGTTTCTAAGCATCTCTCCTCTTTATTTACTCGTGCCAAAACCTTCTTTTTCAAGAGGCTGCTATTAAGTCCGCTATTTTACTTCCTTACTACTCCACCGTCCCTATTTGGGGAGACTGAGGAACCTTAAGTTTACTACTTCCTCTAGAATCGCTGCGTGTTCGGATTCAGACTCCAATTTTAACAAAATGGAAGACTCTTCTCCTCAGAAGTCTGACAGTCCGCCAGGTGCCATTCCAAAATCGCAGCTGCCCAGCAAATTACCTGCGATTTCTACTAAACTGCCGAGAAAAGACCCTCCGTCTCCAGTGAGTTCCTCTTCATCTTCCATAGACTTAATCCTGGAAGAGATTCGTGCTTTGAAGCCCTTCATGGAGGAGACTAACAAGACTCTACAATTTTTGCACGACAAATGGTCATCACTGGACTCTCGAGTACTCATCGTGGAACAAAGAACAGAATCTCTTCAGGTTTCCTGTTCACGCATTTCTTCTCTAGAGTCTGAGGTGTCAACACTTAAAAAGCAAACTGAAGACCTTAAAAACCGAAATCGCAGGAACAACCTCAGAATTTATGGTCTTCCTGAAAATATTGAAGGTTCCAACCCAACAACGTTTTTCCAATCATTTTTGCTTAAGCTTTTGGACTTACCTGCCTCTCCTCCTCTTAACATTCAAAGAGCTCATAGGCTAGGTCCTAAAATCTCTATGAAACCCCGTGGGGTCATCATGCTATTTTTACAATACACGGACCTTTTACAAGTTCTGGCTGCCGTCAAATCCAAAAAGCAAATGTTTTGGGAAGGTCACCGCCTATTTTTTTCTCAGGATGTAGCTAAAACTACGGCCGACCGCCGGAAAAAAATCCTTGATCTGCGTCCACAACTTCGTGCTATTAACGCTAGATTCGGACTTCTTCATCCATGCATCTTTAAGGTCACCTACAAAGACAGGACAACAACTTTTGAGGATCCCGCGGCTCTACAAGAATTCCTGCGTCAACATGGAGCGGATGTCATGGACGCTTCATATTCTAAATGATTACTATTTGTCTCTTGCCCTATGTAGTTGTTTCTATCATTCGGTCTTGCAATGAGTGTTGTTCTGCTCGTATTTCATGTATAATGTTCTTTCTTGCAGTCGTTATGTTGTTTACTTTGTCACTTCCCTAGCATAATGGTTTATTCGTATAACTGTTTTTCTCCTTCTCTCCTCCTTGTATAGGTGTTTTGTTTCTACAATTCCGTCACTCATTTCGCCTCCCTATTTGTTGAAGTATTTTCTATGGTCTCTCGGGAGTCCGGTGATGCTTCGGTGCTGTCGTCGTCATCTTCTGGTGTAGTCACTCCCATTTTCGTCTTTTATCTGTAGGTATGTTTCTCAGTCGTCATTTGTTTGACTTGTACTGTCTCTTTGTTCTTTATATTCTCCCTTTTCTACTAGTTTTCTCTTGTTTGGTTCCTTCTTTATTCTTCCTTTCTCACCTTTATTTTTTCCATTTCTTTACCTCTCCTCTTCAGTCTTTATTTTTAACACAATCGCTTTATTCTTCTCGACTTATTTTCTTATATTTCTCTGTTTCAAATGTACTCCTCACTTGTGTAAGCATACTGGTTGTTCATACTTTTCTTATTCAATCACATTCCCGGTTACCTCCTGGAACGTTAAAGGGTTGAATAACCCTATTAAAAGGCAACGGGTTCTATCCCATCTTGCTAAATTAAAAACTGATGTTGCTCTTCTCCAAGAATCTCATATTTCTACTGATGAAGCTTCCAAGTTGAAAAGATGCTGGGTGGGACATGTGTTTCATTCTCCTGCTTTAGGTAAGAAAAACGGAGTTTTGATTTTATGTCACAAAAAACTGCATGTTTCAGTTGTCACCAGGAAGCTGATACTGAGGGCCGTTGGGTTATTGTTAAACTGCTTATTGATAGGATTCCTTTAGTTATCTTTAATGTGTATGGCCCAACTTCGGTCGATAAGGTTTTTTGGACTACTGTTTCTGATAAATTACTTACATTTAATGATGATTACATTATATTTGGTGGTGATTGCAATGAAATTCTTGATCCCATTCTAGATAGGCATTCTAGAGTTAAGTTTGTCCCCTCCAAAATGCATTCACAATTTACTTCCACTGTACGACGCAAAGCGCTAGTCGACATTTGGCGACTTTGTCACCCTGACCTTAGAGAATATAGTTTTTATTCAGCCACACATCACTCTCAATCCCGTATTGATTACCTTTTCCTCAGCAAATCTCTGGGCCGACTTGCCATTCAGTCTGAAATTGGCTCAATTCTAATCTCTGACCATGCTCCTGTCCTTGTCGATGTTGATCTCATCCCTTTTTCTTCTCATCCAGGTAGATGGTGTTTTAACAATGCCCTACTCCTACTTTCTGTCAAAAATTTAATTCCTTTGCCTCTGAGTTTTTCACTATAAATACTTCCCCAGAATCCCCCTTTGTTATGGTGTGGGACTCCTTTAAAGCAGCGGCCCGAGGTTTCATTATAAATTATGTCTCTCAAAAGAAAAAATCTTTAGAAGCCCAATCCTCTCAGTTACTTAATAAAATTAAACAATTAGAGTATACGTATTACAATTCTAATAATGAGTCTTCTTTGAAAAACCTTATTGAAGCTAAACTTACTTTTAATAAATTATCTACAGATGCTGCTTCCAATTATCTCTTGAAAAGTAGTTCCCGCTACTATGGAGGTCAGAATAAAATGGGGAAATTATTGGCCAATTATTTAAAAATAAGGAGGGAACGAACGAGAATAGAGTCTCTACAAAGTTCTGCTGGCGTATCTATTTTCAAGGATAATGATATCCTGAATGAATTTGTTTCTTTCTATAAATCTCTTTACACTCCTGAATCTATACCAACCCACTCTGATCTTCTTTCTTATTTTAGTTCCATTCCCTCTCCTCTATCTAGCCACATTGATTTTGAGTCTCTGGATTCAGATATTTCTTTGGCTGATATATCCCATGCTATTTAAGTGTTGCGCCGTGGAAAAGCACCTTGTCCAGATGGAGTTACCATTGAATTTTATAATAATTTCGAGAAAATCCTTTTACCTAATCTCTTACTTTTATTTCAATCTTTTTCTGATAATGGTTCTTCTCAAGGCACGTTTCAGGAAGCACTGATTTGCTTAATCCCTAAGGATGACAAAGATCATTCCCTTTGTAAGAACTACCGACCTATTTCCTTAGTCAACACGGACTATAAGATTTTTGCAAAAATTTTAGCACTACGTATCGATCCTATCCTACCCGATCTTATTGGTCCTGAACAGTCAGGTTTCGTTAAAGGGAGGCTTGCTTCTGATAACTCACGGGTATTTTTTAATGTCCTAAGCAAAGCTTCTTCCTTGGATCATCCTATCGCCGCCATCGCTCCTTAGATGCGGAAAAAGCATTTGACAGGATTAGCTGGGATTTTATGTTTCATGCTTTGAAATGGGCGGGTTTTTCTCCTAAATTAATTGCTTTAGTTTCTTTACTGTATTCTGGTCCTCATGCTTCAATATTTGTGAACTGTAAATCCTCTGATTATTTCCCCTTACGTAGAGGTGTAAGGCAAGGTTGCCCCTTATCTCCCTTATTATTTGTAATAGCTTTGGAACCTTTTTTAGCTAAAGTTAGGCAGGATGATCGCATTTCTGGGTTTCATTTTGGCCCTCATCAGGTTAAAATGTCAGTTTATGCTGACGATATTCTTCTATACTGCTCCAATCCAGAAACTTCTCTTTCTCCCTTTCTTCAGCAGGTGGCCTCTTTCTCTCAACTTTCAGGCTATCGCTTGAATGCAGATAAATGCGAAATATTACCTTTGAACATCTTATGTCAGAAACATTTATTCGAACATTCCGGGTTCTCATGGCAACCAACTAAAATTAAATATCTGGGCTTGTGGTTTGCACCTTTACTTCCTGAAACTTTAAATTTAAATTTTGACTATATTACAAAAAAATTAAATGACTCTATTAACCGTTGGCATCCCCTTTTTCTGTCCTGGTGGGGTCGTTTAGATTCAATTAAGATGATGCTCTCCCTCTCATTCTTTATACTATTTCTATGATTCCTGTTCATATCCCTGATTATTATTTTAAGAGGATTGATTCCACTCTGACAAAATTCCTATGGAAAGGCAAATTATCTCGTATAGCCTTGTCCACTTTAAAGAAGGATAGACCTAACGGGGGACTTTGTTTTCCCGATTTTAAGGCTTACCACTCTGCTTTTTCACTAAAACAGACTGCTCGGTGGATAACTACGGACCTTCCTATTTACCCTCCTCTCTGGTTAAAGATGGAAAACTTTCTTATTGCCCCTTTCACTTTTCAAGAATTTTTATCATTCACTACTAACATTACTTCAGTACGTTCTCCTATTATTTCCCACTCACGTAAACTTCTGACTCCTTTATTATCCTCATCGTATCCCTCTAATAGCTCTCTTTACCAACAACCTATTTGGCATAATAAATCATTACGGATCCGCAATCATTCCATATATTGGAAAACCTGGCATTCTAGAGGTTTAAAATGGATTTCTCAGCTTATATCAGACTCTCAACCCCTTACTTTTTCTGATCTCCAATCTAGATTCTCACTACCTTCATCCTCTAGACCGCAATACAATCTTCTCTACCCTTCTCTCTCCCAATTCCTTCATAATGTACCAAACAATACTGATTTTCCTACAACCTACAGAGACTTATCCTCAATATTGGAAAATTCCCCATCAGCATCCAGTATTTACAAAACCTTACATTTTCCTCCAGATAGAATAAAATCAAAGACTGAACTGGCATGGGAAAAGGATCTGTCACAGGAATGGCCAATTACTACGTGGGATAAATTTTGGTCCAAACTTCATAAAACCTCTCGGGCTGCTAATACCACACAAACCCTTTTTTTCATTTTTCACTGTGTTCTTTTTTCCCCAGTATCATTGACCTCCTTTTCATCAGAAACGTCCCCTACCTGCTGGTCCTGTCCCTGTCCTACAGCTGACTTAAAACACATGTCGTTTGAATGTCCTCCCATTTTTCAATTTTGGCAATCAGTTTGGTCCCAAATTCAGATTATTTTTAAAGTTCAGGTCCCTTTTTCATTCACAAATATTTTCCTAGGTACACTTTCTCCCCAATGGCCTCAAACACCAATAAGTTTTAAACTCTTAGATTTACTATTGGCTATCGCTTTCCATTTAATAACTTCAAACTGGAAGCAAGCCAATTCAGTTACTTTTAGAGCTTGGTGGAATGCTATTTGTTTTCACCATCGACTAGATACGAATTATGTCTCACCAATATCTCTAGCAATCAAAAGAGATCTTCTATGGCTTCCTTTAACCACTTATTTATCCTCCACTGCACCTTTAATTGTGGCAGCTAAAAATGTATCAGATGATGTACGTAAGCCACCTTAATTTTCTCCCCTTGCCTTCCCTCGCTTGAATAATTAGTTGGTTCTTTACTAATGAATGTTTATTATCATATTTTAGCTTTACTCTTGTTATGCTTACATTGTAAATAGTTCCAAGTACCTGCTTGTAATTTTTGACTGATGTGCATTACTTATTAATCATTTCCTGATTTGTCCCACTTGTCCCCTTTTTCTTTTCTGTGTTATATGTGATATATTTTCTCTTCCGTACAGCTTCATTGTTCATATCCTTCTGTATTTTTACTCTAGTCATTTATTTTCATGCCTTATAGGAATTGTTATTTTCATTTTATCGCTGTTATTTTTCCTCAATAAAATCAAACTTAAAAAAAAAAAAAAAATGTTAAAAAAAGAAATGGCCTAGCCCGGGGGGATGGGGACCCCGGGGCCGAAATCGGCCTGGGGAGGTTGGCCGCATGGCCCCCCTCCCCTTTACAAAAAAAATATAAAGATAGGCCTAGCCGCAGGTTATGGGGTCCCCGGGGCTGAAATTGGCCTCAGGATGGGGGGTGCGAGGCCCCCTAACCTTTTTATTTCATAAATAAAAAATGGGCCAGGCCCTGGGGGATGGGGTCCCTGGGGCCCAACAGGATCAAGGGAAGGGGACCACACAGCCCTTCTTTAAAAAAGAAAAATCAGAAGCCGGCAACTCGCCGGAGGCCCTGCCCCCTTTCTCCACTACTCTGTAAACACACCTCCTGGTGCTCTCTTGGTTGGGGGATGAAGTCCCCTTCACTCCTAAGGGTCCTTAGGGGCCAACTAGTCCACCTGTTACCTCCAGTAAGCCTCACACAGTGGGATTGCTGAGAGGTGGTTGGAGGCCATGCCCCTTTTTCCACCACTCTGCAAGCGCACCTCTCGGCGCACTGCTGGTGGGGCGATGAGGTCCCTTTGCATCCTGAGGGCCTCAGGACTAAAGTGGACTTCATCCTCCAAGCAGCAGTGTGCCAGGAGGCACGTTCGCGGAGTGGTGGAGAAAGGGGGAGTGGTCTCTGGCCACCTCTCAGCAATCCAGCTATGTGGTGCTTACTGGAGTTAACAGAAGGACTAGTTGGCGCCCAGGGACCCTCAAGAGGCAAGGCGACTTCATCCCCCAATTAGTAGTGTGCCAGGAGGCACGTTTGTAGAGTAGTATAGTAAGGGGCATGGCCTGCGACCACCTCTCAGCAAACAGGTGGGCTAGTTGGCCCCTAAGGACCCTCAGCAGCGAAGGGGACTTCATCCCCCAACCAAGAGCATGCCAGGAGGAATGTTTGCAGAGTGGTGGAGAAAGGGGGCGTGGCCTGCTATCAGAAGTTAGCAATGCTGCTGTGTGGGACTTACTGGAGGTAATAGGAGGGGTAGTTGGACCCCAGGGACGTCCTTGGGGGCCAACTGCCCCTCCTGTTACCTCCAGTAAGTCCCACACAGCAGGATTGCTGAGAAGTTGTCAGAGGCCATGCCCCCTTTCTCCTCCACTCTGCGAACGTGCATCCTGGCACACTACTAGTTGGGGGATAAAGTCCCCTTCGCTCCAGAGGGAATTTGGGGGCCAAGAAGCCCTCCTGGTACCTCGTGTAAGTCCTACGCAGCAGAATTCCTGAGAGCTGGTCGGAGGCCCAACTCCCTTTCTCCACCACTCTGCAAACGCGACTGCTCCTTAAAAAACCTTAGAAATTCACTAAAAAAACAAAGGTTACATGGACGTTATAGTTAGACTGACATTTCACTCGTACAAAAATAGAGAAATTCAGCCGTTATAGTTACCTGAGTTAACTATAACTTGCGCCCCCGCAATGCACTGCTTATGACCTCACATATTACATCACTCATGACATGGTCAGTAACATCACTGATGACATCACTGATGACCTCTCAAATGACATCACTGATGACATCAGTGATGACATCATCTATATCATCTCTGACGCACCAACTCACACCCCTATAGAATCTTTTAAACACCCGATGGCACTCCCACACAACCATTCACAAATCAATTGACAGAGCCATACCAGTACTTACACAGCCACTCACTAATACACATATCCACTTGCTCACCCATACTGCCACTCATACACCCGCTCAGTCACCAATACAGCCATTGACATATCCACTCATATACCCATACAAGCACTCACACATTGAGTGAGTCACCCATAGAACTACTCACACACCTACCCATACAGTCAATCGTACATGTACGTACTAACCCAAACAGTTCCATACACATCCACTTACTTGCTCATACAAATAGTAACACATACTCATTCACCTATATAGTCACTGACAGAAGCATGTACTCATCCATATAGCCACTCTCACATTCACTCACTCATGCATACAGTCACTCATATACCCAGTCACCCACCTATACTGCCTTTCGACATACACAGTTACTGACCCATACTGACACAAGCACTCAATCACCGACACATCCATACAGACACTCACTCACCCATTCAACTTCTCACACATGCATTGACTACCCCATACAGGCACTGACTCACCCACTCACTCATCCATCCAGGCAGTCACACACCTCCTCACCCACACACACAGAGACCCAGACAACCATAGAGATAGTCAACCAATCAATCACCCATATAGCCATTCACATACCCACTAACACACTCATGCACCCACTTAGACATCAACTGTCAGACAGATACATTCACACAACCAGTCACTCATCCATACATTCACTGAGACACCTAATCACTCACTTATACAGTCAATCATGCACCCACTCAGTCATCCAAACAGTCACTCATACACCCACTGATTCACCAATACACCTAGGTATATTCATAAACTTTTTAAGAACACTCACAGTCACTGGTTGATGTCATCACTGATGTCAACAGTGACGTCATTTGAGATGTCATGAGTGATGTCATCAGTGATGTCACTGACCATGTCATGAGTGATGCAATATGTGAGGTCATAAGCAGTGCATTGCGGGGCCGCAAGTTATAGTTAACTCAGGTAAATATAACGGCTGAATTTCTCTGGTTTTGTACGAGTGAAATGTCAGTCTGACTATAAAGTCCCTGTAACCTTTGTTTTTTTTCGTGAAAAAATAAATATATATATATATATATATATATGCCTTGAAACAATTAAGGTTAGAGATGAGAGTGACGTTTTAATTAGGTGAAAATGGCAGCTTAAACATAACATTTTTAAATTTAAAAAAAACACTGAAATCCTACAGTTATTGTCAACTGTAGTGAATATAACTTCTTTCATTCCATACTGCCCTCTAAATTAAGCTCCTCGTCTCTAGAAGAGTAATAGATTTGAAAATAGTGTATTATGCTGTATCTGAATCGCTGTCCCTCTACCATTCTTTGGGTAAGCCTTCTCTGCTTGCTATCATTACCATGGGAAAGTCAAGTGTAAAAAGGAAGCAACTTGATTATTGAATTGCAATGAAATAGTTTTGCACAATATGAAACCAGAATACCTCAGATCATTCCTGGCTTCCCCACTTGACCAAATCATGTGATCCTAGGCAATTGGTTTTATAAGAGCACCTTGAAATACATGTGCTCAGGATATGTGCTGTACAAATCCTTCTCCCTGTGTTTGATTTGATAAACTATGATGTTGTCCATGTATAATAACAACCATGGCCACCCAGAGCGTTCCCCAGCACAACTAACTTACGTCGTAGTTCGCTATTGGCAGTGTTGTTTGGGTGGGAGAAGGCACAAATGTTTCTACATTCATTTTTGAAAACTACCACTTTAAAAAAAATACATTTATTCATTGATATATTCTGATGTACTAAGGTGAAAAACTTCTGCATGTTAAAAAAAATCACTTTTTAATTTTGAAAAGATATTCATATTTTTACAAGTTTGTTGCAAATTGTCTTAAAAAATGAATGGGCTCCTAAAGTTAAAATGAATTTGTGGCATTAAAATATACATTTGATCATAGTTATTGGTGACTTATTAACAAAGCCAAAAGGCCTGCTTAAGATATATTAGTATACCTACCCCTTGATAAAGTCAATACGCCTGCTTTTTATATCTTGGTGCTGTGACCTGAATGCTGTGTTCGGCAGAGGGAGGGGAGGTTGGGCACCCGAGAGGGGTTGAACACAGGGCCTGGGTTCAGGCCAAGCCCTGTGCTAAACCCCATGCCGGGCACGGCTAGAGACATCTTACTTTATGTTAAAAACATCCATAGAAATTCACTTAAAAAAACAAAGGTTTTTTCATTTGTAATAATATCCTACTTTACATAAAAAAATGAGAAATTCACTAAAAAAAACAAAGGTTAACGGGACATTATAGTTAGGTACAAATGTCAGTTAAAACATACCATTTTAAACCAAACCACTGAAATTAACAACCAGTTATAATTTTCTCAAGTAATTATAACTTGTGTCCTAAAGTAACTGTAGTTTGTGCCCCTGCCATGCACAGTGAAGTTCCAAAATTAAAGATATAGATATTTAGATATATAGATATATAGATATATATATATATATATATATATAACTATATTTATATATATATAAATATAAAAATGATACACTGGTGTCTACACAACAATATGTTTATGTTCGATGATAAAATCTATAGGCAGAAACAGGGAGTGGCCATGGGGGCATGCTTCTCCCCTAGCTATGCGTGCTTGCACGTAGGCTGGTGGGAGGAGCATGTCCTCAGGGCGAACCACAAAGCATTATTTGATGAACACGTTATACAAATGTGGAGATATATCGATGACGTGTTCATTATATGGAAAGGAACATCTTCTCAGGCGGAAGGGTTTGTAGAGGCAATTAATTGCAACAATCTAAACTTGCAATTTACCGCACACATTGATCCTGTAACAGCTAACTTTCTGGACATCTCTATATATATACAAAACGGAGCCATAGAGACATGTTTATATAGAAAACCGACGGCTGGTAATGCTTTATTACACGCCACCAGTTTTCATCCCCAACATACCATCTCCAGCCGTCCATATGGGGAATTTTTGCGTATCCGCAGAGCATGCAGCACCAGTGAGACATTGGCAGCAGCTCAAGAAGCAGCCAGAACTAGATTTCTGGAGAGAGGATATAATGCCAAGAAACTCGATATAGCCCTCAAAAAGGCCAACAATAAGGACAGACAGTCACTATTGCAAACGAGATCAGGAACAACTGCCAATACTATCTTGTTTCTAGATAATTCAGAAGATAGGGAGAGCAAGGGCAATTCGGGGAAGGGCACCTGTAGATTTATATCAACTTATAGCAGGCAAGCCAATGCCATAAAAAGTATTATTAATTCACAGTGGCCCATAGTTCTCACTGATGCGACGCTCCTACAGATACTACCCAATAAGCCTAACTTTACGTACCGCAAAGCACATTCAATGTGCAGCGATCTAGTTAAAACTAGCCCTGAATTGGAGACGAAAAGTAGGTGGCTTTCCCCCAAGAAGGGTTTCTACAAGTGCAGCACATGTCGTGCGTGCAAATTTGGGGTGAATACGAAAACCTATTCAACCACCTTTTCAGATGTTCCTGTTAATCTTAAGGGACATTACACTTGCCGCACAGATTACGCTGTATATATTCTACAGTGCATCTGTGGACTTCGCTACGTAGGGAGTACGAAGCTGCAGGTTTATGTGCGAATCCTGCAGCATCTACGTGCGACAGTTAATTCTGACCCCCATCCTGTCGCCCGACATATAAAGTTGGAACATGGTAACAACCTAAATGTGCTCCAATACTATGTCATAGACAGTGTATCTGTGAACAAACGAGGGGGCAACCGCGAAAAACTACTGAGGCAGTTAGAGACCAAATACATAGTTGAGCTGGACACTAAGGCCCCTAGGGGATTGAACATTTGTGAAGATTTACATTATTATCTGTAATATACATCCAGCCACTAGTCAGTAGTCTCCCATCTTCCCATTTGTAAGTTAGGATCTAGTTTGATTTAGATTTTGATTCTAGTTGGGATGATTCTATGGGTCCAGTGCATTTCAGTACTGTTTAAGGGTTGGAAGGCTAGATCCTACACAGTATAGTTTCCATTTGAGCTGTTTCTTCCTTTTGTTCGCCAATTTGTTTATAGTCTTTTGCATATAGTCAGTTGTATATATTTAGACTCTACAATGAATCAGTTTGCATCCTTCTCTCTAGAGTTTTTTAAAAGTTTTTTTTAACTTTATTTATTGCACTTTTTGCACTTTCTAAGAGATTTTTTGCACATGTGTACAGTCTACTGAATTTTGCGGGCAGTATTTTAAGAGGATATGAATAAAAAATGTTTTTTAATGCATCTTAGATTTGCTAATATATATTGAATAATCTAGATTAACTGATTGAAATTTGGCATGGGCTTTTATTTATAAGTATGTGTATAACGAAATGAATTTCACATATAATGATGGCAAGTCCTTTATATCATGATCCCATAATTCAAACTTTATTTGGTCCATTGTGTTAATTGTCTCGTAGGATCTTGGTGCATTTGTGCATTTATGAATATATAGGTTAGGCCATTATAATATGATATACGAGGAGTATGTTTTAACTACTTAAATATCTCTACAGTGCTAGTAAGGACCAGATACACATGTATGGGTTTAGAATATTAACAGTATTTTCTTTGGACTTTGTTTAAAACAGAACGGAATTTCGTTTTTATCATCATTACATCTCTCTTTTATATGTGTTTATTTCACTTGTAATTATTATGTTTATATTTATATTTATTTGTATATTTATATAATGTAAATCAGCATGATTCATTAGTCTAGGTGCAATTAAGCGGGTGTAGGCAATGTTAACGATGTATAGTATTTCCTCTATGGCTATGCAGGCAATAGGCACCAAGTCACATGTCAATCAATCGCTTTATTTAAACGTCACTTTCTTGCGACGCATTTATGTGATCAAGGCCACCTTGTTGGCCGAAACGCGTCATGTTCGAGTTTTGCACTTATTACATGGAACAATAAATATGCTACTGTGGCCGGCAGTATCAGCATAAGAAGTAGTTGTCCGTCTCTCTTTTCGGTGCCGGGATGCACCTTTGAGTGGTAATTGGATATATATATATAACTATATATATATATATATATATATATATATATATATATATATATATATATATTATCTACTGGCGGTCGCCAGTAGATAGTTATAGTTAGGACCTATTTTCCATAGGAAATCCGCAACATTCTATTTGAAATAACTCTTGCGCCGGTTGACGAATCTTCGCGAAATTTTAAAACTTTGTGGCCCGCTCCGGTCCGCTCCTACCCTGAAAGTCTCGGGGTGATTCGTCAAGCGGGGGCCGAGAAAAAAGGGGGGTCCCAAAACGTGTTTTCCCCATTCATTTTTCCATAGGATCCTTTCATCGCAGCTACAGCCCGAACTGCTGAACGGAATTACACCAAATTTGGCAAAAAGGTAGCCCTTGGTTGAGAGACGTGCCTTTTGCTTAAATGGTGTAAATCCATTCAGTAGTTCCTGAGAAAATCACAAGTAAAATCACATATATATCTATGGCCGCGTCGGATCCGCGCACCCTGAGCCCACCCTGTGCGCACTGTCCCGATCACGAGCTGCATGCTAATTGGCTGTCAAGTGGCTGTCAACACTCCAAATCAGGAAGTGTTGGCAGCCATTTTGTCCCTCGGTAGAACCGAGGCACAAGAAACAAGTGCGCAAAACGCACAAAGGGGGCAGGGTAGAAACACCCTGACCCCCTAGGTCTGCTCAGGGGGTCCCACAAGGACCCCCTGGGCAGAAAAAAGCTTCTTTAAAAAAAAAAAAATCAAAGTGCGGTCTCCCGCGCTTCGATGCTATTTTGCCCCCGGGTGGCCCAAGTCCTGGGGGCATGCGGGGGTTAATGTAAATTTATGTGGGGTGGCCTCTAAGGCCCTCCCGCAGCCCCGGGGACCGCCACCCCCGGGGCTTCTTTTTATTTTTTTTAAAATAACCTGTGTGGGGGGCTCGAGCCCCCCCACATGCCCCGGGGACCACCACCTCCCCGGGGCACTAAATAATAAAATGTGGGGGTCCGTTTAGGACCCCGAGCCCGGGGACCACCACCTCCCCGGGGCTGTGCACAGAGATGGGAGGGGGCCGCGCGGAGCCCTTGATGGCCCTGGGGACCGCCACCCCCAGGGCCGGCTCCTGCAGTGTCCCGGGGTGCCTACCCCGGGACACTGCTGTTTGCAATGGCAGGACGGGAGCCTCGCGGCTCCCGTCCTGTCATTGCAAACTTGCTTTGCTTCATTGAAGCGAGAGCAGGAAACCTGCTCTCGCTTCAATGAAGCAAGCAGATTGCTTTTCCATAAGGGGAGCTGCATGTCAGCAGCTCCCCTTATGGAAAAGCAATGCCGGCTCCCGCAGGACGTGGGGAGCCGGCGGGACCGTGCGGGGATTAGGGACCCCCCCACGGTCCCCAACGAGTGGCCAGGCCCCGGGGGATGGGGTCCCCGGGGCCATTAGTGGCCCGGGAGGGGGGCCACGCAGCCCCCCTCCCCCCCAAAAAAAAATAAAAAAAAGGGCAAGGCCGGCCCCGGGGGATGGGGTACCCGGGTCCTTAAGTGGCCTGAGGAGGGGGGCCACGCAACCCCCCTCCAAAGATTTTAATTTTAAAAAAAAGAGGGCATGCCCCGGGGGATGGGGTCCCCGGGGCCAATAGAGGCCCAGGGAAGGGGGGCCACGCAGCTCCCCTCCTATACAAAAAAAAGAAAAAAGAAAAAAAAAAAGACCGGCATCGTGGCGGAGGCCCCGCCCCCTCCCTGCAGCAGTCTGCAAACGCGCCCCCTGGCGCGTTTTAAGAAGGGTAAGTAATTCCCCTTGAATACTGGGGGTCCCTGGGGGCCAACTAGCCCACCAGGAATCTCCAGTATGCGCCAGGGGGCTGCGTTGCAGAGAGGTGTACAGAGGCCACGCCCCTTTTACACCTCTCTGCAACGCAGCTCTGTGGCGCTTTTGGAGGTACATGGTGGGCTAGTTGGACTCCAGGGATCCTCAGGATTCAAGGGGACTTAATCCCCCAACTTAAAACGCGCCACGGGCGCGTTTGCACAGTGGTGAAGGGAGCGGGCGAGGCTTCAGGTGACATGTGTGCAAACAGGCCTCGTGGCGCATTTTAAGATGGAGAATTAAATCCCCTTCAATCCTGAGGGTCCCTGAGGCCAACTAGCCCACCAGGTACCTCCAGTAAGCGCCACGGAGCTGCGTTGCAGAGTGTTGTAAAAGGGCGTGGCCTCTGAACACCTCTCTGCAACGCAGCTCTCTGGCACATACTGGAGGTATCTGGTGGGCTAGTTGGCCCCTAGGGACCCTCGGGATTGAGGAGGAATTAATTCTCCAACTTAAAACGCGCCACAGGGCGTGTTTGCAGACATGTCACCTCAGGCCCCACCCCTTCCTTCACCATTGTGCAAATATTCCTCTAAAATCAGCAGAACTACGAATTCCGATTTACTCACCTGTTATCAGGAGAGACCTCAGTGCTGCATCTTTGAGCCCAGTACTGATCCTGAAAAGTAATTTTAACCGTACTTACCAGTAACTTGAATTTCCTTCCATAGGCTAACATTGACTGGTTTCACTTGGAAATTCTTCTAAGTGTGGAGTTTTGGAACTTTATAATATTCCTCTAAAATCAGCCGAACTACGAATTCCGATTTACTCACCTGTTATCAGGAGAGAACCCAGTGCTGCATCTTTTAGCCCAGCACTGACCCTGAAAAGTAATTCTAACCATACTTACCAGTAACTTGTATTTCCTTCCATAGGAATCCATTGTCTGGTTTTCAGCAGAAAAGTTTCAAAGTGTCGATTTTCACAAACTACAAATATTCCTTAAAAATCGCCTGTATGACTTAAACGCATTCTTTCAACTGTTTACAGGAGATGCACCAGTGCTGGATCCAGGATCCACCACTGAGTAAGAAAAAGTAACGATAACACTACTTACCTGCTAAGTGAATTTCCTCCCATAGGATAACATTGGTGTCAACTTTTACAATACAATAATATTCCTTAAAAATCACTACTGTAACCAAAACGCTTTTACTCAACTGTTTACAGGAGATGTCCCAGGACTGAATCTAGGATCCAGTCCTGTGGTTAGAAAAAGTAATCCATAAAGTAACTAATTGCATTTAACTAGAAATTCACATTGAGCTCAATGTTGCATTGTGTTTGAAATTGTGTTGCCCATTGCAACAACTGTAACTACTGTACTTAAAAGTCTATTGCCTATTTGCAAAGTATTTAAACTAAAGTAATTCATTCTGAGAAAGTATATTTTGTAATGTAATGTATAATGTAATTACAATGTAATTTAAAAAATAAAATATCTAAAAATTAATAGTTTAAAAAAATGTAGTAAATCAGTATCAAAAAATAAATATAACAATTAATACATTTAAAAATTGTCATTTACAAAACCTTTGAAATTCACTGAAAAAACCATAGGTTTCAGACATGTTATAGTTAGGAATTAGCATTTAAAAAACCTTTGAAATTCACTGAAAAAACCATAGGTTTCAGGCACGTTATAGTTAGAAATTAGCATTTAAAAAACCTTACAAATTCACTGAAAAAACCATAGGTTTTAGGGACAGTTATAGTTAGTTGGACATTGCACTCGTACAAAACCCGTGAAATTCCCCGTTATAGTTAGTTCAGCTAACTATAACTCGCGCCCCCGCAATGCACTGCTGATGATGTCACATATTACATCACTCATGACATGGTCAGTGACATCACTGATGACATCTCAAATGACATCATCCACGTGATAATCTGATGCACCTCCTCACACCCTAATATAACCTTTGATACACCCACTCAAAATTACAGACTGCCATTCGCAAAACCATAGACACTCCAACACCAATAACTACATACCCACTCACTGATTCTTAGGTCTACACACACATCCACTCACTCACCCGTACAGTCACTCATACTTATGGTCACTCGGTACAGGACTATCATATGCACTCATACTCCTATATAGACACTCAAACACCGCCACTCATCCATAGAGGTACTCACACACCTAGTCAGTCATGCAAATAATTAAACAGACTGTCATTTACTCACCTATACAGTTATACACACACCAGCTCACTTACTCATACAAATACTAGCACATTCTTACGCTCTTATACAATCACTGATACAAGCACACCCTCATCCATACAGTCACTCTCACAATCACACACTCTCGCTTATAGCTATTTATATACTCCAACACACATATATACTGCCTTTCACATATGTAGTTACTCACACATGTACCACTGGGACATACATTCACTCACTAACACACTCTTACACACACTTACCCACCCATACAGTCTATCACAGATGCACTCTTGAAACCATCCACCCAGTGAATCACCCACTCACACATCTATGCACAGAGTCGCACACACCCCACCCACACAAACACACAGGCACCCATACAGATACTCAGACAACCAATCAATAACTCATATAGACACTCATGTAGCTATTCACAAACCCATGCAGCCACTTACACAGCAACAGACAGACGGATACAGACATTCACCCAGTTTAGTCACTAACCCATGCATTCAGTAAGATACGTTTAATCACTCACTTATAGAGTTAGTCACGCACCTACTAAATCATCCATACAGACACTTATACACCCACTCATTCTTCAATACGCCTTTCCCTATATATATTAAAAATATTTAAACTTTACAGAAACACACAGTCACTGGATGATGTCATCAGTGATGTCATTTGAGATGTCATCAGTGATGTCACTGACCATGTCATGAGTGATGTAATATGTGACGTCATCAGCAGTGCATTGCGGAGGCGCGAGTTATAGTTAACTGAACTAACTATAACGGGGGAATTTCACGGGTTTTGTACGAGTGCAATGTCCAAGTAACTATAACTGTCCCTAAAACCTATGGTTTTTTCAGTGAATATATATATATATATATATATATATATATAGTTATATAGTTATATATATATATACACACATTTAGATTACTTTTTTTATTCAATTTAATTAAAGACAATAATGAATAAACTAATATTATTTTGAAAACATAAGGTCATTTGGAAACGAAACTAACTTAAACATTATATTACATTAATAATTTATTTTAAACAAATATTTATTAGTTAAAAATCCACTTACCTTAAATGATGTGAAGTAAAATTTTCCTGATGTAAAAACACTCCCTCTGTAAAGATTCCTGTGCAATACCTGTGACCTAATGCTTCCGGATTTAATTGTCTGGGATGTAAAAACAGACATTCACATATATATCTCTCCAAGAGAAAAGGGTAGTGAGTTTATTCAGGGCAGAGCTACATGGCACTTCCTTCCAGGACTTATTCCAATGAATACTGGCATCAATGGGTGTCAAGTGGGTTTGTGAGTGGTCATCAGAGCAATCTGCTACACATGGCACTGGACCGGGTTTTCCCATGTTTAGGAAGTTTACCACTATGGGCCTGATTATGACTTTTGGCAGTGCATGGGCAGGCGACCCGCCACCGCTGCACCCCCACACCCCCAAGAGTCTCTGCCGCCCGCCTGCCAGATTATAAGTAATTTTGTGGTCTGGCGGGAGGACGGCGTGGTGGTTCTCACGGCGGTGCCAGGCACTGCAATGAGAATGCCACACAGGTTCCTGCATGGCATGAACTATAAAGTCCATGCCATGCAGAAACTGGGGCGCATGTACACAGGGCCGCACATGTTGTGTCGCCCTGCATGCATCCCCAGGCTGAGGGGGCCTGTAGGGCCCCCATCGTTTCAGCACTGACACCCTTTTCATGGAAGAAAGACCTCCATGAAAACGCTGGCGGTACTGAAACTTGTATTATGCATGATGGTGCCGCAGCTGCACCACCTGCATCTTACAATGGCCCTAACCACTGCGCCACCGCCAGGGAACGGTGTTTCCCTGGAGCAGCCAGCGGTCCAATAATGGTCCAACCGCCCAACTCGTGATAGGACAATTGGACGGCAGGTGCTGCGGTGGCTGGACCGCCACCCCTACGTCAACACAAGTCTGGCGGTTCTAGGTCCGCCAGACTCGTAATTAGGCCCTTAGTGGTGTTGTGTATTTACTCATTGATGCCTCAACTGATCACTACTGGAAATTAAGCAGTACATAAGGAATGCACATGTTTAGCTTGTGGTCTGTTTATCGAAAGGGGTAGTTTTCTGAATGCCTAAAGCTCGAAGAGTCAGTCTGTGCCCCACAGCACCAAGGGGATAAGGGCAGGTCACTCTATTGGATGGAGTAAATCTAGTTGGAGAGGAAATGCGCTCTACAAGTGTGATAGCCCAAGGCTAAGATTGTAGTATTCTGAAGGGTTGTGTCTTAAGATCCATTATGAATACAGGAGGATTAGTATAGTTCTATTATATTAAACACAAAAATGGTGATGGGAAGCTGCTTGCAATTTGTCTAGCCACGGGCAATTGCTCAGGGTAGCATTCCAACCCTTTTGCATGCCATGCCACCTTAGTTTGGACCCAGCCATATGCAAATCAGTTTGTGCCTGCTCTAGTAGGAACAGTCCAACCCAACCTGCCAGGCCAGTTCTATTATATTGACAGAGAAGTTCTCCCAGATCCTGGGATTGTAGATGGGAAATGCCTTTTACCTTTTTTAGGTCTCGGCTGGCGATAGCAGCGCGCATGCGCTGCTCTCGGCATTCGAGAGCTTCTTGGAATCAATACAGATTCCGAAGCTCTCAGAGGCGGAGTTGAAGCCCCGCCCATCTTTTTAATTGGGTAGCGTCATCTTCCATGCAAAACGCTGGCTTGTAAAGGAGGCTTCTTAGTCCCTCCTTGTTGCCGCCTTGTCTCCTTTTGGCCCCGCCTACCGGGATTGGATCGTTTACTGGCGGCGTGACACTCTCTCCTGCATTAGTCCGTACGCACTTTTTTCTTCACATTTGGCTTTGGCAAAGTCAGCCGCGTGTTTATTTTCGCATCGCGCTTTCACTTACTTAAAGTGAAAGCGCGATGCGAAAATAAACACGCGGCTGCCTTTGCGGTACCGCGCTTGTTTCATCTCAGTTAAAGCCCTGGTCCCAGCCATGTCGCGTGCCTAGTAGAGAAGTCTTTATTTTCCCTGCTTGCTTTGACCGCGGGCACCTTGAGGCTGAGGCTCTGTTTACAAACGCACAGTGCAAACTTCAAGGCCGACATGTGAACTGCCACGAAAGGCTTCACGTCCTCCAGGGCGAGCACCTATATCAACACTGCAGCTGCCTTTCAGCGGGCACTTGACGCAGCCAGACATGCTGCAAGTTCCCTGGGCACTTATGCTCTTGCGCTTCAGGGATGTGTACTTTATATTTTTTTATTTTATTATTTGCAATCTTCTTTAGCGCAATGGCGTTGGGGCAAGACGTGTTCTCTAACTTCTCTGTATAACACGCGCAGACGCATCACCTTTACAGTCTTCTATAGAGCAGACTTGGTCCAAAGGCGATAGAGCGCTTTGCAAGAGAGCAAGACGTGTTCTCTGTATAACACGCGCACACGCAGCTCCCCCCTACACCACCACACACGCACACTCCAAAATGGTACAGGCAGGTAGGTTCCTGCCAGCACAAAAGCCTTACCAGAAAAGAAGTAATTATAAAACGGTCACATTAAAACCACCGTAAAACTTTAGGAAAAAGAGCCACTAGGTGGAATCGGGCAGTTCAGGTCAACGAAGGCGATGCAGCGACCCCCGCTTTAATTGGTTAATCCGCCGGGATCACCGGGTGTCGGCACCGGACTCCTGCTCAACGTTGGTAGTCCCCCCTGTCAACCAGAATGCCACATTTCTAAACAGGGTGACCAGCACTCCCAAGGTCATTACAGAACTTGTTTTCAGCCCTGGACTTTTGAGCTGTATCCTAATGCAGTCGGGGTATTGTAGTTTTGTTTTGCTACCATTGAGCTAGTTAGAGTCACGCATCTGAAATCACGGATTTGTATGTGGAAAATTCAGGATTGGAGATATGGTTTCGAATGGGTTAGAGTGGGTTGGGCTTCCAATTAAATGCTGCGTTTGTCTCTTTATCTCTGACACGCTATATGATGTATGTCCCATTCCTCTGAACCTTGCATAACTGAAGTCTTGCGACATAATGTACTTGCCTGGTTTTGTGCGCGCCTCCGCCTGAGGGTGTTCCTGGAAGGGAACGAGTCTCGACGCGAAGGATGGATATCCAGGCTCCTTCCAGGAACTAGTTTTGCAGACCGATTATTTTTTTTACTTGTAGGCAGTCATTCAACCTTCATCTAAACACAGTGTAGTTTACGAGAGAACAAAATAAGGAAAAGAGACGTCGTTGTGGTTCTGGGAAATCGTTGGTTTCTCTTCGGTATAAAACAAATCTTCCCTTTTTCTGCGCTTCTTACACAACTATTCTGCAGCAGTGGTTTAACCCCTTTACTAACTTCCTGAAGTTGAACGGGCACACACATAACTGCACCTTACCAACTCCCCCTCCCCATTCGCTCGCTCATTCGTCGGTTGCATGACACCGCCCCACCCCCTTCTATAACTTGCCGGTATGCGACTGGTAACTTGCTCACAAATACCTGCCACAAGTGCACTAACCCCCAAGTTAACTTGTTCAGTTTGTAATTTACCAATAATGTACACCGATCAATGCATTAACCTACTGATCTAGTGTGTAAGGATTTAACCAGAAATGTGTGGCATAAACACATCGCTACAGGAGGCGGATTGACTGACCCTCTACACACATGATTTTATTGTGATCGCCTCCCACCATTCAACCTCTTCCCCATTTCCTCCAAGACCACAACTCCCAGTGTTCCGTTGGTATTTTTTCCTGGCACGTGAAGGTGTGGGCGGGGTGTTTCTGAACGTGGCCAGTAGGAACGATGGTGGCGTAGCCCGTGCGATGAGCATGTGCTGTATCTATGCAGCTTCAAGGCCGTCGAGCTGGGCTCCCAACTCCGTGAATTTGGCCTGTGCCAGAGACTGGGTAATTAGGCATCATTTCAAGGCGGTAAGGACACTCGGGGTTAATGCACCTGCTGCATAAGTGTATGTACCAGCAAGTTTATGGGTGCGGTTCAAATATAGCTCAGCGGGTTATTGTACCTGCTAAGTCGTTCTGTGTGAAGGTCACAGTGATGGATGAATGATGGGGCTGAAGTGTGCACCCCCTCTGGAAGGTCGCAGTGTGTAGTGCTGCGCAGCCATTCTTCAAAGAGTTTAGTGCTTTGCGAGCTGACATGTTACAAAGGGAATGAGTGATACAAGGCCAAGAAACATTGCCCTTTGTGGCGGTCTCTGCATCCCCATGTGATGGCACGTGCCGTAGAGAAGCATTGTGTTAATAGCTTGAGATCCCCGCGTCTGTCTGTAGATTACCACATTATAATTTACTTGGTGTGACACCAGTTGCCTCACGTGGCGGCGTTCACTGACTGGTCACTGGTATAGCTGCAGCCAGGGTTTTAAGTGGGATCAAAAAAATTGGGGGGGGTCCCTCAAAGGGGCGTGGCCGATGTAATTTCGGCCGTGACTTAAAACATGTAAACTGAAAGTCTGTGCTTAGTTTAGTGTGCCACCTGATTGGTATTTGCTGCTTCTGTCATTACATCTGGATATATAATACAGCAAGTAACATTACACTTACAACAAGCTAGTACTATTAGCTTTGTCAATGGTTGTTAGTTGCATAACATAAATAAGTAACAACCATGACTTCGTTACATTATAGCATATTGAAAATGCTTCAGTTTTGAAATGATGAGACTATGAAGTAACTATAATGCAGTCTTTGAAGTTACATCAAAGGCTGTAAAGGGTGGTACTGCTGCAGAGTTAATAATTTTGTTTTCGCCCTTATGGTAAGTATAACAAGCATTGAAAATGCAATAGGTCTCGCCTTTGATTAAGTTAAAGCCATTTGCTTTGCTAATGGTATTGTATAGCAAAGCAAATGGCTTTAACTTAATGAAAGGCGAGACCTATTGCATTTTTAATGCTTGTTCTTTTGCATTCTTTGCTTTCGAGTTTGACCATGTTCAAGCCCCTATTGTGGTGCTGTAGCCTGAGATAGTTATTTTCCCCGTCAGGCATGTAGGGATGCAGTTTTGGAGGCCTTGTATATGATGCAGCTGGTATTAAAAATATGTGTCTGGAGGGGGAACCAATGTAGCTTCTTTAGTGTTCTACTGACATGGTCAACCTTCTCGAGACCTTTGAAAACCTGCCAACTTACGCATTCTACCATGTGACACATGAAATTAGCTCCCATCGCATGGTTACCCGGTGAGGAGCCGATATCACATGGTGGCAGGGAAGACTAGCTGAAAACCACTGTAAATAGTTACTGTCCAGGATGTTTTTCAAGGCTACGAAGTGCCGATGTCCATTAAGGGGTGTGAAAACACCCCAGGACATCTGCACCAGCGTCAGCAAGCTTTTATTTTAGTTTTTAGAGGAGGGGACTTGGGGGCAGGGTGGGGACAAAAGTGCATCTTCGGTACTTCTTGGCAAGAGGCTCCACCCCCTCCAAAGCTTCGCCCCCTCCTCACACGGAGAGATTTTTAGGTCTCGCGCCTAGCGTTGCAGTGCGCAGCACTGCTCGCGCAGCGCGAGACCTCTAGAAAGGGCTTCTGAAAGCTAACCACACGCTCGTGCGTGTGGTTTAGCTTCCCGCGGCTGCCATTGGCTTTCGCGTGCATTTTTAAAAAAAGTCCAGTACGCAATTGGGCAAAGGCGGGCGCATGTCCCGCCTTTGCTCCGCCCATTCCCGTCGGTGGCAGCGCGCGTTCGTGTCGCTGCCGCGCTCCCTCCCCCCGCTCCTCTGCACCACTGGTTTTGATTCCCGCGTTCGGCTGGGTTTCGATTCCGTGCTTGTCTTCTCTGTTTTCTGTCCGGTTTCATTTTCTCCACGACCCCGATCCACTGGTTCGACAACACGCTCCTTGGCTCAAGCAGAGAGCGGTCTTCAAATGTTTAAATCCCGATAGACTATCAGAATTTTCTGTGTGCGCTCCACATCTGTTCTTATTCACTGCGGATGCCTCCAACGAAGCCACATTTTTGTTCACATTTAATTGAAATTCTTTTCACAACCCCTTGGCTTGTGTAATTAATCATGTTTTGTGGTGAAAGAAACCGGTTTGGCTTCTCCTTGCAGGCTGGGCGGTTGCATACGTGAATCATCATGTTGCTGTTGCTTCATGCCTTGCAGTGGCGTAATGTAAAATGCGAGTGCCCCCGGCAGCTCCAGCGACTCTCATGCCTCACTGAAATGCGTCGCCCTTAGGTTAGTATAGCTGCCAAGTTTTCAGTTTGTTTATGGGTGACATTTCCAGGTCTTCGTGGGCTTATGTTTGACATTTCCAGGTCTTCGTGGGCTTATGTATGATATTTCCATGCATTTTTAAAAAAATGCACGCGAAAGCCAATGGCTCGGAAGCTGTAGTTTCATACTCATCGCAATGGCCCTCTTCACGGATTATCTACTTTATGGTTGTGCTTTAAGTGATTAAGGGACCCAGGGGGCACGTCATTGTATAATACGGCATTCTGCTACGCGGTAAAACGCCTTGCATTCCTTATTCCTTTGACTATCAGCTGCATTATTAAACAGTCCTTTTTGACCGGTTGCATTGATCCATGTTTGTCTCATCTTTGTAGACATTGATTTTAGTGTGCCCCTACGGATTTCCAACTACCACTAGCTGTTCGTCTGTACTGAGCTTCTGGTATCCTTACCCCCGTGTTTTTCATTTCTATTGCTCTATTGCTTTTGTTTTATGCACTTTTCTAGTTTCCTTGTTACCTGAAATAGTATTGGACACCTTTTTTCAGAAAATGCTACTGATGTCGACTTTATACGTGCTTTTAACCTTCCGTGAGATCTTAAGTCTGCATGTATTTTTGGATCTCTAATCTGCGTACCCATGAGATTGCATACATTTCTTGTCTATACAGGATTGTTCCTTTGTATTGTGTATAATTGTTGTAAGTTTCTGTTTTCTTTAGCGTGTGCACATGTATTCAAGCCTTTGTTATCAGTTTATTATAACTCTCAAACCGTGCCTCTGTGACCTCATTATGAAATGAAAGGATCAAAATGTATATTCTATACTGTATTGTTTAACCTGTTGTGACCATTTCCCATTAAACCTAATGTTACTGTGCTGTGACAATACTGATCTCTGCTCACTGTCCGTTATAGGAACGTCCCACCACCATTGTACATGGCCCCTGAGGAAGGTGAGACCCACAGTGGGGTCTAACACCGAAACGCTTGTCGGCGCTGAGATAGCGACGTGGACGTTCTTGATTTAAATGTTGCTTGTTCCCCTAAAATTTTACATTATAATTACAGATATTTATCTGGTTGATCACTGTATGACTCCTCAATTGAATTGTTTTCTTTTGCTTATTTCATTTATTTATCAGTCACACTGATGTCTTATTGCAATAAGCGGACCATTTCCTCTGCATATTTATTCTCCTTTTGGGGGACTGATTCGCATCTATTTTATTCATTATTTCTATACCTCGGAATGCCTGATTTGAATGGATGTTTGAGTATGTATGTTTATGGATTTGATTGCTTGACGTGGTTAGCGTGTGTGGTTCTGGGATGTGTTCTGAATACCACTTTATTATGTAAAAATTAAAGTTGTCTAATAAACAAATGTTAAAAAAAAATAAAAAAAAAATAATTTGATACTAAAAATCGAATGTTGTGTGTTTTGGTCACATGATAGGGCACGGTTTGTCAGCTGACTTGTGACATGTGACTTACTGCACTAGTTGACCCACGCAGGTAGAGCGTTTCGTCCTTTTGAGTGTAGTGCTTACTTCCCCTACTCTCTTTACCTTATTTGCTTCAGGGGCCCCCCCTTTTTTTGAGTGGAGCTGTTTCCCCTTCACCACCCTGCACCGTTCTACATTTGCTAAGCCTACCCTGCTTATTTCCTGCTTGCTCACTCCCCTGGGATCCTCCCAGTTGCTTAGCGATTGATCAAGCTGGCAGTGCAGTGGCCAGACTACCCCGGTGCCAAAGGACTGCACAGCTTCCCCGAAATTGCTGTGTCCCGACCCTGTCTGCTCCTGTATGTTGAATAGCAGCGCGACTCCTCGGTGCCACTGTACTTGCTGCACCACAGATAGCCACGCCTCTGTTTTTTTTTCTTTTTGAAATTTCGTCAGGAACTCTTTTACTTTGGGCAATTTTCTCTACTTTATTGAAGGAACGACTGATAATCCTCCACATATATAGATGCAAAAGTAAGGTTAAGAACCGTTTACCCAGCCAAACTGAACACATTGCATTTATTGGTTCCCTTTCCGGAGATTATAATCTGCGAAAAGGGCAATCCCACTTCTCATGTGTTACTGTAAAATGTCACACCTATTCCAAGCTATGACCTGGCAGACTTCAAATGCTGCGATCAACTATGTCCTTTCTGAACCGATTCTATCTACAGCTTGCAACCAACAAAACCTCCCACCTCCATGCTCTCCCCTACTCCTCCACCCCCCTGCCTCACCCTCCTCCCTTCCTCTCCTCTCCTCTCCTCCACTCCCCCTCCTCTCCTCCACTGCTCTGGGCAACACAATTCAAATCCACACAACATAATTCAACACCAAACCACATTTTACAACTCAGCAACAGAATTACACAATACACCACATACATCCAATCCACAGAATTCCACATCATGCCACAAAATTTAACAGCATACCACATAATTAAACTCCTACATCCCACTCCACAACACAAAATACTATTCCATATAATTACACACCATAACACAAAATCCTACTCTACATAATTCCAGTGCACTTAATACCACATAAATTCTATCCACATAATTCCACAGCACACCATGCCTCATAGTTCCACTACACAAATACACACCACACAATTCCATGCCACACAATTACACTACTAACTAATACAATCCAACCTACATAATTCCACTACACACCGCATACATACAATGCATAACACGTTGGTAAAAGACATTGCCATTTACAATGTCAATAGCTCTAACTTAAAGAAATGCGAGACCTATTGCATTTCCAATGCTTGTTGCTTAGGTTGGCAGGTATGCCTTTTATGCGCCCTGCTGCAGCGTGTATGACGTATTCAGAGGAAGCATGTGGTGAGTGGGAGGCTGTAGGGTGGCGCACTGCCTTCCTCAAAGTGTGAAGGAAATAATGCTTGAACTGTTGCTCTGAAGTCAGTGTTTCACTTTCTCCAGGAGATATTTGATTTATGGCTTCCGTCAGACTAACTACACACACACAGCTGGTCTGCCAATGCAGCTGCAGTTATCATGCAAATCTCTTCGTATTATCACTCATTTTGGGAGAGCCTTCAACGAGCCATGTTGGCGGAGGGACAGGGCCTAATTTCAGGAAATTGTCTCACGGCGCTTTGATACCAAAGACAATTATGTGGAATGGTCATTAAATAGTAAAACATGAGAGGAAAGGTTACATCTGTACCATGAGATAATATCTGAGTGCAGGGAGATGCTTGTAGACATGTTTAAGTAGTTCCAGCAAGCCTGTTGAAATCTGCAGGCCATGAGATTTCCACTCGCTGTTCAGCGAGCACATGTCTGAGCAGGGGCTGAAAGGGCTCATCCATGGATTATGTGTTTACGTATTGAGGAGATGTGTGACGGCTTGCGTTGCTTTAGAGTGCTGACAGACACAAAAGAAATGCAGCTTAATTTTCGATAGGGGAAGTTAGGGGCAAAGTTACAGGGCCCTTGAACCGCTATTTGTGACACTCCGACGGCGCAAATCACAAACTTATATCTATGAGGCCACGCAAAGCAACTATTTGTGGCCTTGCATGGCCTCATAGATATGGAGTAAGGCAAGGCAGGGCAAATCGCTGCGTTGCCTTACTTTGCGCTCAGGAGGAGCTCTATGGGCGTTGCAGTGGGTTTCCCCAAACAGCACCCATGGATTTTGACACTTCCCCATACTTACGTGAGCATGTAAACCTGGGGAAGCAGCAAAACCTTACACCTCCTGAGGTGAGGCGTAACAAGGAGAAATACCTTTGTTTCTCTTCTTAAAGTGCTGCATTCTACCACACATTTAGAAAGAGGAAAATGCCTCTTAGGATTGTTTTTGTGCAGGAACGTGCTGCTTCCTGCACAAAAACAATCCTGCCTACAACACAGGCACCCTTGCACCATATTGCAAGGATATCTGCATTGGCGATAGGCAGGCGAAACAGCACCAGTGCAGAGGGATAGGACAGGAATGCACTGTTTTGTATAAATATGGTGAATTCCTGCCCTTTCACTTTCACTGGCATAGGGCAGAGCAGCAAGCTGACTTGCTCTCGGCCCTATGCCAAATCCCCATAAATGATGGCCCTAGTGTCTAGTTGGTTACGGTAAGCGACTGAGTCCAATATTCTTCAATTGCGTCCCCTGCCATGTGCGAAGATCAGTAGAAGTAAGTCGGAGTAGTTCAGCTTTCGAACGTTTCCTACACCTGTGGCAGGTAGATTTGGGAAGCAGGTTATGGTTATGGTGATTATCGTCCCTTGCACACCCAGTGATCTGCCTTCCTGGTTCATCCTCTTAAAGAGTAGTGGTAAATCTGGTGGGCAGACTTTGAGCAAAGTGTTCTAGTTGCAATGTAATGAGGTTTCAATTTCTGCAAATACAGAGGGCCTCTCCCCCACACGTTTTAATTGGCAGTCCCATGTATATATCACATATGTAACCTCAGTAGTTTGCTTTAGCTGAACTCAGAGGGATAAGGCCAAGGGGACTATGAGGATTCAAACCTGTGACCGCATGCTATAGCGTATAGGGCTCTCCACAAAGCTACTTGCCTAAGTAAGAACGACTTACGAATGCAAATGGCTTGATTTACCAGAGTGAATTTACTTTGGTAGTATATAGATGTGAAATTGCACTCATGAAGGAGTTCACTCATACATGATAGTACCTCTGTATGGAGTAATTTGATGATTGAGTAAATCTCTTACCAGGGCTGCGGAGTGGGCGGTCTAGAGAATGGATGATCAGGAAGGTTTGGAAACAACTTCCAAAAACTCTTGAGTTTGTCAGTATACATAAACTTGGCCACAACTCCTTTATATATTCCTATGAAAGAAGGAGTGAATTTGTATCATGTGCAGGAATGGGGAAGAAGCACTCACAAAACTGGTGTTGCGCAGAGGTAGAGGTTTTCTGCCGGAAAAATCATTTTTCACTTTTTCATTTTACAGTAACACATTTTTCACTTTAAAATAAATAAAATAGGATTTATTTCAGTTGCATTCATGAGAAGATATTTGCATATGCACATTTATATACCAGATAGTATTACTCATGTGCAAATGCCTTTGCATGTATATAAAAAGATATTCACACATATTTTCTGAAGAGCTCCTAGAAACGTGCAACTGTCCAGGTTTCCAGGAGTACTCTTGAATAAACCTGTAAATAAAAAAATATATAACATACTATCCACCCACACAAGGGAATGAACCTCTGAAAGCAGCTAACACAGAAGCAGGTGCTCATTTTTTCAAAACCTCTATCTGAATGCAGAATTGGCTTTAGCAGTGGGACAATCTTTTTGGGCAACCCCATCCCCTCCGTGACTTCCTCCTCGGATTCCCTTACTCCCACCCTGCAAAAGTGCCCCTCATCTATCCATAGCCCTCGCTCACAAAATTTCATGGCAAAGGCTGGCTTTAGTAATCCACTCAGCTATCCACATTAAAATAAATGTAAATTTAAAGTTACATTAAAATAAAGATCTGTTATTCACAGTAGGATATTAACTCGCTGCACTAATTTAAGGCGAGTCAAAAATGCCACTAGACAAAACTCCAATCTGTTTCCAGAAGGAACATTAATCACAAGAGTTATCTTGACATTTTTATTGCTGCCTGAATGCTGGAGGAACAAGCCACTCTGTAGCAGGTGCTTTTAAATGGTAAGTTATTGCTAAACACAGCCCCCCCCCCCTCCAGTTCAGCGCCCAGTGCGGCTGCACCGTCACACGCCCTAAAGTCGGCCCTGTCTAGATGTTTGCACCATAAAATATACGAAGACACACGCACATGCACACGCACACAGAGACTGAATTTCGGGAATCCACTTGATGAATGGGGGCATTCCTAAAAAGTACTTTCCTTTTAACATTGTGAGCGCATTTTGTATCTGCAGGATGACAAGTACTTTTGTAAACATGACCGCAAATAATATTTTACAGCAAATAGTGTTGTCCAGACCCACCCAGGCTCCGTCTTTTCTTTCTCTTTGGTTTCCAGCTTTGCCAGTGCTGACTCTGCACTGTACTCTTTTATTTTAATTTCTAGCAAAAAAAGACTACACATCCCAGAATGCTTTTGTGTAAAAGAAAATAATAAATCTGAGCTCTTCTGAAAGTGAGTATCTGGGGAGGTAAATATTTTTATGCAGATTGCTAGGTTCCTTTTAACCCATGTTCTGGCTGTTAATAAATGCTGTCATATTTATCTATTGAGAGGATTAAGTTACAGTGAAGGATTGATTTGCACAAAATCCGAAAATGTATAGAAAACAGGCCTTGTGTTTCTACAAAAGACAATTTAGCCCATCGATAAGATGTCCTTGAGCAAAAGCAGAGGGCTTCTTTCGAGAGCTCTTTGTGAACCAGCTCAGTCTCCACTAATGTAAACTTTGGTTCATTTTCACCCAAGAAACCAACATCAGCATCAGAGAGGCAACCAATATGTCTACTAAGAACAGACTTATTTATTTATTTAAGTGTTTAGTCAATTAAAACCATTACACGGTAATTCTTTAAGTTTCAAAAACATGAACAAGTACTTTACTCTCTATCTAAAACATTGTCCTCGCATTTTTTGTCAAATTTTCTTCCTATAAAAAAGCATACCAAAAAGACCTTTGAATAATCATTTTTTAAAAAATGTTAAAATCATTAGTTCCTACAAAATATTTCTCTTATTACGGCGGCTTTCTATTAAACTGTTATTTTGCTAGTTATCTCCCACGTAGGCCAGCCTTCAATGCATGTTGTTTGAACAGACTTCTGGCCTCAATCCGACATTGACTAGCCTGGTCGGTGGAGGAGCCCAGGCCCTCCCACAGGGTAACCATACCGACAGGCAACGCATTTCACAGGGATCCATTGCCACTTTTTGACCTTTCCAGATATGTCCTGAAATGTCTCTGCTGCACTTGGTCAGAGGTTAGAAACAACAACATCCCACATGGAGAGCTCTGTGCCAAGCCAACACTTATTAGAAAGATGTCCAATCTCATTTTGCATCCTAATATCAAATAATATGGTAATTGTAATATAAATTCCTGATTTTTCACAGAATTGCTTCTGTAGCCACAGCCGAGGAGGCCAAACCCCAAATAACAGACATGTGCGTGCAAATCGCTCAGTTCATAGAAGTTTTATTTGCCAAGAATCCAGCTTCAACAGTTGTATTGCTCAAGCACCCAGCATCAACATGAGCTTTTGGGAGGCAACCAGTATATCCTTTGGCCACAGACTTTTAGATTCAATTGGACATTGACAAACATGGTCAGTGGAGGAGCCAAGGGCCCGCTACACTTTAACATATTGCCAGTACACCCATTTCACAGAGCATTATTGTCACTTTTTGAGGTTTCCAGATAGGCTCTCAAATGTCTCTGCTAAACTTGGTCTGAGATTGGAAACAACAAAAACCCACATGCAGAGATATGTGGGATCTTCTGATGTGCCAGGGCAACAGTTATGAGAAAGATGCCTGATCTCATTTTTAATCCTAAAGTGAAATAATATGGTCGTAGTAATGGAAATTCCTGATTTTTCATGGAATTGCCCTTGATCCACTGAGGATGAGGCTAGAACCCAAACAACAAAAATGTACATACAATCGCTCACTGCATAGAAGTTGTACTGCTTAAGCACCCATCATCAACATAAGCATTAGGTAGGAAAATATTATGTCCTTTGAGCACAGACTTCTGGTCTCAAGCAGACATTGACAAGCGTGGTCAGTGGAGGAGCCTAGGGCTTGCTACACTATAACCAATTGACAGGCAGCACATTTCACAGGGATTCATTGCCACTTTTTTACATTTCCAGATAAGTCCTCAAATCTCTCTGCTGAACTTGGCCAGAGGTTGGAAACAACAACATCCCCCATGCAGAGCTCTGTGGTATCTTCTCACACGCCAAGGCAACAGATATTAGATGGACGTCCAATCTCATTTTGCATCCTAAAGTCAAATAATATGGAAATTGTAATATAAATTCCTGATTTCTCATAGAATTGCTTCTGTGGCCACAGCCAAGGAGGCCAAAACTCAAATAACAGAAATATGCGTGCAAATCGCTCAGTGAATAGAAGTTTTATTTTCCAAGCACCCAGCTTTAACTGTTGTATTGCTCAAGCACCCAGCATCAACGTGAGCTTTTGAAAGGCAACCAGTATATACTTTGTCCACAGACTTCTAGATTCAATCGGACATTGAGAAGCCTGGTCAATGGAGGAGCCAAGGGCCGGCTACACTTTAACATAGTGCCAGGACACCCATTTCATAGAGCATCATTGTCACTTTTTGAGGTTTCCAGATACGTCCTCAAATGTCTCTGCTGAACTTGGCCAGAGTTCGGAAACAACAACATCCCACATGCAGAGCTTTGTGGGATCTTCTCACTCGCCAGGGCACAGATATTGGAAAAATGTCCGATCTCATCAAACAATATGGCTATCCTTATGGAAATTCTTTTCCACAGAATGACCCACAGACACGAGACCAAAACCCAAACAACAGAAGTGTGAGTGCACATCGCTTGGTGCATAGAAGTCGCATTGCTTCTGCGGAGTGGAGTGGAGCAGTGCCTTGAGACCCTAGCGGGTGAGTAGTCGCACTTAACAAATTTTGATTGATTGATTGAGTGAGGTGTATGTCAAACCTGCTGGACAAAAAGCAAAGGAGGAAAAATCAGCAAGAATGAAAATAGGGATCCAAATGGAGTTAGCGTTAATGTTGGATGTGTATAATCGGCACACCGGGCAAATAGGTCAACTGTTTCCCATAAAGAAGGTAATTCAAAAGTCATTAGTGCCCTATTATTACAACCAATGGGTCATAATGGTGCACCGAGTGATATACAACCCTTATTGAGGTCCAACATTACTCAATGTTTGGTGGAGCAGAGTTGGGTGTTCTCCCCTTGATTAGGAATAGAGTGATTTCCAGACATGCTAGACTAGTCAACATGGCTGATGAGAGTTGTGTTTTAGGCTGCAAACCACTCACTTCGTCAGCTGCAGGGACTACCTGTCCCAGGATTCCTTCCTTCTACCACCAGGAGCCTCGAGGGCATGAGGCGGTCCCTTCCACATTGTTCTATTTAATGCTGATTGCTGTCACGCAGCATGGGAGTCTCAGACTGCAGACCCCCTCACCCCGTCAGCTGCAGGGACTGCCTGTCCCAGGATTCCTTCCTTCTACCAGAAGCATCGAGGGCAGGAGGCGTGGCCCTCACAGCTTGTGCTATTTGAAGCTGATTGCTGTTCCGCAGCGTGGGAGTCTCAGACTGCAGACCCCTCACCTCGTCAGCTGCAGGGACTACCTGCCCCAGAATTCCTTCCTTCTACCAGGAGCTTCAAGGGCAGGAGGCGGGACCCTTCCAGGTTGTGCTATTTAATCTGATTGCTGTTGCGCGGAGTGGGACATGCCCGGGCTGTGCCCGGGCGAAGCCCAGGCCAATGGCAGGCCCGCGTTCATCTGTCATCGCCCGTAAAAGGCTGGACTGGGCACCCCCTCCCAGTTCGAACTCAGGAGGTCCAGGAGGCCCCGTTTACGCTTTACTTTCCTATCACAGGTATCTCAAGGTTTCCTTTTTAGAGAGATCTCTTAGCTGGTGAGCTATGTGCAACCATGATTGACTGTGATTTGGTGACCTTTTATAAGATTATTACTGAGATACCCGTTGTGTTAGGCCAATAGCCCAGTGACATTATTAACAATTTTTTTGTTGTCATTTGGGGGTTTGTTTTGCCTTTCTAGCAGTGCCATTTTTAGGTCTCGCCTAGCGTTGCAGCGCGCATGCGCTGCCCGCTCTGCGAGGGCTATTGTGATCGAGGACATTTCAGAAGGGGACTCGAAGCCCCGCACATCATTTTCATTGGGTCGCATCAGCGTTTATGCTAAACGCTGGCTTCCCATTGAAAAGGATGCTTTTTCGTTACCGCCCTTTCTCCTTTTCGTCTGGCCCATCCGGACTGGGTCGTTTGCTTCACGGCTGTCGTGAAGCAATTTCTTATCTAAAGGAGGCGTGTTATAAACAAGCCGTGAAGCAAAGGATCCCGTCCGGTTGGGCCGTCCCAAAAGGAGACAGGGCGGTGTGTTTAGGTTATCTTTTTTTTCCTGCCTGGTAACGGGTGGTTACTAGGGTCTACGCTTTGCCGGGCACATCTTGCAGGAATGGCAGCCGCACTGGAAAGGAAATAAAACCATGAGGTTGGCTGTCACAGCTGTTTCCAGGCAGGAGGTTCTCCCTCCCCCCTTCCCCAGGCCCGGTCCCACCTCCCTCCAAGTTTTTACATCTGTTACTGCCCTTTACCCGCAGCCAGACTGACAGAGGCCTGCCTGACACCGGGCACTGGCGTGGAGGGCTCCCTGGCTGTCAGTGACAGATTGGGGACAGTTGTTGATGCCGAAGGGGGGCAAGGAGGTGCCCCGGGAGCCCAGCGCAGCCCTTCTCGCCCCTGCGACGGTTCCTTTTCAGACGTCCCGGGCCGAGCAGGAAGCAGAAAGGACACCCGCCCTCTGCGTCACGGTGAGTACCTCGTTTATGTGCACACTGACGGCGGCCCATGGGGTCCTCTTTTCGGCCAGGACAGGCCAGGCAGGGTGTGCAAGGGTAGTCAAGAGCCTGGCTTGGCGATAGGTAGCCGGAGATGTTTCCCTCCAGGCCTGTGAGTGGCTGCGTGGACTGCGCATCGCCTTGTGGTGGCCATTTCCTGTAGAGTTTGCGTCGAAGGCTCGCTGGCCCATTGCCTTCTCCTGTGCCAACGGAGCTCTCTCGGTGCGACCATTCCTAAAATAGGCCTCTTCTGTCTCCGTGTGGGGTGTTAAAAGAGCATTGGCAACAGACAACACGAGCAGGGCGCACTTAATGTTTTGAGCAGGCCCGAGGAGCGTCATTTTGTTTTCCGCCCCAGAGGATGCGCTATGGTAATGCAGACCCCACGACTTAATGGAAAACCAAGACATTTATTTAGAAGTTACAAGTCCTTTGCGCGTGAATGGCAGGGCGGTGTAGCAAGTGCAGACGCAAGTTTGTTTTCACAGGGGGGGGGCTGTGCTTCCTGCCTTGTAGTTTAGACTCAGTCCCAGGCTCAGAGGAGATTGTTGCCTGAAATTTTGTTGAGGGGGGGTGGGGGAGGCACGAGTGCATGCCATCTGCCTTTAAAATATTTACCTTATGTATTCTGTGTGTTGCCTATGAAGGCTTTTAAAACTGGGTGCGTGTTTTTGCCTCATAATCTTTTATTTGGTTTAAAATTCACTTTGATTTAGTTCCTTTAAGTATAACGCTTTCCTTCTTGCGAACCTCTTATATTTTAACACTAGACCGCGTCCAGAATTTGTACAGTAAATAGCTGCGTGCTTTTCTTCCTATTTCTACCTTGTATTCTTCGCACCCTTTCTCCTGCAGACAGGATAGTTTATTATCCCTAGAAGTTTTAAAGTGAGCCTCCAGGACCTGGGACACTGAGTTCCACGTTGAGCCCGGGCAGCATTTGTTACCAAGGGTGGATGCACTGGACCTGTTCGGAGGGGTGTCTCGGCTAGCTCAAAGCCCACGAAAGGGCAGTTCCTCTAGCGTGTTTAGGGGGGAGGCAACACTTCCTCCTTTCAAGTATGTTGTATCATGAAGAAATTTGGATGAAATTCAGACATTCCATAGCAGTAACCGCTTTGTTTTTGAGGGGAGCTGTCGAGAATTAGGGACGCACTGCTTTGTTGAGAATGATGCGTTCAAACCATAGTGTGTAGCGTTTCGAAGGCAAACATCATAGGCCAAGCGTTTTACCTTGGCCAAGCACGAGGGCTTAGATATGAAATCAGGGACACAGATCAATGACCCTGTCTCGTTAGTTGCACGCCCCGTGCAGTGTTCAGGGGATGTACAGGAATGTATGTTGTTATGTAGCCTCAATACTGAATCTTTCTCAGTGTTAGTGCATCTTGAACCCGAGGCAGTGGTAGAAGTAAATCTTTTTAGGATCACAAAATAAAAGATGCCAGTTTTAGAACTAAAGTTGCCAGGTTTGTCAGCTGACACCTTAATCGCTAAGAAAATCTTTTTTAAGTCTTGTGGGAAATAGGGTCTTTTGTTGGGTTCTGTTTTACGTTACCAGATTTTGGTGTAGGGTTCCATTGTGTGACTCTAAAATGTGGATTGGTGGGGAGAGAGGTGTTACAATAACGTTTTTTGCAGCATGTGGTTACTCCAGCCCCGGGTTTGTCCATGAAGGTGTTTCACAACCACATACGTGCCTGTCCCTGAAGGAACTTTGCTCGAACCTACAATGTTTGCGGGTCAACCTTTTTGATTACGACGATCAATAAAATGGCTGGGACTCCACATAGAAAGCATGAGTTAAGTCCTTTATAATAGAAAGGAAAAGCAACTCTAAGATCTTAAAAGTTTCGCAGGTGCCTTGGCTCTGCTGAGGGGTTTCAAGGGTGGACAGAAAAATGGGCCTAAATTGGTTACAGTGCATACATGAACCTTGCTTCTGACTGCTTGGGTATTTGCTGGTAATGCAGGTCGTCCAGTTATCCTAGTTTTAAACAGGATCCCACCACCTCCTCCTTTCGGACATGATTTCGATGGATTAGCGGGAAGGAGTGGATTGATGCTTCATAGGCCATATAAAAGTGCTTAAAAGCTGAATTCCAGTTTGGTTTCGCGCACATGTAATCTGGAAAGGGCATTTTAAGCTAAAGCTATCTGCAGACACTCCGACACCTGTTCCGTGGCACCAGCAGCCTGCACTAAGGGTTGAGCAGTGTCTGTGTGACAGGGTGTTACGTCTCGTGAAAGGCAAAGGCTGCCACTTTCCAACTCGTTCTTATTCTCATATAGAGCAGTTTCTCCCCAAGAGGCAGACTGGTCTGTGATCCTAGCTGCATCCTGTCCCAGGTCTACCGTAGACCTATCATCTGAACTGACATCTGCAGAGCATCACCAGTCCACATGAGCTTCCTTCGTTGCTGTGTTGCTTGGTAGGGTTCAGGCAGCCACCTTCTCTGACATCATCATACCTTTCTGGAAGGTTCTTGGGCTCTCTGTAGACCTCATGCTTGAGGACACTGGTAATTGACTTTTAGTGCTGAGTTACAGTGTTACGAAGTGGTAGGCCTGTGTTCACACGGATGGCCTCTCTTGCTGGTGAACACTCAATCATGACGGCTAGCTCTGAATACAATTTCTAGCCTATCATCACTTGTGCGCCTAAGCTCATCACAAGCCTGGACCATGACAAGTCATGGAGTGGGAGGCATCTCGCACCACAATTAGTGGACTCATTCTGTGTCCGGATGCCCGCTTTCTTGCTGTTATTTTAAAGCAAGTGTAGCCCATGTGATGTACTAGGTCAGGAAAGACGAGCGTAGCTTCCCGTTGATGTTCACCGATTCCCTGCCTGCATAAAGTACTTATGACTGTCTTCGTGGGATACTGGCTTATAACAGAGCTAGAATCGTGATATTTGCTGCTGCTGCTTTTGGATATTAAGGGCATTTGTCTAGGCACCCCATCTACTTAGCCTTCCGGCTACAACGCTGTGGCAAAATCAGCGTAGATGCAGCGGTGCTGCCATTTTGTTACCTGTATAAAACACTATAACAAACAAGACCTATTCTTATTGCTGTAAAGTAGCAAGAAAATGGGCCATTCTTCCTGGACCTTGTGTAACCCGTGAGTACTCCACATCAGGAAAACTTTACAATTACCTCCTTCTGCAAATACTGTACCCACCACAGCATCATCGTCATATGCCTGTCCCACACCGGGAGGCCTGCACCCTATTGCAACCAGAGCTCAGCTGAAGAAGCGAACCGCAATACCGGCACAACAGCGCAGCAGCATCACACCTATATATGCAGTGATAGTGATATCACACCTATATCTGCAGTGATGGTGATCTCACACCTGTAACTGCAGTCATAGTAACAATACATGGGTATATGTAATATCCACTCAGAGTCCTTATTCCAAAATGAGTGGGTATTAACATTTTTAATGCATTAGATTAATGTGATAAAAAAAATATCACATTAATAAAAGCCAGTGCCATTTACAATACAAAACTCACACTAGTACAAATGCAATGCAATAGATTTCCCAGTTACAACAAAATGAGCTATTGCCATTTTGCATTACACCATTTGATTAATGCTTCACGAAGGGAAAAAAAAAAACAATGACATTTACAATGCCAATAGCTCAAAATAATGTCATTGCGAGACCTATTGCATTGTAAATGCTTGTTATTCCATTATTGTCGGCTATGGGGAAAAGGAAAGCTGCTGCCTGTCCTAAAGCCAAACAAAACAAGAGAAAATGATCTGAGTATGCTGCTACTAACTGTGTGGTTGAAGAAATTGATAGCTTGATCGAAAAAATGGAATCGGAAAAGTGCACTAGCGGAAGACCTTCCATCCAAAACACAAAACAATGTTAACGCACTCTGTAGCCAACCTTGCAAGCTGCCAGTACCTCTGCAAAGCCCCAATGGCGCCCCTGACTTTCCTTCTTCCAGTCATAATCTTTTTCAGGATGTTAATGTTGTGTGCACAAATAGATTTAACTCTCTGTTGCAGGATGGTGTTTGCTCCAATAGGGAGCTATCAGAGTGCTCCTTGAGGTTGATATGCTGTGCGGAGACCCAAACTGCGTATGTCTCAGGACTGCTTGATGCCAATTTCGAATAAAATCGTCACTTTGATTGCGTAATTCAAAATGAAGTTGAGACTCTGAAACATATAGGGGGATATTCTCAAGAACGCGTGTTAACCATCGCCAAAATCGCTTAACGCAACTTCTCACATCGCAGTCCATCGCGGGAAAATAACACCGTGTTAACGCAGCATTCACAACCCGGAGGCACCATGCGATAGCCTCACGATAACGCGACAAATGCCCGCATTAAAATCAACACGACGGCGAAAAAATTCAAAACCCCAACGCGAAAAAAGGTGCGATGACCCCAATGGCGATACAGAAATCAGTGAAATGCAGCGACAGGCCGGCGATTCCCACGCGCCATGCGTGAGAATGCACTATAAAAGCAGAGAAAAAAAAGACAAATAAAAGCAACTGCGTAGCACCATGGACGCTCCCGGACCCAGTGCAGAAGACAACGCGAACCCCACAAGCCACACAGACGACCAGCCAGGAACCCCGGGGCCCAAGAAGGGCAAAGAGAAGAGGAAGAGGAAGACAGGGTTCACTCCGCAGGAAAACCGGATCATCGTCACGGAGTTGACCGAACACTACCAACAACTGTACGTCACCTCCACCATGTCATCGGCAACACAAACGGAAATATGGCAGTCCATCGTGAACAACGTGAATGCAGTCGGAGTGTCGAGGAGGTCAATGGAAGAGGTCAACAGGCGCGGGAATGATGTGAAGGGCAAAACCAAGAAGAAACACTATGCCAACTTGAAAGCAGCAACACAGATTGGAGGTGGGGGACCAGCGGCACACCAGGAGCTGGATGACAGTGAGAAAATGGTGGCCACAGTCATCAGTCGGGATACGGTGCCAGGAGTTGGGGATCGGGACACTGCTCAACATGACCTGACACAACATCAACAGGGTGACTACCGACCAGGGACTGGGGAGACGGGGGGAGATGGGCACAATGGCACACATGCACAATTAAGTAGAGCACACTGCACACCCACAATGACTCTGGATCATGTCCCTGATCCCCGTGCCACACAGCAGCACACATACAGGAACTCAGGGAATGTGTGTTGCATTGAATTTATTTGCACATGCTGTGCCTGTGGTCATTTTGCACTGTCTCATGATTGCCAAGCACTGACACAATGTGACGTCCTCATGTGAAGAAATTGTCAATGATGTTGTTCCTATGGGCTATTCCTGCTGCAGCTGCAGTGGGGTGTGGTCCACTTGCCTCATCTTCCTCATCATCGTCCGGTGCATCTGGCACTCGTAACCATGGGGCATTGGTGCGTACACATATGTTGTGCAACACACAACATGCAACGATCATCTTGCACACGATGACTGGGCTGTACAGGAGCCTCCCACCTGTGATGTCCAGGCACCTGAAACGTGACTTCAACACGCCAAATGTGCGTTCCACGATGCCCCTGGTGCATTTGTGGGCCACATTGTACTGCCTCTGGGCCTGTGTGTTCGGGGCTCGGAGGGGTGTCATCATCCAAGGGCAGAGTGCATATCCCTGATCACCTGTGACAGTGCAGAGAGACATGAGTCAATAGTTGGTTCTGCATGATGTGTTGGCAGGCTCACTAGTTCATTGGCATGTGATATGTGTGTCATAGTGATTCCGGTCTGACATGTACTGCTAGTAGCAAATGAGCGCCATCAATGTGTATCACGTAGCCTCACTGCTGCTCCTCACATCCCCCGAGCCTATTTCCTCGTGTGCGCTGCACGCTTGCATCACCTGCACTCCTACGGCACACCATTGTCATGCCTGTCTGCGCATGTCCACAAGCCTGACGACGACACTGTGATGTTGTGTGTTGAAGGTGGGCGGCCACATGTGTGTAGGCCTATGGTAAGGATAGGGCGGACACAGATGTGGAGTACATGCCTGGCCAAAGTCGCGATGCGGTCGAGGCAAGACCTTTGACACATGCTGCGGCAATAGCGAGACACACACAACAGTTGGCATGTATGATCCCGGAACCCCAGCGGGCTTGCGCTCATTCATTAATCCCTTCGTCCGAGCCCGCACTCGGGGGCATGTTACATTGCAACTTTGTCTTTTGCGGGACGGGTGGCGTCGACACCACAACAAAGACACACGCATTAGGTACTAAATTGGCAAGCCCAACACTTAACCACGCCCAGAGCCCCGGGGTGATCATCCACACCCCTACGCTGGACTGCCGTACGCCAGTCCACTCCGGCAACGCCTACAGGGGGGTACGACACAGCTACATGTCCCAGGTCTACCCCACTGCCTGAGGTGACATGGTTGCGTCCGCTGTACACAGCACAATGCAATGTGGTAGGGCCCGGGGCCCTCATGCACACACAATGACCACACGGACACACTTAGATAGTCTGTGGAACTGGCGACGGGCACGTGCGCCCGGACCCTTTATTGCCAGGGTCACATGTCCAGTGACGCCTGTGCTGGATGGGTGTGGGGTGAGTGTAAGCCAGCCCTCAGGGAGTTGTTGGCGCTGGCAACAACTACAACAGTGATCAGACAATCAGAAGTTCACAGTTCAAACAGCAATGGTCCACGACTTGAGCTGCACAGAGTTAGTGGCCACGGATGCACTACGGCCGGCACAGGCACACCGCCACGGGACGGTAACTACCGGTGCACTGAGGTAGGGCCACGAGAGCTGAGCGGGTTCTCGTCGATGTCCAAGGTGAATGTCGCAGAGGGTTTCGGGGGACAGTGGAAGGTGTTCTTCCAGGGCATGATACAGAGGGCAGTACCAAGCAGACACATGCAATATGGAGGAGATGAATGCTACAGACTCATGTTTAACGGAAGACATCCATTACCACGCGGGCATTGCATCGCGGGTATTACAACGCAAGTCGTTACAACGACTTGCGCTGGATGGCGCTCTAACCTAAGGAATAGTATGTTTTACTATTCCAACACCTTCCCTACTGTACGTAGACTGGTGTTGTAATAGTAAATCATACTATTCCTAAGTCCAGCGCCCTCCAGCGCAAGTCGTTGTAACGACTTGCGTTGTAAAAACTGCGATGTAACGTACCGTGATCATTTTGATCGCGTTGTAACATCACATATTCATGTTTAACACCAAGTCATTACCAGCCACATGATGATGAAGACTACCCCCAGGCCATTGACTGAGACGCCACCAAAGTTCAACCAGAGGGTGTCCATGAATTTCGGGGCACAGAGTTAGTGGCACCAGAGCTGAAAGGGGATGCAGTCTGCGATGAGGCCTGTACAATGGTATAAACTCAGCCATAAATAAATCAAGGCTCAGTTCCAAATGTGTGACCTACTTGACCGCAGTTTAGGCCTGAGGCAGCGGTCAGCATGGGGCAACAGCTGTTCAGGCAGCTCCTCCTGGTACTCTCACACACGACGTTGGAATGCCATGTTACGATGATTTGTGGTTGACGGAGGTAGATGCACCAGAGCTGAGCGTGTGTGCAGCCTGCGACGATGCCATGCCCGGCCTGGTCCGGACTGGATTGGATTTGTGTGAGGCCTGCTGGACCGCAGTGTACGCAGTACACAGGTGACCCCGCGGTGCAGGGCCGCAGTGTAGGCCGAAGGCAGTAGTCAGCATGGGCCCACAGGCCGTGTCGGAGGAATGCTATGCACAGAGTCGGTGGCACCACATAGTAGGGAGTACGGTGATATAAACCCTGCAATAAACGTATGTACTCTGCCATTGAATAATCAAGACTCAGTTCCAAATGTGTGACCTACTGGACCGCAGTGTAGGCCGGAGGCAGCGGTGGAGTACGTAAATGAGAAAGGAGTAATGGGGGGCCTGTGTCGCGGAGGCCGTGATGGTCTGAGGAGGCTGCCATGGTCGCGGGCCTCGGGCTTGGAGCTTGCACCGGCACGTGGTGGGCCCTCTTTGACACACGCCGGTGTCGGTAGGTGAGCAGTGCGGCCTGGCTGCACTGGAGCGGGCATGACGCATTTTGGGACCAGCGGCTTGGGGTGCAGCAGGCGCACAGGATCGCAGGCACCGCCGCTCACGGCGTCGGCCTCGTGGCGGGGTGAGAGGTGCAGCCCTGACAGACACGTTGGCCACTCCGGAAGAGAACCACGCCCAGAGTAACAGGCTTTTTATTCACACCCCTACGCTGGCCTGGCGTACGCCGGGCCAGCCCCCTCCGCGCGAGCTTACAGGGGGGGACGTAACAGGCTACATTTCCGCATTGTTCCCCGCTGGCTGCGGTTACATGGTTGCGTCCACTGTCCAGTACACTCCAGACACAAGCAGTGTATGTCGACATGGAAGTGTCTGTGGTCTGCATACTGCGGTCTGTCCAGCACATCCACTCCACACTTGGCATTGTGTGCATTCTTATTCATGGGTCACTTGCCTCCTTCGCACATGCCGGGTTCCCACTTCTCCCCACATTCTGCAATTGTGTGGCTGAGGTGCCATGCCGTTGTTGGCTTGTGTAGATAGCTAGCCCAGGTTGCCACAGTAAGTAGTGTTGTCGTGTTTGGAATGTGGGGATGTTGGTTGTCATGTTGTATGTGATTTTGTGATGTGTGCATTCCCAGAGTTGTGAGTTGTATGTTGGTGGAGTTGAGGTGTGTGGTGTGTTCCGTTGGTACTTACCGACGAGCAGTGCATTCCCATAGGTGGCATCCTGGAAGCGCTGGTTGATGATGGACTGTCGGAAGATGAAGGAATCATGCACACTGACTGGGTAGTTGGCGACGACATTGGTAAAGAGTCCTCGGTGGTCCACTATTGCCTGCACATTGATAGAATGCGTGTGCTTCCTGTTGCGGTAATTGTGTGCAGTGGCGGCAGGGGGCACGAGGAGTACATGTGTGCAGTCGATTGCCCCCAAGACGTGCGGGAAGCCAACTATGGCGTAGAAGCCTTGCTTGGTCTCCAGCTGTTCCTGCGCAGTGTGTGGGAAGTAAAGTTGCTGGGGTACCAAGCTGATGATGGCATCCAGGACAGGTGTGAGGAACTTTTACAGGGCTGGCTGTGAGACTCCTCCGACTCTGGCAGTTGTTGGTTGGAAGGTCCCAGAGGCCAACAGGTGCAGCACAGCCAGCAGCTTTGTCTGCGGAGGGATGTTGGTTCTCCGCTGTGTTGGTACCGTCAGCCTGTGGGCAATGATGGTCAGGATGCGTATGATGGTCGTCCTTTTGATCCTGTAGTGGGCAATGACTTCCTCTGGCGTTAAGTCTCCCAGGCTGGTGCGAATTCGGAAGTTCCGGTGTCTTTGTCTGCGCTGCCTCTGTGGTAGTCTGGGGGAGGATCCGGGGGGGGTGGGGGTCCTGGGGGTGGTGGCGGTGGGTGTTGTGGCCCTCTTGGGGCTCCGAGCTGCATGATCAGTAGCTCCATGGCATCTGTTGTTCTTCTGGTGTGGCTGTGGGCTGGGCTCCCTTTTATGGTGCAGGTTGTCGTCCGACTTAACACCAGGTAGGAGCAGGTGTTAAATCCCTGCTGCTAACGCACCTTATCGCATGTTTTGTGGTCTTATCGCCGATCTGGCTGGTCGTTGTGAATGTTGCGAAGTGGTGTTTCCGCGGCTTTTTGCACAGGAACGCCTACTCTGCATCTCATTAGCGTTAGTTGCCGGTGTCATCCGTGGCGATGTTTTTTGCGGCTGCTATCGCAGGAATACTGGTGATGTCGGCTGTTGGCACCAGCTTGTGAATGGTGCAGTGAATTTATCACGACTTTGGCTGCGATAAAGTGCCGCTAACTTGGCGATAAGTCCTTGAGAATATGCCCCTCAGTAGTTAATCTAACTGGTCTACTTACCAAGTACAGCCCACACATTGCAAGCTGCCCAGATTCTGTACCTATTTTAGACCCACAAACTGTAACACCCGTTCCGCAAGGTATAAGTTACATAAAGAATAGGGGGGCTGACAAAAATTGGTCCCATACCAATGTGCAAAAGCTTGTTGCCCCATTGTTCAAACTAGCGCAGTTACATCGTGACAAGCTCATACTCAGAGGCGCTTTAAGTTGCCTATGGGCAATTCGGGAGCTTGTGATATCACAGTAAGAAGGTAAGAAAACTTCTTCTTCAACAAATGGTAGTTAGCAATTTAATGGGGCCATTTAGCAGTAGGCAAGGAGCTGTTCCTGTCGATGCAGCAATAAGCTTGGATCCGGGGAGATTATTGGGCAGTGTACCATCACTTGGAGGTGATGTGGCTCAGGTTGCATCAGTTCCCTTGCTCGCGACTGATATCTTTATAGTTAATGTTCTGAAACTGCACCCTGGAACATGTGAGGATTCTGAATCATTAAAAAATAAGGTGGTCCTTTGGATTATATAGGTGGTATAACATCACCCAGACCTTTGTGGCCAATGGGCCTATGTTAGATTCACACTAAAAGAGACCTGGATGATGGAAGGTTTAATAACACTTGACCTTAGGAATGACCATCCCCAGGGATCGAGAATTCAGTTTAAAAAAGTTGCACCCAGTTTGTCACCGGGGATTGTAGCTGCTTCTAGGATCTCGAGCGACAATCCATATGTCCCACATTTTGACCAGATTACTCCCTGTCAGCATAATAAAACGCAGGCGTGACTTAACCTAGAGAGTAGTCAATCATGCAGTTATTTTCCAGATCCCCTCTTAATATAATAAATGAAAATTAATCATAAATCCAGGCTGCAGCAGGCTGAACAACTGCCCGGGCTTGTCCCTCCCTATTCATTCGAGCAAGCTAGCATAGTCAGCCCTTCACCACTAGATGAGCACAAGGAATCACAACGTTTATTGAGCACTGGGCTTATCCCTTCAATTAATTTGAATGGCAAAGGAGCTGTTTTAATAGGAGAGGGAGGAACTTGCAGAGTTTCACTTTGAGAAATTCAAAGGAGTTACATAAAAACTCAGCGAGATTCCGAGAGCTTGTGGAATTCGGCACGTTGTGCTGCTCGCTCTGATCTTTAGTGCTGGGAGCTTGTTTCGCGCTGTAAAATCAGCGCGAATGGCACCACAAGGCACGCCAGAGGGTGCTGCATCTTTCTGCCTCTCAATTCGATTTTCTACTTGAGCTGCAGCTTTTTTAGCGTGAATGTTTTTAACCTGCTCAAACCGCCTACGTTGAGAAATCTTGCCGGCAGGTCTTCTAGCACCTGAAAATAGGGGACGCAAGTTCTTGCTCGCACGAGTGAGAAAAAACCCTGCCATGGAGCGGTTAACAGGGTTTTGCTGGAACTCCACTTTCCAAGCGGAATGGAGTGTGGGCAAAACTCCACGAATTCTGGTGGCAAAGCGGAGCTTAACGCCCACCCGTAGGTTTTACCACAAATTGTTTTTCACCTAAAGTTTTTTCCGAAGCTCTTACGGCTGATGGGGTACAACTCTCAACTCCCCTCTCTGTTTGCGAAAGATCTGTAACCCTCCTTAGTTGGAATGTTGCAAGAATTAAGGCAACGTTGGGTGATAAGGATTGGGGGGCTTTGATACATGCATTTAAAGCGTTTATGTTTCAAGCAACATGGGCTACGAGTGAGATACATTGACAAAGTTATAGAAATTACCAAGTGTTCGCTAAAAAGTCCACTGTTGGCCGGCCATCAGGCAGCCTAATAATATAAGATTAGAAGTCCCTGGCTTGAGGTGTAAAACCAATTGCCACTGGGTCTCTTGATATGCTTGCCCTAAAAGTTTGCCCCAAGGGCAAGCAAAACATTTTTCTCCTTAATGTGTATAGTAGAAGTTCTCCACACTCTACTGAGTCTGTCACTTCAAATTGTCTGAGTAATGGGGCTAGGCCATGATGAGGACTCATGTAGATGTGTCCTGGCCGCGCTCTTATGGTGTGATGGCCCCAGACGTCACAATTGCCCAAACCAGTGGCAAGGAGTGGGGAATGCCTCACAGATTGAGATAGGGGAATCTTCCCCCTACACAAGGGGACCATCAAGAAGGCTTTGGAGCCTGGGAGCATGGAGTTAGGCCGCGATCCCTGAGTCCCGGGTGTGGCCGCTCCCTTTCAGCAAGATGACTCCAGTGCGTCTGCTGGAGGCGGTGGCTGTGCCTGAAGATGCTGCAGCTGGGGTGGCCCGTGGAGATACTGGTGGGGCCTCTAGAAGAGATCGCTGACTCCCCCATCCTTTGCTGCCACTGCGGGTGATGGGTGAGTGACAGGAGTGGATGGGGCTTTTCTCCGTGGCCCGCGCTGCAAATGCATGCTCTGGGCAGCGATGAGGCCCTCTAATTGAGCGAATTGGCCCGACAGTGAGGCCCACTTGTGGTTTGGTGATTGCAGCCTCCCAGAGCGGCTGTCCCCCGATACTGGAGGGACTTTCAATGGAGTACAGGAGAGCATCTGATTGGGGCACCAATGAGCAGCAGTGAGTGGTGCATGAGAGCAGACTCCCATTTTGGGCTCATCTGGCTACCACATTGGGAGGTGACTACCCCCTGGCATCAGCGGAGAAAGGCATTTTGGCGGCAACGAGGTGGAGTGGCCGGTGTCTGATTAGCTGAGGTGTTCCTTCCTTGGAGGGCGCAAGCTGAGGACCCCAAATCACCAGGGGTTGTCTCTGCCGGACAGCTGTTCTGAGCTGATTTGGTTGATTGTGCCCCACTTCTCCTTGGAAGGAGTGAGTGGGTGAGGCTGGTCCAGCGATTACCCCACCCCTCCTCCATCACCCTTCTTTGCTATTGCTTAGCATGCACCTAAATGCCTGCTAAGAGAGCAAAACTACCCAAAGGCCCAAGCATAGCCGAGCTCCCCCAGCATACCCCCAAGCCTGGTTCCCCGGACACGGTCGACATGACGATGCCGGCTCCTTCCCAATTGGCGGTGCTGATGGAGCGGCTTTGGTGACCAAGGCAGACATCCGTGAAATGATGGAGAATTCCACAAAGACTTGGGGGAGATCAAGAAAGAGTTTCAAAACACAGTTACTAAGTTGGTTCAAAATTTGCAGAAGATCGACCATAGGGTGTTTCGTTGCTTCATTATCTGGAATTTATGTTTACCTATTGGTTCCGTATGGTGCTTTCTCTGATGATGCACTGCTTGTATTCATGTATACAACACAAAACATACAATTAAACAGATCAATCAAAAAAAAGATTGACCATAGGGTGGATGACCTCGAGACAGCGAAGGCTGAAGAGAAGCATGAATTGAATGTTCTTAACACTATGGTCCATGAGCTTGAAAGGTGCTATGAACTTCTGCAAGATAAAATAGATGATAATAAAATTAGGACCCGCAGAAATAATGTTCACATTTGAGGGGTACCAGAGATAGCCGATGCCCCGGAGTTGCAGACATATCAATGTATACCCTGATGAAATGCAAGTGGTTTAAGCCCATTACGGACCATCTTCAGAGCCTTAACTTTTCCTACCATTGGGGTTCCCCTTTAAGATCCTCTTTCGCTACCAGGATAAACCAGTGGCGCTCTCTTCTGTAGATGAAGCACTGCAGTTGATGGGACTTCTGTCTGAGGAGAGTGATTTTGCAAGCTCGCAGGGACTGCGCCACCCCGAATGGAAGATGTAGTGCTTCCTGGGATTGCGATGATGTCAGCGAAAAATGGCAAACAAATCATGAACAGTAAACTGTAGATGCTGGTATTTCATGATAAATGGAGGTGCCTCTTTTGCTATATGTTGTTGCATTTGTTTGCTACTTGGCCAGTCAAGCTTTATTCCCCAGAGTGGGTGAGGCAATGGGGCCCGATATCGTAGGGGGCTAGCCCCTTTATTTTTCTTCCCTTAGATGGGATGCCGCTTTGGAGGGATTACACTGGGGAGGCATTGTTGTGGTTTATGAGTGAGATTATTTTTGTTGTTGGCCGTCTCTTGATTTTTTTCTGTTATCGTTATTGATGCCTTATTGCTTATATTGATATGGGTGGAGGGAGGCTTGGAATGGGTTTAGTTTCATGAGAAGTTATTGTTGTTGAAGGCTTCCTCATGCCTTTATTGCCTTTTCTTGATTATTATTTTTGTTTTTATCATTTATTGTGTGGACTCTACCGGGTTGGGGCTTGAGTATTAGGGTCAAAGTAGGTGGTCCCGCAGTGGTGACTGTAAACAGTGTTCCTTCTAGTTTCCTCCCTTTCATGTCAGTTGATCCCAAGCAGGATGTTTGGTCTCTCAATATGTAGGGCCTTAATTCCTCTTGTAAACGTATGGCATTTATCTGCTGGCTGTCCTCTGGGTGTGCAGATGTAGTGCTTCTCCAGGAGGCCCACTTGCTGGCAAAAGATGTCCCCAGGCTCAAGTCGCACATTTATCCCCACCAATTCCATTCTTCCGCTTCTAATAACACCAAGGGGGTGGCGATTCTCATTCGGGCAGGTGCCCAGCTCATGGTGACAGTCACACATAGGGATAAGGAGGGGAGATGGATTATGATTCAAACTTCTGACGACACCACCTCATACGCCATAGCTTCCATTTATGGTCCCAGCTGCCATAAGGCTCCCTTTTTGCTGACTTGTTTCCAGCCATGGCAGCTGGTTCTGTCCACCATATGCTACTGGGAGGGGATTATAATGTGACTTTAGACCCAGCATTGGATCGCTCAGCCTCCTCGTGGGGAGAGACCCGCCCTCTACAATCTTTGTCCCAAGGTATGATCAACTTGAACTTGGTGAATGCCTGGCATTATTTACACTCCCCATGATCAGGACTATTCCTATTTTTTTAACGTACACAAATCTTATTGCTAAATCAATTTTTTTCTGATCTCCACCACCCTGTTGTTAAGTAGACAATGCAACTATTGGGACCCAGGTTTTGTCGGACCACGCACTGTCACTTTGTCTCTTTCAATCGCGCTTCTGCGGTCTCAGTCATACCGCCCCTAGAAAATGAACGAGTTTACTTTCCTCGACCCGGTTCTATGTTCCAACTTTAAAGAGGCACTTGAGCGTTATTTTACCGCAAATCTTACTAAGGATCTCTCCTGAGCCACGATTTGGGACGCGGCCAAGGCAGGGATGAGGGGAGAATTTATAGTGCACACTACTGCCTTTTTCCATTTACGTAAACTCCAAAAGGCAGTTCTAGAAGATGCAATCCTCAAACTAGAAAAAGAACATGAACCAACAACCTCGCAACTTTCCTATAGGAAACTGCTCAAAGCGAGGTCAGAACTAGAATCCCTGTTGAACAAAGATGCGGCTACAAGTCGTTGGAGACCAAACAACTATACTACGAGAAAGGTAACAAGGCCATCAGATTATTGGTTTACAAGATTAGGCAGGCCGGGCCAAGAATTACATAAAGGGGATCACAACTGCAGAGGAATCTTATTTGACCTCCGGCGTGGATATTAGCAATGCTTTTTCTCCTTTTATAGGGAGCTGTTCCATGGGGAAACCCTGGACTTAGCTAAGCAAGATGAGTACCTTGCACTCCTCCACTTTCCAGATATCCCTGATGAGGTTGGGGAGGAACTGGATTCCCTCGTTACGGAGGGAGGTGATGACCACTTTTAAGTCCCTGCTGAGTAATAAACCCTGGGCCGCGACGGGTTCCCAAATTCTTTTTACATGTATTTCAGAGAGTTGTTAGTCCCTCATTTAACAAAGGTCTTTAATTTTTCTCTGGACACTGGCTCGGATACCCCGACAATGATGGAGTCTATGCTTTCTAAAATACTGAAGCTCTCCAAACCCCTCGACCAATGCGGGTCATATATACTGAGTGCACTCTTAAACAGTGATGTCAAAATGTTCACTAAGATTCCTGGAGAATCTCTTGGCTTGGATCTGGCCCACCCTTATATCCTAGCTTCCGAGTGGTTTCATTAGGAATAGACAGACCGGGGACAACATTCGTTTAGCACTTAATGCAAGTGAATGCGCCACGACGGATGGTGTGCAGATGCTTACTAAGGTTGGATATATCGTACAATGGTTGCAGGATCTGGCTATGGACATTGACAAAGGTGACTGGGGCGCAATATGGCGGCTAGAACCTCTATGTGTATCCAATTTAAAGAAGGTGCCTGTAAATTTCTCCTGCGCTGGTAACAAACCCAGGCTCACCTGTCTCTTATGATGGGGATGAGTGACAGCTGTTGGGGGGGGGGTGGGACTCGGGGCACATATATCCATATGTGGTTTGAATTCCTGGAGGTCACCGAATTTTGGAAGCATGTGTTTCATCAAATCTCTGAGATCCTACAAGTTACATTCAATCTCCAACCTTTCAGGTAAACTGATCACACATTGTTTACTGGCCACGAGACTGGTGATCGCCTTCCTATGGAAGGCCCCAGAGATCCCTTCTATGGCATTGTGGTGGGCCAAGATTCGGGATATCTATGCTATGGAGAGTTTGACAGCCACGGTACGAGACACAAAGTTGCGCTTTGACACAATATGGACCCCCTTCTTGACATATGCGAAAGATAACTCTACACCACAAGCGCATGCAAGCCCCAGGGCCTGATAGCTACTGCAGGTCTTGTAGGCCGTGATGGGGTGAGTTAGAAATGGTATCTCTAGTGGGCAGTGTTTTGCACCCTGTCCAAGTAGGGACCTTCACTCTAGTCAGGGAAAGGGAGTCACAGAGCTAAAATAACCCCTCCTCACCCCATTGGTAGCTTGGCACGAGCAGTCAGGCTTATCTCAGAGGCAATGTGTAAAGCATTTTTACATACACACACAGTAACACAGTGAAAACACTACAAAAGGAGTCCACACCAGTTTAGAAAAATAGCCAATATTTTTATCTGAATAAAACAAGACCAAAATGACAAAAGTGCAACATACACCAATAAAGATATCAGTTTTCAAGGGTTAAATAAGTTCAGTCCATAGAAATCTATGGATGCTTTTCTATTATCACAAAGTACCTTGGATGCATCAAAATTCAAAGACGAATCAGGCGCAGAGGAGGTAAGGTGCCGGAAAAGCAAAGTGATGCGCTGGTTCCTTACTCCTAGGGGAGGTGATGCGTTGGCTCCTTACTGCCATGGGAACTGAGGAAGTGATGAGTCAGTTCCTTACTGCTACACAGGGTAGGTGATGCGGCTGTTATTTACTGTCAGGGGAGGTGATGGGTCGGTTCCATTCTGGAAGGGAAGGTGATGCGTAAATGGCCGGACATGCGGCCTCGGTTCCTTACTGCTGGGCAACGTTGATGAGGAGTCGATGTTGAGGGACGATGCGTTGAAAATCCAGACGCTCTGAGTTGATGCAGCAGCAGCAAAGGAGGCGCTGTGGCAAATTCACAGCCACAAAGCAGGTGATGTGTTGATTCTTCAGCGGCGAAGCAGAGATGCGTCAGAGTTGGAGCGGTTTCCACCGTCGTCAGTGACATGGTGTTTGGCATTCGGGCTGCTGTGATTTATCAGCCACAAAGAAGGCGGAGTCAATTCTCTAGCCCCACGGTGGTGCTGTATCGAGAAAATGGGTGCTAAGAGTCTATGCATGGGTTTTCTCTTCAGATCACCAGATTCTACTTCCAAGGGCCCAGGAACTGGATTTGGCACCACTTGGCAAGTCAAGGATCTCAACAGAAGAGCCCAGGCACTGGTAGGTGAAGTCTTTCATGGCCCTGAGACTTCTTCCCAGGAGGCAAGCATGCACAAGCCCTTGGAGAACCTTGGAAGCAGGATGCAGAAAGCATAATCCAGTCCTTTCACTCCCTGGACAGAAGCAGCAAGCAGTAGGCCAGCACAACAAAGCAACAGACAGAGTGGCAGTTTCTCCTACAGCACCCAGTTCTTCTTCCTGGCAGAATGTCCTTTAGTCCAGAAGTGTTCTGATTTTGGGGTGTCAGAGGTGCAATACTTATACCCCTTTCTGTCTTTGAAGTAGTCAAACTTCAAAGAAAAGTCTTTGTAATGCACAAGACCTTGCCTTTCCCTGACCTGGCTCCAGACACACTACAGGGGGGTGGAGACAGCTTTGTGTGAGGACAGGCACAGCTCTATTTGGGTGTCAGTCACAACTCCTCCCACCACTCCAGCTCAGTAAGGCCCATCAGCCTGGTGATAGGCCATCAGGATATGCAAGGCACACCTCAGCTCCCTTTGTGTGACTGTCTAGAGTGAATCCACAAGAGCTCAACTGTCAGCCAACCCAGAAATGTATTTGACAGACAGGCAGAGGCACAGAATGGTGAAGCAAAAAAATGGCCACTTTCTAAAACTGCCATTTTCAGACACGCAATTTAAAAACCAACTTCATCAAAAGGATGTACTTTTAAATTGTGAGTTCAGAGACCCCAAATTCTAAATCTCAATCAGCTCCCAATGGGAAATTACACTGAAAACGAAATTAGCAGTATTTCACGTAAAACGTCCTTTAGAATGAAGCTGGAATCCCGCTGTGCCTTCACACTGCCAGCAATAGAACGAACGTGTCTTTAGTACGCATTCCTTCAGCACGCAAGTCAGTATAATGACTTGCTTTAGGCGGGCATACTGGTGGAATGAAGTTGGATTTAAAGTCCAACACCTTACCTACTGTTGCGCAGACTGGAGTTTGAATAGTAAATTAACCTATTCCAAAATCCAGCGCCACCCTAAGGCAAGTCATTATAGCGACTTGCGTACTGAATGAATGCGTACTAAAGACGATCAGTGTGGCAGGCCCACCAGTAGCATTTGATTTACGGGCCCTAGGCACACCTGGTACACTTTACTAGGGACTTACTAGTAAATGAAATATGCCAATCATTGATAAAGCTATCACCAATAAAAGCTACACAGGGAGCACTTGCATTTTACCACTGGTCAGTGGTGGTAAAGTGCCCAGAGTCCTAAAACAAGCAAAAACGAAATACAGTGCACAGTCAAAAAGCAGGAGGTCAGAAGCAAAAAGACAGGATAAATCATGTCAAAGATGCCAGATATAACACAGTGGAATTGGTCTGAATCAGGGGAGTAGGGGAGTAGGGGAGAGATGGGTATTGCTGGAATGCTTGTTCATGTTGGGAATATGCTTGCCCAGATTCCCTTTTGTCTGTCTCCTTAGAGTGGTTTTCCCTTGGATCATCGTCCGTACCAAACAACGGTACTACTATTTCTGTGGCTATGTATGCTTTGCATTGCCCGCTTCTGGTGGAGAAACATATTGTTTTTTCATGTGCAAATAAAATTGTTAAAATTGTCTGAGGAATGTTATTAGTGCGCATAGAGGGGATTTTGCCCTTATAATTGGGGGTGATTTTAATACAGGTTTTGAACCATCAGGGCTACGTACGGAGTTGGCCAGGAAAGAAAATTATTACTGGGACATCCCGGACCTGCCAACTTCTCTGAGAAAAAATCCCTTTAAATCAGACCTGTACCTATCGGATACTTCTTTATCGTTTGGAGTTCGTCTTGTAATGTTCGTACTCTTCTGATCGCCTGGTGACTTCTACATTTAAGAGAAATTCCTCCCAAAGCATCATTGATTAGATATTTATTGATGTTTCTTTGTGGCATGTGCTGAAGGACATGAAGTTACTAGATAGAAGAGCGTGACCACCATCCTTTAGCTTTATATTTAAATGTATATTTAGTGATTGACTTGCTTAAGGCTTCTATTTCACAAGCTGATTTTCTTGTTTGTAATAATCGTAAAAATGTTAAATGGCATTTGACACATCCCTAGAGCTCCCCTATGCTACAAATGTAACTAGTCTTCGCACTGAAATCTATAGTAGATCATGTGAAATGACCGACAATTTTGTACTGGGTTCGAATATGGGCAGTGGAAAATCTCTCATCCCACTGAGGGAGTTTATCAGATGTTTTGGAGAACCTGAGTACGTCTGAAATTCCTTGATAAGGTTATGTAAAGAAGCCCCTTATCGAGTTGGGACTTGCAGCCTTTGGCTACACACGGGCTCTTTTCCGGTCGATGGCAAACAAGTTGTGTAGGATAGATGTTGGTACTAGAATCATGAAAAATGTCTTTCTTAATTTTCCCTGAGTGGATTCATCAGTGATTTTCTCTTAATTAAATGGGGCTACAAATTCGAGGCTTTCTTAGATTATATTTAACCAAGAGTAACTAGGACCTTCAATATAAAGTTCAGGTTGGGAACTTCACCTACAACCTCCTTTTGTAGTAGTTGGCAAGTTGACAGTCAAATCTCAAGGACTTGTCTATCCTGTAAGTACCAGGAAAAAACAGACGGTCATATTTTATTTTTCTGTACAGCATACAGTAGAGTAACATCCAAATGGGTAAAGCAGCTTTGTAAACTATATGGGATAAGGCAGTATCTTGTGGCATTAAGAATTTTTAAGACCAATAAGAACCCTATGGTTGTCTTTGCAGTAGCCACATTTTAATACTCTGCTTGGGTCATTCGATGTTAAGGCTCTAAAGAGATTTCTAGACATTTATACTTTTAGCAATTGTTAAAAGACTTTTGTACTCTATATGATCATCGCACTTTACTGATGTTCAGAATGGGGTCCTTTACTTGTTATTTGCCACTGAATCGAATTACGATAAACCAGTGCTTGGTAGAGTATGATGGAATGGGCAAGAAATGACCTATATATTTGAACTTTTAATGAGTTTTAAGATTCGTTTGTTTGTTTTGTGTAATTGTATTGATATTTTTATATTGCATCTTATGTTTTTGTCAATGGACGTTGTATCTGAAATGACAATAAATAAATTAAATTAAATGAGTGCTGTGGCTTAGTTGTAACCCAGTCCTGGTCACAGGATTTGCCAATCAGCATCTACTTCTTACAGGCCACTGTAGAGGCCTCCCTGATTGCAAGCAGGAATTTCTAAAAAGACTGCATGATCTGTGCCACGCTAGAAGATTGTATCAGCACAATTCAATGGCAGTGCCTTAAATGTGTACACACTATAAATTTAACATAGTACATCAAAATAAAAGATAGTCAGCACTCGAAAATGTAGGACAGTGTTTGCCCTGAATAAGCCTCCTTTCATTTACGCCAGTTAGAGTATAAGACATTGTGTAGAATAAATAGGTACCCAATTCAATAATGCAATGCATTTCATCAAGAATTTAGGCTGGTAAAATAGGACAACCAAGGCTTCAACTCTTTCACTGAGCCATGTTTTATCTTTTTTAGTTATAGTCCATTGTAGAGATAAGAGTCTTTGCACAGCCAGGGCAACTGTGCCATTCTAACCCAATTGAGTTTTCCTGGCTTGGCCCATGTTGTTTTCCACCAGTGAACTCAACCTCTGTGAGTAAAGCTGAGATGCTTCTTGATTTGCTGATGTTTGACACTGAAAATATAGGCTATGATGGCCAGTGGGGGTACTGAAAGTGACCATCACACAGGGCAGTGGGGTAATGAAACCGTGCCCCGCATCCGCCACTGCTTGGTACATTGAAGGCCCTATCCCACCAACAATCACACTTGGAGCTGACATATTCAAGTGCCTCACTCCTACAATACACACCCAAGCTGTTTAGGCCCTCTTTTTAGTAGTAGGTGCGATTTTTACTACAACATATGTGCGTGGTTTGAGTTAGTGTACATCAGCGCCAGGATGCCCGTGGGGTGACAGTGCGCTTTATAAGTCTGCTTAACATTAACATTAACATATACGCAGTATTAGTATCACATGCTTGTAAGTGCTTGAGGAGCACTCTGGGGAGGGATTGTAGGAATCTCAGGGTACATATTCTGAGTACAGATGCACCTTAGAAGTCGTTGCAGCCTTTCAGATAACATCCTCCTCCAGCCAATCAACTCACTCCCTCCCTTTCCTGCCTTCCACGACAGTGGAAATGGGACCAATCAGTGACGCCTAAGGGACACATTTGCTCCCGAAGCCACATCAGTCAGCCGTCAACATTGCCTGTCTCTATCAGTTAATCAGCTAGCTCTGTTGATTTCTTGCCTTCCCACTCAGTGCACATTGGACCAATAAGCATTTGCTAAGGGCAGTTGCACACCAGACATAACCAGTCCAACATCAAAGGCAGCCTCCACTCACCAATCAGATAGTGACTTTACTTTCCTTGGCTTCTAAAATGGCCACTCCAGGGGCTTGTCTTACCCACAAATCATCAACAACAGGTGATTGAGGACTAAAGTGCATCTTGTTTGGGCCTGTTAGGGCCAGGAAGGATCTAGAGCCAGAACCCCTACCTTCAGATAAAGTGACCTCATAAAAAGCCATGTACTCATCTCCACACCTCAAACTCCCAGTATCATATTCACATCCCTCTCACCAGCATACATGCCCAACCAGCACATCATAACCGGCTTCCAATACTCATCAATACACATTTGGCAATTCGTAATTTTGGCTCCACCCTCTGTTTGGGGGATGGGGACATATAAGTCTACACTTTTGAGTAACTTTATCCTTGTTAATGGTGAATAGCCAAAAGTAGTAAAGATACTCAGTGAGAGTAAACTTACACATGTAAATTACTCACAGGTGCAAGTTACCTTTGAGAGTATCCCTCATAATGTTGCACATTTTTATTCTTTTAGCTAAGTGGAAAGCAAAAAGTCTTCCATTAGCTATTAATTTTAGTGCCAGTACATATGCAGAAGGAGCTGAGGGGGGTCCCATGGATGGTGAACCCTGGGCCTGCAGAGTACTGTGTTATTCCACTGGGCAAAGGATGGGAACTGCCCCCCTCAAACCAGACTGGAAGATTGGTGATTGCTGATTCTAGTGCCTGGACCCAGGCATTTATACTTGTGCTCCTGCATGTGCTGAACATTCATCTCATCTTAAATTCCTCCAGTCTACAAGTATGTCTGATGTGTCTGATATCCACTGTGTGTGTTTTATGTTGCAGTACGTGCTTGCTTGCAAGACCAAAGGCCAGATGTATGACCTGCCAAATAGCGCCTCGTAAAATTGTGTCGCATTTGCGACTCGCAATTTGCGAGGTGCTATTTGGCATGTACAACAGTGTGTTTAACGCTGTTTGCGATTCCCAATGGGGTCGCAAATTGCAAGGCTCGTGAATATTATTGAGCCTCTCGCAATTTGCGAGGCCATTGGGAATGACAGGCCCTCCCAGGGATGGTGGCCTGCTGGGCTCAGCAGACCACCATGTCTGGGACTGCTTTTAAATAAAGCAGCTTTTTTTAAAAAAATGCAGCCCGTTTTCCTTAAAGGAAAACAGGATGCATTTAAAAAAAAAAACGAAAAAACAATTTAACGTTTTCGTTTCATTTTGTAAGGGCAGACAGTGGTCCCTGGGACCACTGCCTGCCCTTAAAAAATAATATTGCATGAATTTACAAAGGGTGGCAATTGCGGTCGCAAAACGTTGGTACATAGCTTTGCAGTCGCTATTAGGAAGGGAACGCCCCTTCCTAATAGCGAGTCGCAAAACAGTATTTTGTGAGTCGCAATTTATTTGCGACTCGCAAAATACTGTTTGTACATGGGCCCATGCTTTTTAGCGTGCGCAAACGGGTCTAAGACCCATTTGTGCGCGCTAAAAAGCGTCGTACATCTGGCCCCAAGTGCAGGGTAAATGGTGTGCTATGGAGAAAACAGTAAAAGGCGGCATAAGAAGGACTCCACCCCAGGTTACATTTGCCCTTGTTTGTTCATGTAGCAAACTTTATGTTGCTGTTCCAGTGACACCCTACATACTGCAATGTTAGAGACCCCTAGGATGTTTGCATGAGCTAGCACAATATACATCAGCATGCTACCAGGCCATCATTAACCCAATAACACAATCTGGACAATAGCAGGCATTGACTGACCACAAAAAAAGACTTGGCCGAGGAATCTGGTTGCTAGCTATATTCCATTGGCTATTTGGTGTGAGTCCCTTCTCTCTATTCAGCAAAAGCCTTGAAGGCCAATTTAAATCTAGAAAGAAGTGCTCTCTGTGGACTGAAATGGTCTTTGCAATTTAACGGCAGCTTGTAATTTGGATTGGCATGGATTCGCTCCAGTGGCACAAAGTCAAGTAAATACTGCCCCCTCTTGACCAGCAGCACTGTGCATCACATGGAATCAGAAAGAGATTTTGAGCACTAGCCCAGAGAAAGGCATGCCCAGACAGGATTGCTGGGTTAAACGACAAGCCTAGGAGGATATCTACGAAGTGAAAAAAAAACTGCTGCTGCGAACTATAAGAAAGAAGATGCCATACGGCTTGGTCAAGAAAGAAGCAGGGCTCTGACAGGGGAAACCTTGAGCCAAGGACATACACACTAAAGCTTGAGTGAAGGTCATATTGTGAAAGTGAGATACTTAGGGGCCCAGATGGTCAAACTAAGGCAAGAACATCAACAACATCCAGGAAAGCAAAGACCTGCAGAGAGCATTCCTGGAGTGTGGGTGATTTAAGCCTGCATCATCCCTCATTTGACTTCCCCATAACATGCCTGATTTTGAGGGAGTCAATGTTTGTCTATTTCCAGCCTAGGAGGGAAATATAGTATTTTGTTCTCCAACCTAGACCTTAGGATAGCACCTAATTTGCTGTAGTGGAGTTCCCAGATTTCATAACTATTGCAATCAGGGATACTATGGTTACAGTTCGACTATAGCAACAACCTAACTCTTCTATACCCATAGGATCAACTAATAACAGCAACATTAATTAGCACTCAATCGCTGTACTGGTATTTTAGTATACAATGGTAGAAACAGATCCCAGATGACTAATCCACAAGTATTTGTACCCCAACTAATACAGATATCAACAAAACAAAGAAGAACAAATTTAGCAAAAAATAGTTAACCAAAGATTATCCTCTATATAACAGACTCCATCACCAGAAATAATTCCAACCAGTCTGTATTAAGTTAAAACCAAGGACCCTAATGCGTAGCAGAGGTCCTACTAAAGTGAAAATGGCACCGTTTCATTTCTACTTTTGTAGGCCTGCAACAATGAGCAATAAAAAGCATTGACACAGGTTTCGGTATTCAAAAGACAGTATCTAATCCACCTTCTTCAGGAATGTCTGATGAATGGAAATAAACGTTGATGCTTGAGCCTAGTCATTCATATTGGGGTCCAAAATTAATAAATTGACACAGTATACAGTATAATGTAGAATATATGGGGGTCATCCCATATTGCAATTGTATATTTGTATATTCTACAAATGCTGAACTATGAAAATGGAACTGAGGGAGGAGTGAAGCCTGGGCACATTGCAGACAGTGAAGATCTCCGAGATGCAGTCAGCTGACCACTCTAGAATTGGAGGTACGATCAGATACAATGATATGTCAAGATATACCGATAAGGCTACTGTCATAAGGCTCCGGGAAACTAAAAGATAACAACCCTCATGGAGAAGCAAGATTGAGGTTCCGTGGTAAGCAGGTATCCTTATCCAGTTATGACAATACCCTAACCCCGATGTCAAGTTCTCGTGTCCCAGTTGGTGATATTTTGTGTCCCCTGGGTGCCCATTTCCCTTAGGGACCCACATGAACTAACAAACTTGACCACAACAAAGCAATTCCAAGATATGGAGGTTTGAATCTTCTTGCACTGTCAGGACAAGCCTAATGCCAGTTGTGTTGACACTTCCTTGCACTGGATTATCTCTGGGTCTTGCAAATTAATAACCTAAAACCACAAAAGAAGCAATGTAGACTCATACTTCTCTAACTAAGGATTATCTTCTGGGGAAACATTCTAGTTCCATAAAAACTTACTTTTGTGAAGTCTGGTGGTGTGAATAATTTGTAAAAATACAGCTGAACTTGGAACTAAAGGAAGGCAAGGGAATGTTTTTTTATGTCAGCCATCCAATAAGCACAGCAATTAATGCAGACCATGTAAAGGGATCATTGGTTTTAAAAAAATAATTATTTATTGCATTTTCCAATACATCATAACGGGTCAGAATTAACAAAAGAGAAAGAGGGAAAACAAAGAAAAAATAATCACACAGGGATATCCAGAATGACATATTAGAGCAACAGAAGTAGCATCATGTTGAGTACAAATCTTAGCATGGTCAGTATAGGGGCTGTTCGATTATATTCAAGAGAAGAGGGTATATCAAGAGGCAAGGCTCAAGGGAAGAGTGCATGTCCAAGCAAGATCGTCACATAGTGCAGTATAAACCTTACATTTCACAGTTTGAAAATAGAAAGAGATCATCACATCATTACCATTAACCTGTATGTATACAGGTCAGCATAATAAAACGAACAAACATATATTCATTCTGTCTCCTCGAGGTGCAGGAGTAAGTAAGAGCGAAGTGGCTGCCAGATGTTTGTAGGCCTAAAGGTGTGCAGTGCAGCATAAATGTCGCTAGTAGTGTCACAATATATTAAATCTCTCATCCAGGCCTTAACTGTTGGGGTTGCGGGGCTGCTCCAGTGTTTAGAAACTTGTCTTTTTGCGAGGAGCAAAGCGATAGCAGAGAATCAACGAACACCAGCATCTAATGGTTCAATGTAACCTAATAAAAGCCATTAATGGGGAAGGGGTCAACTGAGAGTCAATCATAAAGGCAAGATGGTGAAAGACTTCTCCCCAATATGCTAATATTGGTGCGCAGTTCTACTCTAAAGGAGAGAAGTCTGCAGATTCCGTCACACATCTAGGGCAACCATGAGACTTAGTGGGGTAATGTACGCTCTATGTATATATTTAAGATGTAAGAGCTTGTGGCGATGGTTGTAAGAGATAAGTCGGATTTGCTCACAGCAATAGGCCCATGTCTTATCTGGCAGGGGGTGCCCAAGATCCCTTCCCCTGCCGCACATGCCCCCATATCTACCAGCGGCCGGAGTGTAAGGGCTAAATGAAAGAGTCGGGAAACCAAGTGGGCGCTATCAGCAGATGTAACGACAAGTGAGAGCAGGGGAAAATCCACTGGTTCCACTGCAGACGCTTGAAGTGCGGTAGTCATAGCGGCGCATGTCCTGTGTAGGAGAAACATGTCTATCTGGGACACATCATGGCCCTCTGCGAGATCCGTAATGGAATAGGTAACCTAAAGTGTGCAACCCACATCGGGTTAGGGTCTTTTTGGTTAATGCTTCCATGATCGAGGACAGCCATGGGTTGTCCAAGAGTGGTATGTCTGGGGAGTAGAGGAGGTCAGCATGCAGATAACGATGTAGTTTAGTCCAAGCCCAGTATGTCGTCTGAAGAGTCTGTATTTCTGTGGGTGTTCTAGGCAGTCAGTGAGGTATGATAGCTGAGAGGGAATTAGGACAAGCCTGTGACCACTCTGGTTTTAGATACTGCAGTATTGCGTCCAGATGATACCAATAGTACGCAAATTGTGCCTGCGCAACTAAATAATACAAATAAAAGTCCGGGACACCAAATCCTCCATGCTGAAAAGGCATTGTCAATGTCTGCCAACTGATGTGCGGCTGCCCACCGGCCCAAAATAGTCTAATAAGCATGCCTCTCAGCGTGACAAAGAATTTAGAGGTAAGTAGAATAGGAATGTTGAAAAAAAGATATAAAAAGCAGGGAAGTGCCACCATTTTAATGATGGCAATTCTTCCGGCGATTGACAGGAGGAGGGTGATCCACTGGTCAATTTGAGTCCATAATCAATCAATTGCAGGTCCATAATTAAGCTGAATAATCTCCGCTGCAAAAAAATACCCAGGTATCTGGGGGGGAGGAGGGGGTAGCTTCGTCACACCAGCGCAAGAGAAAATTGAGAGTAAAAGGGGCCATGGCATTTGTTAGCGGAAATAATTCAGATTTGCCCCAATTTATGACCAGCCGGGAAAACACCCCAAACCGTACAATTTTGCAAAGGAGAGGAGGGAGATTAATTTTGGGGTTCCTGACAAATAACAGGACGTTGTCTGCATATAGTGAAGCAAATAAGGGGCCTCAGTGAAATCTGAGTCCACGTTGTAAATGACGATCCTGCAGAGGACGTACAAGGGGGTCCATAGCGATGATAAACAGTAAGGGTGACAAAGGACAGCCCTGTCTGGTTCCCAATGATAACGTGAACTGATGCGTGAGTCCACCATTTACATGGAGCCTAGCAACTGGATTCATATATAGAAGGCGAATAAGATCAGAGAAGCTTTTGGGGATTCCCAATTTGCGTAATGTGGCATATAGCAAGGAGAATTACAGGTAATCAAACGCTTTTTCAGTGTTGAGCAATATCACTACGGGTGGAAGTTCAGGAGTAATTTGATTAATAATTGCACAGACCGTGTGAAGATTTATGGATGTGGAGTGATTTGGGACGAACCCAGTTTGAAACGGAGATATTATTTTGTCCACCAGGAGAGAAATACGAGTCGCAAGGATCTTAGCTAAGATTTTATAATCCTGATTTAGCAGGGAAAGAGTTCTGTAAGGAGCACAGCGGTAAGGGGGTTTGCCCGGCTTAAGGAGCAAAGAGATGACGGCCTCTCCCATCATAAGGGGGAGCGATCAGTTCTCTAAAGATTCTGCATAAATTTCTAACAGATGAGGGATTAGCAATGGTTTATATGTTTTATAAAATATGCCGGATAGCCCGTCTTTACCAGGGGCACGGGTCCCGTTGAGATCATCTATAGGCTGAGAGACCTCATCCACTGTAATGGGTGAGGCCAAAAATTGCTGCTGACCGTCTTCAAGCCAGACCATGGCTACTTCGGACAAATAATCGGCAAGGACGTCATCAGCGAGGGGAGAGCTGGTGGTATATAAACAAGAGTAGTAGGAGAAAAAAGTGGTGTTAATGTCAGCGCTACTTGTAATCGATGTACTGTCTTCTAGTTGAATCTGTGTAATGAATGAAGATTGATGTTGGTCGACGTAATAGTCTGGCTAATGTTCGGCCCGGTCTCTCACCCTCACCGTATATCCGTGCCCATGCATATTTACCAAGATAATCGGCCTTGCGAGCAGCGAGTTCTTGGAACTCTGCAAGATGTTTCACCCTGCGGTGTAATGGAGACAGGGGGTCGTCTATTGAGGTCTGCATGTCAAGGTCTTTCAATGCTTTCTCAGTAGTCTCAAGGTCCTGGTGGATAGAACGAAGCACCCCAAACTGTTTAGCGATATAAGTTCCCTGGATACAAACTTTAAATGCCTCCCAAAGTGTGGCATAGCTGGACACCGAGCCAGTGTTTAGCTGAAAGTATTCCACTATGGCGTCCCTGATCTCGCTTCTGAACATGCTGTTGTGCAAAGCTTATGCCGGGAAATGCCAAGGTGCACATGCTCGTGTGGCATTGGGAATGGAAAGAGTCACTCATAAGCATCGGCGAATGGTCTGAAAAAGTGCGGGGAAGATGCTCAATAGAGAGAACAGTCAGTGAACGGTTAGGAGAAACATACCAATGATCTATACGGGACCAAGTCCTGCGTGGGGCTGAATAGAAAGAGAATCGTTTATCCAGGGAATGGTGGATGCGCCATACATCCACGAGGAGAGAGGATTGTAAAATGGGCAGTGAGTGCCTGCACAGAGTGGGGTTTGATGATCAGTCCAGAGCCCGTCGTGTCCAAAGTTGGATTCAATGTAAGTTTGAAATCCCCACCCATTAAAATAGTGTCAATGGCAAGTTGGGAGATGTGTGTAGATATTTTGGGAAAAATTCTGGTGTATCTACATTGGGAGTATAAATGTTTACCAGGAGTAGGGTCTCCATCCCCAAAATGCCGGCAACTAGTAGATATCAGCCTTCGGGGTCCACAACTACTTTATGTGCTTGGAATGGCACTGCTTTGTGGACTAGGATGCACACCCCTCTTGAATGAGTACTATAGTTCGCGAAGAAACGGTTGCCACCCCAATTGGATGCAAACCGATTAGTGGAGTTCGGGGCATAGTGAGTCTCTTGTAAAAATGCCACTTGGACAGCGTGCAGGGCCAGGTAGGATAGCACCTGTTGTCCCTTCCGAGGGTTGGATAGTCCTCTCACTTTCCATGACATACATTGCAATCCTGTTGCCCCAGGACTCTTAGCTGTCAATGTCATCGAGACCATGGATATATGCATGAATGTATAACAATGTACAGAAGGGCCATAAGGTGGCCTGTAGCAAAGTCAATGCCCTGTGAAGAATAATCATCAAATATGAATCCACCCATTACGCCCCACCCGGACCCACATCGGATAACAACCCAACAAGTATCCGGTGAATCCCAACATTTTCCCATCAAACGGTAGGAGATCTCCTTGGGGGGAGGCAACAGTCAAAGGAGACCGCCGGAAAGCACTCATGGGTTTGATGAGAACAAATACAGCCAAATGTATCGAGATAATAAAGAGAAAGAAATATGGTGCATGGCCCAGCCTTATACAGCATGAGGACACTAACAATCAATGATCTATTAGCATGAAAAAAGGTAACCAATTCAGCGATAGGAAGGGAGAGGAATAGCAAAAAACAACAATACAAAGATGGTTACATCGTTGCTTAGAGTTCACGGGTCTGAGGGAAGTGAATGTGGGGAGACAGCCGCTCCTCCGCTAGTAGGGGATACAGAGCCAGGTTGATGCTGTCTCCAGAAGTTGGTCGCCTCAGTGGGTGAATCGAAAACATGGGCTTTGCCATTTAGGTGAATGCGCAACCACGCCGAGTAAAACATTGCATTACGGACGTCCGCCTTTTGCAGTGTTTGCTTTATGTCCAGGAATTTGCGGTGGGCCTCCTGCACCAAGGGGGTGAAGTCAGGGAAGAAGGCGAGTGACATGCCCTGATATTAAATAATTCCTTTATCTCAGGCCAGGCGAAGTGCAACAGCGTGGTCATGGTAGTTGAGAAGCCGGGCGATGATTAAAAGTGGAGGGGCACCACGGGCAGATCTAGGGGCCAGCGATCAGTGGGCACACTCCACTGGAAACGCTGATGAAAAAGCGTCGCTACCAAACAACTCTTTTAGCAGTTGCTCCACATATGCACTCATGGGGCCTGTGTTGGTCTTGGTTTCCTCTCTGCTACGGTTTTCATGGTGGTTCCTCCTCCATGAAAACTGAGGTGGAGAGAAAACAAAGGGGGCCCTCAAGGTCCCCCTGTTGCCTCAGGGCCATGGGGGGGCACATGAATTTCACCACTCCAGCTATGCTAATATTCTTCATGCACGATTGCACCTCCAAATCCTCTGCCCTGGCAGCTATCGTTGTGAGGAGTCGCTCAGTGCGCTCTAATCGATTGGCCACATGCCTGCATGCAGGGGGGCACATGTTGTGCCCCTCTGTGTGCATGCACCCCAGTACCTGCACAGCATGGACTGTGCCAGGCCGTGCCATGCAGGTACTGCCTTTGATGTTCCCATTGCGGTGCCTATTTCATTGGCACCGCCCTGGGAACGCCAAAGAACTACCCGCCAGACACAAGAAAACTCATAATTTGGTGGGTGGTTCGCACACAGGTATGAGGGTGCAGCAGCAGGGCGGTCCCACCGCCACACTGCCGAACTCGTAATCAGGCCCTTAGCGTGAGGAGTGCATGAGGAGAATGTCTGTGATGAACAGAGAGGAAAGTTGAGTAACCTAGGGTTTACCACTCATTAGATTATGGTATACAATATGGAATCACCAGATGACAGTTTAACATTGTTTGAATAATTCAGTGGCAGATAAACTGTTATATTTATTGAAATCAGCTATAAATTAGCTAATGAGCTGAAGGAGATAGATATACTTTCCTGCCTGGATGGACTAAGGGATCAACTGCTAATCCAGAGCTAAAAAGAAGCCCTGAGGGAGGAACAGACAATTTTCTTTAAGGCACAAATATTTTTGCCTATGAAGAAAAAATTGCTCCTTGTTTTTGTCCAGAACCTGGAGTTATTTGTGTTTGCCTTCTGCACTCTCAGCAAAAACTATGGCTTTTCAGACTATGTATTTCGAATAATTTGCCTTTAAATAAATCATGTGGACCTACTTTTTAAAGAAATGTTTAGGTAGAAACTCTGCAATTATCCCTCTAGGGGGGCATGACCAGGCCGAGCACCTAGATGGTTGCTGGACCGTGAAGCTCCAGAGCCGCCGCAATCCTGCCAAAGCCTTTCCCCTTCTCACCGAGGTCCACACAGCGGTGTTCGGAGTGGGAGATGACTCCTGACTTGCGGAGGACCCAGGGGGGCAAAATGGTGGGCAGGCCACACGTATGGAGACGCGGCGGCCTGCACGATCAGTGGCCTGCCACAGCCCTCAGAGGCTTTGCAGCAACATGGGCCGTGGGTGAGCCTGAGGGTGGGGCTGCTGACGTGCGGGCCACGGCACTGCACTCGAGGTCGGGCTGTTTCGCCGCCCTGAAGCAAGGTGAAGCATGGCCCGCACTATTTACCGGACTGCCATTAAAAAATTGGCTGCGGCGAGTGCCTCCATTTGTTAAACTCTTCAGATGCTCCTTGCCTCGACCCGGCTGGGCCTAGTAATTAACGCGGCCTACAGTGATCAGGTGCTACGGGGATGTGTTGCACCTAACGGCGGGCCCTCTCACAAGCTGATCTTGCTCATCGAGCACACATATTGAGATGGGGGACACCTAATTGTATTATTAATCACTGCTGTGACTGCTTGTGACCACTCACATCTACCACCTGGGCGGTTTGGGCGTCCCGGCGAATACAGGCAGCTGGGGAGGAACATCTGATGCTTGCACTGGGGTATTTTTTCTAGCGACACTTACAGGCTGCTACACAGGAGCACACTGTATTGGATCCCTCTTTGGTACTGACCCCTGGGGCTACACTTCAGGACCACTTTGAAAACCTGGGGGAGGTTTAACACCTGGTGCTACCCGCGATGATACATAGCTTTCCTCTCCCCGTGCGAGGTGCCCATGCTCCTTCATCGAGGCGCAGCGCTTACCCCTGCCAAATGAGGCTTTATTGGAATGAACAGCTAGATATTGTCAGGAGTGAACAATGTCTGGTAGGCTATCAGAGTGAAAATTTAGAAGAAAATGAGAAGTATTTTAATTTTAATCAAATTTTTTGAAAAAAGGTCAAAGCATTTCTTTGATTCGGTTATAGCAAAGTGAAAACAGTTTAAATAGTCCACATTATAAAAATGAAACTTATGTTTTGTGTGTAAAATTAAACCTGTTAAACTTAATTATTGTAGCCTATAATGCAAATATGGTTGCTAAGTGTTCTATGGACACAGACACCATGGGCCCGATTCACAAAGGTAAACTTAAACCTGACGTCTAAGGGCATGATTATGACTTTAGTGGTCTTCCTGTAGGACTGCTGTGGTGCCAGGAAGACCGCCAAGCCGTCAGCTTTCCAGCCTGCTGGATTGCAGCAGTAATCCAGGGTAGGCAGAGTGGCAGCGGCGGTGTCATGGCTGCGGGAACATTTGGCTCACAGGAGACCCTAAACAGCATACTACCACTGTGACAGCACCTACAGAACGTTCGTCCACAGTGTGGCATGCACCATTTCATGCATACCACACAGTGCATGCACAACTTTGCGATTTTGGGGAGGGGGCACATCATGTGCCCTGTGCGCGCATCCTTATGTTGGCTGCGGGCCCTGTTTCCTGCCTTTCCACCAAGCCTGAAATGCTTGGTAAAAGGCAGGTCCTAATCTCAGTGGTGTTGATGCCGGCACCACCGCAATTCCGTCTTGCTTTTCCCACTGCCTCCGCCGCAGAATCCTGGCGGTTGCGGCAGTCTTGCAACGGTCCCATCACCACCATCGTAATCGGACGGGAGGCCTGACGTGATGGCGGCCGTCCGACCGCCATCCACAGGTATGGACTCGAAATTAGGCCCTTAGTTTAGACCTAAAGTCTAAGTGTAGACCTACAGTCTAAACTTAAACTTAAGGCCTGCAGTCTAAACTTAAACTTTAGGTCTAGTTAGACTTTAGGTCTAAATTAGGCCCTGATTACAATATTGGATAGTCTGACCACCAACCGCTATTGCTGCGGTCAGGAGACCGCCCAACCAGAAGTTGGCAGTGCGACCGCCCAGTTCCGATAGGACCGCTGTGCTGGTAGTCAGAAAGTGCTCAGGAAAAGGGTTGCAGCACAAGCCACAGTGTTAAAGAGTACTTTGTGCACATCCATGCACTGTGTGCCATGCACCATGTTATGCATGGCACAAGGTGCGTGGATGTGCGTGGGCACACTATATGTGCCCCCAGGGCCACTTTCCAGTGGCCCATGAGAGACAGGGGTTGGACCGCCATGAAAAGGCTGTTGGGAAGGGACACCGTAATCCCAACGGCAGTGCCTGCCTCGGCACTGCCTCTTGTTGGGACTGCAATTCCGACCGCTGCCCCATCCGGATCTGGGATCCTGGCGGATGCTGCGGTCTTCTCCCCGACTGCTGACGAAATGTGGTGGTCGGATCAAAGGGCTGTCTGTCGGGCGGACCGCCCCCCAATGACCTGGTAGTGATGGTCTTTCCGACATCGTAATGAGGCCCTTAGACTTTAGGTCTAAACTAAGGGGATATTTATGACAGCTTTGTGTCATGTTTGCACCACGCTGCGTGGTACATGCGTGACACAAACCACTAAGTTAGATTTTTGAAGCCATGCAAAGCCACTTTGCTTGGCTTTGAATGGCTTCAAAAATCTAGAGTAATGCAACGTAGCGCAAATCAGTGCGTTACTCTGCATAAGGGAGGCGTTCCATGGGTGTTGCGTGGTTGTTCCTGCGCAGCTCCCATGGTTTTTGATGTATTCCCAGATTTAACAAACCTAGTAAACCTGGGAAAGGCGTAATTAGGAGAAATATCTTTATTTCTGCTTGTTACTTCCTCCTTCTATGTGTGCTACATTCTGCAGCACACATAGAAAGAGGAATATGCCTCTAAGGATTGTTTTTGTGCAGAAAGGTGTCCCTTCCTGCATAAAAACAATACTGCATTCAATGCAGGCACCCTTGCACAATGGTGCAAGGGTGCTTGCGTTGGTACTAGGCAGCCATTGTGCGCCAGAGCAGGGGGAATGGATAGGAATGCGCCGTATGCCTTAAATACGGCCCATTCCTGCCCTTTCCCAATGAGCAGTGCAGCACAGCGAGGTGGCTTGCTGCGCTGCTGCACTTAGCCATAAATATGCCCCCTAGACTTTAGGTTTAAAGTTAGAGGTCTAAAATTAAACCTCAGATCTAAAGTTAGACTTTAGGTCTAAAGTTAGACTTCAGGTCTAAGTTTACCTTTATAAATCAGGCTCCATGTTTGTGGACTCTTATTGAACAAATCACTGCATTCTGGGAGTTATAGTATTTTCTTTAATTGAACCACTGTACCGAAGTGCTATGATTATTCAATGCAAAGGTGACAACTAGACACACAGGACCTGATTCACAAAGGTAAACTTAGGCCTGACGTCTATGTTTAGACTTGAAGTCTAAGTTTATACCTGAAGTCAAACTTTAGACCTGAAGTCTAACTTTACACCTAAAGTCTAAGTTTAGACCTAAAGGCTAACTTTAGACATGTAGTCTAAGTTTAGACCTGAAGTCTAAGTTTAGACCTAACCCCTAACTTTAGACCTGAAGTCTAACTTTACACCTAAAGTCTAAGTTTAGACCTAAAGGTCTAAAGTTAAACTTCAGGTCTAAAGCTAGACTTCAGTTGTAAAGTTTGATTTCAGATTTAAAAGTAAACTTCAGGTCTAAAGTTAGACTTTAGGTTTAAACTTGGACTTTAGATCTAAACTTTGACTTCCGGTCTAATCTTAGACTTTATGTCTAAATTTAGGGCTCGATTCACAAAGATAAACTTAGACCTGAAGTCTAAGTTTAGACCTGAAAAATAAGTTTAGACCTAAAGTCTAACTTTAGAACTGAAGTCTAACTTTAGACCTAAAGTCTAGGTTTAGACCTAAAGTCTAGGTTTAGACCTGAAGTCTAAGTTTAGACTTTAGGTCTAAAGTTCGACTTCATGTGTGAAGATAGACTTTAAATCTAAACTTAGACTTCAGGTCTAAAGTTAGACTTTAGGTCTAAGCTTAGACTTCAGGTTTAAAGTTAGACTTTAGGTCTAAATGTAGGGCCTGCTTCACAAAGGTAAACTTAGACCTAAAGTCTGACTTTAGACCTGAAGTCTAATTTTAGAAATAAAGTTTAATTTTAGAAGTGGAGTCTAATTTTAGACCTAAAGTCTAACTTTAGACCTGAAATCTAATTTTAGGCCTGAAGTCTAACTTTAGACCTGAAGTCTAACTTTAGACCTAAAGACTAACTTTAGATCTGAAGTCTAAAGTTAGACTTTTGGTCTAAAGATACACTTTATCTCTAAACTTAGACTTCAGGTCTAAACATAGGGACTGATTCACAAAAGTAAACTTAGACCTGAAGTCTAAGTTTAGACCTAAAGTCTAACTTTACTACTACTAAAGTAAGACTTTTGGCCTAAGTTGGACTTTTGGTATAAACTTAGACCAAAAGTCTAACTTTTGGTCCAAACTTAGAATTCAGGTGTAAACTTAGACTTTTGGTCTAAATTTACTTTTGTGAATCAGGCCCATAGACTTTAGGTCTAAACTTAGACTTCAGGTCTAAACTTAGACTACAGGTCTACTTTTACCTTTGTGAGTCAGGCCCTTAGACTTCAGGTCTAAACTTAGACTTTGGGTCTAAGTTTACCTTGGTGAATCAGGCCCACATTGTTTGACGTACAACTAGTGTAGTGCAGTGGTACTTATCTATGATGATAGCAAATAAACTACGGGTGGAATGAGCATGGTGGAAGCACTGTAATGATACCTACTGGTGAATTCACCTACTGGTGAATATTCCGAAGAAGTAATTTTTCTAAGGAATGGCCAAGGATTTAATAAGCTTTGAAACTGCTCACTTTCCTCTACCTTTAAGATGAATTCCTCCACATAATAGCTAAACATAAATTACAGCATGAAAGGGGACAGATGAACTTTTCATCTGTGTGTGCCTACTTTCATCTGCCTATATGAGTCTTGTAGAGTATTGTGTGTGTCCCTAAACATGTTTGTCTGTGTTTTGAGAGGCTACATGCCCGATGGCTTATGTTTACAGCTACTTGTATGTCTATATGCCTGGGTATTTCATATCTAGTAATCTGTAGGTGTGTTGGTCTGGTGCACCTGGATTTCTATAGCCACACTGCTCTGTCTACATGTCTATGCATCTGTGATACATTTCAAGATATGGATGCTGTGTGGATCTCAGTGCATGCACTATACAAAAACAAACCTGATGACTGTGTCAGTCCTTTTAACACTGTAATAGTTTAAGGTGATGGCAGCTGTGCATCACAATGTGCTCTCCAAGATAGCAGTGACACATCCTAGATAATATAACCCCAAATAGCTTCTGGCAAATGCATAAACGTATTAGCACAGATTTAGAGTGATAAATCTGCAGTAAATAGTAAAAAACACACCGCTCATCTTGTGCTTAAGACAAACACTTGCCTGTGTGTTTTTTTCAATATGAGACACGGAGAAAAAGAACTTCCCTTCACATTGGAAATCTAATGTATCACTGTTGCATTTGAGAAAAGTGCTCAGAAGGCTCAGGCACTGCACATACCAAACATTGTTATCATTGATGGGGTTTTATGGAAAAGGCACGCCCCTCTTCAGGGCACAAGACAGATGCAGATTGAAAGTTTTTTCATGAATATTTGAGATCTGTTTTGAGTTTTTAGTCATAACATCTGGGAAGATCCCGAGGAACCGATTCCAGCTCTTTCCAGGACATCAACCATTTGAGCTATTGTACTATAAATTATTCAGTTCAGTTCATTAAACTTTATTAGATTTTATGGTAAATCATAAAAGTGTACAGCACATTCAACAATAGTAAATCTGAAAATAGACAGCTCCATGTATAGCAGCAACAAAAAATACTCAAACCTCAGATAAATTACATCAAGTATAAATTGATCTAAAGAGTTTAAATAAAACTTAAAAATAAATGGAGCTAAAACGACCCGTATTATCCCAACAAAATCCCTGCATTGCAGACTTAATGGGTAGTCGAGAGAACACCAGAAAGAAAACAAGAAACAAAGAAACATACTTTTGGTGTCGCAAGCTGCTGTAAATAAAGATTTAAATTATTCACTTGAGCAATCAAAGGGTTGTGAATGAAATGGATGACTAAATGGTAAAGTCATTATTACGTCGCATTTCCTGTCATCTCCAAACCATTCCACTTTGGCAGCTTCTCCAAATCTCTGGTCCAAATTATACAAGATAATTTGTGGCCCGAACACTCGACGAGTGATTGACAGTTAGTAGTGTTTCCGCCGAGAAGTGTTGCCTTGTCAGTGCTTTTCTCTCGAACCTTCTCCCGAGCGCCACATGCGACCCTGTGGGATGCACACGGGTCATTCATTTTGCTATTATTGTGTCTCTGGTTGCTGGTAAAGGTTTTAATGTGATGTCTCGCTTATAATAAACGATTAACAGATGCGACTCATAATTTGGATATTTGGGAGAATGAAGCGATGGCATTTATTTGGAACACTTCTGAAAAATGGGTTCAGTCATTTTCCACTAGTCTCAAGTCTTGTGAGGAAAAGAAACAAGCACTGGCAAAGCCAATGCAAGGCTGTAACATGTATATATTTAGATAGTCATAAACTTAAACAGTCTGCAATAATTCAGCACCCCTTTACACCACCCATACAGGCCCGTAGCCAGAAGCATATTTTTAGGGGGGCATGGCCCTCAGCCTGACCAAACATTAAAGCTGTGCTCTATCGGTATATTCTTTACCACATAGTTGTAGGGAAAAGGGTACTGTATGTATTACTACTGTCCTACTACATATTGACCCTCAGAATTACGTGGTACAAGAATATCAGCGTGGTCTGTGAGGTGGCAACACGTAGGTGTGAAGGTGATGTCTGATCCTTGAGGAATGTGAGACTGTAGGACCACATCACGCCCCAGAAACGCATGACCCTTTAGAGACCCAGAATAAGGGTAACCCCCAAGGACAGAAGACCGAAACAGGTGAGACCCTTAGGACTCACATATGTGCATGGTATGCATGTGAAGCAAGGCAGGGATACTTTAGATAGCCCTGATGAAGGCCCTGGACCCAATTAGTCTCTCAGTGCCGGCCGAAACATGTTGGCACTTATATATTAGGGTCAACTGGGCAAACTAAATTCAATAAAGACCCTGAAAAAACTTTTTCTCTATACCCCACAAACAAAGACATTTTTTGGGTATACCTATAGGTATTTGTAAATCCTTTCTTCCCTTCTGGACCGGTGTGGATAGGCGCTGATGATGAATCATGTCACAATAAAGTGAGTGAGGCGTCTACTCCAATATCTTTGGATACCCAAGAGGCACTAGAAAATGGAATCTTCCTGGAAAAAGATCCATATTTTTTATTTCTCCAGATCAGTCCAGTTGCTCTTGTGTGTGAAAAGAAACAAGAATATCGAGGACAGATTATTGAAAGATAAGCTCATATAGGGAAGTATTGATTTACTATTCCTACCTTTACATCTACATACCTCAAAGAAAAATATATCATGTATGTACATATATGAGGAGTAAGGTATGGAAAATCTACAAGTATCTACCTGTCAATATTTTGAATTTGATTTTCTTTCCTCAATATTCTGTGCCTTCGATATTCTGGTTTCGATATTTAGGGTGCACAATGTGTGGTTCTATGTGATGGAATTTTTAAGGTTCATATTAAAGCACACTCAATAAACTTTCCACAATGCAACTTTAAATGTCATCAGTTAGTAAGGATTTGAAGTAGAGGGGTGTAAAGTTGTAAAGTCAGTTGGCTTCCTACTTTAGCTATTTTCTAAACTGTTCAAGCTTTATGAGATGCAAACTTATGAAGTTCTTTTTTTGTTTTACAAAAAAGAAATAAGCTGGCCTCAGCTCAGAGACCTTCCTCCCGCACCTCCGCTCTCAAATTTTCTTTGCTGAAGGATGTCCTGCCTGGGAAATTCTCCACCAGAATACATCACACCTGGAAGGCCCGAAGGGATAAACCTTCCCTTAAGTAAAGTTAGGAAACTTAATCTGCTTTGTAAAGTGTGGAGTTCCTATTTCTGCCCAACTTTGTAAGTGAAGTTTTAATTTAGCTCACCCCTAACTTAAGATAACTTCACAGAGAGCTTGGAGCATATCCATAAAGGACATTTTGGGAAAATAGTGGCGAACAGTGTTTTTTAAAGATTTTAGGGCTGCATCAATGGTGAAAATGAGTTCGAATTTAAATGTAATTTTTATAGGGAAAGGTCCCACAATGAATTTCAGCATAATGTTGTGACAAAAGATGGATAGTTCAAATACATTTGATCAAAAGCACCAGTCAAGACTTCTTGGACTTGAAACAGGCTTCAACATTAGCATACACCTCTCTCAGTTACAGGCAGGTTGAGGGAAAGGTGATGTACCAAAGAAGACTTTGTCAGACATCAACCAAAAAGAAAGGTAGGAATGGTAGGGGATAGGTGATTGCGTGAGTGTGGGATGGGTCCATTTGAGGTCTGTGGCCTTTCTGAGGACACTAGTACCATTTCCAGTTAGAGAAGCCGCAGATGGACAGTCAGCAGCTCTGCCTCCAAGGCTCTGAGTGGGGATTTCACAGTTTGCATCTAGGAATTGCTCTGTGATAACCTCTCTTTTTGAAGCTGCTTGCATGGTACCTCTCGTTTGGATGCTACAGAGTCCCACAGTTCCTAAATTATGGACATTCTCCTCTCTTCCACAGGCAGTAGACTTCATTGCTAGGACGAGCATGTACTTTTCTGAGTGGTGAATGTATAAACGCCATGTTATGGAACAATTAAAGAGACTGCCATATTTAAATGTACACCAGAAAGCCAAATCGCCACCATATTATAACTTGCATTTCTCAGCAAGTAGGATGTGCTTTCTAGTGACTATACCAGCAAATGTAGATATGGTTGATGTGCTTTATAGGTAAAGGCATCCTCTCGTCTCACCAAGAGCCTGTAGTACCCAATAATATGGGGGCCATAGTTAATCAATTTGTAAAAGCAATGTGGATGAAGAAACAATGGTTATACCTTAATAGGACTTCAAAGACCACAATGCAATGCAATTTTTGGATCTGACACTAAGATCGTTTTTAGCGAATAAGTCCAAATGTGTGCATTGAAATTACATTGGGCCAACTGTGTTGGCAAAAACATGATAAGTTATAAATTCCACTGAAAATTTCCAATCACCTTTTCTATAATTGTTTCTAGTACTCATTTTGCTCCTTGGAGTTCTATTTCTCTTTCTCTCTTCTCTCCACAGCTCCTAATCTGTTACCACTGCCTCTCTCACCAGCTCAGTCCCCACTACTCATTTCTGTTCACCATTGCATCTGTCTATATTCCCCTCCATGCCTCTTCTGCTCTCTCTCTTGTTTTTGCTATTTTCTCTCTTTTCTTTCTCACCTTCTCTTCTTTTTTAGAACTTCTTCTCTCTATCTTTTCTGTACTTCTCAGTATTGTTTATTCTCTCCCTAGCCCTCTTTTACATATACCCTCTATGGTACCTGAAACTTTCTCATGGCTCTGTATGGCCATGAGCATCAGCAAATCAGCTTAAGTACTATTGTTCACACAAGGAACTCATTTAGATCAACATTAGTTATTTTCAGCAAGTTCCTAATATCTTGCAGCAATTTAAGTGAAGTTAGCAAGTGATGTAGTCAATATGTACAACACTTATAAGTTTCTTTAAAATACTGTTTAGTTTATAACTTCAGAGAACCACATATGACTGGAGAGAAAACAGCCCAACAGAATTTCTTATTCAACACTCACTTCAGCCGAAGCGAGTGCTTTTAATTTGCAACTACAGTTTATGAAAATAGAAAAGTATACATAATAAACTTAGTAATATATCCCAATTTGCCAGTTTCTAATACTGTAGATGGTCGATCACGACAGCTCCCGAGAAATTGCTCCAAGAGCAATTTCTCAGGAGCCGTTGTGATCGACCATCTACGGTATTAGATACTGGCAAATTGGGATATATTACTATACCCAAGACTATTTGGTGAATTCAAATACCCCTCACACCTCTGCCACACCTCCATCAATCATACAGAAGCAAGTTCACACCATGCCATAGTAAAATCTTATCTGGAGGATTATATAATACCCACTGAGGGCAGTGTTGGAAAGTTACCACAGACTGTACCCACAATTGATTTCTTGATGTTGGATGATTAATATTGCGCCTCCGGCATACATTGAAGTGTCTGGTCCCCAGAATCTTCGTCCTGAGGAGACCCCGATAACGATAGTGGGTCAAAACCTCGTCAACAATTTATAAAGGATAGTCCAAAGAACACTAGAACACATTTTAGGACATATGATTTATTCTGAAACCATAAAGGACATCCTTTCAACTCCAATAACCAATTCCTTGTTTTTAAAAACTGTCACTTTAGCCTTATTCACCTGTTGGTTATGGTCACTACACTGGGGTCACATAAGTCACAAATTTTCCTTATAAATATGTAAAGTGTTAATACACAGCAGAAGTTTATTATGTATACTTTTCTATTTTAAACTGAATTTTAAAGAAGCCTATACGTGTTGTACATATTGACTGTATCACTTGCTATCTTCACTTAAATCGCTGCAAGATATCAGGAACTTGCTTAAAAAAACTCATGTTGATCTAAATGAGTTCCTTGTGAACAATTGCACAAAGCTGATTAGCTATACCCAGTTCGCAGGAACATATGGGTTGCTCTTGTTTTTTGTTGACATGAGCATCAGCAGCCACCTTTCTTTGGCCTCTTACATTTTCGCTGTGCTCTGATCCCAAAAGCACACCATCTGGAATTGGAGAAGTTCCCTCTGATCATGAAAGAAAGAAGTTAGTGCACTGTGGCCATCATATTCATGTAGCTTGTTTTCCATTCTTGTTGGACAGGGCATCAGACTACATGGATTTGCTTTAGGTCAAAAGACAACCCATTGACGTCCACTGCACTATGTTTATAGTACGGTGACTTCGAATTGTACTCCACAGTATTGGATAAGAAAATGTTTCTGATAAAAACACCAGAAATATGTTTTGCCAAATTCAAATCCGGGACGAGAGGGAAATTCTTCCCTGTAAACCAGAGTTTGATTTTTTGTTTTTTGTTTTGCTGTATTGAGTAACACGCTGTGTATGCTAAAGTCATAGCAAAACAAAAGTGAAAGCAGGCTGCACTAATTTAATGTGCAGGGATACACAAATGTCCTACCACATAGCATTCCTACTCTTCTCCCAATAATAATAGTACCCCACTTATGTGGCTGTGCTACTGTCTGTGAAAGGACAGGGCTCAAATGCAATGCAGAAATATCAAGATTTTGCAAATTGACTCATTCTGGCAACGTGGGTAGCTGTGGTATTTAGGTTGGGCTCAGTTGGCACCCTGGGAAACCTGCCAGGCCCAGACATTTCTGAAGACAAGGCACCTAGGATAGTCAAGGGTGGTGTGGCTTGAGTGGATCCCAATACCTTTTTTTACACTGAATGCCCTGCAAGCACCAAACATTGGCTAAATTACAGATTATTCTCATATTTATGTGAAGAAAAATTCTGGATTCTATGAGCATCTATAAAATCCCTACCATTCAGCATTCCCACACTTCTCCCAATAAAAACGGTACCCCAAATGTTCATCAAGCATTTCGCATTTAGTACATTAGTTACATAGTACCTCATAGAAAAAGTTTCTGCCATAACCATAAATTAGATAAAGATAAAGCTGAATTTAAATGGAGTCAATCATTTTAAAAGGCAGATTCATATTGCACAGATCTCAGATTATATTATATAAAAATCTGAAAATGTTAGTCAATGTGCAGAGATGTCTAGAGAGGTCAATTATTTTACAAATGCTTTCTATCTCAGATGCTCTAGTTATGGTTTCCATAATATTTGGTTCAAAGAGATGAATCGTCAGAGTGTTAATCCTGGCAGGGTTATCTAGTTATTGAACCATTTTTGAAAGCGAGATAGTCCATAATAGCATCCTTTTGTGAAATGGCAGGCTATATGGGATCATTTCAGATTTACACTACTGCAATTTAGGGTATTTGCATCTCTGTGCAGCAGGCACATTACCCTAACAAACTATCTGACTCCTGCAAACAAAATAATGATTTTCAGAGCAGATACAATATCTCACCAGGCTACGTTTTACAACAGGCCAGTGCCCCTAGAAAGGCTCTAGGCTAAAGCAATGTCAGTCATATGTAATTAGACCTAACTTGTGAGGACTCTGCCCTAGGCCGATAGATTCATCAAAGCAAAATGCCATATTGGACTTTGGAGATTTCCTGATTGGACATTGCTTTTGAATGGCTGGTAGGTTTAGGTAGTGACAACCACTTATGTATCTGGAATAGGGAAGGTCATAAAAGTTGCTGACTTAAGAACATCAATGTCCTGCATAGTTGTGCAGTCTTTTCACACAGCAAATTATTGTTTGACATTCCATGTGTGAATGGTGAGAAGGGAGTTTAGCTAAAGCCCATTTGTCCAATTTGCCTAATGGCCAATTGTTTGACATTATTACTTGATTGTATTTGCAATATGCTGATTTTACCCAGGCCATCCAGCTTATTCAGACCTGGGCTGGCCTGAATCTTGTTCAACTTGTCCAGTCCCCTAAACACAAGGTGGGGCATAGGCTGGACCTGATTTTCTAATATCTCTAGTATACAGGCTAGCTCTCCTGAGCTTCTTGTCTGGTCCAACCATGTTCTTGTTTATTTTACATTTTATGGAGCATGCCCCAGAAGAGGACTACTCCTCTCCTTGAAATGAAGAGGAGGTGGCAGAACATCTTGGAGGAGTCGCTGGTGCACTCTCTCTGCTCTTCTCTTCCTTCTTTTGATTATGACACTACTTCTGATCAGAAGCAATGGGTCCAAACACAAAGGCTGGTGGTATGGACATCTCATGTTGTTCAACAAGTTTTCCACCTTCTCAAAAGATGGTGCATAAAAATGGCCGATAAGTGTGCTGGCTGCTTTGTTGGGATCGCAGTGGAAATCGTGGACTTACTGGGAGGTCCAAGACCTAGATGGGAGTGGTGAAGAGACCCACCTGCTCACAACTACACCCAATAAAACAGTAATTTGGACAGAGTACATGATTATGCTATGTTATTTAAATTTGTAAAGCACGAACAAATACCCGAAGGTGTCCAGGCTCTATCGCAAAGAAGGAGAAAGACCACAAGACCAGCCAAATTACTTAGGGAACAGCCATGTTTTTAGGTTCTTCCTGAACAGGGACAGGCTTTGGAATGGGCCTGACGGATAAAGGGAGTGCATTCCATTTCTTTGCAGTAGAGTTTACAAAGCCTCTGTTCGTTTAAATCTTTTGACAATTAATTTGTGGGTACCTGAGGATCTCAAGCATCTTTCAGGAACATACCATTGCAATGAATGCCTAAGGAACTCCTGGCTCATTCCGTGTAGAGCTTTGTGAGCAAGACATAGGGCTTTGAATTGAATCTGTTGCCTGATAGGCAGCAAGTGGAGATGTTTAATGGCTTGTGCTGCAGTTTGGGGTTTAGTGATTCCAGTTAGTACTCTGACTGCTGCATTTTGCAGGACCTGCAGCTTATTAAGATGTTGCTGCTGTGTGTTTAAATATAAAGCATTATAATAATCGATTTTGCAGAGTATAAGAGCAGTGATCACCATTTTCTGTGAGTTGAGTGGATTAAAAGGAATACATTTTCTAAGCATTCTTAGGACAAATAAAGTCAAGGATGTGACTAAATTAACCTGCAGTCCAAAGGTCAGCTTGATATCCATGATCTCTCCCAGAGTTTTGGCCTTAGACACAGGTATAGGAAGGGAACTCAATTCAGTAGGCGAAGAAGACGGTGTCCATAAGGACGGGGCAAACAAGATGACCTCGGTTTTCCCTGAGTTTAGTCTTAGACAGTTCCAGGTCATCCAGTTTCCTACTGCAGTCATACAGTCACAAAAGATTGAACCTGCCTGGTTGTTTAAAAAAGAGAAAGCCACCTCAATTTTGGTGATGTCTGCGTAACAAGTAAGATTTAGCCCACATGATCTGATGAGAGCAGCTCAATGTTTAACATAAACGTTAAACAGCATGGGGCTAAGTGCGGAGCCCTGGGGGACCCCGCATGGTAGTGAAAAAGGCTTGGATACAAATAGGTCCATAGCTACCACTTGAGATCTTTCACACAAAAAGGATTTTAAGGGGGCGTGGCTCGACGCCAGTAGAAGATGGCCACTCGCTGAGGGGGCTCCGCGGCGGCTCGGACGGAGTGTCGGCTATTCCTGCGGACCTTCACCACACAACGATGGAGTCCTTTGTGATATGAAGGACTCTGGCAGCCTTTTTGTCTTTTTCCCGTTTCTGGTGAGCGTTCCTTCCTATCACCTGCGGCTGGCGCATCTCCCCTCACGGGACTCGCACCCGCCATTTTGTTTTCCCACGCTGCTGCGCACTTCGTGAGGGGACAGGAACAGGAACGATATCCCAATACCAATAGCCAGCAATGAACATTATGCATCAATTGGTTGTGCAATGACAGGGAGCAATTATAACGAATTGTTTTTAAAAAGGGAACCCTCCAACCATTCTCAGAATGCTTAAAATGTGCGCAACGTTGAAATGAATGGCGTAAGATAAAAAGACATACTACAGTGAATTTTAATTTTAATTTGGCAGACAGAGAAACTAGAATTGGTAGTTTGGAAGGTACCAATTTGCTGCGGACGGTGCGTTTCCCTTCACAGGTATTAGGGCCTGTCATAATGATCATTATTGTCTCATGTCAAAGTAGGAATGGAATAGAAATGATTTCATTTTGAACCTAAACGTACAAACTATTATTCACTGGTCTTATCATCCTTACACTGAGACTGCTCTTTTACATCATATTTCGCATACTCCTGTCTCTGTGCTTTCGCTATTATCAAAAACCTGCTCAGAAGTTTATGGGGAGAACGAAATCTACACGTCGTGTTGCTGGTTCTTCCTTACCATTTTCTTCTTTGGCGGACCACAGCCTTTATTCTGTACTTTCAGCGAATATGGATAACTCTGTAGGTAATATACCACTTTCCCATATGGGAACATCGGTAGCGTCATCCAGTATTCCGCTTTCCACCAACAAACTCACTCCTAAATTGACAACTTCATCTACACTATCCTCTGGTAAACATGTACAAAAAGATCCTCCTTCACCCGTTACGTCTCCTCCACCAAATGCTATGGATGTGCTTCTTGAAGAGATACGTGCTCTTTGGCCCTACATGGAGGAAACGAATAAACAACTTCAAGCTTTGGATGACAAGTGGTCTACTATGGAAAATAAGGTTATGCAGATTGAGCAGCAAGTGGACTCTGTTCAGGTTGTGGCGAACCAAGTCCCTTCGATGAAATCCGAAATTTCATTACTCAAAAAGCACGTCGAAAATCTTGAGAACCGCAATAGATGTATTTACTTGCGCATAATGGTTTGGCAGAAGGTTTGGAAGGCTCAGACCCCATTTCATTCTTTAAATCATTCCTTCCACAAGTTCTTGATATTTCCAGCTCTCATGTCTTGAACATTCAAAGAGCACATCGTTTGGGTCGCAGCCCAACTATGGCGACCTCTTCAGTCAAACCTAGAGGAGTCATCATATACTTCTTGGAAAATACAGATTTATTGAAGATCTTGCAAGCAGCTAAACTAAGGGGGCCGTATCTCGTGGCAAGGCTCTAATTATTTCTTTGCTCAAGATTACGCCAAAGAAAGAGCAGATCGAAGAAAGAAATTCCTGGAAATGAGACCAGCACTTCGTACTCTCAATGCCAGATTTGGTCTCTTCCATCCTTGTCATTTCAAAGTTACATATAAAAATAGAACTACGAATTACGAGGATCCTGCTTTACTACAACGGTTCTTAGATCAGTGCAGAGAAGAAGATATGGATGTGTCCAGACTCGCTATTGTTTAACTTTGTGGTGTCAATGATTTAATATCCTCTGTCTTCCAGAGATTGTTGTTCGTCCACGTTTAGTTTTAAGTTTTTCTGGCTTCCCTACGTGATACTTACCTGCCATGTTTTTCTCTTCTGTTAGGTGCAGATTTTCTTTCATACATGATTTCTGTTATCCCCGGTCTGCTTTGGATGATCTCCTCCCTGCCCGGTCCGCCCTGAGTTGCCTGGTTAGTTGTGCCATCTTTCTCATGTGGCTTCACCACCCTCATCTTGTTCATGTTTTTTGTAGTCGGTTATTATGTTTTCGAACTTTATGGTGTATGTTTCTTCCTTGTTGGTACTTGTTTCTCCTCCTTTGTTCCGACTTTTTTGTCTTTTTTCAGATACTCTTTCCCCTTCACTAATGATTTTTCCTTTTTCCACTTCTCTCTTTACTCTTTCTCCTTCTTTTCTACTTCTACCCTTCATTGTTATTTTTTCCCCTTTCATAACTACTTATTTCGTTTTCTATGCTATTCAACTTTGCTGGTACAGTTCTGCAAATTCTTTGTTAAATATTTTTACTTATATAATGCTGTCAATTTTTAGCTGGTATAATTATTGCTATATAATGTTTATATCATCTCGACTGTTATAAATGGCTCTAAAAGTTGTTTCACAGAATGTTAAGGGTTTGGGTTCTCCTTTAAACGTCAAAGGGTACTAACTCATTTATCTAATTTAAAGTGTGATATAGCTGTATTACAGGAAATCCATGTTTTAGATAAGGAAATTGCTAATCTTAAAAGACAATGGGTTGGTCATGTTTTTGCCTCTCCAGGTACCGGAAATCGTAATGGCGTAGCCATTTTATGTCATAAACGTCTTGACTTAAAGATTCTTACGCAAGATGCTGATGATGTGGGTAGATGGGTTTCTGTTTCATTGTTACTGAACAATATCCCCTTGACTCTTTTTAATCTTTATGCACCTACTGCCCCAGACGTTGTCTTTTGGCCTACAATATTATCTAAATTGATGTCCTTTCAAGATGAATACTTATTAGTTGTGGGGATTGTAATTTGGTTATGAATCCTATTATTGACCGTAATTCTAAGTCTAAATTAATTTCCTCTCCTATGCACTCTCATTTTACATCTACTATTCAACAATGGTCACTAGTGGATGCTTGGCAATTATGCAACCCTACACTTCTAGAACACACTTTCTTTTCTCCTGTACACTCTTCCCAATCTCGCTAAGATTATCTGTTTATCTCAAAAGCACTCACACAACATATTACTCATTCTGATATTGGTTCTATATTAATTTCCGATCATGCCCCTGTTACTTTAGACTTGGAACTTTTTCCTCCTACTCAGGGTACAAGAAGATGGAGATTCAATAACTCCCTCCTTTTAGACTCCAACTTTACCCAACAGTTTGAAGTTTTTGCCACCACTTTCTTTCTTAAAAATGAAACTCCATTCATGTCTCCACAGATTACCTGGGATACTTTTAAAGCAGCCTCCAGAGACTTTATTATTTCTTTTGTATCTCATCGGAAGAAATCTACGGCACTCATTAAACAATTAGAACATTCCTTTTTTTCACACAAATTCTAAATCCTGTTTAGATGAACTTGTCAGATCCAAATTCGAATTCAATAAAATATCTACAGAAAAAGGTAATTAATTTTTACTCAAATCTCCAACCAAATATTATGGAGGTCAAAATAAAGTGGGAAACTTTTAGCTAACTATCTTAAAGTTAAAAAAGAATGCACCAAGATTAGTTCTATTCTTACTTCTAATAATCACATAGTTTACAAAAACGAAGATATCTTATCAGAATTTACAAAAAATGTTCAATCTCTTTACACTCCTGAGTCCTCTGTACTTCAGGAAGACATACTTCAATACTTATCTTCTATTACCCACCCTCTTCCTCTAATCTAGATTTTTTGGTATTATATGATGATGTTCGTGATCTAGATATTCTTACTGCTTTTCGTACTATTAAACGTGGTAAAGCCCCAGGACCTGACGGTTTCACGATTGAATTTATTCTTATTTTTCTCGAATTCTTATTCCTAAACTATATCAATTATTTCACTTCTTTATTTCTTCCCAAAAATCCAGTGGCTCTTTTCAAGAGGCTTTGATATGCCTTCTTTCAAAAGGATGGTAACGATCATACTTTGTGTAAAAATTGCATACCCATTTCTTTAATTAACCTAGACTACAAACTTTGTGCAAAGATTCTAGCTCTGCGTTTAGAAGCTTTTTACCCATACTAATTGGGCGAGAACAATGTGGGTTTATTAAAGGTAGACATCTTTCAGATAACACTTGACTTTTCTTTAATGTCCTTACCAAGGACAAATCCTGTAAAGATTCTTTAGCAGCCATCTCTTTGAATGCTGAGAAAGCTTTCAATAGGGTTGGATGTTCATTTATTTTTCTACCTTATCCTGGTTTGGTTTTAGTCATACATTTATAAATTATATCTCCTTATTATACTCTTCTCCTGTTTCCTCCATCTTATCTAATGGTCTTATCTCATCATCTTTTTCTTTATATCGTGGGGTAAGACAAGGTTGTCCTCTTTCTCCTCTTCTCTTTCTACTTGCTCTCGAACCCTTCCTGATTAGAATTTGTTCAAACTCTCAGATTACAGGCTTTAAATATGGCACCAACCAATTAAAACTCTCTGTTTATGCTGAAGATATTTTGCTCTTTGCCGGCTTTCATATCTGAAGTACATTTATTTGCATCTGTGTCTGGTTACAAATTAAATGTTGACAAATGTGAAATCCTCCCACTGAACAAATTATGTTTGTCCATGGATTATATTTCTTCTGGTTTTCGTTTGACCTCGGATAAAATCAAGTATCTAGGTTTGTGGTTTAAATCTTCTATTAAAGATTCCATGTTAGTACATTTGAGAGAATTACAGACACTCTTGAGAACTACCCCATCCAGATGGAATCCCATGTTTTTATCATGGTGGGGCCGTCTTGACACGATAAAAATGATGCTGGTTCCTATAATATTTTTTTATGTTTTTAATATTCCTATAAATATTGCTAATTCACATTTTCAAATAATCTATTATATACTATCGAAATTTATTGTGGAATGATAAAAAACCTTGTATGTCTCTACATGAGCTCAAACGACCTAAACATTTGGGAGGCGTTAATTTCCCAGATTTTCAAACCTTCCACACCGCATTCTCTCTTAAACAATCCTCTCTGTAACTCCAGGATGATGATGATGATTCATTATTACCGTTATGGACTACTATTGAAAAATCTTTTCTTCAACCTTTCTCCTTCCAAGAATTTTTATCTTTTACAGATCGACCTTTGTCACTGTCTCTTCCTATTTTTATTAACACTTGCAAAATCCTCCAACCTTTACTTACAAATCAACTATCTCCTAAAGATCTATTTTTGCAATCTTCAATATGGTATAATAAACATCTTAAAATTAATGATAGAATTATTTTTTGGAAAGATTGGTATGTTAAAGGGCTCCATTTGGTCCATCAACTTTATCAGGATAATACTTGTATAACTTTTACAGTTGCTCAAACACGTTTTTCTTTACCTGCCTCGTATACATCTAAATACGCGTCCTTAATTTCACTGATCCAGCCAATTTACATTCGTTTGGCGCTCATATCTACCTCTTCATCTTCATCTCCTACTGTTCTTTCAGTCTTGTCTCTCTCTCCATCTGCATCTCAAGTATACAAACATTTAACCTCTTTTCCAGTTACTGAAGATAAAACCGAGGTGGAACTCTCCTGGGAAACTGATCTTCAATTTTCCCTTTCTATTCCTACCTGGAATAGGGTTTGGATTAAAATTAGGAAATCTTTCAGAGCTGCTAATACTACTCAACCTTTATTTTATGTTTACAACAGACTTTTACTTACCCATGTTTCATTACATAAAATAAACCCTACTCTTTCTCCTCTTGTTGGTCTTGTAATACGACCCCAGCAGATTTAAAACACATGTTATTTGTGTGTCCCCATATTCATAACTTTTGGAAACAAGATTGGAGACAAATCAATAACATTTTTCATGCACAAATCCCCTTTACTTTTGTTAATATATTTCTAGGTAGTGTATCTGATGACTGGGTTTCACACTCAAACACTTTTCATATTATAGATCTACTCCTTGCAATTGCTTTCCAACAGATTACCAGGGCATGGAAGAATGCTACCAGTATTTCTTATTGAGCGTGGTGGTATGGGGTTTGTTATAACCACAGACTAGATAGAGCATATGTCCATCCCATTTCCCCTGCGATGAAAAGAGATTTCCTGTGGTCACCCATTACTCATTTCCTAGATGTATCTGCAAATACAACACAAATTCATAATCCCCGAGTTGAAGAAGTACCTAAACCCCCATGATTTCATTTTATTTGTTTTCATATCAATGCTATTTATTTTTCGTTTACCTTCCTTTCTTTATGCTATTGATTTGAAATCAGTAAATATGTAAGTGGTTATGTTAAAAATAGAAATAAATGAATGTAATTTCCTCCCCTCTTCCCATTTCTCTCCCCCTCCTTCCCCATATTGCCTTAACAGATAATATAGTTAGGATTTTATTTTATATTTCTGTATTTTATTGAGATGTTTTATAGTATATCAGTAAAATCTCCTTTTCAACTAAAAAAGAAGGATTTTAAGAGTTTAAGCGTGAACCTCTCGATCCCGACAGCTCTGAGTCGCTCAACCAGAATCTTATGGTCGACAGTGTCAAAGGCTGCCAATTGATCGAGGAGTACTAGCACCGCATTGCTGCCATCATCAACTATGGACCTGATTTGTTCGGGGGTTTTTATGAGAACGAACTCAGTGCTATGATCACTTCTGAAGCCAAATTGGGTGGCATCAAGCAATGATGTTCAGACAGAAATTGGGTTATCTGAGTATTAATGTCCTTTTCTATTATTTTAGCTGGGAAGGATAAGTGGGAGATAGGCCGATAATTATAAAGGATTTAAATCGGACTTTTTCAGCAAGGGTAATATGGAAGCTTCTTTCCATGCATTAGGAAAAATGCCATGTTTCAATGCTGCGTTGAAAATGTTTGTTAACAATGTTAAGCAGGCAGCTACCATTTCTGAGTGATTGTCGGAGGACAGGGATCCATAGGAGATCCTGATTTAGTAGATCTGATGAAGGAGGTCACCTCTGATATGGATAATGGCGAGAACTCATTGAGTTTTCAGACGTCTTCTGGCAAAGTAGGCTGTGATTGGACTCCTGTACCTAAGGAAGGGTATTGATTAAATGTATTATATATCTGAAACACTTTATCTAGGAAGAAATTGGCCAGGGTATCACAAAACATTTGGCTATTATTTGAGATATTATTCCTAGATGGTGAGATCAGGTTAGAAAACAGCTGAGAGGTTGTCGGCAGCCACTATCTTTTGTGTAAAATAAAATGTTTTGTCTTTGAGCAGAAGGACTTGTTTAAGCAGATTTAATATTTTTCTTTTTCGGCAGGAACATATTCTTTCCTCCAAAGTCTCTCCTGTCTTCTACATGCCTGTTTCTGTAGCCTAAGGTTTTCTGTGAGCCGAGCCAGGGGGTGGAAGATTTATCCCTCCTAGAGTTCAGAATTTTCAGAGGCGCGGTAATGTCTATGGCAGACTGAAGCCATTTGGTGTAATTTGGTGAAGAGTCTTCTGAATTATTAGAAGGAGGAAGCATAGTGTCTAATAGGATTTTGATGAGGGTCTCGCCTTGCACTTTATTCCAGGCACAGGTTTTGATCTTTTGGTGAAAAATGTTTCCAGGGCTAGGTTTTTGGTTAAGCTTTAAATCAAACTGGACAGCATAGTGGATAGACCAGGGTAAAGGAATTGAGTACTTCATAACCACTAAGGGGTTGTTGGAAAAAAAACTTCTAATGTATGCCCTGCTATGTGGGTAGGTATTTTTGCTAGTTGCGAAAGTCCTAACCCTTCAAGAGTTTAAATTTGAACTCCTGTATCGCTGTTGTCAGAATTTTCTAAGTCAAAGTTAAAATCCCCCAGCAGAGTGAATTCACTGCTGATCAGGCCTTCCTCAAGGAGTGTGCCTATATTTTGAATAAAAATATTCCTAGTGCCTGTGGGTGGGGGGCTGTAGACTAGAATGCCCCAAAAAGATTGATTACTAGAAAGTTGGACTGTGAACTCACGCGCTTCACATACCGATGTAGGTAGTTGTTTGATGGCTGCTAACCGTTCATCTCTAGATATCAGGGCAAGGCCCCCACCCGGCTTTAGTGGTCTGTCTATATGATGGAGGACAAATTTGTGGGGGGTTGCTGCTGCCAGCTCTAGCCCTGACGAATGATCAGCCCAAGTTTCAGTAAGCCAGGCCATTTCGAGATGGTGACTTTCCATAAATTCCCTGAATTTGAAGTGATGTTTTATTAGGAATCTAGCATTTATAAGTGTACAACTCACTGAGTTAGCGGAGGAGGGTGTGTAACCCATGGTTGTATGTTAGTGTGTTTATCGCTTCCTATATTTATCCAGGTAAAAAAGTCCCCACAGATTGTGCAGGTAAATAATTTTTCCTGGTTGGTCATATGGAGCGCAAGACATAAAGAGCCATTCGGCTTACCTTTGGTGTTCTGGTCTAAAAGCTTATACCTCGAGTAGACTATGGTTTTTTGGGGCTGAGAGGTGCAACACGCGGAGGGGCTGGTGCTGAGTGCGGTTGGGCACAGACAGGCTTGCCTTTGGCGCGTCTGCTGCACGCCTCCGCTGGGCGGATGCGCTCCATTACACATTAAATCCCCTCAGTGCTTGGTGGGCGTGGCCCAGAAGACCCGCACTTTATAGAGAATTCAAAGAAGAATGGGAAGGGAAAAATAAACACAAGAAAGCCGGGGTCCAGCAACCCCTGTTATTCCTCACCAGGCTCCCCTGGGAGGAATAATTAGCGGTAAAGTAAATATAGTTAAACGAAAGAGGATAATCAATAACACATAAAAAAACAGGGTACTTTACCCTTTAAAGGTGGCGCCCGCTGTTAGGAGCCAGTCACCTTCTTTCAAAGAGCACTTTGAGTGCTGAATACAAGGAAACAAATGGGCTTAAGGTCAGTTTATCTCTAGTGGAGCTGCGTGGACGCGCTCCGTAGCACATTATATCCCCTCAGTGCTTGGTGGGCGTGGCCCAGAAGACCCGTGCTTTTCAGGGCACTTAAAGAAGAAGAATGGGAAGGGAAAAATAAACACAAGAAAATCGGGATCCAGCAACCCCTGTTATTCCTCACCAGGCTCCCCTGGGAGGAATAACTACTGGTAGGGTAAATATATATTTAAATGAAAGAGAATAAGCAATAACATATAAAAACATTAAAACCAGGGTACTTCACCCTTTAAAGTGGTGGCTTGAAGAATCAGTAATTGGAGCATTTATTGGTTGATGCACTGGATGATTTGCTGCCCCTCTCAGAGCGCGAGATCTCTAGCTGTGACTCCAATACACCCTTCCCAAAAACACAGATAAAAGCACTCACTGTCAGGTACTGCTACAATTACTGTTGGCATCATAACTTGAAGAGGTAAGGTTCTTCATTGAGCTCTCATGTAGTTGTGTGTTCGTTCATGTGCAACGGTGCCATCTTAGGTAAGGCTTCATCAAGAAAATGAAGCTGCGATATTAGAATGTTTTCTCTTGTGAACCTATGGTGGTTTGGAACCTCGAGCAGTGCTGTTTTGTTCTTGATGGCTGCTCCTGTGTCTGGGCTTAGAGAGCAGGAGGCGATCCAAAGCCAGCAGAATACAAGGTGGCTCGATCCCTACCGTGCAGTTTGATTACGGTGCCATCTTTAACACTGGAGTGTGCTGCCAGGCCAGCTCGCATTCATTAGAGCTGTTCGGATCTGTCACTGCTAATCTTTTGAATGCTCCCTGTTGTTTCTAGGCACTGAAATCAGTTGTTGCTGGAAGGTGGTTTATTAGTACGTGCAGGTAGGTACCTACAGCTAGTAATAACACCACAATCACAAATAAGGTCCAGTCAAGTCTCAATAAATTAATCCTTGCTCAACCCTTGTTAGCTTGGCTCATGAGCAGTCAGCCTTAACGTAGGAGGCAGGTGTGTAAAGCATTTAATATCACTCAAAACAGTAAATAAGTAAGACACAACATGCACTAAAAATCCAACACCAATTTATAAGAATAGGGAATATTATTATCTTTAAAATGACACCAAAACAACAATAACCCAAAGTAGGTACCGAATATTTGAATTTTTAAAGATTCAATGTAAAAATTTGCTTTCTAGTGCTTAAAAGAATAAAAAACCAACTGGGGACATCTGGTCATGCTTGACCGGGACCAATTCGAAATATAACCTTCGCACTTAGTCACTTTTTTGGTTATTTTTCTTTCAACGTCAAGTAAGTCTCCTCGGCAAGCCCGGTTGCAGTTCGATGACGGCAGCCTGCTTCAGCACGATGCCTCAGTGATTCCTGGGGTCTTGGTTCTTGTCATCGATGGAGAAGAGCTCCGGAGCTTTCAGCGGGGCAAACTTGGATTTCAGGTCGAGTCATCTTTCGACGTCGCCGGCTTGATTCTCATCATCGGGGTCGGTCAACTTATGGAGCTTTTTGACAAAAGTTGACCAAATGTTTAGAAACTTCTTGATCTTCTTCCAGAAGGTCTTATTTGAGTCTTTGAGGGTCCACAACACCAAGGGTCCAGAAGATCTGAGTTGCCTCTTGTAGTTTGGGACTAGCATTCCCACAGTTCACCTGGCCAAATCCTTTAAAGTCCAGTTGAAACTGGTCAGCTGGGCTTGTCTTGGCGGAGTTCATGAAGGTGTCTTCTTGAAGCTTTTTTCTACCTGTTGCTTTCAGGGAGTCCATTCCTTAATCCTTTGAAGCAAGGCAAAGTTCTCTTTTGTGAAGCCCAGAGCGTGCAGCAGGCGCATTCCTTCAGGGTGCAGTCCTCTCTTGGTGCAGACCAGGGGTTCAGCAGAGCAGTCCTTCTCTTTTTGTTTCCAGGCAGGGATCTGAGTTGTTGGGCAGCTCTCACAAATTTATTCAAGTTTCTGGGCAGGCAAGGGGGGGGGCACCCCTGACAAATGGTGTGTAGTGTGCCACCCTCTGTGGTGACAACTTCCTTAGAAGTGTGCCATATTTGTATCCCAGATAGCACTTCTAAAAAAAAAACTGAAATGGAGAAAATCTCTCCTGGAGGTTCAGGTCTGGCTAACCCAACCCACAGATGTGGCTAACTTTTCCGTATGCTCCCCTTTCAGCCCAGGGGTTCCCATCTAGCTGGGGGTGCAGGAAGTGGGGGTGGACCTGGTTCCTGTCCTAGCTGTCATTCTCCCTTTGAAGACCAGTTTGGCCACCCAGACCCCTTCCTGTCCTGGCATCTGCAGCTGCAGATCTCCTCCCACCAGATGGTCTCTTTGTCTCAGTACAGGCCACTTCACATCTCATCAAAGAAGCTTGGCTCAGCCTGTCAAATGCGGGCCAATGAGAAGAGGCTGCACCATCGTGAATTTAGGTAACTTCAGTAAAGCAGTTCCTAGTTGTAATAAATCCAACATTGGCAAGTTGCTGGATTCATTGTAACTATTATTTTCATACTTTGAATTATATTTCTAGCTCACTCCTGTCAAAAGTCTTCTTATGTTAGCCTATCAAACTAGCAATCTACAAAGGGGAAAAAGAAATTGTTTTTTTTTTTACCTCACCAGGGCATATAAAACATATTTTATAAGGTCCCTGCTTATTATCAAAATGCACCCTACCCTTGGGGCACCTAGGGTAGACTTTAGGGGTGACTTATATGTAAACATAAGGTAGTTTAACCCCTTCGCTGCTAGGCCTTTTCCCCTCCTGTGCTAAGCCTTTTTTTGGCTATTTGGGGTAGTTCGCGCTTAGGCCCCTGTAACTTTTTGACCACATAAGGTATCCATGCCAAATTTGCGTCCTTTTTTCCAACATCATGGGGATTCTAAAGGTACCCAGGGTTTGTGGATTCCCCTGGAGGGGACCCAGAAATTAGCCAAAATATAGCTAAATTTTGGTTTTTGCGGAAAAATGCGAAAAAGGGCTACAGATGAAAGCATCTGTTTTTTTCCCTGCAAATGGCATCAAAAAGGGGTTGTGGTGCTGAAATCACCATCTTCCCAGCTTTCAGGGACAAGCAGACGTTTGTCAGAAAACCAAAATTTTGTACACAGTTTTGGCATTTTTCTGGGACATAGCCTATTTTTGCTATTTTTTGTGCTTTCAACCTCCTTCCAGTTAATGGTAGAAATGGGTATGAAAGCAATAATGGATCCTGGAAAGCCATACATTTCTGAAAAGTAGACAAAATTCTGAATTCAGCAAGGGGTCATTTGTGTAGATCCTTCAAGTTTTCTTTATAGAAACAAACAGTTAAATATAGGAAAAATTGCAAATTAGTTGAAAAAAACAGCCATTTGTGTCAACGTTTTCACCTGTAACTTCTTCTAATTATGACAGCTATTTGAAAGCAATATACCATTACATCCGCTGGACCTTTCTGGTTGTGGTGATATATAGGACTTGTAGGTTCCCCAAGAACCCGACGAACCCAGAGCCAATAACTGAGCAGCGTCTTGCAATGGTTTTTATTATGTCCCGGGTATATAGCAATTATTCTGGGAAAATTTATACATGGAAAAATCGGTATGAAAGACACCTATGTATTTCTGAAATGGGAACAAAATATAGAGTTTAGAAACAGGTGATATTTGCACATTTCCAAAATTGGGAGTACCCATACTAGCATGAGAATTATAGGTCATTTTTCAAAATGACTTCTTTTTACACATTGTCTTTCATTTGGAAGGCAGAAATGCATCGAAAGTCAATAGATAATAACAGTTGCTCTACAATTTTGTGTTACCCTAAGCCTCCCGATAAAAATGGTACCTCACTTGTGTGGGTAGGCCTAGTGCCCGCGACAGGAAACAGCCCAAAACGCAACGTGGACACACCACATTTTCACAGTGAAAAATGACCCTTTTTTTGCAAAGTGCCTAGCTATAGTTTTTGAACCCTAGCTCTGCCGGCACCTAGGGAAACCTAGCAAACCTATAAATTTTCAAAACTAGACACCCAGGGGAATCCAGGATGGGGTGACTTGACTGGCTCTCACCAGGTTCTGGTATCCAGAATCCCTTGCAAACCTAAAAAATTGTCAAAAAACCTACATTTACCTCACTTTTCTGTGGTGGAAAGTTCTGGAATCTGCGTGGATCCACAAAATTCTACCCACCCCGCGTTCCCCAAAGTCTTCTGAAAAAAATGGTACCTCACTTGTGTGGGTAGGCCTAGTGCCCGCGACAGGAAACAGCGCAAAACGCAACGTGGACACACCACATTTTCACAGTGAAAAATGACCCTTTTTTTGCAAAGTGCCTAGCTGTAGTTTTTGAACCCTAGCTCTGCCAGCACCTAGGGAAACCTAGCAAACCTATACATTTTTGAAAACTAAACACCCAGGGGAATCCAGGATGGGGTGACTTGACTGGCTCTCACCAGGTTCTGGTACCCAGAATCCCTTGCAAACCTAAACAATTGTCAAAAAAAACACATTTTCCTCACTTTTCTGTGGTGGAAAGTTCTGGAATCTGTGAGGATCCACAAAATTCCACCCACCCCGCGTTCCCCAAAGTCTTCCGAGAAAAATGGTACCTCACTTGTGTGGGTAGGCCTAGTGCCCGCGACAGGAAACAGCGCAAAACGCAACATGACACACCACATTTTCACAGTGAAAAATGACCCTTTTTTTGCAAAGTGCCTAGCTGTAGTTTTTGAACCCTAGCTCTGCCGGCACCTAGGGAAACCTAGCAAACCTATACATTTTTGAAAACTAGACACCCAGGGAAATCCAGGATGGGGTGACTTGACTGGCTCTCACCAGGTTCTGGTACCCAGAATCCCTTGCAAACCTAAAAAATTGTCCAAAAACCCACATTTTCCTCTTTCTGTGGTGGAAAGTTCTGGAATCTGCGTGGATCCACAAAATTCCACCCACCCCGCGTTCCCCAAAGTCTTCAGAGAAAAATGGTACCTCACTTGTGTGGGTAGGCCTAGTGCCCGCGACAGGAAACAGCGCAAAACGCAACGTGGACACACCACATTTTCACAGTGAAAAATGACCCTTTTTTTTGCAAAGTGCCTAGCTGTAGTTTTTGAATCCTAGCTCTGCCGGCACCTAGGGAAACCTAGCAAACCTATACATTTTTGAAAACTAGACATCCAGGGGAATCCAGGATGGGGTGACTCGACTGGCTCTCACCAGGTTCTGGTACCCAGAATCCCTTGCAAACCTAAAAAATTGTCAAAAAAAACACATTTTCCTCACTTTTCTGTGGTGGAAAGTTCTGGATTCTGCGTGTATCCACAAACATCCACCCACCCCGCGTTCCCCAAAGTCTTCTGAGAAAAATGGTACCTCACTTGTGTGGGTAGGCCTAGTGCCCGCGACAGGAAACAACGCAAAACACAACGTGGACACACCACATTTTCACAGTGAAAAATGACCCTTTTTTTGCAAAGTGCCTAGCTGTAGTTTTTGAACCCTAGCTCTGCCGGCACCTAGGGAAACCTAGCAAACCTATACATTTTTGAAAACTAGAGACCCAGGGGAATCCAGGATGGGGTGACTTGACTGGCTCTCACCAGGTTCTGGTACCCAGAATCCCTTGCAAACCTAAACAATTGTCAAAAAAAACAAATTTTCCTCACTTTTCTGTTGTGGAAAGTTCTGGAATCTGCGTGGATCCACAAAATTCCACCCACCCTGGGTTCCCCAAAGTCTTCCGAGAAAAATGGTACCTCACTTGTGTGGGTAGGCCTAGTTCCCGTGACAGGAAACAGCGCAAAACGCAACGTGACACACCACATTTTCACAGTGAAAAATGACCCTTTTTTTGCAAAGTGCCTAGCTGTAGTTTTTGAACCCTAGCTCTGCCGGCACCTAGGGAAACCTAGCAAACCTATACATTTTTGAAAACTAGACACCCAGGGAAATCCAGGATGGGGTGACTTGACTGGCTCTCACCAGGTTCTGGTGCCCAGAATCCCTTGCAAACCTAAAAAATTGTCCAAAAACCCACATTTTCCTCTTTCTGTGGTGGAAAGTTCTGGAATCTGCGTGGATCCACAAAATTCCACCCACCCCACGTTCCCCAAAGTCTTCCGAGAAAAATGGTACCTCACTTGTGTGGGTAGGCCTAGTGCCCGCGACAGGAAACAGCGCAAAACGCAACGTGGACACACCACATTTTCACAGTGAAAAATGACCCTTTTTTTGCAAAGTGCCTAGCTGTAGTTTTTGAATCCTAGCTCTGCCGGCACCTAGGGAAACCTAGCAAACCTATACATTTTTGAAAACTAGACATCCAGGGGAATCCAGGATGGGGTGACTCGACTGGCTCTCACCAGGTTCTGGTACCCAGAATCCCTTGCAAACCTAAACAATTGTCAAAAAAAACACATTTTCCTCACTTTTCTGTGGTGGAAAGTTCTGGAATCTGCGTGGATCCACAAAATTCCACCCACCCTGCGTTCCCCAAAGTCTTCCGAGAAAAATGGTACCTCACTTGTGTGGGTAGGCCTAGTGCCCGTGACAGGAAACAGCGCAAAACGCAACGTGGACACACCACATTTTCACAGTGAAAAATGACCCTTTTTTTGCAAAGTGCCTAGCTGTAGTTTTTGAACACTAGCTCTGCCGGCACCTAGGGAAACCTACCAAACCCACACATTTCTGAATAGTAGACACCCGGGGGATTCCAGTGAGGTATGGCTTGCGTGGATCCCCGAACGTTTTCTTACCCAGAATCCCCTGCAAACCTGAAACTTTGCTGAAAAAAATCACTTTTTTCACACATTTGTGTGTGGGAAAGTTGTGGCATTACTGGGCTGACACAAATTTCCTACCACCCAGCGTTCCCCCAGGTCTCCCGATAAAAATGGTGCCTCACTCTGGTGGGAGGCCCAAGTACCCGCGACAGGCAAGGGCCCAAAACGTATTGAGGCGACATCAAAATTGCCTATCACAAAACCACCTGGTTTTGCAAGGGGGGTCCCATCACTTTTTGGTCCGGGGCTCGGCGGCCACCTAGGGAAACCTACCAAACCCACACATTTCTGAAAACTAGACACCCGGGGGATTCCAGGGAGGTATGGCTTGTGTGGATCCCCCAACGTTTTCTTACCCAGAATCCCCTGCAAACCTGAAATTGTGCTGAAAAAAATCACTTTTTTCACACATTTGAGTGTGGGAAAGTTGTGGCATCACCGGGCTGACACAAATTTCCTACCACCCAGCGTTCGCCCAAGTCTCCCGATAAAAATGGTGCTTCACTCGGGTGGGAGGACCAAGTACCCACGACAGGCAAGGGCCCAAAACGTATTGAGGCGACATCAAAATTGCCTATCACAAAACGACCTGGTTTTGCAAGGGGGGTCCCATGACATTTTGGCCCGGGGCTCGTCGGCCACTACGAAAACCTACCAAACCCACACATTTCTGAAAACTAGACACCCGGGGGATTCCAGGGAGGTATGGCTTGCATGGATCCCCCAACGTTTTCTTACCCAGAATCCCCTGCAAACCTGAACTTTTGCTGAAAAAAAACACTTTTTTCACACATTTGTGTGTGGGAAAGTTGTGGCATCACCGGGCTGACACAAATTTCCTACCACCCACCGTTCCCCCAGGTCTCCCGATAAAAATGGTGCCTCACTCGGGTGGGAGGCCCAAGTACCCGCGACAGGCAAGGGCCCAAAACGTATTGAGGCAGAAAGACTGAATTGTGCCCATTTCTTTATGGGGGGAGCGAAGGCCCTTGCCCAAGGGGCCGCTCCCCCTCCCTGGTGTCTAGTGGGTGGATCCTGCTTGGGGATCGCCCTCCTGGGGCGATCCCAAGCAGAGATCCACTGGGGAGGGGTACCATTGGAAAGGGAGATTCTCCCGTTTCCAATGATACCTCTCCCATCTTTCTACGTGCCCGGGGGCTGAGATAGCCCCTGAGCAGACAGAAAGTGAAACTGAAATGAGCCTAAAGGCTCATTTCCGTTCGATTTCTGTGCAATGACGACAGCGCGACGTGCGCGCTGATCGTCATGGCACAGAAACCAGGGAGGGGGCCTCGGGAGCTGGGAAGCTCTTCCCCAGCTCCCAAGGTCACAGGGGAGAAATAGAAATCCCTCTGCTGTCTGCAGCAGAGGGATTTCGTGCCCCTGGCCTCATGACAGAATGGTTCCGTCATGAGCACAGGGGCACCGATGCTCATGACGGAACCATTCCGTCATGAGCATCGAAGGGGTTAAGACTTTGGAAGTACTTTTAATTCCAAAGTCGAATTTAGTCATAATTTTGTTTTAAAAGCAGCTTGCAAAGCAGGACTTCCTTTAAAATGACAGCAGGCACCACAGCAGTGCACCCTTAAGTGCATTAAATCCACTGGGCCTCTAAACCTATATACCCTGCTATGGACTTACAGGTAGGTTGTCAGTACCAATTGTAATTACACCTAATTACCATATACCTTTTAAACAGAGCACTGGCCCTGGTCCTGGTTTGCAGAGCCCAGTGCACAATCAGAGTCAGAAAACAATCATCTAGCAGCCCAAATCAGGGAAAAGGTTTGGGGGGGGGGGGAGAATCTGCAAAAAGGTCTGTTTTTTTACAGTCACTCAGCATCCAGAAAGCTGGAATTTTATGCCACTATAACATAGAAATAATTTACTCCGCGCCGAGCTGAAGAGCAACGTCGCCACCTTCCTCTTCATCCAAGTCACACCCTCAATTCATAAAGTACATAGATATTAAAATTAGGATGTAATGGATTTAAAAATTGTAATCTCAACTCCTTTAATGCTGGGCACAGATGCAACAGGAGTTCCTGCATGACAAAGATTACAAAGAGGGGAGTCTGAAAAGTTGCATTTCCATCTTGCAGTCATGGTTTTTACAGAAAGATTCCCTATGTGCAGGATCAGGAATACAAGGCTGACATTATGTGAGATTCAAAAAGAAAGATAAGGTTGCACAAGACCGAAGGAAATATCAGAGCATATACTTTTATACATTTTCAGTGCTCCACATCCAAACTTAGCTAGGGAGTCTGAGTTTTAAGAAATAACCGAAGGTGCCCTGGAGCCCATAATCTAAGAAGATCTATATTACAGTTAAAGGACCCTAAGCATCCTCTAGATTACCATTAAAATCTTATAGTACGTTCATACTCTGACTAAAGCTTCCCTGACATGTACCCTTAAAGATGGAACCAGCGTGTGTTAGAGTTTATATCCGCAGGGGATTATATTGGCTAGTACTTGAGCATATGTGCTCGTAGATCCAAACTCCAACCTAAACATTTGTACCGGGATAGCTGAGCTAAGGAGTGGCGGCTGGCATGTCCCGAGGGGGTAGGGCAGGTGGGACATAAAATAAATAAATAAATAAATAATTAATTAAAACAACTTACCTGCGAGCGCAACGTGACATCCTCCTCGTCAATGGTCTTCTCTCCTCGACGCAGGCAGGCTCCAAGCTCCCTTCACCAATCCTAGCGCTGCTCTCACCAGCATGAGAGCAGTGCTAGGATTGGTGGGAGCGGCCTCACTCAGCGCTCCACAGTGCTCTGGAGGCTTTGGCATTCTCTAACCTAGTTGTCTTAAGACAGCTGGGTTAGAGATGTTTAAAGTGTGCATGTGCGGCTGGACGTCGCAAGGCGGCTTGCCAAAAAGACATGTGCACTCTAAACTGAAAGTGCCATGCTCTCTCTGCTGCTGTCATTCAGCAGCAGCCCTGCCCCCATCCTGACGCTCCGTTCGGGACGGGTGAAGAAAAATAAAATGGTAATGAATTACCTTCATTACCATTTCATTTTTGTTTCTGGAGGCATTTCAGTGGGGCAACTCTCCCCCGCTCAAACCGAGGTGCCGCCCTTGGAGCTAAGACTACACAATTTCCATAAGATCCTCCCTTCATATGCATTTAAAAATGACCAATTCAAAATTAACATATACTCAAAGTCATAATTTAATATTGGGCGATTTCATTCTCTATATTTGTAATAAATAATTAATATATCTTCTCTCCATAAAGTTATAAAAGGACTGGAGGGGGCCGGCATGCATTAAGGCTTTACACCCTATGTTAAAAAAAATGCATTTTAACACTTAGATTGCTTGAGAAGGTTCTACCTAAATAAACATAACATCTCACCTTTTCCACTTTTTTTGTCCCAGATACCAATAATGCATCTGCCCTGTTTTTCCTCCAAATGCTAGCATTTTTGGTTTTGCTGTATTCGCCTTTAGAAAATTCTTTTCCATATAACTGTGTAGCACCCTCAAATTTCTTTGATGACCTAATGAAGCCAGGTCAAATAAAATCATGACATCTTCATATTTGAGAGTGTGTAAATGCTTATAGCCTAGTTTTAAAAGACAGTGATTAAGAGACAAAACTTAAAAAAGAAAATTGCCAACAAAAACAATGAAAATAACAATGGTGCTAATAAACATACCTGTTTTAGTCCATTCTGTGTGGCTATAGTTAAAGAAAGAACTTAATGTCCCCCCTAACTATCCTTTACAGAAGGTTGAAGAGGGCAGGCCTGGACTGGCCATAGCGGGCACCGGGCGTTTCCCCGGGGGACCGGCCAGGGTGGGGGCCGGTTGGGCCGTTTTTGTTACCTGTAGCAAAATCGGCCGAAACTGGCCGTAGCAAACAGCTCGGCCCCACCCCTCCCCCTTCCAGGGGGGTCAGCCGAGCAGTTTGCCAGGGCCGGTTTCGGTTCCCAGTCCGGCCCTGGAGAGTATGGAAATAACTGTACTAAGTTCTCCGGAACTGCCAATGATGACAATTTTTGCCATAGAGTGGGACTATCCACCTGGTCAAATGCAGTGAAAAAGTAAATAAAAGCTACAAATACAGGTTGCTTGTCTTGTTTTACAACATAGTTGTCTAAAATAGTCTGTAATACTGCAATATTGTCTGTAACTGAGTGTTTAGATCTAAAGCCAGATTGTTCTAGTGGATTAACATTAGCCTCATAGGCCCAAGACTCCAAATGCCACCAAAAAATCCTAGCAAAGATCTTACCTACAACATATAATAGGGCAATTTGTGATAATTGCCAGGGATTTTTTTGCTACCATTTTTGTGGAGTAGTACAATAACACTCTGGGTCTCATCTACAAGAAAATGATGCAGAGCAGTACCGCAAGCCATTTTGCTGTGCTGCGTCATTTTCAAAACACAGGGATGTGTCGTACTAACAACAATACAATGCATCCCTGTGCTTACCCTGCACTGGCGGACAATTGGCTGCCATGCTTCAGTGCAGGAACCCTTGCGTCATTTTGCAAGGGTGCCTGCACTGTGGGGATGATTGTTTTTTTGCAGGAAGGTACACCTCCCTGCACAAAAACAATCATTAATGACATTTTCCTCTTTCTGGGCGTGCTGCATTCCAGCACATATAGAAATAGGAAAAAATGAGGATTTCTCCTTGTTGCGCCATTCCTACGCCTACCCTGGGGAGGTGTAGGATTCTGACGCATTCCCAGTTTTACAAAATGTTGTAAACACCCACAGCAACACCCATGGAACGCCTCTTTCACGCAGAGTAATACGTGAAAGGGGCCCATATTAACAAGTACATGACAAGTCACGCAGGGTGACTTTACATTACCTTGTAAATATGGGGAAGCCCACTGGGATGCCGGAGCGTCCAAAAATGTGACGCACCGGCAGTGCAATGGGCTTGTAAATAAGCCCCTCCCTTTCCAAGATTTCGGGATGGAGCCAGTAGTAAAGCAATAAGCAAAAGGATGTCCCAAAATTCTAGCCCACACTTCTAGATTTCCTTTCAGTTCTAAAATCAGAGTTTTTTCTGCCCACATTGCAGCTGAAGCTTGGCTCTTTTTATATAGCCAGTGATCTGCTCATAACTTGAGAGAGAAATATGATCGCTCAAGGGCGTATTACGCTGAAATGTACATATTATGTTATTGGCCTTATAGACGTTTACGATTTAATCAATCCGGTCTTAACAGATATCATTTGCTTTATTTTTTGAACCTCAACTGAGAGCAACCATATGCCAGTGGGCCTCGGATTTGTATCAAATGCAGCTTGATGAAGAGAATACCAGTTCAAATTCTGCTGTCTTTGCCTCTATGCTGCCCGATTACTTTTGCGTTTTTTTTCTAAGTAACATTATTCATTTCATATGACCAAAAGAAAAGGATAGAAGCTGTTTTCGAATAAGGCTATTGATATAGCCTATTTTATCTTAAGTGGTTTTCCCAATCCTGCTTCCCCCCCTCCTCCCTTTCCCTGGTGGTTGCTTCCTTCCCCTGATGATGTAATGCCCTGTCACCTGAACATCCCAACTGCCAACTTGTGCCACTCAGCTGACTGGAAGTTGTGGTGGTGTAAAAAAAGGACTAGAAGATTTAGACTGGAGTGAAATTACTTCTTTACAACAGTAATTTATTTCAACAGATAATTGGGTTTCCATTTTTCCTTTTACTGCTCTCTCAATGGAAAAGTTACCTTTGTCATTTGCTTTCATGTGACTAACTAGATTACTCCTAGATAGCTTGTAGTGGCCAATAGGATCTTCAGAAGTGATTACTTGGGGAACCACTTGAAATGATGCATCTAGATTATTAAAAAAATTGTTGTTACATGGGCTCTAGTGTAATCTAGCATTTTTTGTTGAGTATCAATAAGACCGTAACCAGTTTCCAATGCCATTCCATGTTTTTTTTGGGGAGATATTTCCAAATGTAATCGAACGAAAGCATGATCACTATGCAGTGTTTGATAATGATCAGTTCCGATGCCATATCAAATACCATATAGGATACAATCACATAGTCGATAATTGAGGAGCCAAGGATGTTTTTGTTTGAATGTTTGTTAAGGCTGGATTTAGAAATGTTGGGATTAGAGTTAGAATAGTAAATCTGCCCCTCTCCCCAAATATATGCACCTTCCTCGATGTTTGTTCGACTCAGTAAAAGACAAATGTTCCTTCTTGCAAAAACTCTTTGGTGGCAATGACCCCAAAACGCTGAAACCTGAGTTTCATATTCCAGATCATGTTTGGCAGTACCACTTCACTAGCTATATAGCTCTGCTGGCTTTGAGGTTACAATGCAAAATGCTTCTGCAACAAAGGCACAGAGAAAATTGTCTTACCTTGTTGTTTGCTGCAAAGGACACTCTGCCAGACCTTGGAGTACCAAAAAGTGGAAAGATGCCAAGGTTCAATGAAATATGATAAGAACTCTGCCTCTATGAAGTAAAAGCTGATACTAGAACAAGTTTGCACTGGTGCAAAAAGCAGGGTAAACCCATTTTGCAGTATTTTGCTGCTTGTTGTAAAGAGAATGGAGCAAACAAATGTTGCTTTGTATAAATCACAGAAATTATTCAGCACATGGCAAAGTGGGAGGAAGTGGATTGTGGAACCCCTGATTCATAATGTAAAAAAAAAATAGCATGACTTCGGGGGACAGAGCAAAAACATTTTTTGCTGTTTTGTGCTTGTATAATTTTGAATGTATGTTAGAAATGGGATCTCTAGTTGGCAAGGGCTTGCACCTTTGTCCAAGTAGGGACCCTTCTTCCTAGTCAGGGTAAGGGTTGTTACACTCGTGAAGTAACCCCTGCTCACCCTCGTGGTAGCTTGGCACGAGCAGTCAGGCTTAATTCAGAGGCAGTGTGTAAAGCATTTGCACATAACCAACAGTAATACAGTGTAAGCACTACAAACGGACACCACACCAGTTTAGAAAAATAACCAATATTTTATCTACTCAAGACAAGACCAATTACGACAAAATCCACAATACTATACTTTACGAATGAATGCTTGATACGGTAACTTCTTCTTAGCAGGAATAGCACAAAAGCAAAGTTCGTACGAGTCGGTAGCTCCGTCCGAGCCTACCGCGATGCTGAAAACCACAGAGTCTAACAGTTCCAGCCGACCGCGTCGATACGGGCCAGCAGAGTCATGAACAGACTCGGTTACAGTACCTTTCTGGTTGTGGCTGGTACGGAGTGTACGAGCCGGTTGGCGTTCGTCGCGGTTGCGGTGCAAGACGGAGCGATGCAAGGTGCGGTGTCCCTCGATGCGGTGCAGGCAGCGGCTCGATGAGCGTCGTGCAGACGGAGTCGGTGAGTCCAAGGCGTGCGATGCAGGGCGAGACGATGCTCGATGCGGTGCTGACAGGTTGCGATGCAGGCGACTTAGCCGGAGTGCGGGAGCTGGCGTCGGACAGCGGTGCGAGTCGGAGCGGTGCGTCGCAGACGTGCGAGCGGTGCCCCAAATGCGGTGCGGTCTCGACTCTTGAGCCAGTTGCAGCGACAGTGTCGGTCTGGTCCGGCTGGCCCAGTGAAGCAATGCGATGCGAACTGCGGTGCCCACAGGTCACGGTGCAAGCAGCGGCTCGATGTTGGCGGCGTCGGACGTCGCCCACGGTGAGACCAGGGTTGCGATGCGAAGCGGGGCGATGCGGTCTGCGGTGCAAACAGGTCACCGGCCAGGGATGGATTCGGTTGACGGAGTCGGTTGCAGTTCCCTTCCTCTGTGGCGACTGAAACAGCGTTCCAGAAGCGGTACCCAGAGGCTTGTGAAGTCTTTGTAGTCCCTGAGACTTCTTAACAGGAGGCCAGCTCGGTTCCTGGCCCTTGGAGATACTCAGCACAAGTTTGTAGAAAGTTCAGTCCAGTCCTTTCACTGCCCAAGACAGAAGCAGCCACTGCAGGCCAACCCAACAAAGCAACAACACAGCAAAGGGGCAGTACTCCTCCTGGCAGCTCTTCCAGCTCTTCGTCTTGGCAGGTTCCTTGATTCCAGCGAGATCTAAATTCATGGGGTCAGGGCCCCAATATTTGTATCCCAAATTCCTTTGTTCTCTGAAGGCAGAGAGGCCTTTGCCTAGTCCAAACCAGTTCTGGAGCACTTTGTTGACAAGTCTCTGTCCCTTCTTTCAGTGAGTAGGCCAGGGATATCAGACGCACCACAGGAGGTGGAGCCAGCATTGTGGAGGGAAGGCACTGTCCTATTCAGGGCCCAGGTGCGACCCCTCCCGCCCATCTACATGTAGATCTTGCTATTCAGCCCTGTGCTGACTCACCCTGTCTCCTGGCATCCCCCAGCCCCTGTCACTCACACTCCAGACAAGGAATACACAACACTCGCAGAGGCAGGCTTGGATGGTTAGACAAGAAAATACCCACTTTCTAAAAGTGGTATTTTCAAACACAGAATGTTAAAACCAACTTTACTAAAAGCTGCATTTTATCATTCTGAGTCCAGGCATACTAAACTCGAATTTCTACCATGTTCCCGGGGTCAGTTAGGATTATAAGCTGTAATAATCAAAACTGCCCGTTCTGGCCTAGGGGGAACAGGTAGCCTTGCGATAGTGAAAAACGAACTAGGCTGTAATTCACTATCAGGACATGCCGCACACACCCGGGCATGTCCTACCTTTCGCGTACAACGCACCCTGCCCACAGGGGTACCTTGGGCCTACCTTAGGGGTGACTAACATGTAGCAAAGGGAAGGTTTAGGGACTTGCAAGTGTGTGCACTTGCCAAGTCGACATGGCAGCCCCAGGCTGCGCACAGGCTCTGCGTTGGCAGGCCCGAGTTACACTTTACGGGCTGTTTGCGTGGGTGGCACAATCCAGTGCTGCAGCCCACCAACAGCATTTGGTCTATAGGCCCTGGCACACGTAGTGCACTTTACAAGGGACTGACACATAAACCAAATAGGCCAATCATGGAAACACCAATCCATAACACATTTTATACAGGAGCACTTGCACTTTCCCACTGGACCGCAGTGAGGAAAGTGCGCAGAATCATTACACCAGCAAAAACAGAGTCAAAACCGGGAGGTCAGAAAGCAAAAAGTCAGGGGAAACACGCCAAAAGATGCCAAGTCTAACACATGTCCCCTCCAGCTGAAAGTAGGGAGAACTACCCAACCCCATTGGAGTTCTCTTCACTAAGGCGGAAGAACCTGGACAGACCATCTGCGTTGGCGTGTTCTGTACCAGGACGGTGCTCCACCGTAAAGTCCATTCCCTGTAGGGAGATGGACCACCTCAGCAGTTTTGGATTCTCACCCTCATTTTCATCAACCATCTGAGGGGCCTGTGGTCTGTCTGAACCCGGAAGTGAGTCCCAAACAGGTATGGTCTCAACTTCTTCAGTGCCCAGACCACAGCAAAAGCTTCCCTTTCTATGGCACTCCACCTCTGTTCCCTGGGAAGTAGTCTCCTGCTAAGGAAGACTACAGGCTGATCCAGGCCCTCTTCGTTCAGTTGTGAGAGCACCGCTCCCACACCATGCTCTGAAGCGTCAGTCTGCACGACGAATTCCTTGGAGAAGTCAGGTGCCTTGAGCACGGGCGCCGTGCACATGGCTGCCTTCAGGGCATCAAAAGCTTTCTGGCAGGACTCAGTCCAGATCACTTTCCTGGGCTGCCTCTTAGAGGTCAGCTCTGTTAAGGGGGCAACGATGGTGCCATAGCCCTTAACAAATCTCCTATAATAACCGGTGAGACCTAAGAAGGCTCTCACCTCTGTCTGGGTCTTGGGGGCTCCCAAGCCAGAATGGTGTCAATCTTGGGTTGTAGGGGCGCCACCTGGCCGCTTCCTACCTGGTGTCCCAAGTACACCACAGAACCCTGCCCGATCTGGCACTTACTGGCCTTGATCGTGAGGCCTGCACCTTGCAGAGCCCTCAACACTTTCTCAAGGTGCTGTAAATGTTCTTCCCAGCTGGAACTGAACACAGCAATGTCATCCAGGTAGGGGCACTGAAATCCTCCAGCCCAGCCAACACCTGATTGACCAACCTCTGAAAGGTGGCAGGGGCATTCTTCAACCCAAAGGGCATCACCTGGAATTGGTAATGACCTTCTGGGGTTGAGAATGCTGATCTCTCCTTGGCCCCATCGGTTAAGGCAATCTGCCAGTACCCAGACGTTAAATCAAACGTGCTGAGGAACCGGGCAGCTCCCAACCGATCAATGAGCTCATCAGCTCTGGGGATGGGGTGCGCGTCAGTCCTGGTGACGGCATTGAGCCCACGGTAGTCCACACAAAACCGGAGTTCTGGAGTGGCACCGGGCGCCGCAGCCTTTGGGACCAAGACCACTGGGCTGGCCCAAGGACTGTGGGAGGGCTCAATCACCCCTAACGCCAACATCTTAGAGACCTCCTCCTTGATGCTGGCTCTGACCCGGTCAGTCAACCTGTAAATCTTGTGCTTCACAGGATGGCTGTCACCGGTGTCCACGTCATGGGTACACCAGTGAGTAACACCGGGGGTCAGAGAGAACAGTGGGGCGAACTGTCCCAACAACTGGCGACAGTTCCCCTGCTGCTCCTGAGTCAGAGTAGGGGAGAGGATCACACCCTCTACTGACCCATCATGCTCCTTGGTAGACAGGAGGTCAGGGAGAGGCTCACTCTCCTCTTCCACCCCATCATCTGTCGCCAAGAGCATACTCACTTCGGACCTCTCGAAGTGGGGCTTGAGGCGGTTCACGTGAAGGACCCTCAACGGGTTCCTTGGAGCCTGCAAATCCACCAGGTAGGTGACGTCACTTTTGCGCTCCTTTACCTCATATGGCCCAGTCCACTTGTCCTGCAAGGCACAAGGTGCCACTGGGGCCATTACCCACACTTTTTGCCCAGGTGGAAATTCGACCAGAGTGGCATTCTGGTCATACCATCTCTTCATTTCTTCCTGGCTTGCTTCTAGGTTCGCCTGAGTGAGTTTCCTGAAGCGGGCAGTTTGGTTTCTAAAGGCCAGCATGTAGCTAAATACATCCTGGGGAGTTTTCCTGGGAGCTGCCTCCCAGCCTTCCTTTACCAAACTCAGAGGTCCTCTGACAGGGTGGCCATACAGGAGCTCAAAGGGGCTGTACCCAAGAGACTTCTGAGGCACCTCCCTGTATGCAAAGAGTAGGCATGGCAAGAGGACGTCCCACTTACGCCTCATGGGTTCTGTTAGACCCTTGATCATGCCTTTCAAGGTCTGGTTGAATCTCTCCACCAGACCGTTTCCTTGTGGGTGGTAAGGAGTGGTGAACTTGTAGGTTACCCCACACTCCTTCCACAGGGATGTCATATACTTCGATATGAAATTGGTCCCCCTATCAGAAACCACCTCTCTGGGGAATCCCACACGGGAAAAGATCCCCATTAACGCCCGGCCCACCACTGGCGCCGTCGTTGTCCTGAGAGGGATTGCCTCCGGGTACCGGGTGGCATGGTCCACCAAGACCAGTATGTACCTGTTGCCCATGGCTGTCTTGGGATCCAGTGGCCCCACAATATCCATCCCTACCCTTTCAAAGGGTGTTCCAACAACCGGAAAAGGTTGGAGAGGAGCTTTGACCTTCCTCCCACTCTTACCACTTGCCTGGCAAGTTTGGCAAGACCTACAGTGTGCATCTGACTGCCTTCGCATTTGGGGCCAAAAGAAGTGGGTGACAAGCCTGTCAAAGGTCGTCCTGCCCCAAATGTCCTGCCAAAGGCACGTCGTGAGCCAGACCCAGTAGGAAGGTCCTGAAGCGCTGGGGTACCACCAGCACACAGGCTGACCCAGGCTCAGCAACCTTAGGCTCACTGTATAGGAGACCACTCTCCCAGTAGATCAAATGTGACCCGGACTGATTGCCAGCTGCCTGGTCTGCAGCCTGCCGCCGCAGACCCTCCAGAGTAGGGCACTCGTTCTGCTCCCTGCAGAACTCCTCCCTGGTGGGACCCCCTTCTTGCTGCCAATGGGTCAGCTCAGAGATGTCTCCCAGTTCAGCTACCTGCTCCCCTGTAGGCACCGGGCGTCCCCTCGAGGTCCGCCTCCTCCCGGTCCGTGGGAACTTCGGGGCCGGTTTCCGCGCCCCTGCCCTTTCTCTTGGCAGGGACTTGGGCCACTGTTTCAGGCTCCAAGTCCTCTTGATCACCCTTTCTGACTGCCATTGACCGAGTAGACACGCATGCCCACTCTGGCAACCCAAGCATCTCCAAGTGCGACCTGAGCTCAACCTCCTTCCATGAGGACTGCTCCAGGTCATTTCCTAGCAGACAATCGACAGGCATGGTAGGGCTCACAACCACCCTCAAGGGACCTGAGACCCCCCCCCATTCAAAGGGAACCTGCGCCACCATACACTGGCGCTCAGAGTTGTCGACAGCAACTACTTGGTGGAATGCTCCTGGGACTACTTGCTTCTCACACACCAGGTGACACCGGACTGAGGTCACACTGGCTCCAGTATCTCTGAGAGCCTCTACCCTGTTCCCATTAATGGTCACCCAGGTGCTATATTTCTTTGTGTTAGGGGGCACCTGGTTTCCTGGGACCATCTCACTGTCCCCTAGTGAGACAAGGGTCATTTCTGCGGGATCCCCACCCTCCTGTGGGCACCCCTCCTCCCCAAGCGCTACACTAGCCAACACTTTGGACTGTCCACCGGTGGGTGGCTGTGTCCCCTTCGGGCACTTGGGGTCCCTCTTAAAGTGACCTACCTGGTCACATGCATAACACTTGCAGGGGGCCGGTCTCAACAGGCTTCCCTGTAGAGACCCCTTTCTTCTTATCACCGGGGGCTGGGAACCTTTACCCTGGGTACTAGTTTGGGGCCCTTTAGAGAACTCCTGTGCTTTACCCTTGTCCCCCCACCTTTCTGCTGGGGACCCTGCCCACCTTTGGCTGAGTCTCCCCCAAACGCTTTCTTGTGGACCCTGGTACTCACCCAGCGGTCCGCTTCCATAGCAAGCTTCCTGGGGTCAGTTAGCTTACTATCAACTAGGTGCTGGCGCAGATCTGCAAAACATAGACTAGACAAGTGCTCCCATGCAATCAAGTTGTAGAGCCCCTGAAAATCTGTTACACTACTGCCCTTCACCCAACCATCCAGAGACCTGCAGAACACATCCACACATTCCAACCAAGTGTTGGCATCAGACTTCTTACTGGACCTGAACTGATCCCTGTACTTTTCAGGAGTAAGACCATACTTCGTGAGAAGGGCATCCTTCATGTCAGCATAGGTGAGGTGATACCCCTTACCCAAAGCTATCAGAGCATCCCTTGCTTCTTCCGGGAAAAGCGGCCACAATCCTGCTCCCCAATTCTCCTCAGGGACCCCATTCATGTGTATGGCTGCCTCATAACCCTGAAACCACCTTTGTATGTCATCCCCCTTCTTGAACTCCTTGCCTACGTTATTGGGAATGTGCACAATCCTGTCTGCCTTTCTGGACAAATTGCTGCCACCATCTGAGCCTGACTTACTCCTAAATTCTAGCTCCTTCAGTTCTCTCTCATGCTCTAAGAGCATCTTCCTCTCCTCTATGGCCAATCTCTTCTCCTCCCGCTCACTCTCCAGCCTGAGCTTCTGCAGCTCAAACTGCCTTGCCTCCCGCCTGTCCTCCAGCTCCTCTGGGGACAGACTGCTGCTGCCTGACCTGGCGGGTTCCCCCTACCCAAAAGCACATCCACCCTGGAAATAGGCTCCTCCACCTCCTCACTGAGATTACCAGGCTGCCCATTGGCATGTCTGGCTGCTACCCAGGCCCTCAGCGCCTTCTGTAGCTCCTCCTTCCTTGTGAGGCCTTTAATTTGGACTTTCAGGTTTTTACAAATCGCTCGTAACTCCTTTACGGCGTAGGATTCCAACCTGTCCTCCTCAAAGATAACTTCCAGAGATGCAACGGATGATGCAATTGATTCAGGCATGACGAAGTCGTGAGTTGAAAACTGGCAAGATCAAAAATAGGCCAAAAGAAAAAGAACCAGTATGTGGTACGTAATGGTCTGCGATATGGTAGTAGTGCACACCAATCACTGTAAGTCAAGTGCAAACACAAGTCCTATCCTCACCGCTGACAACCAATGTTAGAAATGGGATCTCTAGTTGGCAAGGGCTTGCACCTTTGTCCAAGTAGGGACCCTTCTTCCTAGTCAGGGTAAGGGTTGTTACACTCGTGAAGTAACCCCTGCTCACCCTCATGGTAGCTTGGCACGAGCAGTCAGGCTTAATTCAGAGGCAGTGTGTAAAGCATTTGCACATAACCAACAGTAATACAGTGTAAGCACTACAAACGGACACCACACCAGTTTAGAAAAATAACCAATATTTTATATACTCAAGACAAGACCAATTACGACAAAATCCACAATACTATACTTTACGAATGAATGCTTGATACGGTAACTTCTTCTTTGCAGGAATAGCACAAAAGCAAAGTTCGTACGAGTCGGTAGCTCCGTCCGAGCCTACCGCGATGCTGAAAACCACAGAGTCTAACAGTTCCAGCCGACCGCGTCGATACGGGCCAGCAGAGTCATGAACAGACTCGGTTACAGTACCTTTCTCGTTGTGGCTGGTACGGAGTGTACGAGCCGGTTGGCGTTCGTCGCGGTTGCGGTGCAAGACGGAGCGATGCAAGGTGCGGTGTCCCTCGATGCGGTGCAGGCAGCGGCTCGATGAGCGTCATGCAGATGGAGTCGGTGAGTCCAAGGCGTGCGATGCAGGGCGAGACGATGCTCGATGCGGTGCTGACAGGTTGCGATGCAGGCGACCTAGCCGGAGTGCGGGAGCTGGCGTCGGACAGCGGTGCGAGTCGGAGCGGTGCGTCGCAGACGTGCGAGCGGTGCCCCAAATGCGGTGCGGTCTCGACTCTTGAGCCAGTTGCAGCGACAGTGTCGGTCTGGTCCGGCTGGCCCAGTGAAGCAATGCGATGCGAACTGCGGTGCCCACAGGTCACGGTGCAAGCAGCGGCTCGATGTTGGCGGCGTCGGACGTCGCCCACGGTGAGACCAGGGTGCAATGCGAAGCGGGGCGATGCGGTCTGCGGTGCAAACAGGTCACCGGCCAGGGATGGATTCGGTTGACGGAGTCGGTTGCAGTTCCCTTCCTCTGTGGCGACTGAAACAGCGTTCCAGAAGCGGTACCCAGAGGCTTGTGAAGTCTTTGTAGTCCCTGAGACTTCTTAACAGGAGGCCAGCTCGGTTCCTGGCCCTTGGAGATACTCAGCACAAGTTTGTAGAAAGTTCAGTCCAGTCCTTTCACTGCCCAAGACAGAAGCAGCCACTGCAGGCCAACCCAACAAAGCAACAACACAGCAAAGGGGCAGTACTCCTCCTGGCAGCTCTTCCAGCTCTTCGTCTTGGCAGGTTCCTTGATTCCAGCGAGATCTAAATTCATGGGATCAAGGCCCCAATATTTATATCCCAAATTCCTTTGTTCTCTGAAGGCAGAGAGGCCTTTGCCTAGTCCAAACCAGTTCAGGAGCACTTTGTTGACAAGTCTCCGTCCCTTCTTTCAGTGAGTAGGCCAGGGATATCAGACGCACCACAGGAGGTGGAGCCAGCATTGTGGAGGGAAGGCACTGTCCTATTCAGGGCCCAGGTGCGACCCCTCCCGCCCATCTACATGTAGATCTTGCTATTCAGCCCTGTGCTGACTCACCCTGTCTCCTGGCATCCCCCAGCCCCTGTCACTCACACTCCAGACAAGGAATACACAACCTCGCAGAGGCAGGCTTGGATGGTTAGACAAGAAAATACCCACTTTCTAAAAGTGGTATTTTCAAACACAGAATGTTAAAACCAACTTTACTAAAAGCTGCATTTTATCATTCTGAGTCCAGGCATACTAAACTCGAATTTCTACCATGTTCCCGGGGTCAGTTAGGATTATAAGCTGTAATAATCAAAACTACCCGTTCTGGCCTAGGGGGAACAGGTAGCCTTGCGATAGTGAAAAACGAACTAGGCTGTAATTCACTATCAGGACATGCCGCACACACCCGGGCATGTCCTACCTTTCGCGTACAACGCACCCTGCCCACAGGGGTACCTTGGGCCTACCTTAGGGGTGACTAACATGTAGCAAAGGGAAGGTTTAGGGACTTGCAAGTGTGTGCACTTGCCAAGTCGACATGGCAGCCCCAGGCTGCGCACAGGCTCTGCGTTGGCAGGCCCGAGTTACACTTTACGGGCTGTTTGCGTGGGTGGCACAATCCAGTGCTGCAGCCCACCAACAGCATTTGGTCTATAGGCCCTGGCACACGTAGTGCACTTTACAAGGGACTGACACATAAACCAAATAGGCCAATCATGGAAACACCAATCCATAACACATTTTATACAGGAGCACTTGCACTTTCCCACTGGACCGCAGTGAGGAAAGTGCGCAGAATCATTACACCAGCAAAAACAGAGTCAAAACCGGGAGGTCAGAAAGCAAAAAGTCAGGGGAAACACGCCAAAAGATGCCAAGTCTAACAATGTAGCAATGTATATTTTGCATTTCCCATATTAAAGTAAGGTTTTACACCAGAGCAATTATGTGAAAATAGATTCTGGAATCCTTGTTAAACTTTTATAAGATGTCTCGGGGGAGAGCACAATTATTATTGTTATTATTATTATTGAATTCTTGTATAGCACAAAGCTACCCCTAGGTGTTTCCCAGTGCTTGGAGGACAGATAGAACAGCTTAGCGGTGTCCAGGTGGAGTAGTTGCTGCTGCAGATCAAGACTGCTGGAACTCTTTCGGTCCCCCCTTTGCACCGTAGGTCTGTGGAGTAAGCGTTGGAGGGATGAGTTGAAGATAGGCTTAGAATGTACAGTTCTGACTTACAGGCAGCAGAATAAAGATGTGTAAAATTACTCTCGCTGTGCGGCATGGTTATTGATGAGTACCTGGGCTGGTAGGAGGCTACATCGGTGTTGAGTTTCAGGCAGTTGTCCCTCATCTAGTTGACGATGCTGGTCATGCATCATGAAGTTGGTTCTGGCGGTGTTGGAGTTTTGGGAGAGGGAGAGGATGAGCTGTGTGTCTTTGGCGTAGGATATAATGTTGAGCCCGTGGGATCTGACTATGTTGGCCAGGAGGGTCATGTAGATGTTGAATAGGATAGGGCTGAGTGATGAGCCGTGAAGGACTCTGCATAGGAATGGTTTGGGTTCAGAGCTGTAGGGTGGAAGGTGGACTCGTTGTGTTCTGTCAGTGAGGAAGGAGGCGATCCATGTGTAGGCAGTTCATTGGATGCCTATGTCGTTAAGTCTGGCGATGAGCATGTGGTGTTGAAGGCCTCTGAGAGAGCGAGGAGGATAAGGGCGGCTGTCTCTCCTTTGTCGAGGAGGGCCCGGATGTTGTTTCGTCATGATCAGGGCTGTGTCAGTGCTGTGGTTGTTGCTGAATCCAGATTGGGAGTCGTCCAGGAGGTGATTGTGTTCTAGGTAGATGGTGAGTTGTTGATTGATGGCTTTTTCAATGACTTTGGACAGAAAAGGGAGAAGGGAGATGGATCTGTAGCTGCTACGTTCTTTGGGTTCCACTGAAGGTTACTGCATCAGTGGTTTGCATCTCTGTGCTTCCTGTCTTGTTGGATGGTGGCAGAATCCGGTGAAGTGAAGAATAAGGTGGAAAGTTTGAGGCTGATCCTGGATGCTCCTAGGTTGCAGATGTGGGGGGGGGCATGGGTCAGATCTGGCCCCCAAGTGGATGGATTTCATGATGGTGTCCTAAGTGGTGAGGTGCTTCCAAATGGTTACCCTTGGGATGGTTGTGTTTGTGGAGTTATGGCTGTTGAAAATGTCTTTGGGCTTGAGCTGGGGGTTGAAGTTTCTGAAGATTTTGGCGATTTTGTTGTGAAAGAAATCCGCGAGGGTGTCATATAGGACCTGAGAGGGGGGTATGTTGCTTGTCACTGCTTCTGGGTTGGTGAATTCCTTGACTAGGCAGAAGAGGTCCTTACTGTTGTTGTGGTTAGCTTTGATGCGCGATGCCAGGGCCTTTTTTTCCATCTCACAAAGCTGGTGCCCTGAGTACAGATATGAAAATAGTACTCGTAAATGCCTTTTGTGAGTTCCCAACGTCGTAAACTTAGACATTTGGCCTAAGTCTAAGTTTACCTTTGTGAAATGGGCCCCTTGTTTGTCCATTGGCTCAAATAAGCCCACAGTATTGTAGTTTCAATAATGGTTTTAAATCTCAAGTTTCTTATACTACATTGTACTTTTTAACAGGTATCTATGTATTATTGATTGTGTACATTTTATGGGTTTTATCAGTACACATTGAACAGCATTTCATCGATGAATTTAACTGATCGAAGATATGGCCATGTGACTAGGTCCTGACTTTAGAACTGACTGGAAGGAATAAATTCAACCACTCAGGATGTATTTTTGAATGCAGTCATCATTATTATCGTCAAAATATCTGCTTTCACTAAGCTTTGTAACTGAGATATGTTGGACAAAATACATGTACAACATTCAAGGTTAAAAAAGATTGCTTACAATTGTAAGTTACTTGCATCTTCTAGCTCATCATGTGATACCTTCTATCAACGATTTCAGGGATCAAATCTGGCAGAATGATGGGGTGCCAAATTTAAAACAGAATGGCCGGCAGTGAAGCTGTTGGGGGGCTCAAAAAAAGTGTTTTTTATTTAACACTGAAATTTCAAATGGTAACTATAACTATGAAAAACTCATAAAACAGCTGAAAGAAATGTGGTAGATAGGTAGTGCTTCCCCCTTCGAATGACATTTCTTGTTTGTTGTATTCTCATTCAGCTCTTTTCAAATATAAGTGAACAACAAATGTGAGCAAGCGTCAGTTCCGAATATATGGGTCAACATTTGCAAAAGTTAAACGCAGCATTCTGATTGGCTGTTGTCTCTGTTTCTTTTGGCTTTCTTTTAACTCACACTCTTTTGGATTCGTGCGTGGATATTGTTTAATCCCCTTTTGCCCGAGCTAGGGCACGTGAGGCTATTTCGTCTTTCATTTCACCTGTTGACTGGGGCTCCGCGTGGTTGCCCTGGTGTGCAGTTTCCTGAGGGTGGCAGGAGCACTTCCGGGGCCTCGATTCATATGGGGCACCGCCGAGTGTGCAATTTACACTGTTAGAAAATTATGTGCTAACATTTGCACTGACTGACCGGTGTAAAATGACATTCGCTCCGACTAATCATTGCAAGAAGTACATTAGAACCGAAGAAAAATAACGTTTTGTTCCGGTCAGTCAGTTCAAATTCTAAAATTGCCTGAGTACCAGACCAAAATTACTTAATTACGGGTGTAATGCATGTAATTCTGCGCCCTCTTCTCATGACAAATACATTTTACAATTCACTTCGCAATCTCCTATTTGTAAATTTGACTCGTAACAATTACAAGGACACCTACTGGGTTTTCTTCTTTTGTCCTTTTTCCCTACAAACAGTGGCCCAAAGTTACAGGAAGCATGTGCCTTTCAGAGATCAAGCGCTGGTTTAACTTGAAGTGAAGCAATCCTTCCTGGAACAGATGTCAAATAAATTAACAACTTGGAAGTAATTCTTGTTCTCTTATTTCCACGTATTATTTTACGAATTAAACCTTGGTTAGTGACGGAAGAGAAATTGAGAACTGTGGCAAACACAAGACGACTATCAATTTTCCTTTTAAATAATGCAACAGACTATTTTGTCTGGATCTAAATTACCCTGGGATTAAATAGGTGTATAAAAGAGAAACCCGGGCTCTTCGGCCCCACACCTGGGCAGTAAAGTACTTTCAGAGGTCAGCTCACCTGCTCATCATCGGAAGTAGGAAGTTGAGTGATATTTGCATAACATTATTTGGCAGGCCATATTTACTGTTCTCAACACGGGCGGTCGCAGCAGTTTGAGACCTCGCTAAGAAAGCTGCTGCTCGAGTAGAAATTCTACTCAAGTGTCAGAAAGAAGCAGTGCCCTCCGGCGCGCCACGTGATGCCATTCGTGCTGATTTTACAGCATGAAACAAGCTCCTGGTGCTAAAAATCAGTGCTAGCAGCACGACGTGCTGAATTCCACCCACTCTTGGCACTCCACAGAATCTCACAGAGATTTTATGTAACTCCGCAGAATTCTGTGGAGTGAAACCCCACGAGTTCCTTCCACCCCTAAGGAAAAGTCAACATATTTGTTTGAACATTTACAGTTCAAGAAGCAAAAAACTTTTTCAGAATATGTTTATTTAACCTTCACCATCACAGGCCAGTCATTTTGATGTTTTTGTGTACTGCCATATTGACTACACAAGGGTGAAATATATTGTAAGTGGTATAAAGGTAGTACTGTGGAATTCAAGTATGGCCTGAATTACAAATTGTCCCTGTGTTCAATGAGTTCATTATGCCACATTACATATGGCTGCAAACATGAAGCACTGATGTTTTTGAATTGCTTCCACGTGATTTGCTGACTTACATCTCTAAATGCAATAATCATCTTCAATGGTACTTTTTCAAAAGGCTAGTGCCAGCAGCTATTTACATCCAAGGAGGTTGAAATAATCTTCCAAGCAAAGTGACAGAACCTGAGATAACCAGGTGCTCACAACCAATCAGATAGGTGGAAATGTATTAAAATAGGGACAAACTCACAAAAGCATTTATGAGTGTGGGAAGTAGTATTACTGGAGTTCTTTTTACGTAATCTTAAGTGTTGGTAACTTGCTTTATATAGCACTTGCTACTGTCGCATTGTTGCTTAGTCATGCTGCAAAAATGCATGCTATCATTATCCAGCTCCATGGAACTTACAGAGTGAGTGGCCACCTTTCCCACCACATGCAAATATTTATCCTGTAAGTTGAATTTACGCAGTTCTGCAGCAGATGCATTAACTTTCTGTACTATCTTAACATCCCAATAAACTCCCTCATTAGGTCTGCCTAGGTACAGGTTTACCTGATGTGGAGATCTTATATTATCACTACTCTGGGCGAGAGGCAATCGGGCACATGCATCAATGTAGGCTTTTGCGATTCCTTAATAGCGATTATTAAGGAATCGCAATTAAGGAATTGCAAAAGCCTATGCATGTAGGAATCGCTATAAAATGAGCGATTCCCAAACATTCCTTAATTGCGAGTCGCAAATTGCGAGTCGCAATTAGGGAATGCCTTCCCTTTCATTCCTATGGGCATAAAAGGCCCATAGGAATGAATGGGAGATTGCATGCGCAATTTGCGAGTACCAATAGGTACTCGCAAATTGCGCATGCAGTTTCAAGGGTGCAAGGGTGTCAAAAGGACACCCTGTTGCACCCCTGAAATTGAACTGTGCACACATGTTAGCAGCACACACATGCCCCAAGGGCATGTGTGTGTGTAACCTACAACTTTGAAAAATGCACTTTAGTGCATTTTTCAGTATTTTGCAAATTACCATCAAGTTCAAATTGATGGTAATTTGCGCCCTATTAGCAAAATGGCTATTTGCAATTGCATCATGCATTGCATTTAAGGAATCGCAATTTGCGATTCCTTAATGTAATCGTAATTTAAGAAATCGCATTAAATTGCGATTTCTTAAATTGCGAGAGCCTTACAGTTTCATGCATCGCAGAGGCCCTTTTTGCGGGCGCAAACTGACGATTTTTCCGAATCGCACCGTTTGCGCTCGCAAAAAAGGTTGATGCATGTGCCTGAATATGTTGAGCCCCCTCAGTCATTGTTAGTAACCATTGGTCACAATGATATGAGCCTGCATAGGTCTGCATAGAAAGGGGTGTACTCAGTGCTTTAAGCGGGAAAAAAGTGAAGGACCTCATCAAATTGAGCAGTGGAGCAGGGGACAGGGAGAGGAGGCAGGCTTAAGGGTGGGGCCGGGGAGGGCTACTGGGAAACATTTACTGGGATCAAGATTGTTTTTTTAGAGTGATGACAGATGTAAATCTGCAATTGATGATGTATTCTGGGTGCCCTTTGACATATAAAATAATACTTTTAATATTCTCTTTCAAATGTCACATATGTGAATATTGCCTCTGCACAGATGACACATGAATGATGCTTGAATGTTGACATTATACACAATTACAGCTACCATGAGCAGCTTCAGGAAGCAACGTGGACAATGATATACTACCCTCAAATACTAGCTAACACATTTTTAACTATAAAGGTTTCCATTTTTGTCAGAGGCATTAAAAGTACAATCTGTAATTATCAGTCCACTAAGATCAATTGCAAAAGCTAAAGATTATTCGTCAGACAGGACACAAGTAAGTTAAAAATCACCATACTAAAAGAGTACGGTAAACTAAAGTACTGGAACAAAACATAAGTTATAAGACTCCATGCGGGGGCCGGGAAATTACATATAAATGTTACAAAAAGATCAGTAGTGATTGCTAAAAGACATTACAAAAGCATTCACATAGACTCAAGGGGAGATTATTCTTCCTCCTTGTTGCGTGAGTGACAAGCTGTACCATCAGCTGATCTCCGTTCCCGTTTTAACCATATGGGAATGGTTCAAACCTTTGAGTGGCTCAGCCAACCCATTTCAAAAACAGAAGGGATGGCAGATGATTCACGGAAAGACAATTTCTCTTTGGTGTGAGAAGATCGTTCATACAGTTAAAACTATGTCCACATTCACTGGTGGACACAGCAATCAATGGTTTCAACAACTTTCATCAATAGCGGTATGTAGGCAGTGTTGCACTCCTTGTACTCTCTAAATCCCCCGGTAAAATCCACTACATTCAGTCTCATGATTTCACACAGCTGCCTCACATCCTTGTCACTAAATTAAGTGTCAAGGCTATCCTGTTGCCAGTTTTCTGGAGAAAGCAGTTTTAGTTGCTGCGTAAACAATTCCATGTTATCTTCTAGAGGAGTGCCCACCACTTTAGTGCTGACATGGAAAGATGTTGTGGTGGAAAATCTTATTTGTAAGTTTTCAGCAAGGCTACTGTAGAACTGAACTACATTTATCATTGGAAATCTAATCCTTTTATGCAGGTCGACACCCTGAAAGAAAGGCTGCTGCAGGCTTACATGGGTTCTTCAGTATATGGTCCAGTAATGTCACTCATCGATTCCAATAACCTGACTGCTCTTGTCAGCAATATTCAGCCTCTGGAAGAGTTGTATCATGGTGTTGAAGCTGGCAAAAAAAGTCACTCAATCCTAATTGAGCATCCAACATAGCACCAACGTTCTTTAAGAATGAGAAAGACTATTGTCAAGGAGAGAATATTTTCTGCGTCGTTTTCGGGTAGCAGCAGTGGCTGAGAAATGTTGGTGTGGTGCAACTCCAGACGCACCATCATGGACCAACGCAATCAAACATTCCATAAGAAAGTCCTTATGAAAGCCATGCTTGTGTAGATACTCAGTAACACCAGTAATGATATCCGTAGCTGTGGTACCATTATGTTTAAGCAAATAAAAATAAACATGCACATCAGAATCTCATTCAACACTAGCAAATACAAGCACCAATTTCCCAGTAAATGTTGTTGATTCATCAATTAACAGGCCTTTTTTGGTCGAGCCTAGAGTCAGCGCGCATGCGCTGCTCTGCAAAACTTGTTGTAGTAGAGTATGGAATAGAAGCCCCGACCACTCTCCCCCCATATTTGCTATTGGCTTGTGTCATTGTCCTATGTAAATGCCAGCTTCTGATTCGTAAATAGGCTTGTTAGTCTCTCCTTAGTACCGCCTTGTCTTCATTTATAACCTCCTATGGCGACTGGCCCTTTTACTTCGGTTGTTACACGATACATGTTATTTAGTCTGTAAGCACTATTTTCTTTATCGAGTTTATCTTACTGCAGGCACGATGTGCTTTGCTTACATTCAGTCCGTGGTGCCTTCTTTACAGACCCCCCCTCCCTCCCGTTGTCCGTGCTTTCTTTACCCCCCTGCCCTCCCTCCCGTTGTCCGTGCATTCTTTACCCCAATTGTTGTCTGTGGTGACTTGTTTACCCCACCCTCCCTCCCTCCCGTTGTCCGTGGTGCCTTGTTTACCTCGCCCTCCCTCCCGTTGTCCGTGGTGCCTTGCTTACCCCTGCCCGTCCTCCCTCCCGTTGTCCGTGCTGCCTTGTTTACCCCGCCCGCCCTCCCTCCCGTTGTCTGTGGTGCCTTCTTTACCCCCTCGCCCTCCCTCCCGTTGTCTGTGATGCCTTCTTCCCCCCGCACTCCCTCCCATTGTCCGTGGTGCCTTGTTTACCCCCGCCCTCCCTCCCGTTGTCCATGGTGCCTGTTTACCCCCCGCCCTTCCTCCTGTTGTCCGTGGTGCCTTGTTTACCCCCGCTCACCCACCTGTTGTCCGTGGTGCCTTGTTTACCCCTGCCCCTAACCCGTTGTCTGTGGTGCCTTGTTTACCCCCGCCCCCCAATAGCTCTAGCAAAACACTTAAAAGGTCCCAAAGGCGAGACCTATTGGCTATGCCAATGCTTGTTTATGTTTATTTTCCAATATGTCTTTGGTAAATTTTTCATCATCTCGAACAAGTTGCCTTAAATGTCAACACATGAGTTGTTACTGTGCAGAACATGGCCCATATGCAATCCGTTCAGCTGTTGGACATCTACATCCAGTTAAAGGCCGGGAAACATATGGATTTTCCACTGCTAAGTCTATGACCATTTCCAAAACAGTTAAAGCGACACTCATAAATACTCGCTCGCTGATCGAGAATTCCTTGGCTTTCTTTGAGTTTCTCTAGGCCAACTCATTGGACATGGCCTTCATTACTGAGACCTGGGCGGATGCCTCCTCTGGTCCCGATCTAACTACAGATATGCCAAAGGGATTTAACTCACTAGACTTGACCGGATAGGTAGAAAGGGTGGAGGGTTAGCTATCATCTATAGGGAACAGTTCACAGTTTTTGCTGCTTCATTAGAAGAGATCTCTAAATGCGAAGCAATGGCCTTTAAGATTTCGCTCACCCATCATTACGCAGTTAATGGGGTGCTTATCTATAGACCCCCAGTCCCAGAGCAGGTTTTCTGGACAATAATAGTCAGCTTCTTGATTCAAAAATCAATTCCCCAGATTGTACTATTCTAGGGAATTTTAGTTTTCATCTTGAGAATTCCTTAGACGGTGATACAGTCCTTCTCTTCGATTTTATCGAAAGTGGAGGACTAGCTCAACTCATAAAGGCTCCTATGCATAATGCAGGCCACACCTTAGATGGAATTTGTTCGGACGGTCTGGTCTGACTACTGTGCGGTCATGTTTTCACTAAACATAGAAAGCGTGGTATCATCTGCAGTTTCCTAAACATCTAAAACTAGCAGTAGACCAATGCACAAAATTACTCCAGATGCTCTTAAGCAATGGCTGGTCGAATCCAAGCCGGAATTTCCCCAGGACCTGGAGTCGGCTACTTCAGACTTTCAGAATTGGATCCTCTTCAGTCTTAACAGGCTGGCCCCTTTTAAGGTCACTAAGAATAACAGGTCCTCAAGGACTTTGATGATACTCTTAGAAGTCTGAAACAAGCGTGTCGTAAGCGGGAAAGAAAATGGCGAGTGCAATACGATCCTGCTGACAAAACACCTTATAAAAAGGCCCTCCAGACTTATAAAATAGCAATCTCTAATGCTAAAGGTAGCTACTTCACAGCTAAAATACAGACTTCTGTTAATGTCCCTAAAAAACTCTTTAAGAAAGTACGTAAGTTAAGTAGACTGCCTGAACATGTTAATGCTGAACTAAATCAAGACTTCTGTAATTCCTTAGCTGACTTCTTCTTGAATAAGTTTGAACAGGTCTTCAACACTTTTGTCACTTGTCACCCTAATGCAACCCAGCATCAAGGAATGGCTTCTACATCTTTCGATGTAGTAAATCTTCCTGCAATCCCCCTTTTGGTGGATGAGCATATAGGGGATGATCCTTACGATCCCCCTGAAGTTGCTACGTTAACTATTCAATCTTCTAAAAGTCCTTCTAGTCTGAATAAGTTTAGTTCCTAGGAGGCAGACTCAATACAGGCCTTGTTAAATCAGTCTAACTCTGGCTCACCATTCGACCCATATCCCCGGAAAGTTCTGCATCCTGTATCCGGGACTAAAGCAAATTATCTTAAGGACGTCTCTAATAAGATGTTCTGTGAAGGATGCTTTCCCAAGGAATGGAAAATGGCATCCATTCTACCATTACTAAAGAAACTCAACCTTGACGCTAAGGACCCAAATAACTACAGGACGATCTCTCTGCTACCACTTCCCACAAAGCTAGTAGAGAAGGCCATAAATTCAGAATTATCATCTTTCATTTTGAACAATAACCTTCTAGATTCTACTCAATACGGCTTCAGAAGTCAGCATAGCACCAAATTCGCTCTTGTTACGGTGTCGGAGGAAATTAGGCTAACCATGGATAAGAGTGGGAGGGCTGCGTTTATTTTATTAGATCTATCCGCAGCCTTTGACATGGTAAACCACACCATCCTCATTGACCGTCCCGCAACATTAGGGATTGGGGGCAAGGCCCTAAATCTCCTGTCTTCCATTTGCTCAGACAGAGAGCAGTTTATCGAGATAAACGGGTTTAGATCCAAGGCTTTCTCGCTTCCATGTGGAGTTCTGCAGTTATCTTATCTGAGCCCTATGCTATTTAATATCTATGTATCATCGTTAGCCAGACTCATTAAGACATTCGGCTTCTCAGTGGTTTCCTATGCCTATCATACGCAGATTGTGGTATCACCGGCTAGCAACTTGGAAAGCACGGCACTTAGATTCCAGGACTGTATGTGAGCAGTGGGGAACTGGATGTCAGAAAATTGTCTTAAATTGAATACGGGTAAGACAGCGGTTCTCCTGTTCGTGAAGGACAGGTCCTTTTGGTCACCAAGGTGGTGGCCTGCAGAAATGGGAGAACTCCCCACTCTGGTCACGAAGAGTCTATTTTAACGATAAAAATCTCCTTCGAAGGTCAAATCAATACCAAAACGTCCTCCTACTTTCTAACCATAAAAATCCTACGGAAAGCCTTACCTTTCATTCCTTTGGACCTGCGGAAATCTGTTATTTCTGCTCTAATTTTATCGAAACTTGATTATTGCAGCGCCTTGTTTTTAAATCTGGACCAAAGGCCTCAATAAACTGCAGGTTTTGCAAAATGTAACCGCTCGACTGCTGCTTGCATTTCAGAAATTTCAATCAGTATCTCATCTCTCACCACAACTGCACTGGCTCCCTATGACAAAACGGATTCAATTTAAGTCACTTTGCATTGCCTTCAAGGCACTGCATGGCCATGGCCCAGATTATTTTAAACATAAATTTTGCCGATATGTTCTTTTACGACATCTGAGATCTTCATCGGCTCTTAACCTTGTCATCCCCAAAGCTAAAACAGCTAGCTGGGGCGGAAGGAGTTTTATAGTGGGCACAGCCAGACTCTGGAACTCTCCCCCATTATCTCTCAAGATCAAAACTGACCTTTTGTCTTTTCAGAAATTTTTTAAAACGTGGGGCCATATTATCAAGAAATGGCGTTAAAATTATCGCCGCTTTAGCGGCAGAAAACTGCCGCTAAAGCGGCGATAATGGGCTTGATAATATGCCGTTGAGAATTCCAATAGAAGCCCATGTTCTGGTGTCAACATGGGCTTCTATTGGAATTCTCAAGGGCATATTATCAAGCCCATTATCGCCGCTTTAGCGGCAGTTTTCTGCCGCTAAAGCGGCGATAATTTTAACGCCGTTCTTGATAATATGCCCCCTGGTTGTTCAATAATTAAATCTCTGTGTCTGGATCCACCTCTTAGTTCAGATTCTCGGGCGCCTAGACACCTTTGGGTAATAGTGCACGGTATTAATTTTCTTTTAATTTCATCCAGTGACATGTCAACAAATGGTGGTCCATATTTCCCTATTTTGTACGCTGTACAAAACATGCAGCATGTTGTTTCCTGTTCTGCAATATACATCAGATGTGCATGATTTTCCATTCTTTGTCTCAAGGACTATTATGCAATTTTCTCTGCAGTGGCACAAGCTGTTGAGAATTTATGCTCTCTCATTTGTTTCCATACAGACATCTGTTACTTACATTTGTCTTTTCTGTAATAAGTTACATTGCAATCTGACCACTCTAGCCCAAGTCGTCAGACTTGGGATTTATTTACATCCAGCGTTTTTAGTGTTCTACTTGTTAAACAACCCAATATTTTATTTTCAATTATTAAGCAACCGTATTCTTTGCAGAAATAACAGAATTTTCTCAATATTCCAACACTCAGAGATGTCCACCTCTTTAAACTCATTTGTAGCAGATGTAGGAGTGGAAAGCAATATATTGTTTGGAGAACAGGATAAACTTTCACTAGAATGATGGCCATTAGCTAAAGCAGTACAGGTTCAATGTTCTTGGCACGCTCTGACTTCATCTGCTTCCTTTTAATACCTTGAGAGGGACTATCCTTTGTAACCACTTCAGTAAGTTCATTTTTACCACGTAGACTGAACTCGTAACTGTATCAAACTAACGTTTAACACTGATAACCTCTCCCCATTTGCAAGGTCTGATGAAGTCTTACACAGTGAAACTGAAACATATAGAGAAAAAAATATGTTGCTTTGATTTGTAGTGACAATACATAGATGAGGTACAGATAGTGTAAAGTGACTTGACGGTGCAAAGGTTGCCACGAAGTGACAATGATACAGGCACAGGTTAGAGCTTGAGAAGAGAAAATTATCCAAGATACACATGACAATTGCTGAATAAAGAGGTCAAAAGTAAACCATGGCTGAGTATATTATTTGGAGAAATTGGTAAATAGAAGGGAAGGAAATATGTGCTGATTCAAGGGTAATAATACCAATGGTCAGCCAGGAACATTAACGCATCAACCCTGCTTGGCCACTGTGGGTGTAACACCACCGCGCTCACAACCTGCTTATAATCTACTCCGTGAACTCAAAGGCAAGCACTCTAGCATATGGAAATAACAGTCCAACCACTATTCTAAAGGGTTCAAAGTCTGCAATGCTTGTTGTTGAAGGATAGCAAGTGCATTCTGTACAGCACTGCATAAGACATTGAGACTAAACACTGCCCAATGGATTCCATAAATTCTTGATTATTAAACCAAGTTTAAGTCATGTAAGTGGCCTCCTAATCCTAAGGTTTCGTAGGATAACAACTTAATAGCTCACCCAGTCCAGGTTATTTGCTTTGCACTCTGAGACTTATTGCACTGTTTTATTTGTGATGATACAAATGGAACTGCAAGTTCCAGAATGCACAGCAAAAATATGGATTAGATGATCTTCTCACCCAGCTAGGCCCTTCTGTACCTACAGTCTCATACGAACCCCAACACGGAGACCTTATCAAAGAAACAAGAGGCCATGCAGGGGTAAAGTGCATCCATGGTGCTCTTCCACACTTACCATAGGCCCAATCAGTACCCCAATCTTAGCATTCTTGGTTTGAAAGCCATGGAGTGAGCCAAATTTGTCCTTGTGTTATTCCCCAAGACCAGAAATTATAAACGTTACATAAGACAAAGAGGGTTTCAAGGTTTAGAAGTCACTTACCATCCATAATGGATTATGCATTATGTTAAAAGTGCTTAGTCTGCAGAAACTCAGAATCATGAATTAACTCATAATGCTGTGGTTGGGGTAGTCTTTACTAGTAATACTTAATTAATTCCCAAATGAATCCCTTTTAGCAACCATAAGACAATGAAAGAGTGAGAAAAAAACAATAAGATTCTAAACCTATGTCTTGCAGTTTGCATTCAGTTCCTCGCTATTCATTTATACCTCACTGTGTTAAATTAGAAATGTAACCTGCAAGTAACAAACAAATCTGTGTAATAAAAGCAATAATCTACTAAACCATCAAAAAAAAAATACAAATCTGTGATCTGGATGTCAGGCGATATGCATCGCAGGCATATTAACCCCTTATCATACTTCATGATGAGTCAAAACACAAAAGGTGGTGGGGGGCAGGCTTTCTAGTCGCCCATTGAAAGCTATTTCTAAATAATAAAAAGGAAAGTGGGCGTATACTTTATCGAAGATAATGCAATGCTTGTCAAGACTGGTGCAAAAACTCCTCTTAGAGGGGAGTCGCCTCATGACAAGTACTTCCAGTCAAGGGCTTTTTATAACAGCCAAGAGCATTATGAGTGCTGTGGTCTAGCTGTGCTTCCAATGAACTAATGAGACCAACATATCTGGTAGCAATGATGTGTTGGCGAAAGATCAGAACTTCAAAGAGTGCCCTTGATGATAATGGAGTGAAATAGATACACAGTTGGATTTGAATGCAGGTGGTTGCATATTAGGCACTTGGGGGCATTGTCATGAGCTGTGTGTATTAAAGCATTGGGTGGATTATGGCATTAGAGAGGTAGGGCCATGTGCTGAAGGCATTATAGCATTTAGAGGGGTGGGCGCACATGCTTTGGTGAGTTATAGGATTAGAGAGCTGGATACACATGCTGGTGCATGCACAGATATTAGAGGGGGTGTATGTGCAGGGGACACATTGCGGTATTAGAGAGAGGGGGCACCTACTGAGTGCATTTCTGTATTTGAAGGTTGGGAGCATGTGTGTAGGTGGAGTATGGCATTAGAGTGGTGTATACACCTGCTGGAAGTGTTTTGAGCCATGGGAGGAGGGGTGTCATGTGCTGTGTGCATTACAACATTGGGTAATCATGGCAACATAGAGGTGGGGTTATTTATGGAAGCAGTATACCATCTGGTGTGTGCAAGGCAGTTGTTGGATCAACAGCCCCTTGGCTGGCACAGAATTAACTCAATCCTGTAGGTCATACTTTGATGGTTTGGTGTGCGCAAAGCGACACCAGGACAAACTAGACAGTGTAGGCCAGGCCAGCTTCACCAGCTTTCTCCAGGGTATTGTTGCCAGTCACTGGGTCAATGTGGAAGAGGTCCCACTGATTGCCACTCACAATTATTCATATAGTCCTTAACACTGTACTTATCATTACTCTATTGATAGAGGTGTTTATTCTATTGACCTTAAAAGGATAAAAGGCTAAGTTAACCTACCAGGAATTCAACAAGTGACTTGAAGATCACAGCAACATGTGCTCAACTCGCTGAGCTACCTGTCTAATTCTAGTTTTCAACTTGTCAATACTGTCTTTTGTGTGGTTCCTGCTTCACAAGTCACCTACCTCATGCTACATGCAATTATTATGCGAGTACCACAGCGTGCAGGTGATAATACGGCTTCGTTGTAACTTCTTTATTATTTTATTCATAACCTGTCTGGCTGCTGCTCATGTATCACAAAAAGGGAGGAGTGAAAGAAAATGAGACCAGCTGCAAACTCCAGACTTAACTAGTTTAACACAAAGGGCAACTGGAATGTTCGAGTATGTTTTTTGTAGAGTCCTATTTGTAGACTATTTGTCAGAGTAAGTCTCAAAGGTAACCTCTCGAATATCCAATGATATTGGAGTAGATGCCTCACTCACTTATCGTGACATGCTTCATCATCGGGGCCTTTCCACACCCTGTTAGGATGATACCACAAGGGCGGACTTAACCGAGATTATGTGTTGCGAGTTCCTAAATTAAATCTGACTGGATAAGCAAGGATCGAGATGAAATCTTTGCTGTTAAAAATACCTACAGGTATACCCAAAGAGTTACTTTATTCATCGGGTACCTGGGGTATGGCTACAAATGTTCTAAGGTTTTTTTATCAAATGTAATCGTATGATTAAACTTTTTGTATTTGTGCCAACATGTTTGGCCCACACCAAGAGCCCAATCGGGTCTGGGACCTTCGTCTGGGCTAAATGTGTATGCCCCTTCCTTCTAAGGCATGCGCACTGTTGAGGCCTAAGGCTCTCACCTGTCTTGTTACTTCTTCTTTATGGGGATTTCTGAAACAAAAAGCATTCGTAATTATATATTTGTATAAACAGAGGTTAGGTCTAAGGCTGTTAACTAATTATGGCCGTGAGATACTGGTTATTATTCACTAGGTGACCACTGGGCACTGCCCCTATCTAAAATAGATCCCAAGTCTATGGGGGAATTTTTTGTGGGGTGTCTCCCTTGGTACATACCAATAATTACTGTGATGATCCTAATTTCAAGGATCTCTATATATACAGATGGTTAAATAGCTGCATGAGAAGTTGTATTGGAAAAGATGGTATTGTTACACTTATCTAGAACTCATTCATCACCCGAGAAAGGGACAAGAAAACCGTAAATCTTATTTGTCAAAAATGGATTACATTCATACTCTATGCTCACCCTCTAAGTTGCTTTTTTCCAGGTCATGCGGTCACTGGAGGGTGGTGCTGGCTTGTAGTCACACACTTATTGGATGGAGGAAACATTGTATTACAGGTCAATTGAATGAGGACACTATATAATCAAAGTCTAATCGTTTTTCATGGGAAATCGTTAAAGTAGTGTATACCAAGAACCATGTGAGTTGGAGAGTACCAGGGACTGGAAATATATGCATCTCTCTCATTGTGCCAAAGTTCATTTATATGTCTGTGCGTGTTTGTCTTATATATCGTCTTATCATTTTATTTGTCGTTTTTGGAAGTAACGGGTGGTGCCGAGAGTAGTGTGATCTGTATTAATCTCGGTGATAAATTAAAGCTCCCACCAAGCCCCATGTGTCAATGTTTTATGAACCAGTACTTAGTCTGGAGCTCCCCTTCGTTTAAAGAGGAGACAATATATCTTGTGTTAGGTCTAACGGATTTAGTGGATTTTTGCTAAATAGTCGGTCTAGAGGTGGCGGAGCAACACTCTTTTGAAGTCCCCGTCTGAGCTACCAAAACCCAGTCTGATGTGGAGACTTACTTCATCAAAGTCGCAGCACCGAGGGAGTACCTGCTGTGTTCTCTCTGACCGCCGCCGAGTGAATGGTTTTGCTCAGTCGGCTGTATTAAATTGATTTGTTGTTAGTCTGGGGTCGCCCGATGGCGTCACCGGTGCAACTTTGATGGCGAGGATGCAAAATGTGTTTTTTTCGCCCAATGATCTCATCGGTGCGACATCCAGAGGAGAGATGGGAAGTGTGGTTTTGTTATTAATCGGTAGACCTCTTAGTCGTGTTTCAAGAAAAAGAAGGAGGGGAATTTATAGTTTGCATTGAACGGAGGCTTTACAATTATTTCACGATTGTCGTTTAGTTTAGTGTAACCCCGCATGTATTCATTAATATATCTGCTAGGAAATATACGGTCCATTTTTTTTAGGAGACTTTTATATATATATATCAGGGGTCTCCCTGAATATTCAAATACATACATTATTTATATTGTTAATTATCCTGGCTACACCCATTTTGGATGGTAGGTGGTTATCATATGGAAATGATGCTACTATATGCATTAGAAATTTAGTAGTGGTGGACTTTTCATCCATATCTAGGAATGACTTTTCGCCTTCAAGCCTTAAGGCTCTTGTTATATATCTGTTTGTGATCCTCCATGAGTAATCTGCTTAGGAAAGTTGTGACCATTGGATTTCTTCATTTAGTCCTTGTGTTGTGCTAGATAATCTATAGATCCATCTTTGTTTATTTCTTAATAACTGTTGCTCATTGGCTGATGGTGGTGTTTCGATTATGGACCAGGTGAAGTCATTTTCTGTGTTGTCTGCTGTCAAAAAGTGGTGCATCAACTTCGTGATTGTTTTTTTTACACTGGAAAGTACTCCTGTGTTCATTTCTGCGAAGTTTTACTTTCCTCGTAGTCATGCCGGCGTATTTCAATCCGCACTTGTATGTGATGATGTATACTACATTATTGCTATTGCAATTAATAGGTTTTTTGAGGTCATGGTGTGCGTAATCCTAGGTCTAGATTTTTTGTAGCTTTTTTCAGTGGGCAGATGTTGCATTGGCCACAAGGGTAATGGCCAACAACATCAGGGATGTTCTACAATGACCGTATTGTCTGTGCTTTGTTCTCCTTTTGCTTTGGTCTGGTATGTACTAGCAGGTCTAAGTGCTCTTCCTCTTCAAAATGCGAACATAGGTCTGTTGAGGTTCAATGAGGCTGATGTCAAGGTTCTCCAGTGTCGCAAGACTATCTTTTTCATTGTGTTGGTATGTGTTCCATAGGTGGTGACACACACTAATTTGTCATTCTTTGGTTTATCATATGTCTCCAGAAGAGTGTCTCTTTGGTTATTTTGAGCTCTTTTGTTGGCTTTTTGTTCAGGCTCCTTGGGTATAATTTATCCTCAAGTTTGTTTGATAGTAAAGATGCACGGCTATCTTAGGTGGATTTTTCGGTACAGTTGCCCTGGAGTCTGATAAATTGGCCCACTGGTAAGTTGTCTCTAAGAGCTTTCGGATGGAAACTATCATATCAAAGTAGATTATTTATATCCGTTGGTTTGTAGAAAACTTCGGTTTTCAGTTGTTTTTTTTCAGCCCTGATTTTCAGATCCAGGAAGGTGATTGATTCCTTGCTTACCGTCATTGTGAATCTCAGGAAGTTGTCACTTGAGTTGATCCAATCTAGGAAATCACGAGCTATTGTCTCTGACCCCCGCCATCCCCACATCACAAGAGAAAGCCACCCCATCAGTAAATGTTATGTAATGCAGTGGCTGGGGTTGTCTGTACTAATAAGACTTCATTACTTCTGAAATAAATCTTTTTCAGCAACCTTTGAGTATTATAAGTTTGATAAAATAATAATAAGGTTCAGAATCTATGCTTTGCAGTTTGCATATAATTCATTTGTGCCAGGTCATAGCTTTATTTTCGTATTTGTAATGAAAACCCCCACCTCTGAGGAGGCATTACAAAAATGCGCTCCCCAGTGGAGCTGGAACAATTTTCAAGGTGGAGGTGCTGCCATCAATGTTACAATACTGAAGTCACAGGGATTGTAAAAACTAAAAAGTTCAAGATTCACACAAACAGCAGGTGTAGCAAATGAACCACGTCCATTCAGCATGAGAGTGGTATGGGTGTGTTATGTAACTAGAGGAGCATTTTAGGTCACACAGTCGCAATATAGTACTAAAGCATGGTGTGATAAAGCACTGTCATTTAGCGACAGCACATTTTCTATTGAATTGACCACTACATTTGCACAGACATGCAGCTTAAATGATAAAACTTTACAGCGCACAAAGGATTAGGTATGGAAATCAGGTTCAGACAATATTTATTATTTGGCATCACCAAGTAAAGTTTCTTGTTGTGTTTAATCATATTACAATCTTCCATCACACTTCAGAATTACAAAAGAACGGTGGAATGTTCTGAATCTTTTTCACTTGTGGGAGGGGGGCGTCGTAGCATGACCGTCCATTCCAATTTTAAACTCACTCACATTGTCCACAGCAAAAAGAGCACCCTGCTGGGACCCAGTACTGGTTAATGCACAGATTCATCAGGGTTCTAAAGGAGAAGAGCTCCTCGTGCGAATAAGCCTGCCTGTGGGAATCCAAATGGGCAGAGCGCCTGGCGACGTCCAGGCGCGGATGGACGCAGACGGGCTTGCCTTTGGCACGTCCACACTACGGCAGGCATAAAATAGCTGTGGGGCACAATTGGCTCTTCCCGAACTCGCATCTGATTGGGCAAGGCCACCGAATCAGTGTGATGCAATGCCATAAGCAGAAGCAAGAAGGCGATTTCAAAACAGTAAAATTAGCCGCAAAACAAAGCACTTAAAATAAGATCAGCACTATGTCCATCGTACAATAATTCCAGCAACCTAGCTCACAAACTTAAGGGCACCACTAGCCTGACATCTCTCCTTACAATTCCATCTACCCCCAACAACTCATACCACACCATCCTATACTCCCCAAGATCCTTTCTTACCTTCACAATTGGACTAAATGAACTGATTAAGCTTGTTGCAACTTGCTTCAAAACCTTATCCTCTGATATGGCTTGTTTCTACTCATTCTCACTTATGGCCCCTCTACAAGATAAGCTCACATTGGCTACCATCTATTCTTCCCTGTCTTCCTCTTTAAGATCTTGCAAAGGCAACCACAACAAACAGTCAGCATTCAAGTTCTTATTTGCAGGAACGTACCTGAGTGTAAAATCATATTCTTGCAACCTGTACCACCATTTTGCAATTCTTGGTGTTGCTTTACCTGCACCCTTTGTTGTAAATATGTCAATTAATGGTCTATCATCAGTTCTTAACTCAAAACTGGTCCCCCACAAATGTTTCGAAATAACTGACACCCTACCAGCATGCAAGTGCTTCCCTCTCTGTGACTAAATATGTATCCTCCGCTCCCTTGCGTGTACGTGAGGCAAATGCTACCATATGCTCATGACCATTCTTCCTTTGCATTAATACAGCCCACAATCCATGTGCACTTGCATCCACTACTACTATACTTTGGTCACATGGGCCAAAGGGTTTTAAAGGAACTGCTTTCATAATTTCCTGTTTAATGTCATCAAAAGCTAGTTGACACTCATTGGTCCACTCAAATTTTACCCCCTTCTTCATCAATGATCTCAAAATATGTATCTCGTCAGCAAAATTTTGCACAAATTTAGAGTAATACTTGGCTAAACTGAGAAAAGAGCGCAATTGCTGCTTGTCAACTGGTGATGGTGCACATTCTATGGCTTCCAGGACATTTTTCTTTGGCTTCACACCCTATCCTGACAATGTGTGCCCTAAGTAATCAACTTGCACCACTCCAAACTTGCATTTGTCCTTGCTCACTGTTAACCCCGCCTCTTGCAATCTCCTTAACACTTCATTAAGAATGCTATCATGGCTCTCGACATCTGCTCCCCACACCAGAACATCGTCTTGAAATACTAAGACATTAGATACTTCCTTTAATAAGCTGCTCATGAGTCTTTGGAAGACTGGAGATGCCGATGCTAGGCGGAAAGGCATGCGCATAAAATGAAGCGCGTTATAAATGAGGTGAGATGTTTAGATTCATAATGCAAGCACATTTGATGCTATGCGTTTGATAAATCAATTGTCGAGAAATACTTGCCATTCTTTATGCTAGAAATCATTTAATTAATATGAGGAAGAGGGTGGCGGTCAACCCATATATTGTGATTTAAATCTCTTAAGTCGACGCACATGCGCAACTTGCCATTAGGTTTGTGTGGGACTAAGCCAATATGATGATTCTATTGGCTCTATAACTTTGGCTTCACACAACCTCTTCAATTCCTCCTTCAGTTGCGCACGCAAAGCAAATGTCACATTTCTTACTTTGAGTACCTTTGGTACGCTCTCTGCCTTCAAGATGATGCGATGTTCAAACCTGTTTAAATATCCAAGTTTGTTGGCAAACAATATGGGGTACTTCACACTCCACTTCACTCTCTCCTCATCCTCTGTTAACTGTACTTGTTCTGGGTGGTTGGGATCAAGTATTATGCTTCAAGCTTTCTGTTCTTTCCATCCCACTAGGGCTCTCTCTCTTTCCACAGTATACACTCTCCCACGTATCTTCCTATCCTTGTAAGATACATTACAATCAAAGTATTGCACTAAGGGAAGCTTCACAAAACAATATCCTTCAGGCTCTACGTCTGGTGGAAACAATTTGCATTCACCTAAAACTTCCCCACTTGTCTGTTGATAATAGTATATGGGGAGCACAAGTATGCCCAAACAGACACACATGTCCCTTAATTTTTCATAGTAAATTTGGTGGGCTATACCCTTTTTTTATTTCACCAATAACTTTCTCATTTATCACTAGCACTTTGATCCTCCCTTCTTCCTCTTCCTCTGAAAGTTCAACCGAATACTTATTAACAACATTCAGCGAATGCTTCCAACCCTCTTGACTACCTACTTTACACATGCATGAAAAATGTCCTAACTTTTTGCATTTAAAACACTTTGCTTGTGCAGCAGGACACCTTTCTGCATCTGCTGTGTGTCTAAAGCTTCCACATCTATTACACACTTGTTTGTTCTTAACAAGTGGCACTTTTGATGGAATTTTGGCTACCCTTTTTGACCTCTGGACAACATTCACATTATTGGGATCACGTTTGTCTTTCATTTGATCCTCATTGAGTTCTTTGACTTACCTGGATGTGTTTTCCACACGTCTAGCAACATCTATAGTTTTTTGCAAAGAGGGATCTTTCAGTCCTAGTAACTTTTTGGGGATCTTGGTGTTATTAGTTCTGTTAATAAACTGATCTCTAATTATCTCCTTGTGTAAATCATTAAATCTTCACGTGGCAGCAAAAGTTCTTAATACAGATACATACTGCTCCACCGTTTCCCCTTGCCGTTGAACCCTCAAAAAAAACTTGTGCCTCTACACCACCATACTGGTTTTCTTTCCATAATTGTCCTCCAAAGCTTTCATAACCTCTACATATTCATCAAATGTTGTTTCTTCTGACTCCGACCCATCCCCACTTTTACCGTCTTGATTAGAGGACGTAGCCCTTACAGGTTTTGGTAAGGTTTTTAAAACCTTCCTGCCGTCCACACCTAAATTATGTTTTCATAAAACAACTTTTCGTGCGGACACAAAAGTTTCTCTCCCAATTGCCTCTAGGTACATTTCAAATGACTCACGCCAATCTTCCCACACCATAGCAGGAACCTCAGGATTTTGTAATAACTTGGGAGTAGCAGCTATTAAAGATACATCCATTTCTTCAACTTTGAATATGCACAATGTTAGTACTAATATATATGTAAAATATGCCCAAAGTGCTATGCAGAGCACACAACAGCCAATTAACACATTGCTCTCAGTAATAAGTATTTAAAATAATATTCTAAAATAAGTGGCCACCGTCATCTTGGAATGATTAACACTTGTACAACAAAAAAACAAAGAACTAATATAAATTAAGTAGTCACCTTGTCTTCCAGGACTGATACTGCAGTACGCAGGTGGTTTACTTATTCCTTCACTGCTTGAAAATGACACTGGTTCCTTCTCTTAATAGCTGCCAGCTGAGCCGTGCACACCGCGCAGCACCGGTGCCATGCCAATGTTGATGTTTCCTCGTAGCAACATGTGTTTCACAGTTACCTTGGCAACGCTGCTTACAAGGAAGATTTGTGACGTGCCCAATGTCACATGATGCAAAATGCCGTGGCTCCACGTCATGATGTCGCTCTTGATGCTCCAGCTTCCTGCACGCCGCGTTCCTGCCTCGAAACAGCCGCTCAAGGATTCACCACAGCCGTTCTATGAAATCCTTCACCGCAATGCTGCCTTCACGTAATTTCAATGACAAAACCAGTGGCTAGCTCCCGTTCCTCGCGCCCCAGAGACTTGGTTCTCTTCTTCGGCAGTGACGCGTGCATCAATTAAACTTGTTTAATCACTGTAGCACACGCCAGGGAGTAAAAAAAAACAACACTGCACCAAATACTAACGCCACACCTGTGTCAATACGGTCAACTCACCGCACCAAAAATGCCGTTCAGTCGCTGCGACACAATGAATTAAGAACCAAGGGGTTGCACTTTAACTCACCAGACTCCTCCCACTTCAATCCTCATGCCGTCTCAACTGCAAATTGGATCCGATTCAAGCCGTCAGTGGCTCGCTCACCTCTAGTGTCTTCAATGTACAGTATCTCCTGTGCAATTTTTGAGTTCTAAAGAATGGTTTCTTTTTAAATAAATACTGCAAGTATAAGTTACTTGAACATTGTATTTAACTGAATTATTGTGTTTAACTGAATCTTGTTCCTGTGCATTGACAGTTCCAGTCTCGGGCTTGCCAAGTGGATCGTGCAGAGCTATGTTTGTTACTTCCTTCTCCCTGGTTTGCTACAGCCCAGTGACATCCTGACACCAAGTGGAGGCAGGGTAGCAGAGTTGGTGAAGAGTCTCTTCACTGGAGGGACAGGAGGTGTAGAGGTGCTTTTAAGAGAGTTACAAATCTCATCCACAGAAATACCCTATCACACAACAGTCCCCCCAACAGGCCTCCCCGGTATTAAAATAGCTCACATTTCATTTAACAATGTTGCTTCATATCTGAATTTCCTATGAGCTCCTCTCGCTGTATGCGTAAATGCTTATGATAAGATGATCGTAATGAATTGCGTTTCAATTGGAAAAAAAAATACACAAATTCAGTGTCTTCCTTTTGTCATAGCCATTTTGTACTGTCACTCCTTTTTGGGTCACTGTAAGGTGGACAACTGTGCAGACTTTTGCAGGACTGTCCTGCACCTAGCTAGTGCGGGACACCAAATGTCTTGCCTTTTACTGGCTCTCGAGGAACAAAGGCGAGGAACATGCAAAGCTCATCAACCACCGAAGAGATGAGAAACCGGCAGCCATACCTGGTCGGAGGTTGAGAGGGGCTGATGTACAGGGGCGAGTGAGTAATTGCAGTGAAGAGGTCCTGAACCAGCAGGGTAGAGGGAATAAACCTAAAGCCTTCACATTAGCTAGAAGTCAGCCTGTGGAAGTTTAATTCATTTGTATTGTTATTTAAAGTCTAGCGTTATTCAAGACCTTTTGATTTGATTTTATGTGTATAATGCACTTACTTCTAGGTAATTTGAGGCAACCCTCTTCACCCATTGGTTTATTATGGTCTATTCACATTTTTCTTCCACCCTCTACAAAAAGGGGCAATGGTTCAGCCAACTTCAGCCATTGGCTAACTTCATAGTGAGTGACAGCAATGAATCCGTTCTCAAGGAGCACATGCAAAGTAGTTCCCTTAAGTGCCAGGTATTGCTACAGCAATGTGAGCATTTTGAGATCAAAACATATTTTGGCTTTTATCCTTTTTTTTTTTTTTTTTACATTGACGAGAGCCCAGCAGATTCCCCAACAAAAACTTAACTATGCGCAGTTCATGGCCAGCACCAGATTAGGACTCACATGGCCGCTGCTTGCAGAACTTGTGTTTTGTGTGAAATGAGTCCTCGATCAAAATGGACATAAAATTAGATTTCCTGCTAAAATATAGCACCTACTGCAGGTTTTGCTTTTGGCGTTATTTTTAGAAATATCGCATATATAAGGACACATGTTTTTTTGCAGGTTTACCCCGACTTTTTTCTCCTGTTTTGAGTACTATGTACTGGTGTAATGGCTCTGAAATGACCTGAGCCCTGCTAAACAGGACTCAGTGCATGTGCTATTACCCCTAAAATGCTATATGTTTAATTGGCTTATCCCCAATTGGCATAAGCCGACTTACTTGTACGTCCCTAGTACATATTACCAGGGGTACCTAGGTCCTGCGGGTTGAAGTGCTATGCAAGGGGTTATCGCCCAATATCCCTCCTAGACTCCTCTGCTAAATTGATGGCCAGAGTCCTCCTGGAGAGGTTGGAATCTTCAGACTGACTGTCAACATATATTTCCTCATAGAAGTGGATTAGACAGCTCATTGGATTAATGCACCTGCTGCAGAGTCCTGTGGAAAGTTGCAGGATTACATATTAGAGGACAAGCTCCTGTTATTATCTTGTGATCCATACTATGGGCATTTTAGGTGTCATATCATGAGCCGCCTCATCACTAGCAAGTGGGTCATGCCACACCTGTTACCTTCAATGAGAGCTGACGTAGTCAAATATAGAATCAATAGGATTATAAACTCAGAACTCTTATATGAACAACATGCAGACTTTATTCAACATGCTGTATGCTTTGTTATTTCAAAAACACATTATTCACCTTTCATTGGAATGTGCCAGACTTTCAAGTTTAGACAGCACAAAGCGTGTGGTTAATACCACGACAAACAAACAAAAGCATGTATTTGTCAGTTACACATGTGAACATTGAACAACCTTCCCAAAAAAGAAAAAAAAACACCAGTATACCCCTGACATGTGAAATTCAACATACACAAAAGATAAAAAAGGAAGATTTTCCTGAGTCTTTGATTGAAGTCATTGAATGTGGCCCCACCTGAGGATATCCTACATTTGCTCAAATATAAATAAAGTGCAAGTGGTTTATGACATCATGAGACACATTAACAAGTCCCCAAGAAGAGTAACAACTATATACTTCTCAGTGTGACTTACGTGTTTAACCACTCTGTGTGTCACACAAAAGTTCATTGAGATCTTCTGCGGGGCTCAATACAACTTGAAATTGAAAGTCAGGGAGATTGCTAAATCAATGGCATACTCATCTTTCCATGTGTGCCTTTTTTCTTCATTATTAACCACCTCTATGCCATTGCTTCATGTGGTAGCGTGCTCCCAAATAGTGGAGAGCAGAGGACCTGAGGAGAGGTGGACCTTGCTGGACAAGGTGGTGGCGTCCTGCCCAATGACATTGGATATCTCAAGACAGATTCAAGGGCAGAAGTGAGTCCTCCCAGAGTACCAGTGATCTTGCACAGTTGGCAAGGGAGGAGAAGAAGCCATCTAGACCCATACTGGGTAACCTTTGTTGGATCAAGGGTACAGTGATTTGAAGGAGATGAGGAGAAACTCTTACATATGCAGTTTTGCTTTATGTCAAAAACTTTTTATTGATTTTAAAAAGAAACGTTTCACAGTACATTGTAGCTCCCCCATGCACAGTTCACATGCCAAGAGTAACAGATATCTAAAGAGAAAACACAGCATTTTCACAAGTTCTCGACACAATTCATGTAGCTTCACTTGTTGCCCTATGTATGACAGGGTTGCCCCTACAACAATTCAATGAAGAGCTTATGTGTTCTAGGTTTTAACATTCCACTTGGGCGCAGGGGTCCCCGAACAATGCATGGCTTACACAAAAAGAAAATACCCGCTGTTTAAACCAAACAAAAAACAAACAACAGTACAACTATACCATGGTTATGTGAGTAAGTGGTCCAGATGAGTTGGGGGATAGGTCGGGACCGGGATCACGATGCCAAGCCTGCGAGCTACGGGGGCCCTTCTCCCACGTCACCAGGGAGTTCGGCACCCACCTACTGCTAAGACTACCCCCGTAGTGGTCAAGGTCATCTAGAGGGCGGATCAAGGGGGGAGCCCAATCCGCTAAGTCTGAAAGAGGTGGAGAGCTCGAAATCTCGGCTCACAGGAAAACAAGGGCAACCCCTCTGAAAGGTAACTCACCAAAGGAGTACAGACATAGTCGAAACCCCTCCGTGAATCCTCCACGATGTCAGTCATCCTCTCAAGGGCCAAGGCCCGCCACAGACGAGCATGCCACTGGGTAAGGAAGGGGCCCTCTGGCTTCTTCCAAGCTGCTGCAATTGCCATCTTGGCTGCTCCCAGACACAACCACATGATGGATCGGTCCCCCTGAGTTTGATATTTTATCAATGGATCTCTCACTCCCAAAAGCGTGTGCTCCAAAGTGTTCGGAATTGGATAACCCAGAATAATTTTAATTTGGGAGAGAATTTCTTTCCAAAAGGGTTGGATGGCGGGACAATCCCACCATGTATGGTGGAAATCTCCCAACATCCCACAGCCTGCCAACATTTATCAGAGGTGTTGGGAAAAATTGTGTGCAATCTTTGGGGGTGTAGGTACCAATCATACATGATTTTGTAGTGAGCCTCCCTAAGAAACAAGGAATGATTAAATTTAGTAATATCTTTCTGCAGGGACGTCCATTGCTTATCTTCCAAGGGGGAGGGGAGTAAGGTGTCCCAGAATCTTTGATGCCATGGGGTCAAGTGGGACCCGCTGTTGTTAGAAGGGAGTACAGAAATGAAATACACCCCTTTGTTGTGGTGCCTGTTTGCATAGATTTCTCTATGGGGAAGAGGTCTCTTGTCACAGCTAAATGCACCTGGGGCTGCTGGACCCAGTGCTTCAGCTGGAGATAACGGAATTTTTCTGTGGGTGGCAGTTTGAATAAGTTGGCACATTCCCCGAAGGTTAGCATTTTCCCCTGCTTAGAGAGATCGGACAGCATGAGGCATCCACCCTCTCTCCATGAGTCAAAGGGGCCTTCTACTAGGGCTGGAGGAAAAGCCGGGTTAATGTGGATCGGGGTGTAGGGGGAAGGGAAAGATGTCAAAGGCAGAGACTTGGTCACGTTGTCCCATACCCGAAGTGTGGTTGCCGTGGGGGTGCTGATATATGCGTTAGGCGGCCTATCTTGCTTCTGCGGGAGGTCCCATATGGTTCGGCCTGTTATTTGCCGGTCCATGTGGAGCCAGTGTTTTTCAGATTCCTTCATGGACCATTCAGCCATTACCCTGAGTTGGGCTGCATTATAATAACTATTAAAATCTGGAAGGGCTAAGCCTCCCTCTAATCTTGGTAGCCGCCGTGATAAGCGGGCTCTTTAGTTTTGCCATATGAATTTAGTTGTCATTTTATTTAGTTCGGAAAACAGGTCTCTATCTACCACAATGGGAAGTCCCTGGAATAAGTAGAGAAGGCGCGGTAAGACATTCATTTTGATGGCATTTATTCTGCCAATCCAAGAGATGAATGTCTGCAGTTTTTGCTTTAAGTAGAATTAGTTAACATAAAACAACTCAACCTGAAATGTTTCTGATCACAACTCTGGAATAACAAGTCCAACTCAAATTATTATGTCCTTTTACCAGATGTTTATATATGGTGTTCAATACAGACTTAAAGCGTTTTATGTTTAATGATTGATAAGCTAAGGTCCTCGGTTAACTACGTAAGATATCCTGCTACCTGGCACCAATAATCTCCATCATTATAGGCTCTCACACCTCCTTTCACTCCTGTTTTTAATTTAATATGGGTCTGGCACCAATATTGGGAGAACCTTATAAAATGATGATTTGATAGTTGAACACACCCTGTACCATGGATTTTTCCATTTTCACCTTCACCTTTTCAAAACAGTTCCTATTCACTTTCCGTGCAATGTAGGACCGTTTGCGTTGAAGGCTGTGTACTACTGTTTTATGTACGGAATTTTAAAAACATGAGAACTATGTTTTATCATTGTTGTTATGATTGTTATATTCAATAGATGTGGGTAAAGGTATTGAAGAGCTGTTTTTTTCCAATTTTGTTTTTTAAAATTGTCTTAGTGGGTAATACCTCAAAAGCTCTTTGAGGTAGTCAGACTTTCTTGTTGCCGCTCTTGCTCTGCATTCTCTAATGGTGCCTTCATCTGTGTGTAAGGGAGAGGGTCTGTCTGCCCCCTTTTCACATGGGTAAGTCTTCTCTCAGTGACCATAAGATCTTGAGCCGGCACCAGCTATTCGTGGGCTATCTCTGACTTGCTTAGGAGCACCTGTGACATAATTGTGGCTATTTGTAGCATATTGTGGGCATCCAAGATATGATGGTGGTGCACATCCCTGGTAAAAACTCTGCCCCTAGTGAGAATCCATCATAATACCCTTATATTGGTCCCAGGATGCTTGTTTCCAGGCCAGGGAAGACCTGGCTTGACAGTTCGGGCTGGAATGTTCCCATGAGGAACAGGTTTCAATGCTCCATCCATCATCTTTTTGTGTTTGCATTGTTCGCCCTAAGTTGGCAGGGTATGCCCAGACGTCGGTCCCTTGCGCACTTTACCACTGGATTCAAGCTAGCCTGGCTGATGAGGGGTGTTACCCCGAAACTGATCCAGGATGCTTGCTTCCGGTCCAGGGAAGACCTGGCTTGGCAGTTCGGGCTGGACTGTTCCCATGAGGAACAGGGTCAAGACTGCTTTGCATATGGCTGGATCTGAACTGGGGTTGAGAAGTGAGCTAAAGAATGATGATGGATTTAACGCAGATCTAAGAGTGACTGGGGTGAGTGTCTGAAAAGTTTCAGCGCTCCGTTCATCATCCCCTTGTGTTTTTATAATGTTAGCATGGCCTAATGGTAATTCTTTTCATATTGTGCTGCAGTGGTACTACCATTGGCAGAGTGATTGTTGTATCATACTGATGGTCATTTTTGGTATAATGTGGTCATTCATTATATAATGGTGCCCACTCCTGACATAATGGTGGTGGAAATATTTGACATGTAATAGGTGAAGCGGTCTAGAAAAGTAGACTTACCTACTAACTTACAGACTAACTGTTTGAATGCTAAAACGTGTCTGATTGATCACCATGTTTTTGTTAAGAAACTCCAAGTTTTCTGATGCTGGTGAAACTAACAGAACGTACCATTTCTCTGGTGCATGTATTGTAACTTCAGCTGCAAGGGAGGATGACTTGTAGGGATCCGTCTTGGAATGAAGAAGTGGAAGTAGCTTTAGCTTCTGTAGCTTCAATATGTTTCTGAAGAGGGCATTTGTTTGCACATTTTATTTTTGTTGCAGTTCTAGAAGACATCATTGGTGGTAAAGCTATATAAAATACTGATGCAAGGGTGGAGTTAGACACAATGAGCTATTGCTGAGGGGAGATGCTGAATGACTGAATTAGGACTGCGGACCTAATGACTGCATAAGGTACGCAGGGAAGCTTTACACAGCTTGGCATATTTCAGGCTTACTAAAGAATGTAACCATATACATTAGATTGCTGTCAAAAGTTAGACACTTTGGGTTGGGACAAGACTATCAGGTTAGGAATGTGTAATGGAAAAATTATGAGTCTCTGATTTCCATATTATCTATTGAGTTAATAATAACAGAGCTTAACGCAGTAGACGAGGAGTGAGAATCATCCCCAGTTCTTCTTTTCTCTGAAAAGGGCCTGCTTTTAATTTGGAAGTCAAGGTATATAGTAGGTGTGAACCCAAAAAGGTCTGATGAAGATGACATTCTCCTTTTTACTTCATGACTGGGGGGGGCATTGGACAACATGACTACCGCTATTTGGGTCCTGATCCCATATGTTTTGTAGTTGTCTCTCTGATATACAGCTCTTCAAGGTCTGTTGAACTCTGTTGACTGCAGCTTGCAATCTATGTAACTTTTGTTTTTCCATACTGTCCCTTCCAAGTATAATGTAATCATAACATAAGACTGAGAAGATGCAGGATGGAAAAAAGGAAGGACGTCGAATGTAGAAGTGAAAGCAGAAGCCATGTACAGTTTCACAATTAGCTGATCATGTGAAACCCCACATACAGGTATTTTTACCTGCCTCTTATACCCATGAAGTTTAGCTCTTCATTGAAATTGTGCCGTAACAATATTTCGAAGTTTGTTCAGCAGCGGCCCGTGCAGGTAAGAGCAGTGGGGCGGTGGGGACAGGTGGGTGGGATTTCGACAGACGATGAGGGAAAATTAATTATTTATTTAATTTTCCATCGTGGTCGTCTGTCAAATCCCCCCACAACCCGGCCCCACCACCCCACCGCTCTTACCTGCATGGGCAGCTCCTGAGTTTGTTGTGGTAGTTGGGCGTCAAAGGCTTACCTTCACCCAAAGGCGAGGGACAGGCTTACTTGGCACATAATCAAGGTACCGGCATGTATGATGTGAACTCTCAGAACCTATGTATATTTTAGCAAATGTAGGAAGTACAAATTATCCTCACTGAGATATTGACACCCCACTTATACCCAGGAGCAATTTCACTTGTTCACTTCACTTGCTGTGTGCACTTTTTACCAGTTGTTTACGCCACACCATTGTCAGACCTCTCCACCCAACACTGTACCCTACTGACCTTTAGTTCACCCCGTTTCAATTTTCAACAGCTGTGACTGATCGTGGTACCCTCAAGGAGCGTCTGGTCCCCACAGCACAAAGACCTGCCCCCACCACTGGTCTGCTCTTTGTATTGGAGTAAAGACCAGGAACTGCATTTCAAATCAGTATCACTGAGCCATGTTCAGTTTCAATGATCTCTTAAAGATGAGCATTGACTTGTTTTCTTGTTGTAAGTCTAAGATATGGCAGTGATAAAGCAGGGAAATGGCAACTTGATGTGTCCCTTTATAAATGTATTATTGCTGCTTATAGCAAACCTACTGTGTGGCAAACATACTACCCAAACGTTTAGTAATGTAGTTAGGAGAACAAATCAAATAATTTTGTTGGCAGTATTCCATGGTAATTTTGAGCTGGTAACACATTTTAGGCTCATGAATAATCCCTTCAGCGGATGTCATGGGAGCACGCATAATGGTAGGACCATGCACTCGTTATGCACAATCTGTTATGCACAATCTGGATTCCTTGTCTGTCATCACCACCATCACTTTGTTGATCTCACAAAAAATTGTAGTATGACAGACGAGTAGAGAAATAGAGAGAGAAAGAACAATACAGAGGGAAAAAAAGAAACACAGGGTGGGAGAAAGAGAAGTTGAGAGAGAGAATAAGAGAGAGAAAGAGAGCTAGAGAGAAAGAAAGAAAGAAAGAAGCGACAGTACAAGAGGAAATGTAGACGAGAAAGAAAAATGAGAGCAAGCCAGAGGAGATATTCCTAGGGGATAAAATAGGATAGAGATAAAGTGAAATAAAAGGGATGCTGTGTGTATCTGTGTGTGTACATATGCACGTGAGTACAAGATACCGTAAGCAAAACAAAAGATGATAAGAGACAACCAGAGAAGGAGACAGAAACAGGTTGGGCATTAGACTGGTGGACAAGCTGAAAGAAGGACAGTAAAGGCTTGAGCTGTGCGATGGTGGAGGAAGCCGAAGTAGAGCGATAGCCAAGTAGTGAAAGAGAGTGTGTGAGAGATAGAGAGACAGAAAAGAGAGACAACAAGAGGGAACGCGAGAGGGAGAGAGAGAAAAAAGACAAAAAAGAGAAAAAGTGAAAGAGAGAATGAGAGAAAATAAATGAAAAATAAATATATGGAGAGATTGAGAGGTTGGAATAGTGTCATCTGAGACTTGCACACCAATGGGGCAGATGCAGAGTTCAGGGAAGGGAAAGGGTGGGGAAGGAGTAGATGAGGAAATGCTTATCTTAGGACAGAAGGGAAATGAAAAGAGAAGGAAAATTGAGCATGAGGAGAAGAAAGAGTTATAATTTCATATTGACGAAAGGAAGATGAGAAAAATCAAACCAGGGAAGGAATGGGCAAGCTTACCACGAGTTATAGAGGATTTACAGATAGCAGTCTTTCCTCTGTTCACAAATAAACCACATCTCTACAGACAAAGTCATCACAATGCTTCATCTTCCGTTCTAACAAGATCTTCACCAAAGCCATCAAGCATTGCCTCAGTTTGATTTCGAGATCACCCTGATACTGTGCTCAACTTCCAACTGCAATTCCATCCATCAATTATGTACTGAAACAATCAAATGTATTACCACCTCAACAAGGAATTCCCCAATCAGGTGTCTACTGCTGTTTCTCCCGAATCACTGACAGAATATCGACGACCACAATATCGAGGTCCCAAAATATCGGAACCTAAATATCGATGTCAAGAATATCGACATCCTATCTACATCATGGTAAGTACAAAAATATCGAAACAAAAATATAGTTGTTAAAAATATCGATGTAAAAAATAACATTTTTTTTATATATAAAAAATAATATAAAATAAATTAAATAATACATATAACTTAAAAATAAATATTTATAATTATTAGAAAATATTAATTATAAGTAATAAATGTAATGTAAAAATAAATTAAACATACATATATAAAATATTATATATATATTTACTTAATAATAATTAATAAATAATTATTTTAATAAATTATAAAATATTATAAATATATTATAAATTTATATATACATACACCTGTAACATAAAATATATATATATATATAATAAATTAAAATATAAAAATATTTATTAATTTTTAAAAATACATTTTAAACTACATTAATTACAACAGTAAGGAAAGTGTTAGATAGCGGAGGTGAATAAATTACTATTCCCACTCCATCAAGTGCAACAGTAGCGAAAGTGTTGGATAACGGAGGGGAATAATTTACTATTTCCACTCCAGCGAGTGCAACAGTAGGGAAAGTGTTGGATAGCGGAGGGAATTAATTTACCATTCCCACTCCAGGGAGTGCAACAGTAGGGAAAGTGTTGGATAGCAGAGAGGAATAATTTACTATTCCAACTCCAATGACTGCAATAGTAGGGAAAGTGTTGGATAGCGAAGAGGAAAAAATTACTATGCCCACTCCAGCGAGTGCAACAGTAGGGAAAATGTTGGACAGCGCAGGGGTAAAAATTACTATTCCCACTCCAGAGAGTGCAACAGTTGGGAAAGTGTTGGATAGCGGAGGGGAATCATTTACTATTCCCACTCCAGCAAGTGCAACAGTAGGGAAAGTGTTAGATAGCGCAGTGGTAAAAATTACTATTCCCACTCCAGGGAGTGCAACAGTAGAGAAAGTGTTGGATAGCGGAGGTGAATAATTTACTATTTCCACTCCATCAAGTACAACAGTAGTGAAAGTGTTGGATAGCGGAGGGGAATAATTTACTATTCCCACTTCAGCGAGTGCAACAGTAGGGAAAGTGTTGGATAGCGGAGGGAATTAATTTACTATTCCCACTCCAACAAATGCAACAGTAGGGAAAGTGTTGGATAGCGAAGGGGAAAAAATTACTATTCCCAGTCCAGCGAGTGCAACAGTAGGGAAAGTGTTGGATAGCAGACGGGAATAATTTACTATTCCCACTCCAATGAGTGCAACAGAAGGGAAAGTGTTGGATAGCGGACGGGAATAATTTACTATTCCCACTCCAACGAGTGCAACAGTAGGGAAAGTGTTGGATAGCGGAGAGGAATAATTTACTATTCCCACTCCAATGAGTGCAACAGTAGAGAAAGTGTTGGATAGCGGAGAGGAATAATTTACTATTCCCACTCCAATGAGTGCAACAGTAGGGAAAATGTTGGATAGCAAAGAGGAAAAAATTACTATTCCCACTCCAGCGAGTGCAACAGTAGGGAAAATGTTGGATAGCGCAGGGGTAAAAATTACTATTCCCACTCCAGAGAGAGCAACAGTTGGGAAAGTGTTGGATAGCGGAGGGGAATCATTTACTATTCCCACTCCAGCAAGTGCAACAGTAGGGAAAGTGTTAGATAGCGCAGTGGTAAAAATTACTGTTCCCACTCCAGGGAGTGCAACAGTAGAGAAAGTGTTGGATAGTGGAGGTGAATAATTTACTATTCCCACTCCAGCAAGTGCAACAGTAGGGAAAGTGTTGGATAGCGCGGGGTAAAAATTACTATTCCCACTCCAGAGAGTGCAACAGTAGGGAAAGTGTTGGATAGCAGAGAGGAATAAATTACTATTCCCACTCCAATGAGTGCAACAGTAGGGAAAGTGTTGGATAGCGGAGGGGATAAAACTTAAGATTACAGCTATTGGACCTAAATCCCCAAACAAAATAAAAACAAAATAATTACCAAAAATATTTATCAATTAATAAATTAATATTAATTATCAACTAATGATTAATTTATTTAAAGTACATTACTTTCCACCCTCTACCCCAAAAATTCACCAAAACACACACATAAAAATATTTACACATTTTCCATAACTAATTTAACATTAATAAATGAATAACAATTATCAACAAATAATTATTTTTAAAAAATGTTTCTTCCCAACGTTTACAACTAAAAACTCCACAACTAACACATCAAGATTATTCCACAATTAGCATATTAAATATTTTAAGGCCCATTACGATACCGGGCGTAAAAAAATCCGCCACCCATGAAAGCGGCAAAAATCCGCCCGCCTACACCTTCTGAATACCGACCCAGCAATTATGATGCCTCGAACCGAAACCCGCCAGCGGCGGTAAAAACACACAGAATACCGCCCGCCCATGCCCGAGTCGGAGTCAAACCGCCCGCCACGGACGGAAAGACGCACGACAACACAAAACCGCCCGCCCTCACGGTCGAGACACCGCACGTGAAATTACGATCGCACCGACATGAGCGCGGAAAAACAACAAATACACCGCCCGCCAGCGGAAACAACACTGAAGAAAATGGACACGGCAGAAGCCATGGCGGCCACGTCCCTGCACAGAAACAGCCCCGGACTCAAACAAACACACACAACATGGCAAACAAGTCCACACAGCAACCCACGCACAAATACACAGACAAAGTACACATCCCGAAAACACACCACCCCTGGACAAACAAATAAACCACAAAGCCCAGAACACCAGCCACAACACACCTGAAAACAACAGACCATCAGGACACACCCAAACAGGTAAGTACAAAAACAGCCCCTCCACAGACCACAACCCCTTGCAACATTGCAAAGCAGAGAGGAGAGGACACAGTGACACAGCAAGGACAGCAGTACACCACAGATACGCACACATCACACCCACCACCACCACCACCACCACCACCAAACACCGGCACCACAAACCCCCTGCACATCACACATCACACACCGCACCAGCACCACAAACACCATGGCATCACACAGAATGCCCAAGTTCACTTCCACTGAGCTGACGGTCATGGTCGACGAGATCGTCAAGGTGCACACACAAATCTATGGCAACCAGGTCCAGCACACCCCACTAGCCACCAGAAAAAGGATGTGGAACAGAATTGTAGACCAGGTCAATGCAGTCGGGACCGTACCCAGAAACAGAGGAGAGATAAACAAACGGTGGAACGACATCAAAAGCCTGGTCAAGAAGAAGGAGAGCAAAAACCAAGAGCTGGCTGCCACGACTGGCGGAGGGAATCCCGCGCATTACAAGACCTTCAAAGCGTGGGAGGAGAAGGTGCGAGTCATCATCCATCCGGAGATCCTCACCGGATTACCAGGGGGAGTGGAGGCTGGTAAGTACAAACAAATGTATACCAGCACACCGCTATGTACTCACATGCACTACCACCATGCCATAGCTCCGAGGGACAAACACCCCCATGTCCAGTACACAATACACAACACATCACTCACACATGCAACAGGCACCACCACACACACAGCCCAAACATATCAACTAACAAAACCATGGGGGCATGTGTACACCCAGCCAGCCACGTAACTACCAACAGGTCCCCTAGTACTCCAGAAGCGCCACAACGAGCACCCCCACACCCATGTGGCAGCCGTAGCTGCACCAACCGACAAGTAACAGGTAAGTAGCCGCAACACAAAGGCAGTGGGTGGGAGGGGGGACAGCTGAAGTACAACACCCACCAGGCCCCTAGTCCTACAGCACAGCGAGGCGGAGCACCCCCCACACCCATGTGGCAGCCGTAGCTGCACTAACCGACAAGTAACAGGTAAGTAGCAGCAACACAAAGCGCAGTGGGTGGGAGGGGGACAGCTGAAGTACAACACACACCAGGCCCCTAGTCCCACAGCACAGCAAGGAGGAGCACAGCCCACACCCCACACCCACGTAGCAGCCACTGCAGTGCACACCGGCAGCCGACAGGTAGACATCCCGCCCCAGGAAAAACGGGATTGTGCAGCATGCAGCAAGCCACCACTATCTGGCACACCTTCTGTGGGGAGTACGCCAGCGCACCCCCGGTGCGGTCCAGGCATCTGAACCTGGACTTGAGGAGGCCAAAGGTACGCTCGACCACACGTCTGGTCCTCCCATGTGCCTCATTGTAGCGGTCATCTGCTGGGGTCCGAGGATTTCGTAATGGACTGAGCAGCCAGGGCCCATTCGGGTAAGCCGAGTCACCTGGGCGTGAGGGACACAGAGAACCGTTGCAATTCAAACAGGACAGTAGACAGCATCCTTAAGCCAGCACGCTACACAACTCCACATACTCACCGACAATCCAGCCACGGTCCTGTTGCAGATTGGTCATCAGTCGTGGTAATATGCTGTTTCGCATGATGTGCGCGTCATGGGCCGAGCCTGGGAACTTTGCACACACGTGGGAGATGACCATGTCCGCAAGGCACACCACTTGCACATTCAGGGAGTGCGTGTGCTTCTGGTTGCGGAAGAGCTGCTCAGTGGCCTGTGGTGGGACAAGGCCAACATGGGTGCAGTCAATGGCACCAACGACGTGTGGGATCCGTCCAAGGGCATAGAATGCACCCTTCACTGCCGCCAACTCACGTGCCCTGGGGAATCTGATGTACCTGTTCCTGTACAGCATCATGGCTGCCAGTACATCCCTCAGCACCATGCTGAACATGGGCTGGGACATCCCACCTCCACTGCCCACTGTGTGCTGGAATGACCCAGTGGCGAAAAAATGCAGTGCAGCCATCACCTTAGCCGTGGGGGTGAATGCTGTCGGATACACCCTGCGAGGACGGAGGTGGGGTTCCAACATGGCACATAGTCGATGCAGGGTTGGTTGGTCCAGACGAAATTTCCGGATGACCTCAGAATCCTCCATGTCCGCCAACAATTGGTAAGGGCGGTAAATGTTTGGTCTCCGCCTAGGAAAGATGGGAGTGGACACATGTCAAAGCAACACGCCACATGGCATTTTCACATACACATAACTGATATGACAGAGCAAGAACATGAGTCACAGAACAGCTGTCATGCAGGGACAGCACAGCCACAATACACTTACACAGGTCTCCCACCAATAGCAATGAGCAGTGACACAAACCATTGCTATGTGCATGCACATGGGGATCCAGGCCTCAATGACCTTTGAGGCGTGCTGATGGGGACTGACTGCATATTTGGCAAGCGGCAACACCACGGCAACATGACTGGCTGCTGTGCATCACACTGCTTCCGAGGCCGGATGAGTATGGCACACACCAACGACGATGTGGGCACAGGCTGAGCGGCCAAGACAAGTGGGACCTGTGGCACGAGGGGATATGAGACAGTCATTGGTGTCACCACTGCACCCTATGTGCAGCACTGTACGGATCACACCTCCAGAAGCATTGTCAGGTGTACACATTGACAGCCCCATGCCAACACGGCTGTGTGCTTGCAAATACACATCACATGTGACACGTAACCTTGCACGTGCCAAGTGGCAGATGTACATAGTGAGAGATGACATGCGTGTGCATATGCGTATACCATGCACCCATGCCAATGTGCAGATGATGACATGCTAACAGACATGTGGGGGCCGGCCACTGGCCGTCCTGCCTATGCACACGGCATGTTGTGGCCCCGTCCATTGTGCACCTGCACCCACGCGCACATCATGGCCACACCTGACGATGTAGTGCGCACATCATACTGTGTGGTGCACATGGCATCAGCGGACTGTCACCAACATGGGCCAGGCCATTACGGCCAACTCCGATGACCCTCGCGGTTGCACCCTGCGTGTTCCACTATGGAGGTAGGCGTCCCGGGCCAGCTGGGTGCAGGCCAACGTCTGCAATTGCCAATGCAGGTCTCAGTGCACTTGTTGCTCGTGTGGATGTCAGGCTGGGCCATGCTGCCCCTCTCAGTCCCAGCAAGCCTGGCCTGCACATTGACTGCACAATGCCAGTAGGTGACAGCACCGACTGCCTAGTGGGTTGCATGTGTCTCCTGTTCAGGACCCTCCAGATGGGCGCTAACTCAGTACTGACTATTGGACACACCATGTCTCGTGATAGGGATGTGTGTGTGGGATGGTGGCACTGAATGTGACCTCCTTTGTGTGGTGGGCCATGCACAGGGCGAGTACGTCGATGATTGCGCAGTGTTGGTCACAGTGGGTGCACCCACACAGATGTGTTGCCCTATGTTCATTTTCCATGTCCGCATGATAATGGACTGTAGATGTGGGCAGACTACACATTGGTCGATGTGCTGTCAATTTGAATGTGCCTTCACACCAGGCACAGCTGCCCCTGCACATGTGACCCCTGCTGCACTCGCTGCTGGGTCTGTGGAGCTGATGCACCATCTGTGCGTGGGGCGGACAGCTCTCCTCACTTCCGTCATTGCGCATGTCATCACTTGGCCGCAGGTGACATGGATCATGGAGGGCCCACATGTACGCGTGGGTGGCCTCAACAAGTGTGTCCGATGGTTGTCACCCCCAGTCAGTGCTTCGAATGTGAATGATTTTGTGCTGGTGCTAATTTCAATGTGGTGGGTGGGCGGGGCTAGGTGCGGGCTTACATGCAGGACATGGGAGGGTGATCGGATTAGCGACTAGTTGCAATACACACGGGGCACGTCTTTTCCTGTCCACATCAGGGTCATTCCTTGAACTCACTGACAGTAATACAGTCGTCTTTGTCCCTGTCCTCATGGCCTCCCCTCGCTCCCCACAATATGCATTTGCAACTGTGGGGCTAGTGCATGCAGATGCAGCCCCAAGCTCGCCCCGGAGAGGCCAAGGAGTGTATGTGTGGGTCCAGTTGAACGAGTGGTCTGTCTCACGGCATGATGTGTGGCGGGACGCCGTCCACCTGCGTGGTGCCCCGACTCGAGACACGGGCAACATAGACAATGCATAGCAGTCTCCGCAGTCCGGATACACCACCTGCGACACACAGAGGCTGTAGCTGCCCTAGCGGCCCATGCTGCGTCCATCTGGGGCTGATGGACCCACACAGTCACTCTTTTGCCTCACTGGGGCGGGCTCGGAGGTGCTTGCGCACGCGCTGGCTTCTCTGTTGCAACGGCATGTGACGTGTGTGGAGATGTAGGCAATGGGTGGGATGGTGCGAGCCACCTTCCGTGACGTCACTCCTGCTCGTGATGTGTGCGTCCCCCCAATACTTCCATATGACTTGAGCCATGCTACACATTGAGGATGTTTTGCCTGCGTGATGTGTCCCGGAGGAGCGCGCCGAGTCCTCTCCCCCACCATGCTCCACTGCCATCCCGTGCCCTGGATTGCCTGTGCAGGTTGACAATGTTGTGGATACACCTGGTCGGCAGGGGCTGTGTGTGCCTTGTCAAGGGCCTGGCGGGCGCACAACAGGATCCAGCTTGTCCACAGAGGGTGGGCTGACGTGTACGCCTGATACCGCATTGTTCGTGTGCCCGGCTGCTGTGCACACACGTGTTCACATCCCCCGACATGTGGCCTTTGACATTGCCCAGGGAAGCGGTAATGTGCAGTTCCGGACCCCTCCCGACACAGCGTGTTTCAACTTTGCATGTGCGCATCTACCCGTCACACCCACCCACCTGAGCGAAGCGTCTCCCCCGCTTCACACGACACATGTGTTTCTTCCACAGTTGTGCTACTCATTTGCGTTGACATCGAATGACAGTGGACTACATAGTCATGTCACGACTGCTGTGTACATCACACACTCTCATCATCTCACATTCGTACTTGTGAAAGGAATCAGCAGAGACAGTTTCTTTCTTCAAACCATGTATTGTGACTTATGTCCTCTGTGATGCAGTATAGTGGACACTACTGGCAGCGGTATGCATGTGGGGGATATACTGAGCATGATTACACATAGCTAAGGGTGTAGGGGTACATGTGATTAGCTGTTGCATGTGGGATGTGGGCTTCAGAGTTACATCTGCTTGGCTGTTGCTGTGCTAATGTTCATTTGTAAGTGGCTGCGGTGCTGCGGACTTTGACACAGACGGGATACATTTAGCCTCCCAGACCGCTTGGCATCATGGGCACAGTCCATCTCAGTTCCATGTGACAGGTGTGCTGCTGTTGTTACTCATGCACGCGTGCGTGTGAGTTGACATCAGGGCATGGGCTTACGTGCATGCAACGGCGTCCCACTTGTTGTTGCCATATGGTGGATACTGGACATGTCACAGTCACTGGGGTCGTGTTGTTGTTGTATGCACTTGTCGTCCATGCAATGGTCCTGTTACGGGATTTCCGGGGAGGGGAAAAGGGGTGCAGCTCTCACATACTCCAGCCGGGCGATTCCTGTCCACTGGGCGGTGCATATGTCCATGGGCGCAGGATCCATGTCATGGCATAGTTGTACGTGCAGTTCTGTCCATGTGGGTGCGATACACATATCCCATGCCACTGCCTCCCCCGATACATGCAGAGTTCCTGGATGTGATGGGGAACGGAGTGCATGTCCCGGACACATCCGATGTCATGGCAGTGTCGTTGATGGTGATGGAGCAGTAAAAATAAAAAAATTTAACCCCTAACAAATTATATAATTAATTAATTAAAAATGTTCGTTAAATGTATTAATCAACATTGTATATGTGGGAATGGTAATATGCTAATGTACGTGCTAAATAATCTACTAATGAATGTCCGTGTGTCTAATCATAACGTAAGAATAAAAAGCGTACTAAATAAAATAAATGCATGTTTGTGCTTCATAGAAATAAAATGTGTCGTTGCAAAAACAATAGTGATGGTAAGTAAGGAGCAGTTTAAATGTCGCTTTTGCTAGGTAACAACTAATTGGGGTACGTAGACGGGAGGGAAACGAAAGGGATATTTTTCTCTATTTTAATTATGTTTTATTTGCCTCAAATTAGTGCTTCTAAAATAGAACCGAGTGGCAAGATAAAATGGCCGCCAGTGGGAAGATGTGCGCAGGCGCAAGCGGACACGTGGTACGGGATGAGATTGAAGAAATCTGGAGCCGCGTGATGTCTCTGAGAGGCTAGGATGCAAGAAATGGTCAAGGCTGGTGTGACCTAATTGAACTGATAGTGTGCCGTGATGATCAGGAGAGAGTCCGTGGGAAAGGAGCCCAAGAGAAAGGACAATGACTGCGGAATTCTTGAATGTGTCAAAAGAAGATACAAATGAACTGATCGAATCGGATGGAAATGTTTAAGCGTATGGGAAAGGAAATGATCCAAGGACCCTTGAATCCAAGAGAACTTGATTAAAGAATGAATAAGCTGACATGTATGGACCAATGAGAGAAAAGCGTGATATTAATGTTGCAACAGTTAGTTAGCAAAGTTAGAATTAGGGTATAAGAGGGCCTACTCTTAGTGGGAGGGGGTCAGTCGCGGTTGCAGTCACAGTCAGTTGCAGTTCGAGAGTCGTGGTTGCAGTAGAGGAGACGGGTTGCAGGTAGCTGATGCTGACGAGCTGAAGTTGCTGTTGCTGTCTTAACTTTACAGTTGAGTATGAAAATCAGGCTATTTCTAATTCCAAAGTTAGGTTAGAAATCATTAGGCTAAATTAGGAAGCTAGGCAGGTAACTAAGGTTTTTGGCTTCATGACAAAATTTCCTTTCTGCAATAAATTGATTATGCTTAATAAAATTGTGAATTTAAAAATGAATAATTGAATAAAGTATTAAATCTTTTCATGCTTTTAAAATTATATAAAATTTAAGATTCTTTAAACCCAAAATGACTCAGTGGTTATTTTCCTAAATGATTGTGACATGAGTAATTGGTTGATTGTGATTCAGCTGGTCTTAATCACTATGAACTAATTTCTTAAATGAATGATTCATCGACAAAACAATGAGCAGGAATATCTTAAGAAATAATTAAAAGAAAGTGATAAATTAAGGTAAATAGATATCCTTGCTCTTCCAGCGGTACACAAAATGGTGTTCTCCATTTAGTTCTCATGCTTCTCCTAGGAGTACGGAATTTCATAAAGGTGTAAAAGGAAATCCAGGAGTGTGTGTGTGTGTGTTTAGGCGATGTTTATGGGCCCCATCGTCATGTGGATATGAGAAATATAGTTTGCCCCTGGATGACCTATAAGTAACCTGGGAGGAGGATAGTTTTTATTGTACGCGCTGCATCAGATTTCTTGGTAGCAGAGTTATGGTTTTCTATAGATTAGTTTAGTGATTATTGTTTATTGATTATTGATTATTTGATGACTAACACTATATGTTGAGTCGCGTTATGTTATATGTAAGTTTTCACGCTTCTGGGATGTAGGAAGTGGAACACGTGTGGCAAGAGAAGTCACATGGAATTTGGTACATGGTCTGAATTCATTTTGGTTATAACACAGGTTGTGTTATGTTAGGGATTTCGGTGTGAAAAGTGTGTAAATGAAATAGCAAATCACGTTTACTTGTGAAACTTTGGCCTTAATTCTCAGGAGCCTAGTCTCCACATGTGTCTTATCCCCAGAGAAACGAGTAAATTGTTTGTTTGAAAGAAGGGTAAGGTAGAGGGAAGTGCTACTTTATCGGCGAAAGTAAATAATTCTGTGGTAGGGTAGAGGTAAGCGCTGCCTACTGGAAAAACAGGATTCTTGTGTAAAAGGACAAGGCTGTCACTTTGTTTAGCGAATCAGACTATGGAATTGTTTATTTGTTGTAACTAACGAAGAAAAACAGTAAAAGGAAAAATTGCCGATAAATTTTGTAAAGGAGGGGTAAAGAGTAGAAGTGACGTGGAAAAGTGCCGCGCTAGGATTGGTTAGTGCACTAGTCACGTGAATACAGAGCAGGAGTGACGTAGAAAAGTGCCGCGCTAGGATTGGTTGGTTCGCGGACGGTGGAAATTGTTCTGATTGGTACGTTAGTGTGAATCGCGCTGTAATTGGACGAAGTTCCGTACACGGAAACAGCGTTAGAGTAAAGAGAAAACAAATAGAAAACATGCCATATTACGAGTATGAAAGGGAGAGAACGTCATGGACAACGAAATTAAAGAATTTCTTTAAGAAAGACAAAAAGGTTGTGACTAGAGAGGGACAAGTAATTCCTCCGCCAAAATCAGCAGCTTCACATATGATGCTGAAATATGGATATCATACGTGCATATGGTTGGATAATTGGGTAAAATATACAAAGAATGATGGAGCATTGGCTTTTCCTGAAAATGGTTCTTTTAATGTAGCGATTTTACGGAATTTAAAAGAAAAGATGTTTAAATTGGAACCTAGACCTAGACCGACACAGTTTGAGGCTTTAACAGAATGGGAAGATGAGATGTACGAGAAAGAAAGATTCAGAGGTATGAAAGGTTATGAGTTCGTGCCCGGAAGAATGTGGGGAATGAATCATGAGGACAGAATAAAACGATGGAGATGTGCTAACATGACAGGAGGTTTGTTTCCAGCTTTTACAGTTGAGGAAGGGACTAAGAAAAAACGGACTGAGAAAAAGAAACATTTAGAGAGAGAAAAAGTATATGCATGAGAGCGAAACGGATGACGAGTTGCTGGAAGATATATTAAGTAAAAATCCACCTCCGTATCAGCAGAATTCTACAGTGGTGACACCAAATGCGCCACCAATAGAAGCTATGCGAAATGAAAGTCCAGAAAGAAGACAAGAAATAAATAGGTCACAAGAACAAATAAGAACTTCCCAAATTGAGGGAATAGAAAATGATAGTGCAAGAGAATTGGCAAGGACAACAAAAGAACTAACTGAGAAAATTAGAGAATTAACAAAGAATATGGAAGCAGTTACCGTACCCGTAACAATAGGTCAAGTAATACCAGTTTTCGAGAATCAGAAAATTGATGAACGATCTTTGGTGATTCCCTTGAGTTCGCAATTCCAAAGAGAAAAGGAAAGAATAGAAACAAGTCCAGGTACGAGCAATTTGACTAGTGCTTACAGACCAAGTCCACCTGAAAATTTGACAGTAAATGAGTGTAGCGGTAGGAAAATGCCTATGGTAACTGAATCTGCCACGGTGACACCTGAAAAGAGTGGAAATTGGACAGAAATAAATAGTACTCCTATAGGTCCGACTCCTGATGAGTTAAATGAGTGGATAAAAGCTTTTAAAATAAAAGAAACGGAAGAAAAACCATTAGATGTGATCAGATTGAAGATTGACATGGAAGAATTAATTCTGGGAACGATTGGTACAGAAAAGATAAAGAATTATCAGGATGATGAAATAATGTTTCTGTGCAAAAGTATAACATGGAGGGCAAAGAATTTACATGACAAACTAGAAGAAGTGGCCGGTGAGATTGGAATAGATTTTGCAAAGGTAAAAACGTTGCAGAAACCATACAGAGTAGATTTTTGTGAAAAAGATATTGAAAATTTGAATACAGCAGGAAGGCTGACACAGATAAAAGAGTTGATTGTTTTGTTGAGAAAATGGGGTGATGTGGACAGATGGAAGGTTAGATGGACAAAGAAGAATGAGAAAAGCGTAGACAAAGGTTCATTGGCTTTTATGATAACAGAAAAGGAACATGTTGTTAAAGAGTACCCTATGAGAGAAACTCCAGGTGGTAGTTATGTGCATGTTCCCTGGACTAGGCAGGACATCCTGTCATTTACAAATGACTTTCCAAAGTTAAGAGAAAAGCCAGTTGAGTGGTACCGACAGGTAGAAAGGTTTGTAAAGGTCTCGAAAGTGTTGTGGATAGATTTGGATGGATTGTTTGACATAGTGGTACCAACGGATCTGTGGTCAGAATGTAAGATTACAGTTGACTGGCCAACTACAGAATATCCAAGAGATCCTAAGACAGGAGCTCCAGGACCAGATGTGATGAAGAAATACGATAAGGTGATTACCTTTTTGAAAAATAAGATTCCTCCAAAAGAAACAGATTGGGTTAAGATTGATAGAACTACACAGGAAAGCAAGGAGAGTGTACATGCATATTATGAGCGATTGTTGTTGGTTTTCAAACAGTATAGTGGTTATGAGGAATTAAGTGAGAAGGATATGAGTCATTTTGTATACCGATTTGTATTTGGCTTGAAACAAGAAATAAGTGATATGATTAAGCAACATATGATAAACTGGCAGAATGCAAGTGTAGATGAGGTGCTGAGGTATGCTAAGTATTGTAGTGATGAAATAGAGAGTAAACAGCGTAAGCTGAAAGAAAAAGCAATGTGGGCACAAGTGAAAGTGGCAGAAAAACAAGAAGCTCAATTGGATAATAATAATGGAAACGAATCAGGACAAAATAAGATGCGACCAAATATAGGTAAAGGAAAAGGACAAGTGAGTCTAGAAGAGGCAAAGAAGAAATGGCCATGTCATAATTGCGGAAAATTAGGGCATTGGAGAAATGAGTGTAAGTTCCCACCTAAACCTAATCCGGAACATCAATCATTAACTCCACAGGTGCAGAATGAGGTAGTTGTTCAACAAAATCAGGTGCCACAACCACCACTTCCCAACACTGTTAACCAGCAAAGATACAGTACAGAAACAGGATTCTACGGAGGAGAACAGGTAACACAGTTGCCGAGAGCAGCTAACATTTCCCAGTATTGGTTGCATCAGAGTGAGGATGACCCAGATGAAAGTTTCTGACGGTGCGCAAGAGAGGGAAAGAGTGCGTGCTTGGCGCAACTCTAGAGGTAGATCAGTCTGGTCCCTTTGTGGATGGAGAAGTGAATGGAGCAAACGTAACATTCCTTGTCGATACTGGAGCTACCCGTTCTACTGTTAGGTCAGTGGAAATTCCGAACCTTCCTCTCTCAGGTGAATGCATCCAAGTGGTAGGAGTTGCCAATCAGCAGATTAAAACCCCACTTACTGAATTGGTAGAAGTAAAAATTGGTTCTTTTAGGAAAATGCATAAATTTGTAGTGTGCGATTGTAGTCCTGTAAATCTTCTAGGTCGTGACCTCTTGTGTAAAATGAATTGCACAATTTATTGTACACCAGATGGAATTGGTTTTCAGACTTCAGACGAAGATGCTTTGTATAAAGTAACTTTGATGAATCAGGAACCTGAAATGAATGGATTGTTTCCTGCATTTGATGCAGGAAAACTTCCAGAAGAATTAAAAAGTACAGTGAAAGAAAGTGTGTGGGATTTTACAGGAGAAGACATTGGATTAATGAGAGAAGTTGATCCTGTAAAAGTGACAGTGAAAGAAGGGATAAGTTATCCAAACACGCCACAGTACAAATTAACTCCAGAAATAATTGAAGGAATAACTCCTGTGATAAATAAGATGATTGAACAGGGAATTCTGAAAGAAATCATGAGCAGTCCATGTAATTCACCTATTATGGGACTGAAAAAGCCAAATGGAACATACAGAATAGTACAGGATTTGAGAAAGATCAACAAAATAGTTGTACCATGCTGTCCAATAGTGCCAAACCCTGCAGTGATTCTATATCAAATTCCGCATGAAGCTGAGTGGTACACTGTGATAGATTTGTGTCATGCATTTTTCTCTATTCCTTTGCATCCAGATAGCCAGCCATTATTTGCATTCCGTTTTGGAGAGCGTATTTTGGCATGGTGCCGAATTCCTCAGGGGTATACAGAGAGCCCCTCAATTTTTAATCAGATTCTAAAGAAATCTCTGGAAGATTTAAAAATGCCAGAAAAATCAGTGATGGTGCAGTATATCGATGACCTATTGGTGGCATCGAAAACCAAAGAGGCATGTGTAAGTGACACAATTGCTTTACTGAACCATTTGGAGAAAAGAGGACATAAGGTGTCCCCTTCAAAATTACAGTTTTGTCAGAAAGAAGTCCAGTATTTAGGGCATAAAATTGAGAAAGGAGTGCGGAAAATAGCGACAGAAAGAGTAAGAATGATTCAAGGAATGAGAGCACCAATGACTCAAAGAGAGGTAAGAATGTTTTTGGGAATGGTTGGATATTGTCGACAATGGATAAGTGGATTTTCTTTGATTGCAAAACCATTACAAAAATTGACAAAGAAAGATGTAAAAGACCCTTTTGAGTTAAACAAAGAAGAAATGAAATCTTTCAAAGAATTGAAAAGGAAACTGTGTGAGGCCCCTGCATTAGGCATGCCTGATTATGAGAAAGATTTTGAGTTATACTGCAGTGAAAGAGATGGATGTGCATTTTCAGTACTAGTGCAAAAACATGGCACCATGAAGAGGCCTATAGCTTACTTTTCAGCTGTTTTAGATCCTATAGCAAAGGCATTGCCTGGATGTTTGAAAGCAGTTGCTGCTACTTGTGTAAGTCTGGAACAAAGTGAAGGTATAGTGATGGGGTATCCACTGAGAGTATATGTTCCCCATTCAGTAGAAATTCTCTTGACAAGAACAAAAACACAGTACATGACACATAGTCGGCTGACTAAGTACGAAAAAGTCATCTTGAGTGCAGAAAATGTGACCATAGATAGATGCATAAATGTAAATCCTTCGACTTCATTGCCAGATGAAGAGAGTATAATTGAACAAGATGAAGTAGATCATGATTGTCTGAATGTGCTGGAATATTGCACAAAACCAAGAGCTGACATAAAAGATGAACCGTTAAAGGAATCCGATTATGTCATGTTTGTAGATGGTTCATGTTTACGCACAAAGGAAGGAGTGTTAAGCGCAGCTTATGCAGTATGCACAGTGGCAACTGTAATGGAAGCGTCTTGTCTGAAAGGAGTTAGGTCTGCCCAAGTTGCGGAACTAATTGCTTTGATTCAAGCATGTAAATTGGGGAAAAATGTACGAATCACGATTGTGACCGATAGCCAATATGGTTTCGGCATCGTACATGATTTTGGCCAGATTTGGTCACAAAGAGGATTTTTGACATCTGCAGGAACACCTATCAGAAATGGAGATTATGTTAAAAAACTGCTTGAGGCGATACAGCTGCCTAAACAAATAGCTGTAGTGAAGTGCAAGGCGCATAAGAAAAACGAAGATTACATAGCGGTTGGCAATAATTATGCTGACGAGATCGCTAGATATTGTGCGGAAAACATGGCGTCCCTGAACAGAAATAGAGAAAGGGAGCATGTCTCTTGTCCTTTGCTTTTCACTAATGCAGTCGAAACATGGGATGAAGTAAGGCAGTTACAAGAAACAGCAAGAGATGAGGAAAAGGATTACTGGATTAAAGCAGGATGTAGAAGACAGGAAGATAATGGAGTGTGGGTATACAGAGATGAAAGACCAGTTATGCCTGATAGCATGATTGCAGACATGGCACGGATGTACCATGGACAAGCTCATATTGGGAGAGATGCAATGATCAGACTTTTTAGACAAACTTGGTATAATCCAAAATTCAGAGCCATTGCTGAAAGTCTTTGTCAAAGATGTCTTATTTGTCAACAATTTAACCCAGGAAGAAAAACAGTAGTGAGTCTAGGAACAATAGGACGAGAAGGAGGTCCATTCACAAGGATACAGATGGATTTTATTGAGATGCCCCCTAGTAACAGATTAAGATATGTTCTGGTGGTCGTCTGTTTGTTCTCTCGTTGGGTGGAGGCATACCCCACAAGAAGGAATGATGGAACAACAGTGGCAAAACTTATGCTACGAGAGTTCATTCCGAGGTATGGTTTTCCAGTCACAGTTGAGACAGATAGAGGAACACATTTTCAAAATGAGTTGATCCAATTGATTTGTGAAGCATTGAGTATTAAACAAAAACTACATTGTGCTTACAGACCAGAAGCTTCTGGGGTAGTAGAGCAGATAAATGGAACGATTAAAAACAGATTAGGAAAAATGTGTCAAGCTACAGGACTCAAATGGCCAGATGCACTGCCTCTTGTTCTGATGACCATCAGAAGCATCCCTGAAAAGAAAACGGGACTCAGTCCTCATGAAATGATCATGGGACGAGCAATGAGACAAGCCCACGTACCAGTCAACAAGTTATTGACAATAACTGATGATCTAATACTGGATTATTGCAAAGGACTGGCTGATGTGGTGCGTTCTGTGTTTCATCAGGTTGGACCGGATGCGACCACTCTTGAAAGAAAACCAGCCCACGACTTGAATCCAGGAGACTGGGTCCGTATTAAAGTCCACAGGAGAAGAAACTGTCTAGTTCCGCGTTGGGATGAGCCAAGACAGGTAATCCTAGTAACAACGACTGCTGTCAAGTGTGCAGGAGTAAAGAACTGGGTTCATGCCAGCCACACAATCAGAATTCCAGAACCTACAGATCGACATGTGAGTCGGCGTCTGGAAGTGTGGGATAAAAGTTTAACGGCGGGAACAACCAAGATAAAAGAAAGGGTGCCAGAACTTGAAGATCGACCTGAAAGTCGACATCTGGAGACCCCAACGGAAAACACCTCTAGAGAAGAAGAGGAACAAGAAGAAGAAGAAGAAAGAAATTCAGAAGTTCCAGAACTTGAAGATCGACCTGTAAGTCGACATCTGGAAATATCTGACACAACTTCAGGATCTGATGATTCAGCTGCAAATTGGGAAGAATTCCGAAAGGGAACTTGGGGTTATAAACCAATTAGAGAAGAAACTGAGCAAGAAATTGAGTTAAATGAACAACCAAGTACAAGTTATGGTGGAAATCCTTCAGAAACAATATTAATAGATGAAGTAGGGAAAGAAGTACACAAAAAGTTAGAAAATCGAGAAGAACCCCGAGGAGCAATAGGGATAGATAGAGAAACAGGAGAACAGGGAAATTCAGAAGCAGATAAGGAGGAAAACACCAAATCGGAAGAACCCCGAGGAGGGACAGTGATAAGGGAAAACAAAAAGGAGAAGACAGATCCACCAGTAGGAGATGACGAGATTATAAGTTTCAAAATAAGAAACAATAGTGAGACAGTTGAAACAGAAACAGAAGAAAGTGGAGGAGAGGAAAAAGCAAAGACTGAATCAAGAAAAAGAAATTGGAGATCGGAAAGAGAAGAAAGAGAGGGTGAGGTCAAAAGGCCAAGAAAAGGAGATAATTGGCCCAACAGCTATGTAAGAAAATTGAGATATAGAATAATAAGAGCAGAAGATGAAGATGCTGAACAAGTAAATGAAGTAACAAGTCAAAAGGAACAAGGAAAACCCAGTGGAAAAAGATTACAAAAGTCCAAAAGGACAAGGAAAATAAATTCAAAATTTAAGTCACCTGAGTGGCTGTATATTGCACTAACAGATTACAAAGGAGAAGAAGAAAACACTCACGGAAACCAGAGACTGAGAAGTCGGATGGGAAAAGGTGAGATGCAACGAAACTGAAGTGAAGACTTAAAGTGCTTCTGCCGGACGTGACAATTTACTGGACGTGACAAATCACCGGATGTGACAACGAAAGAATTCTGGAGAGAATTAAAGAAAGTACTAAGCAAAGACTTTTTGGAAGCAGAGTGGCATCTAAGTCATTTCTGAGGTGTAGTGACACAGTTTTCTGAAAAATTAACAAATAGAAAAAGAAAAATGGAAAATAATGAGAATAGAAGAAATAAATGTGATTTTATAAAGAGATGGTGCAAAATGTGCTGCTTTTGTACAGGGTTATTAATGACCATATGGATAGTATTAGCAATCACAATTCCTATTAGTGTAGCTGTGATAGAAGCAAAGAATGATACTAAACAAGAAAAAGAAACTAATATTAAGGAACAAGTTGTTTTAAGAAGTAGTGCAGAGTTGCATAAGAATAGGTCAGTAACAGATTTTTCAAAGAATGTTTTTACAAAGTTGTTGTATGAGTACGTAAAAACAATGGAAGTGAGAGATTGTTATGTTTGTATGCAATTGCCTGCATCAGTATCTGAAGGTGTGACTTATCATCACTTACCTTTGACTTATGGAATAACATGTAGTGTAATAGCAAGTTTATTTTATAAAACAGGTAGATTAGAATCTTATTATACTGATATAGATAAGATATTTGCAAACATTCCTGTAGTGCCAGAACTTAACAAAGTAAAACCAGCAAAGGTTTTAGGAGAATTCTTTTTAGAACATAGAAAATTAACGTTAGAAGAAATAGTTAGTAACAACCTTACCTGTGAGTTAAGGAAAGAAGAAAAAGTATTTCTAGACATGGTTGAGGAAAGAAGAATGAAATTTCAAAAAGAAGCAATAAAATAGGAAGGAAAACGCTTATGGACGTTTGAGGAAGGAAATCATGAAGGGAAAAAGATAAATGCAGCAATGACATTAGATTGGCCGCAAACAGGAAAGTTGTGCATTAGGAGAAATAAGACAGTCTATGACAATTACTTTGTAGGTTCCAGTGTCTGCCATGACAATTATCAAATTCTGGGAGGTTGGGGATTCAAAGGTGGAAAAGATCCAATATTTCCAGGTATCTATTATATTTGTGGGAATAGAGCTTATTACAGGTTACCGGACCATTGGTATGGAACTTGCTATGTAGGCCTGGTCTTTCCAAAAATCTTTCACATGGACAGAGAAGAAAAGGGAACATACAAGATGATTAATAGATTTAAACGTAGAAAGAGGGAAAGTTTTTCAGAAATTGTAGGAGATATTTTTGGAGCATTGATACCAGCAGTGGGAATATCTTTGAATGCATTTAAAATTCGGAAGTTATCCACAGTAGTAGATCGTTTGTCTACAGATACTGCGGGAGGGTTCTTAATGGTAAATACCGAAATGGTTGCCATGAGAGCTATGGTGATGCAAAATCGGCTTGCCCTTGATATTCTTTTGGCAAAAGAGGGTGGAGTCTGTGGAATGTTAAAAGTCCAACATTGTTGTACTTACATTCCGGATAACAGTGAAAATATACAGAAGTATATTACAAATATTACAAGTCTGCACAAAGAATTAGTCCCACTGGAGGTTGAAAGTGTTTTGGGAAAACTTGGTAGAGGGTTTTCCTCAGTAGCAAATTGGTTAACTAGGATGAGTAGACTAGTAATAGGGAAAGTTATAATAGTAGCAACTATAGTGATATTATTAGCAATGATATTGAAAATAGTAATAACATGTATAAAGAGAAAAGTAAGACAGAATAAGATAAGAAGAAATAACAGAATAATGAGAGAAAGAGAGAGAGAAATGGGTGAAATTGAGTTGGAGAAAATGAAAGAAAGCATGTATAAAGAGACTAAAAGGCAAGATGAAGAAGAGACAGAGATATGAATAACAGAAAGTAAAGGATGAAAGACATGCTGCCTGAAAAGAAGTATGACTTGGGTTTTATGTGGTGATTTAAAAATCACCAAAGGGGGATTGATGGAGCAGTAAAAATAAAAAAAATTTAACCCCTAACAAATTATATAATTAATTAATTAAAAATGTTCGTTAAATGTATTAATCAACATTGTATATGTGGGAATGGTAATATGCTAATGTACATGCTAAATAATCTACTAATGAATGTCCGTGTGTCTAATCATAACGTAAGAATAAAAAGCGTACTAAATAAAATAAATGCATGTTTGTGCTTCATAGAAATAAAATGTGTCGTTGCAAAAACAATAGTGATGGTAAGTAAGGAGCAGTTTAAATGTCGCTTTTTGCTAGGTAACAACTAATTGGGGTACGTAGACGGGAGGGAAACGAAAGGGATATTTTTCTCTATTTTAATTATGTTTTATTTGCCTCAAATTAGTGCTTCTAAAATAGAACCGAGTGGCAAGATAAAATGGCCGCCAGTGGGAAGATGTGCGCAGGCGCAAGGGGACACGTGGTACGGGATGAGATTGAAGAAATCTGGAGCCGCGTGATGTCTCTGAGAGGCTAGGATGCAAGAAATGGTCAAGGCTGGTGTGACCTAATTGAACTGATAGTGTGCCGTGATGATCAGGAGAGAGTCCGTGGGAAAGGAGCCCAAGAGAAAGGACAATGACTGCGGAATTCTTGAATGTGTCAAAAGAAGATACAAATGAACTGATCGAATCGGATGGAAATGTTTAAGCGTATGGGAAAGGAAATGATCCAAGGACCCTTGAATCCAAGAGAACTTGATTAAAGAATGAATAAGCTGACATGTATGGACCAATGAGAGAAAAGCGTGATATTAATGTTGCAACAGTTAGTTAGCAAAGTTAGAATTAGGGTATAAGAGGGCCTACTCTTAGTGGGAGGGGGTCAGTCGCGGTTGCAGTCACAGTCAGTTGCAGTTCGAGAGTCGTGGTTGCAGTAGAGGAGACGGGTTGCAGGTAGCTGATGCTGACGAGCTGAAGTTGCTGTTGCTGTCTTAACTTTACAGTTGAGTATGAAAATCAGGCTATTTCTAATTCCAAAGTTAGGTTAGAAATCATTAGGCTAAATTAGGAAGCTAGGCAGGTAACTAAGGTTTTTGGCTTCATGACAAAATTTCCTTTCTGCAATAAATTGATTATGCTTAATAAAATTGTGAATTTAAAAATGAATAATTGAATAAAGTATTAAATCTTTTCATGCTTTTAAAATTATATAAAATTTAAGATTCTTTAAACCCAAAATGACTCAGTGGTTATTTTCCTAAATGATTGTGACATGAGTAATTGGTTGATTGTGATTCAGCTGGTCTTAATCACTATGAACTAATTTCTTAAATGAATGATTCATCGACAAAACAATGAGCAGGAATATCTTAAGAAATAATTAAAAGAAAGTGATAAATTAAGGTAAATAGATATCCTTGCTCTTCCAGCGGTACACAAAATGGTGTTCTCCATTTAGTTCTCATGCTTCTCCTAGGAGTACGGAATTTCATAAAGGTGTAAAAGGAAATCCAGGAGTGTGTGTGTGTGTGTTTAGGCGATGTTTATGGGCCCCATCGTCATGTGGATATGAGAAATATAGTTTGCCCCTGGATGACCTATAAGTAACCTGGGAGGAGGATAGTTTTTATTGTACGCGCTGCATCAATGGTGTGGTATCAGTTGCAGGTCGTTTGGTATGGCTGTTGTGGTGGTTACTGGCCAGTCCGTGCGGAAGCTAAGCATGGGTACAGTGTCGGACATCATGGCTCAATTGGGGGATTGCGCCGGGGTCCTACGAATTGACAGGTTGTCAGGTATGCGATGGCTTCCTGCAGGGCTTCCATTTCATTGGTGGTATACATGTTTGCCAGCCAATGTAGCGGATGGTGGCTGTCACGGTGTTGTTCGTAAGTTGTCCCTTGTAGGAGCATGATGGGGCATGCTGGGTGACATTCGATGTAGCTGTGATCCATGATCCGTCGTGTGGAGGTACAGTGGTCCCATTGCAGTGTGGGTCCGATGTTCGCCACATACGCCATGCCCCCATAGGCTGAACAGGCCCTGTCGTGTGCGTCCAGAGGGTGGAATAGTGGTAGCAGGTCCGCCCTTGGACATGCCGGGTTGGAGAGGCACAACTCCACAGGATGGTGGAAGGGACACCTCCGACAGTAGAAGACGGGTATGATGCAGCTGAACAATGCGATGCGGTAAGTCAGTCGGTAACTTACGTTCAGCAGGGATAGGGGTTCGCATCCCAGTAGCTGTATCAGGTTGTGTTTGCACAGCTTGACCTGTTTGGCGTAGTTGGGCAGGTGTGTTGTAGGTGCCATTTTGCTGCGGGGCGATGTGGTGGCATGCTCCGGCTGTGTGTGCAGTCTGCAGTGTGCAGGCTCCGAGGTTGCTGTGAGATCTGTGATGGTCGTAGGGGGCAGGACTTGTGTTCTGTTAGCTTGTGCGGAGGACACGGGCCCTCATCCCACGTGCTTCTCTGAATGTTCAAGGTCAGTGGTGTGTGACTCCTTCCAGATAACTTGCATGGGAACGGCATGGGGGAGTTTTATATATTACTTTCTTTCCCATTCGGTATGTTCTTAGGTGATATGCGCTATCTGCCCTGTGGTCGGTTTCCTCTGCATGCCTGTGTTGGTCTTTTTTGGGACAATGGCTGTATTCTCCGGCTTGTTTAGTCGGGATGTGGTTACGGAGTTGGAATGGAAGGTCATTCAGTGCTGTCTGCTCTCCCGTGTGTGGGCGGCAGGCTGTGTTTCCGCTATGCGTTGGGCCTTGTGTGTGGGTGTCATTCTTGGGTCCACCTGTTGTCGGTCCCCGGGCTCTTTGGTGTTCCGTTTTGTATGTCTGGTTCATGGGTGCAGGGTGGTATGGGTGTTTCTGTGTGGTACTGGCGTACCTCTTCCTGACGGGGCCCATGTTCTACTGGGTGGTGTTGCCCCCGCTGTGTGCTTCGCCATGTTTGTCACACAGGGGTGTGTCCTGATGTTGCGTGACTTCACTGACATGTGGGCGTCGGTTGTGTGACGTTGGGTGTTGTCCGTGAATTGGGCGTTGGGGTCATGACTGTGGCAGGCCTGTCACGTGTCATGTGCGTTCTGGGTGTGGCTCGTGTGTGTGGTGCTTGGTTGTGTCCCTGTGTTGTTTGTGTGCGACGCATACATGGCGTTATAGTTGGGCGCTGAGTTGTGCGCATGTGTGGCTGCGTCATCGCCGCTGTGCTGCTGTGCCGTGACGGGGTCGTTAGTTCCTGGTCCCAGGTGGTGTGCCAATGATATTTGCGAGATGTTGTACTTTGCCCTGTGTTACATTTGTGGGTGCAGTGGTGGATGTGTCTTGTCCACGCATGGGTGTTGGGGGGGTGCCATGTCCTCCTTTTCCGCCCTTGCACTGTGTGCGCTGTTCGCGTGCCCTTGTTGTGTGTGTGCCTACCTGCGTCTCCGCGGTACGTTGCCTCCTTGGTGGTGCATCAGGTATAGCATGGGGAGGGCCTGCAGTGCTGGATTCATGCTCGGGGGTCGCCTCTTCGGTGTCTGTGCTCGGCGTTCGGGTTTCCGCCTCACTTTCGCGTGCGGTGTCTCTTAGCCGTGGGAGCTGTTTGTTTGCGGCATCGTAATTTGTACGCCGGGCGGTACGTGATTTCGTCTGGCGGTGTGTCTCCATTGGGCTGCGCCGCTACGTGAGCGGGCGCACTTTGATGGCGGACGGCGTCGCTGGCTTGCCGGCGGTGTTTGGCTGCCTTTTCACATCGTAATTTGGCGGGCGTGTGGGCTGCGGCATGCGGGCGGTAACTGGTGGTTTATTCATCCGCCAGCACGGCGGTAGTGCTTCATCCCGCCATCGTAATGGGCCCCTTTATTACTTAATTATCATTAATTTACAAATATTTAAATAATTATAAATAATTTATCTCCCACCATATTCCATTATAAATCACACCAACAATGTTGCAAAACAAGACACAATTAACATAATTAATTAACAATCAATTAATTAATTGATAACAATTAACAATCAAAATAAAAACAATTACTAATAAATTAATTCACACAGTTAACACTATAAAATAACATTAAATAGATATTATATTAAAAATATTTAAAAATGTATTAAAATTAAATTACTTCCCACCATACTCCCCTATCAACACACAACCCGCTCATAAAAAAAGGACACAATTAACATAAATACCAATTAATTAATAATAATTAACAACCAATTAATAAATAATTAATAATTAATTAATTACCACAATTAACAATAAAAAATACATAATTATTAATTAATAAAAAAATATTAATTAATTATAATTAAATTACTTCCCACCCTATTCCCCTATAAACCCACAACCCGCTACGGAACTAAAAATCTAAATTTATAATTAAAATAAAATTAATAACTTCTAAAAATTATTAATAAATGTATTATAATTAAATTACTTCCCACCCTATTCCCCTATAAACCCACAACCCGCTACGGAAGTAAAACGCTAAATTTGCTTAAAATAAAATTAATAACTCCTAAAAATGTAATACATATATTAAAAAACAAATGCAATACTTAAACAAAAAATATAGGACACATACATTTAAAATACATACTAAAATACATAACACTAATATAAACATCGATATTATTAACAACGATATTTTTACAAACGATATTACTAACTTCGATTTTAACAAAAACGATATTTCTTACCTTAAAGTCGATATTCTGGTCCACGATATTCTTGCAGTCGATATTCTGTCATCACGATATTTGCAACTCGATATTGTTGTATGCCGATATTTGCAACTCGATATTATGTCTGTGCACCGTTTCTCCCATCTCTCTATACTTTATGTTGAAACAGGCCTCCTTGTGGACCCAAGATTTCAGTCTCAGATTTGGGTTTTTGATGCTTCTATTCTTGCTCATAGCTCATTTGGTGTCACTGATTTTGTGAACACATCATGACATGTAGTGATTTTGTTTTCATAGAGCACACCTTGAGAGGGGTGTGATTGTTGATAATGGCTTTCAGGATGAGATTACCAAAGTGCAGGAGGGATACAGCAACACCTTTTGAGAGTTGTGACTTCTAGGGTAATGAGTTTTAGATGGAGCGTTTTCAAGTGCATGTCCATGAAGGAGCAGTACTGTGGTTTGGTGAGGCTTGACTAAAAGTGGTGAGCCGTTGGTGATGATTGGCAGGGTGGCGTAGTCTAGCCAATCCAGTGCAATGTGGAAGACTACATGATTGGGAAGACCAGACATATAATTGTTGCATTTCTTCTAGACTGGTACAACGGGTTCTTTAAAGTTCTCCTGGAGAATTTGCCTGGGAATTGGAAGTCCTAGACACATATCGTTAGACTGGATGATGCATGAGATGCTGACGTGTCTCTTGGTTCTAAATTCTTTATGCACCAGCAATATCAGTCCACATCAGTGCGCTGATATTAATACAATTCTGTAATCCTCTAAATCACTTGAGGGAAACCTCAGACATTATCAAGTAGAATCAGTGTTCTATGCTTACAATGAAATGTAATGTGGTACTCATAAACCTAGGCATAGGCAAAATCTAAAGCTTCCTGCACAAAATTGCTGGTCCCAATAATCCAGCACTTTGCACCGATAATATGATAGAGCTGCAGAAACCACATCTACAAAAAAAAAAAATCTAGAAAGAACGCTTGTCTTGTTCGTCATATAACCTTCTTATCCATACTTGGTTAATTCTGAACACCACTCCAGTAAATGAACACCTGTCCTACAGTATCTCATAGTATCAATTATCACACTTTTCGCTCCATTTTTCATGGTCTCCGTGCAAATGCACATCCTGATTAGACTTCTGCAAAATTCTTCATTTCCTTTCTTTCACACAATGTATCCTTCAATTTACAACCACTGTATAAAAGCAATGAATATTACAAAGCAGTCCAAACCTAAACACACTTCTTGTATAGTCTCCATGTAGAGATGTTGCGTACTCTACAATACTTCTTTGTGATAGTTGTATGTCAGAATATCATCAGCCGAAGTATCATCTGACATAAATTTTGCATCCTAAATATTGTTTACAAAACTATCAACCCATTTGGTGTTGATTTTCCAGTATTAACTCCAGTGTTTTTTTTGTAAATAACATTTAGCAAACAATATATATGTCCGACAATATTCTGCTGCTCCTCCACTATGGCGGGGGAGCGTCGCTCCACTGCTTTTAAGCAGTGCGTACATAGTAGAAACATAAAATGATAATGACTTTGCGTTATTATCATTTTATGCTTCGTGCTGCTTTGCCAGGGCTGCTCTGCTCTCCGAGCAGGGCAGGGGAGGAGTGGTTTACCCACTCCTAAGTGTGCAGTGACTGTTTGGTCGACCCTCTCAGGCCCCCCAAACCAGTCATGTGCTCTTTCCCCGTTCTCCATGAAGGCTGCATTACAGCCTGCGTGGAGAACATGCACCAGGCCCCCATTTCCTGGTTGAGGGTCGAACCAGGACACTCAAAACCAATCACAATGCTGCATTGCTGCGTTGTGATTGGTCAGGGGAGCCTGTGTGCTGACCAATCACAACGCTGCATTGCAGCATTGCGATTGGTGAGTGTGGGCTGCTGTGCTTCCTGTTCCTTGAGGAGAACAGGAGCAGAGACGCAGGACCCGGCGGCAGGGTACGCTTTTTTTTTTTACATTCACTACTCCCCCATGACCCTCTGCACCCACCCTGCAACCCACGAGCCATGCGGCTGCCACTAGATCTGTTATAATACCATTTGTGAGATGATTAGGTACCCACCCTCTCACCCAATCTGAGGCCATATCCTTTCCCTCAACTCACCTTAAACATCTGGAAAAATGCTAGAATAAAATTCAGCATTTACACACTGCCTCCATCACTTTATAAACATTTGATATTGAAATCTACATACACTGCCTCAAAGACTCAAATAGTATGACAGATTGTCCACAGCCATAGGTTTTGGTTTAGTGATGGGAACATGCTTGTAAACAGGTTATGGACAGGTTGATGGCCCAAGTTGGAAGTTTGTGAGTATTCTTATCATTCCCATTGGCATTTGAGTCCCAAATTGCACACTTCACTTTAGTGCTAAACAATGCTGGAGAAAATGAGCAGATTGAGTTTGACTCTAAAAGTGCTTCAACACCTTATTTTATACGCTCTGGGGCCGATTCCGATTCGGGCCGGAAATCTCCCCGACCGAGCCGGACCCGGAGAGATTTCCGACCGAATCGGACCCGTGCAGTCCGACCGAACGAGTACGATGCGCACGTATGCCATCGGACTCGAGTCGGTCGGACTCCCATTGAAGTCAATGGGAGCCTGTCGTACGACGCGTACGCGGGCTCCCATTGACTCAATGGGTGCGATGCGGACAAGTGCGCCCCCTACAGCGTGTACGCGGCGAAGCGATCGCGCGCCGTACACGCACAGGTAGGGGACCCATGGGTCCCCCTGTGTGCGACTCGCGCGGCTACGCGTACAGGGGGTCCGACACGGACCCCCAAAGTACGGCTCCGACAGCTCTTTCGAGCCGGAGTGCGCGGCTCGGTCGGACTGCTCGCGGCGCGCATCGTACTTACCCGGCCGGGGAACGTCTCCATTGCGCGGTGCGAGTCGTGTCCGTGCGAGTCGGTCGGTGCGGATCGACCCGGGATCGAGTCGGTCGGAGCGGTCGGGACGCCCGGACGAGTCGGTCGGCGAATACGCATCGTACTCGCTCGCCCGGACGCGCGTACGGATCGGTCGGGAAATAGGACTCCGAATCGGATCCGGTTAAGCCGAATCCGATTCGGAGCCCTACCGGCCGAGATCGGAATCGGCCCCTAAGTCTACAAAAAATGCCTGGCGATTAAGACCCAGTTTTCAATGAGCTGTGACATTCTATACAAATTGTGGACTATCCTTTAGATATTTTTGAGGCACAAATATGAGTTTCTGTACTCTATGAGGGATTAAATATTAGGTTGGGAACTGCTTTTCAATATAAAATATAAATGGATAAAGAATAATGCATCTCGCAGTTTTGAGGAGAAAGAACCAAGTGAATAGTACTTTATTAAGCTAAAAGGAAGAGAATAAATATATCAAAGACAAAGCTTTGACAGAGGTAGCCAGAGTGGGAGGCTGGGTCATATCTTACTGCCACCTCTTTGAAGGCCACAGTAGAGTCACCAATAATGAATATTTTCCTTTTTTTGGGAGCTATTTTCAGTGAATTTGTAATGAGAACTATTACAGTACTATTACCATCAGGCAGATAAGGATCTGAGTCTGAATGGCATGAGAGAACAAAATAAACCGAGTGATAAAAGGTGCAGCACAGATGTTAAATAGTATGTGGCTGAGGACCTTCAAGGCACAACTTAGGTTGAGGCTGTAAAGGAGGAGCAGAGTGGGGGCAAAGCTTCTTCAAAGGATCCACCAAGAAGGAGGCAAACCATCCCAGGGCCTATTCCTTACCTACTTATTCACACAGTTGCTCTAAGAAGACCTATTGTGTGAAGAGCCATCACCTAACACATAAAATCTTAACTTAATCCAGAAAGGGAATGGGACCTTACCTATTTTAACCTCAAAATGTCAGAGAGAATCATGCGAGTAAGCAATGCCTGGGGTTTGGACCATATTGCCATCTAAAAGAGCAGTAGCACCAGCTTGACAATGTCTTCTAGATATGAAACTCTTTTGGCTGAGTCCAGGTCGGGGTTGGTGAAGAGAGGTTGTGAACACAAATCTGTTTTCTTAAGGCTCCAACGCTTTTACATTTGCACGTCCCCACTCACACGCTCCCTAAGTCACAGTTGAAGTGCTTGTAGTCTTATTCATAACAAAAATTTGTGGTATTGGTTTAGTCCTAAACTCGCCACAAATGTTAAAAAAATATTGACAAAGCCGAAAGGCCTGCTTCTAATGCTTACAAAAACAGGCATAAATAAATAATACTTGTGTGCAAACAAGCAGACTAGTTGGCTTTACCAACGAGGGGAGAGCTGATGTTAATTAAGAAACGGACATTGTCTTTAACTTAGAATTTAGGAATAGTGTGACTGTAGATCACAGTGACAGCATCAGAGAGTAAAGGCAAATATATGAAGACCATCTGGCAAGTTGACACTGGTGTAAGTGAAAGGAATCTGGGGCCATAAAGTATTTGGTAGAACAAACATCCGTTTAGTCAACTAACATCTCCACCTAGGATACAGTCATAGACTACAATATTGTCCAGTGCCTAAGGGCCTGTAAATCACAAGACGGAGGTCAGGAATATCAATCTGCACATGAATCAACTCCACTATATCTACTAACAATAAATTGTCAATGTAAGCATACATAGAAATGTAACAGATTTACTAATTTTAACTCCACACCCACTTGTCTGGATGATATATTGGTAGTTGATATGGTGGAGTTGTTATATGTGCACTTCAATATTTGAACTGTACACCACACCACCTGGAGGTTGTCCGACAGGGTTGTGTTCTCACCTCTTTAATTTAAAATCTGTATTAGTGGAAAATAGAATCATAAGAGGCATAATGTGCACCAAAATTGGTGGATAGTCTCACATCCACTATGTTATATCCTGTGGTCTCCTAGTTCCTTGCTCCTCAACCTGTGAGAATGTGATGTAATAGAATGTTCATGAGTGCATGGTTTGGATGAGTGGTCAGTTGGAGCGAGTGGGGCTGAGCAGCAGGATGCTGTTCCGGGTTGGGCACATTAATTACCATCTTACTGAATAAACATACCTATATAATCTACACTACTGGCTACTGGACTGACTACCTACAAGGGCATTACTTCGTTTACAAAAGTAAGAGAAGCTAGCCGAGTCTTAGGGGATAGTTGACCAACGCCCTGGATGCCCCACCTGTGCCTACTACAACAGAAAGCCTACCGAATTGACGTTTTGGACGTTTGATATGTGTAATTTAATCAGACAACCTACAGAACTGAAGTGTTGGGAGTTGGATATGTGTACCTTGAAGTCAGTGAAGTCTGCAGTCATTTGATGTTTGGAAAACGTATTTGGAAGTTTGTTATTGTGTTTTAAGTAATCTGGCAGCATTTATTTTATGACCAACCTACAGCCTTGAATCAGAACTGCATTTACAGTCAACCGGCAGTGCTAATATGCAAACAGTCCAACAAGTTGTGAAGGAACTCAAGCTGGGAATAACTTTTGGATGTTTTGACCTGCTTTGACCATCTTTACACAGCTTTACACAGCTGACAGCAATCACTTTTGGCAATTGTTGAATGTGGAATGAGACCGATGGCCATTGTACGGTCAGGTTTGATAGTGCTGTCGTCAGGACTAATGTTCAATGCGCTTCAAGTTGGTCCATGAGTAATTGGCAGTGTATGTGGCGATGCAGCTGAGGAGGGAGCCACTTACTTGGGCAGCGTGTAACTTGTGCAGCACACTTTTATTTCTGCTTGGACTGTGCATTCATGGAATGGCGGTTGTGGTATCGCTCATCGCGATATCTGATGTTGGGTCTTACCCATCGCGATGATTGGTCATGGGGGTAATCTGAGACCTTCCCCGAATACGTCTCTGTTTTTGGTTTCGCCCGCGTTACGCGGGCGTGTTGAATAAATGGTGATGCGCGTGCGCACGGCATCAGAGCCGACACACGCGAGCACGATTAAACACCCACACTGTGTGCTCTAATTATTGCGGCCGGTGCGCGCTGCATGTTACCGAAAGGCCTGATCTCTTCTCACGCGTGTCGGGACGCTTAATAACCAAGGTCCCAACACAACATTTGGCGACGGAGTGGTGAAGAGACCACGTGGCTGTAGGCGGCAGCCGTGCGCCTTCTCACATGTGCGTGGTGCTCGTGCGGCCTGAAGTGCCACGCCCAACAACTGTCCGTGAAAAGGTGGGAACTGCACACAGCACAGTCTGGACGGACCGGGTGCGCCACCATTGTATCCTGGCTGCAGATTAGGCTGGAGGTGTCTGATCCAGTGGAGGCACAGCCAACAGTGACACAGTGAGTAGCAGCAAATCAGCACAAAAGACACCCACACTACTGCATCGCAGCTCGGCCACAGCATGCATCGCCCAGGGTGATATCCCAGCGACGTTAGCACACAGAACATGTCTCACATCCCTGCCATAGAGCCATTCCTGGTAGAAGGGGCCCCATCTGCTCAAGCCCCGAGGTGGAAGAAGCGCATGCTCCTCTTCTTTGAGGCCACAAAGGTTAAAGATGACCAGAAGCGTGCCATGATCCTCCATCTTGGTGGGAAAGAGGTTTACAAAATAGCCAAGTCAGTGGCAGAGGCAGCGCCAAAGACTCACCTCACGCTCATTACAGCCCTTAACGCCCACTTTGAGCCCATGGCGAATCAAGACTATGAACGCTTCGTGTTCAGACAAGCGAGACAACAGCCTGAAGAGTCGTTAGATGTATTCCATGCGCGTTTTAAAGAACTAGCAAGTACCTGTGGGTTTCGAGATGAGACAATGGAGATATGAGGCCAAGTTATTCAGGGGTGTGCCTCGGCAAAATTGAGGGAGCGAATCCTGGAGGAGTCGGGGAATCACTGGCAGACATACTTACCCTGGGAAGAACAAAGGAACTCTCCAAAGCAAGGGCAGCACACATGGAGGCTGCTCTCCAAACTCCCATCAAAACTGAGCCTGTGAATGTAGTTGCCCCGACTGCCACGGTGTCACCATTTCGGACAAGAGGCTCCAGAGTACGATCATGCAGATACTGCAGAGGACCATCACATAGGCCGTCAGAGTGCCCAGCGAAAGGAAAGAGGTGCACGGCATGTGGAAAGATGAATCATATCATGAAAGTATGCCGATCTAGCAAAAGACGGGCTACGAGACCCCAAGTGAACATGATTCCAGAGTCTCAGGAACAAAACAGTGACATGGATGATGACGATCGAGAAGAACACACGGTACACTCGGTGTTCACTGTAGGGTCAGCATCTACGGCACAGATTCGCCTGCCACAATGCCAAGTCCTGGTAGGAGGGTGCCCCTCGACTGCCATCGTAGACACCGGAGCTACCATAAACATCCTGTCACGTGAGGCCTACCAAGAAATGACACCTCCTCCACCACTAATACCTGCCAAGATAAAGGTTTTTGCGTATGGTCAAACCAAACCCCTGGCCATCCGAGGGAAGTTCAGGACCACCATCGCCTACGACACACAAGAGGTGGAGGCACTAGGGTATGTGATGGAGGAAGGACATGGAATGTTGCTGGGATGTAAGTCAGCAGAAGCTCTGGGCATCGTCATGTTTGCCTTCGGAATACACCGAGACGGAGTGAGTCAAATCCTGGAGGAATTCCCAAAAGTGTTCGATGGCATTGGGTGCTTACTTGATAAACGGATACATCTACACATTGATCCCTCGGTGCAACCAGTGGCCCTTCGACACAGGCAAGTCGTATTTCACCTGAGGCCCCTGGTAGAAAAGGAACTGAGCAAACTCGAAGAAGCAGGGATCATTGAAAAAGTGGAAGGCCCTACCCCCTGGGTATCCCCGATTGTGGTCGCGCGAAAGCCCAAACAGCCGGGGGAAGTAAGAATCTGCATGGACATGAGAATTCCCAATGCTGCGATCAAGCGTGAAAGACATCTAACCCCAACTATTGACGACCTGATAGGGGAACTAAGTGGAGCCAGCTGGTTCTCAAAGCTTGACCTTCGGGCTGGGTATCATTAACTCGTTCTCGACAAACAGTCCCGATACATCACGACATTTTCCACGCATGTCGGCCTGCGACGATAGAAGAGGTTGAGCTTTGGGATATCGAGTGCAGCGGAGGTATTCCAAAGTACCATCAAAGAACTTCTCGCGGATCTCCCAGGAGTAGTTAATGTCAGTGATGACATTCTTGTCCACGCAAAGTCCATACAGGAACACAACAGTCGGCTGAGGTAGGTGCTCCAATGGATACAAGACTCTGGACTCATGTTGCATAGAGACAAATGCAAATTCCTTAAACAAAGGCTACAGTTCTTTGGGTACATATTCTCAGCAGAAGGAGTGGCTCCGGACCCTGAAAAGGTAAAAGACATCAAAGAAGCCCCGGCTCCCACCAATGTGACGGAAATGCGCAGCTTCCTGGGGATGGTGAACTACTGCGGTAGGTTCATCAAGGACCTATCCTCGTTGACCACGCCATTGAGAAAGCTGACCAAAGCATCTGTTCTGTGGGTGTGGGGTCCGGAACAGGACATGGCCTTCCAGGCTACCAAGGACGCACTATTGAGCACTACCACGCTGAGATACTTTGATCCCCGACAGCAAACTCAAGTCGCTGTCGATGCCGGCCCAAAAGGATTAGGGGCTGTCCTCCTACAACGGCCAAGGGAAGAAGATGAGTGGGCTCCAGTGGCCTTTGCGAGTAGGTCATTGACGGCTACAGATCAAACATATTCACAAATAGAAAAGGAGGCGATTGCCGTGCATTGGGGGTGCCGGCATTTTCACTTATATGTTTATGGAAAACCGTTCCTGGTTGCCACTGACCACAAGCCGCTTATCCCATTGTTCACAGGAACCACGTCAAAGCCTTCCCTCGCATCGAGAAATGGATGCTGCAGTTGCAGGAATACAATTGCAAAATTGAGTACCACCCAGGATCAAGCAACCCAGCAGACTATCTGTCTCGTCATCCCAGAGAAGCTACGCTTAGCGAGATGGAGGATGCAGAAGAAACTGAGGAATATGTTCGTTACGTAGCAGATCGGTCACGTCCGTTGCCCATATCTCTAGAAGAATTGTGCCAAGCAACTATCCAGGATGACTGTCTACAGAAAGCATTGGAGGCAGTGAAAACCAACAAATGGCATGTTCTCAGAAGTCAAGGGGTAGCATTCACTCCTGAGGCCCGGAAAGTGATTGAAAGCCTGTATCAGGTGAGGCATGAACTGAGTGCCGATCCAAATGGGTGCTTACTCTGAGGTCACAGACTGGTCATACCCTCAACCTTGGTGGATAGAGTGGTTGGTTTAGCTCATGCTGGTCACCAGGGAATGGTGAAAACTAAAGGGAGACTCAGAACCAAGGTCTGGTTCCCTCTTATGGATGACAAAGTTGAAGAGGTAGTGAGATAATGTCCGTGGTGTCAAGCTACCGGTGAACCGAATCCTCCAGCGCCTATTGCGATGGAACGGCGACCTGAAGGCCCATGGATGAGTGTGAGCATGGATTTTGGAAGCCTCCCTGATGGGAGACATTCCATGGTAGTGTAGATGACTATTCGAAATATCCGGAGGTTGAGGTATTGTCATCACTGAGCGCAGGAGATGTTATACCTAAGCTGGAAAAGGTAATGGCTACCCATGGACTCATCAGAGAGATAAAAACTGACAATGGTCCTCCCTTCCAGGGGCAGGAATTTGCATCATATCTGACATCACTAGGAATTGTGCACAAAAAGATAACGCCAAAGTGGCCACAAGCAAATGGAGAAGCTGAGCGTTTTATGAGGACTTTAAACAAGGTTATCCGCATAGCAGTGGCCAATGGTGACTCTGTGGAATGGTCCATATATTCTTTTCTTAGAGATTACCGGCAGACTCCACACACATCCTCTGGTCGTGCTCCAGGACATTTGTCAATGGGGAGAGTTGTGAGTGACTCTATTCCACATCACCCACGATGGGTTCCAGAGGGAATAAATGATCACGCTGTTGATTGCAGGAGGAAAAAGTTGAATGAACAAGTCAGCAAACGGCACAGAGCGGAAGTTTCACGTCTCAAAGTAGGAGACTTGGTCCTAATACAAGACAGACATCCAGGCAGCAAGTTCAGGCTTCCGTTTGAAAAAGATCCCTGGTGCATTATCCAAATTCGGGGTACGCAAATTACTGTCAAAAGAGGCGTGGAGCTGGTGACCAGCAATGTGTCAGCCTTCAAGAAGTATTACGGGTCTCCTGAAGCGGAGCTGAGTCCCCAGGATGGAGGATCCTGTGATCGAGGCTGGGAGGGCTGGTCAGAAGCTGATGTTGAAGCACCGAGAGCTGGAGGTGTGGACTCATCTTCACAGTCTCCTGATGTCAGTCGAGGTTTGTCTGGGACTCCTGGGATCACGGAAGACGACAGTAAGTGCCGGGACAACCGCACTCAATATAACCTGAGAAGGAACCCTGAGCCATCCAGTAGACTACGAGACTATCATTGTTAGACCTGCACCTGAGATGGCTGAAGTTTTGATAAGCTGTCTGACAATGACATATCTTATGATGGTGTGGTGATTTCTTTTCAAGTAAAGTTTTGTTATGTTTGTTAAATTTCGTTTTTGTGGAGGAATGTTGTATCGCTCATCGCAATATCTGATGTTGGGTCTTACCCATCGCGATGATTGGTCATGGGGGTAATCTGAGACCTTCCCCGAATACGCCTCTGTTTTTGGTTTCGCCCGCATTACGCGGGTGTGTTGAATAAATGGTGATGCACGTGCGCACGGCGTCAGAGCCAACACACGCGAGCACGATTAAACACCCACACTGTGTGCTCTAATTATTCTAGCCAGCGCACGCTGCATGTTACCAAAAGGCCTGATCTCTTCTCACGTGTCGGGATGCTTAATAACCAAGGTCCCGACACAACAGCGGCCTGTATTGTAAAGCTGTTGGGGGCAAGCAAGGATACCAGTATGTGACAGTGTATTGCTGGTTTGGTACGTCTTAGGTTAACTATAAGGCATTCGGGGGCATAAGTTGGGCCTCCGGGAGTGTTTGGCTGGGTGGAAACGATATTGAGGACATTTAAACTTTAAAAAAGGTGTTCCTGTCAACCACCGTTGGAACGTTCATGCTGCTACGCGCTGGACTGCCGTGAGCTGCTTACCCGGGGTAGGAGTCCACGAGCTGCAGGATTCAAGATGATAGCCGCGGGCTCATAAGGGCACGAGCCTCAGCACCTGTTGTGGTTGTTGTTCCCATAACGAATGCATTGATGTTTCCTTAATGACCGCCCAGCAGAACCAGCTTCAGCGAAGGAACCGTTGTGATGTCATCGAAGGCTGTGGGAGGTCGGTGCGGTCGCGCTGAGCTGGCGCGGCATGTACGCACCAGCCATTTAGGATTGGCTGTGTGCGTCCCTGTTGCTGCGTGTACGTGCTAAATGTTATGACATGCCTAGTGATATTACAAATTATTACAAGCATGGTGTTACTGGCTTAGTTGGCATGAGCCCCACTTTAAAAGCGGTTTGCCTGGGATTATTTGTGATTCAGCGTGTTCAGTTTTGGTTATTTTGAAATTGCCTGGGGCCTGGGTGGCAGGCAATGATTAAAATTCAGCAGCACGTAGAGGTGTTGAGATGCGCATGAAACATTTTATTTGGCTGTATTGTTGTTGTGAGGAAAACGTGTGGAGGGAATCTACAGCTATGTGTGTGCACCTGACTGGATGTGGTAATGCAGATGTCTTCTTTGTGGCACATATTATATATATTTCTAAAGCCATGCATTTGTCCGTGCATACTGTCATGAAGGTTTGGGTCTTTATTGTGTACCATGCCTAAGGGGCTGTTGTCTGTGGTTGTGAGGACAAAGCAAAAGACACACAAATGATTTCTAAAGGTAGCATTTTCAGAATTGTGAATTAAAATCCAACTCTATCATTAAAGAGGAGTTTAAATTACAATTCTTTAGAAACCAAACATGATATTTCTACCTATTCTAAAATACAAGCATTAATTAAATAAATATTATCACTTATTTAATAAAATAAGGCAACTTAATGTTATCTCATAAGAGAGATGGGCCTTACAATATTGCAAAAATAAAGTCGACTTTTTTATTACCAGAACATGTAAAACTTAAAAGTACATGTCCAACTTTTTAAATACACTGCACCCTGCCCTATGGGCTGTTTAGGGCCTACCCCAGGGGTGACATATGTATTAAAAGGAAGGTTTAGGGCTGGCAAGGGGCTTATTTTTCCAGGTCAAAATGACAGTTTAAAACTGCACACTGGCTACAATAGCAGGCCTGACACATAATTTCAAGGGTTACTTAAGTGGGTGGCATAACAAGTGCTGCAGACCCACTAGTGCCATTTAATTTACAGGTCCTCGGTACATGTAGTACCACTTTACTAGGGACTTACAAGTAAAATAAATGTGCCTATTGGGTGTAAGCCAATTTTACCATCTTTTAAGGAGAGTACACAAGCACTTAAGCGCTGGTTAGCAGTGGTAAAGTGCACAGAGTCCTAAAAGCCAATGAAAATGGGTTCAGAAACCAGAAGGGATGAAGGCAAAAAGTTTGGGGATGTCCCTGCAGAAAGGGCCAAGTCCAACCCTCATCCTCTCCTCTTACCACTGAGAGCTGTGATGGGAGTGACGCATCAGCTCTCCCCTCGTTGGTAAAGCTTCACTCCTGCTGCTTTTTTGCATACTAGTATTATTTATGCATGCTAGTTTTTGTATGCATTAGCATTTCGAAGCAGACCTTTCAGCTTTGCCAATGTTTTTTTAACATTTGTGGTGAGTTTGGAACTAAACCAATATCACTAATTTTTGTTCTGAATAAGACTACAAGCACTGCAACATTGACTTAAGGAGCGTGTGAGTGGGGACATGCAAATGTAAAAGTGTTGGAGCCTTAAGAAACCAGATATGTGTTTACTAGCACTCTCAATCTTCCCCGACCTGGGAAAAACCGAAAGAGTGTTCATATCTATACGACATCATCAAGCTGATGCTACTGCTCTTTTAGATGGCCATCTGGTCCAAACCCCAGGCATTGTTTACCTGCATGATTCTCTATGACATTTTGAGGTCAAAACATGTAAGGTTCCATTCCCTTGCTGGATTAAGTTAAAAATGTATGTGTAAAGTGATGGCACTTCACACTTGTTCAGCCTCATCAGCAAACTTTGAGTCCAACTAGCTTTCCGTGCCTACCAACAAGCAGAAAGCGAAAGTGTGAAACTTATGAAACCAGTAATTAAATGTTATTTACTAGGACTAGAACCATACTTCCTAAGGATAAGAAATCTTCTTGAAAGGGATCTGCTAATAGGGCTCACACATATAGGGAACATGATGTATTGCACTGAAGCATTTGTATAGCACTTACTTCTCCTATGTAGGACACTGAAACACTTATCCACATGGATAGCACACTACACTGTGCGAGTATGTGGTTTGAAGCGTGTTGTCTTTGCTTTCAGTCTATGTGGGAAGTGTTTCCATGTCATGCATGATGCCCACCAAATGTAGTTATCATTTTATGGAACACAGTGCTTGCTACTCTGTTTGATGAAGAGGTGTGAATGATAGACACACATTTTTTGCTGTTTTGAGTATGATGGCAGTTCTGATTAGCTCTGCAGGCAAATTTATTGTGTTGGTAACTTTTTATTTTATGATCGCAATCCAATTTCCTATACTTGCTGTGGCAAGAGATCACCCACTCGGATCTTATGGATTGGAGGAAGTAATAGGTGTAAAGATGGTGTGAGGAAACTTTGCTTTACATTCTTCTCCTCTGTTTTTTCTAGCTGCACATTGACAAGAAGAAAGGAGATATTTATGGAAAATGTTTATTTTTTTACCTTCTTAAGTAAACATAGAAAGTTTAGAAGCTTTCTGCACATTTCTACTGCAACTTTCTTTAAAAAAAAATAACTTGTATCAAACAGCTTCTAAAATCATTTTTTTGCAAAAAATATCTAACAGCTTTTTTAAGTGTTTAATTTTGCACTAGTGATTCTATGTTTATTCTTCATGTTTACGTACATGTTCCCTCTTTATATGAAAGAGCTACAAACCAAGGATTTAAGTGATTGATTGAAAAAGTGATAATGCCATGTGTTATAAAGAATAAAGTCCCCCCTGCCCCACATGATAAGGATAATGCAAGTCAACTGGGAGTTCCATAAACCTTTAAAACAACTCAGCCTTCAGCCTCAATCCTCTATATGGTCATGGAACTCCTTGGCGACTTGCAATAGCCTTATCATGTACAGAAGTGGGTACTTTTTCCCCATATATTATAGGATGGAAGTGCTCATAGTTGTCTTTCCCAAGTGGCTGGCTCACAGAAGATATTCTTTTTGTCTCTGTGTTGGCAGCTCAATAAAAACTAAAATGCATTTGATTTATTTTTATTTTGTTATTCAAAATATATCTAACTCTGAATTGCTGACTTTTTAAAATTAACCTAAGAATATTGGGTTGCAAGTAGTGTAGACTAACCATTGAACATGTCATGATGCTTCAGACCTTATCAACATGCTGTGGGGTGAGGGCGTTTGAACAAGAAGCACCATTTAACATTATTAAAACCATTGTATACAACATTGAATTCTTAGTAAATTGATCTGCTTCACACCAAGGAACATGATATCTACATTTCGTGCTCAGTCCTAAAGGCTAGCTGACCGGTCTGGAGGCTTAGTGGAGCAAAGCATCCATTGAAGGAATTCATTCTCTGCCCTTCATCACAGGCTCACAGCAGCAGGTCCTGTCAGCATTGCATCCTGCTCAGGTCGATAAAATGATTACCATTAACTTGAGTAGCAATTAATCATTCAGTGCCGAGGTGCCCACATGATTACAAATGCTTGTTATATTATCTGTTTACTGAAAATGTGCATGATATAGACCCAGCGTAAACAGGTAGGACGCAAGTGCTCCCGTCATGCTTTGCATCTAGGAGGCCGGCTTCCGGGCGAGCCACTGTAGTTCAGAGAACAGCGTCTGCCGGTGCCTGAGGCAAGAACTGGCAGAATCAGGTGTACATCGGATGAAAGCAAAAACACCGAAGTCTGCAGTAAGGATGTGAGCGTACGGTGGGGGAAGTGAGTGAGTGGCTACCTCAAGGGGCTTCGCTAGATTTCTCCCTGGGAGGACGGTAAGGGCTGGGTGATCCACGAAAGTGTGGCTTATGGTTTCCTGAGCGCTCCCATATTTGTGCCCGGCTAAGATCAGCCAGGATTATATGTTTGTCTGTGGGCAGGTGCCGTCTGTGAAAGGAATGGTGCTGCCGGACTGTAAGGAACATTTTTAAAAAAGAGAGAAAGAAGAAGCAGCAAAACTGCAGGAAGCGGATAAGCAGCTTAAAAAGCTGTAAAGCACTCGTGTAGCTTTTGGTGGCCTTCTTGTTAGAAGGAGGTGCATTCACTAAAAATATAGGGGCATATTAGCAAGACCCACGTTAAAATTATCGCCGTTTTAGCGGCAGGAAACTGCCGCTAAAACGGCGATAATGGGCTTGCTAATATGCGTTATGGAATTCCAATAGAAGCCCAGGTTAGGCTAGCGACCACGTCCCCTCTTGGCTTATTTGGGCCAATGAGACGGGCTACAGTGCGTGAGACAGCTGGGCGAGGACGCACTCCTGCAAAGATAAAGTTGGTCCAAATGAGAAAGGCTCGCCAAAACCTTTTGATGGATGGTATTTGTAAAACTGTCGACCTCATAAGTATTTTAAAAACACCACTTCAGCAGTCAGACACTAAGAAGGAGTAGCAAGACTCTCTGGTGAAATACAGGGCTCATTGGGCACTCAGGAAGGATATGGCGATAAACCAAATGCTGGTGTCTCTGATGTAATACCACCAGAGGAGATGGGCCTCTTGTTTGTGATAGCTGCTACTGTGCTACAGGGTTCTCTTAATTCTACGATCTCAAGTTAAACTCAAGACTCGTTGAATGGTCCCAGCCCCCATGGAACTCAAGACCAGCAGAATATTTTGGAAAAACCTCAATACCCTCTGTTTGGCAGAAAAACGTCTTGCCCACCATGCTTGCGGGATAAAGCAAATTCTTCTTTAAAAAAAACAGAGGAAAGGGAAAAAAAGCTAGCAATTTCAGGTCTTCAGACCAACAAATCTAATAATCATTTCTGTGAAGCTGCTCATTGCGAGTTTGGGGGCCACAACGGGCCATTTCCCCAGCCGGCGGTATTCGGGTCAAGCACTGGAAAACTTTTATCCAGTGGGGCTCAGAGAGAATTAATAGAGGATACTCAGTTGGGAGATGTGCGACAGCAGATTCTAGGAGAACTTAGAGAGATGAGGAGTGCTCACGAGAAAGCTCATTTGGAGGTCCAGACGCAGCTAAGCAATTTAAATCAAGTTAATTCGAGACTATCGGAAGCAGAGCAACATATAGCTTGTCTAAAGGATTTTCAGAATTGCTCAGAATTCCATATTGCTCAATCAAACTGAAAAATTCGGGATCTACACACAAAGCTTGATGAGCTGGAAATGACTTGTAGGTGCTCAGATTTGCATTTTATAGGGAATTCCAGAGGGCTGCGAGGTGGCCAGGACCCAATTAATTTAATCTCAGGCTTGATCCATCAATATGTTCTTCCAGATAATTCTGCAAAACCCGAAGATCTTTCTATTATGTGTGTTCATCAAGTGCCCTTTGCGCAATCCCCTAATGCAAACTTCCCACGTCCATTTGTGGTCAACTTTGGGGATTTCCGGATAAAAGAGAAGGTTCTGTCCGAGGTTATAAAATCAAAGGATTTTCATATGATGGACAAGGGACATTTCAATATCTTTTCGGACATGTCTGCAGTTGCAGCTCGCCGTCAGTGGGAATTTAGGCTGATGATTGAACCCCTCAGGAAGCAAGGGATTCAGCCACCCTGGTACAAAAATCTAAGCTAAAAGTGCTGGTAGACAGCCAATTTCAGATTTTGGGATCAACTGAGCAAGCAAATAATCTTCTATCACAAAGGAAAGGCCGCTTAAATTAAGCGATTGATTGGGACAAAGTGCCAGACTTTGATATACAGATAGAATATTAAAAACGATGGATTGAAAAGGTTGATTAAGTTCTTTGCCTTTATATGATGGGTTTTTTCATTCAGAAACGCGGCAACTTGAGAAAATGGCTTTCGAGTGCCATTTCAAGGCACTCACTTAAGGGGAGGGTGGGAGGGTTAGGGGGCAGGCAGTCTCGATGGGGGGACCCAGGATGGGGAGAGTTCTCTAGGATGCACTGCCTGGGGGGAAGAGTGTGGAGGGGGTGGGGGAGTAGAGAGGGTGATGGGTAGGAAGATCTAGGTTTGGGAGGGATGAAGGCTAGGGGGTTTGAGGGAGGACAAAAACGCAAAACATGCAATAGCACAGCCGGATTGGAGGGCTTGTTCTCATGTATAGGTGTGGTTGAAATTCTTATTTTTTTATGGCTCCTCAACAGTTAAAATTCCTTTCATGTAACGTCAATGGCTTCCATAATAGAATGAAGTATGGGGCAATGTTAGCATGGTTTAAATCGCTTCAGGTGAAGATAATTTTCTTACAGGAAACGCTTTACAAAAATGGGACAACTCTGGGGAAAGCTCCTGGGTATGTTCAACACAAATTTTATGCTTCATCTAAGTATGCTATTAGTGGGGTCGCTATTCTGGTGGTCAAAAATATTCAATGCAAAATTGCCAAAGTCCACAGAGATTTAAATGCGAGATGGATCTGGGTTCAAATGAGGATTTTTTCCCAGCTGTTAAACTTGGTGAGGTTTTATAGTCCAATAGGAGAATCCCCTGAGGCCCTGCAGTCTCTCTATGATTTTGCAAGGCATGAGGCTGGTTTCAATATGATAGGAGGCGATTTTAATATTCTCCCAGAGCCAGCAATAGATTCATCTCGGGACAATAAACTTCAGAGAAAGCCAAGATCAAGCATTATGTTACGCACTTTGATGCGAGATTTCGCATTGATAGATTGATGGCGTAGCGACCATTTGATGGATAGGATATATGCTTGCCATTCAAAAAGGTTTTATTCATCCTCTCGAATTGATTCTTTTTTACTCTCACATGCTCTGCTAAGAGATCAATCAGAGATAATAGCAAATCCTTTTCCCGATCACGCAGTCATTACAGTCAATTTGCTTTTTTCAGATCAGCAACATGGTCCTTCGATAGATCCTTAATCACTAATGAACAGTGGGTATGTCAAATGTGCTAGCTGATTGAAGAGTTTTTTTAGTGTAATGTAGGCACGGGTTCTATATTCATGGTTTGGGGTGCATTTAAAGCTTTTTTTAGGGGAGAGGTGATAGCTTTCTGGTCTTTTTTAAGGCAGAGGGAAGGTAATCTGAGTCAGCAATTGCAAACAGCACTTAATCAAGCAACAGCCAACTACTTAACCTCCCCTACGAGAGAGACCAAGTTCGATCTTGCTAAAGCTAAATATGATCTGCAAGACCACTTTACATCTAGAGAAATAGTAAATTATAACTCAGTTCTTCATAAACGATACGAGGAGAATGAACACATAGGCAAGTACTTAGCTTGGTGGACTAAGCAAAAATCTAATATGAACTCCATCAAGCAGATATTTGATTCTACCTCGTCCTGGATGGTGACTCATCCACAGGAAATAGCGGGTGTGTTTCTTCACCATTATACAAAACTTTACTCGGATTCACAGAGTACGCCAAGTGAGATGGTGGAAAGATGGTTGGGAGGACTAAATATTCACACAAGTACAGCAGAGCAGGGTGACACTCTAATCACTCCAATTACTTTAGGAGAAGTTGCTCAGGCAGTGAAGGGATCTTCCATGGCAAACACCTGTGGGACTGATGGGATCCCTGTAGAGATCTATAAGCTGTTTGCACCCCAATTGAATAAATTTTTAGTCGGTTTGTACAACAATATCTTAGAAGGGGGTGAAATCCCAGATTTTTTAAATTCAGAGGTGAGCTTCTTAAAAAAGGTAAACCGAGGATGATGCAAACTCGTATCGTCCTATAAATGTACTTAATTCAGATTATAAATTGTTTATGAAAATTATGGCAAATCAACTTGCGCAAATAGTACCTAGTGTTATTTATAAGGACCTGAATGGGTTCCTTCAAGGAAGGAGCATGTCTATCAATATGCATTATTTAGTTCAGGCAATCGATTATTTCTCAGTAAAGGAGCTTAAAGCTGTAATCATAATGCTAGACTCAGAGAAAGCGGTTGACATGGTGCAGTGGAACGTCATTTTTTCTGTATTAACTAAATTTGCTTTCACATTTATGTTTGTACGAGTAATTAGGAATTTATATGTCAACACCAAGGCGTCCATAATAGTGAACAGAGAGTTAACAGGGGAAATTTCTAATAGCCACGGGACCCCCCAGGGCTGTCCCCTGTTTCCAATTCTATTTTCATTATTTATAGAGCTTTTGGCCTGTGCTCTCAGGCAAGACCAAACAATTCGACCAATAGAAGCTTCTACTTGGACAGAGATCAGACACTTTGTTGGTAAAGCTGCTTAATCATAGAAAATGTCTCTTTTAGCAGGTTTTTAAACAAGAATCATGAAGGAATAAGTCGTATATGTATATATTTGATTTTTTTTTTAAATGTTGTCGTTTTGCAATGGTTTTAATTAACTATGCAAATAAAATGTATACCCTTAAAAAAAATAGAAGCTTCTACTGGATGTCATTTAGAAATTGCTCATTTTATAATAGAGTGAGCTACAAATCAGTTAGAGCGGCAAACTTGAGAAGGATGGTGTTCTTTAGCAAATGGATGTTGTACTACACTCCAGCAAAGCTTCATAAAATGTCTCCAGGTGTGGAATCTCTTTGTTTCAGGTGCAAAGAAGCGAATGGGGACTGGCTGCATGTTTCATTTACATGTCCTCTTTTGTTCAATTTTTGGATAGACGTTTTTGAAAATCAGCCAGTTGCTGCAGTGTAATCTTCTCCCTGGCCCTTACGCTGCTCTGTTTGGTATAGCGCTATCCACAGGGGAAATGACCATTGGGCAGCGTCAGATGGTTTTTATTTCTACTTTGGTTGCGAGGTCATTGATTCTGGCTAATTGGAAATCAGATAACATTCCAACACTTTCCCAATGGATTTTAAAGATGCAAAGAGATTATTCACCAGACGTTTTGTATGCAAAAAGAGTGGGTTCTATCATTGAAGTAGCCAGGATATGGAAAAAATGGAAATCTAGTGGGTAATCATGGAAAATGAATTGGGGAGAGTATCATGCCTGGCAATGTTAGAGATGATATGAGTCATTGTTATAGCTGATGTCACTTTATTTTATTCATTTGCACTTTATATTCAACATTGCCATGATATTGGGATTAAATGGGAAAGATCTGAGGTGTGAATACGAGGGGAAGGAAGGATAATTGCTATTGTCGTTCATTCATAAGGGGGATCTATCGTATAATAATTATGAATTTTGTAGTTTAGAATGTGGTATCGATGAACTGCGATTTATGAAAAATATAAGTTGTAAGTTATCTGTGCTGTGCATGAGTGCAAAAGAAAAAAGAAAAAAAAAGAAAATGTGCATGATTTGGTTTGGACGTTATTACAGTATATTATCATGCTTCGTATACGTGCTTATGATGTTTTTCCTGGGTCAAAATCAACAGATCGGTGGATTTAGCATAATAAATACAAATGTACAAATATTACTGTATTCGCGATGATCACCCTAAATTACCTTCCAAAATATGCTGAATTTGGCACCTAGAAACCTTGTTCCTAATCCCTATGTCGTCCCGAAACCGAAAAAGATGTTGCATAAAAGGCAAATCACTTTAACTCCCTGCCCTTCAAGTGCACATATATGTAATGTAAATATTTCGAAACTAATCAATTCCATGCCCTCCCCCTCCCCCCACCAACCTCCCCAATACATACACCCTGTTATCTGTAATCTGGTGTCAGCTGGACCTCACACACCACACTTTTCTACGTGCCGCCTAATGTTTGCAATGCTGCCCTAAAAGCAGTAAGGGGCTGCTTCTCGCTACATTAGATGCCCCAAGAAAAGACCCATATTTCCACCCAATCTACTATGCTGATCCTAACTATACCTACACGTGACACTACAAGGAATGAGAATGAATTACATGCATCGCTTTACAGGGCAGTTTTTCCCTGACGAATGGAAATTTTCCACTTGTAAGTAGGCAATTTGTATGTGTGTTCGTAATTATTGTAGTATTACAGAGCTTTAATCCAGTGCTTAACAGTGATAAAGGGAGCGGTACAACAGTTTCAGGGAAGTAAAATAAATGGTTTACATTCACATAATTAAGAGTCGTTTGCAAATGCTAGGAAATGGTCTTTTAGCGTTTTTTAGGTCTCGCCTACGCAGCGCGCATGTGCTGCTAGGAAAGAGACCTCTTGAAATCGATTCCGCTTTTGGCTTTAAAACGGGCACGCGTTGCATTGCTTTTAATGGCAACGCGTGCACGTTTGGCGATTCCCTTGCGGGCGCGAGCTTTGGCACCATCTGTTTCTAATTAACTTGGAAACAAATGGTGCCCCTGCTCGCGCACGCAAGGGAAACGCTGTGTGGCTTTTTTTTTTTTATTGCGCGCGCTGTTCCCATCTGAACTGCTTGCCTTTCACGCGCGCGCTTGTTTACATTGAGCGGCACTTTAAAGCGCGATGCAAAAATAAACACGCTGCTGTTTGCGTCTCGGCCGCGCTTGTTTTAAATTCTAGCTCTGTTTTGTCATCGCCGCTTCTGCTGGAGGAGATATAACTAGTAGACCCCAGACTTTCAGTATCCTGTTTCCTCTAATCTGACATTCCTTACAAACTAAATGTATAAATAATATATATATCTCGCCAAAACATATATCAGTGTTTTCCTGCATTCTGAAGAACAATAGATTTGAGTGAAATGGTTTAGACGCTTTAAGACGCGCTGATGGTATTTGAACATGTCCTGCAACACGTTTCCCTCTTCGGCTGCGATGTCGTGCACGCCGTGTACTCTGTGACAGTAGTGAGTGCACACGTGGCTTGTGGATGTCTGATGCCTGATGTATGATGATTGATGTCTGATGCTTGTGGATGTCTGATGCCTGATGTCTGATGCTTGTGGATGTCTGATGTCTGTTGCTTGTGGATATCTGATGCCTGATGCTTGTGGATGTCTGATGCCTGATGCTTGTGGATGCCTGATGCCTGATGCTTGTGGATGTCTGATGCTTGTGGATGTCTGATGCCTGATGCTTGTGGATGCCTGATGCTTGTAGATGCCTGATGCCTGATGTCTGATGCTTGTGGATGCCTGATGCCTGATGATTGTGGATGTCTGATGCCTGATGATTGTGGATGTCTGATGCCTGATGATTGTGGATGTCTGATGCCTGATGTCTGATGTCTGATGCCTGATGCCTGATGCCTGATGCCTGATGTCTGATGCCTGATACTTGTGGATGTCTGATGCCTGATTTCTGATGCTTGTGGATGTCTGATGCCTGATGCCTGATGATTGTGGATGCCTGATGCCTGATGCTTGTGGATGTCTGATGCTTGTGGATGTCTGATGCTTGTAGATGTCTGATGCTTGTGGATGTCTGATGCCTGATACTTGTGGATGTCTGATGCCTGTGGATGTCTGATGCCTGTGGATGTCTGATAATTGTGGATGTCTGATGCCTGATGCCTGTGGATGTCTGATGCCTGTGGATGTCTGATGCCTGTGGATGTCTAATGCCTGATGTCTGATGATTGTGGATGTCTGATGCCTGATGTCTGATGTCTGATGCTGGTGGATGTCTGATGCCTGATGTCTGATGCCTGATGTCTGATGCCTGATATCTGATGCCTGATGTCTGATGCCTGATGCTTGTGGATGTCTGATGCCTGATGTCTGATGCTTGTGGACGTCTGATGCCTGTTGCTTGTGGATGTCTGATGCCTGATGCTTGTGGATGTCTGATGCCTGATGCTTGTGGATGTCTGATGCCTGATGCCTGTGGATGTCTGATGCCTGTGGATGTCTGATGCTTGTGGATGTCTGATGCTTGTGGATGTCTGATGCTTGTGGATGTCTGATTCCTGATGCTTGTGGATGTCTGATTCCTGATGCTTGTGGATGTCTGATGCCTGATGTCTGATGCCTGATGCTTGTGGATGTCTGATGCCTGATGCTTGTGGATGTCTGATGCCTGATGCTTGTGGATGTCTGATGCTTGTTTTTTCATGTCCCGGAAACTGATGCCTTGCATGGCAATCACGTCACGGGCAGGAACTAACACGATTGGCCTTTTGACATTGTTGAGCCATTGGTTCTCTGGTCGATGGCCCTCTAGCAAGATGTTTCTGACAGCCGAGGAGGCTGAGGCTCCGCCTTCAATAGTGCTTATTAATATGTGAAACAAATGAGTGCAGGGGGCCAAAGTTTTTCCGAGGAGGCTGCCAAAGGCACCACCCACATCAATGATTAGCGCTGCCCATTTTCACCACTGTTGCTGCCTTCATAGCCAATGACCAAAGCCGAATTGCAATGAGTGAGTGAAGCAAGAGAGGCTGCATTCCTAAGGACTGCTTGGGAGGTTCACCCACTGAGAAGGTTTTGAAATAATTGGGTTAAAGCGTGGATTTTTTAGCACAATTTTCACTTTATAAATGTGCAAAAACCCAGCATCTGTGAAAAGGTTCCCTAAAGCGGCACTCATGAAATAATCCATGCCACCAATCAAGGAAGACGAGGTCCAATCCTGCGCATCCTCAAAGCTTAAGTCTAATTTGTTTAAAAACGTAGGGAGTTAAAAATGTTGAATTACAGAGCATGGCATTCGAAAGCCTTTGGGTAAATTACTAGTTTGAAGAAGACGTCTTGGGCTCAGCCAGGGATGGGAGCTACGCTCCAGGGCCTCTTCCATCCCACGATGAGGTTAAGACAGGTCAGGGGGCAGAGAACCAGAGAGGTCAGATCTACCACTGAAGGGATCACAAGCTTCGTTTTAAAGCTCATGTTCAGACATCATTGATCCGGTGATGTTGCAGGTCAGAGACGTGTACATACATTTCTCGCTCTTGCTCAGTATCTGTCTGGCTCGGCCAGTGGGGTGGGTCTGACATCTGCAGGCTGAAATACAAAGGTGCCTTTATCACCTGATACCTCTGAGACTTCACCTTCCATTCATCTCTCCTCTTCATTGGGTCTTACTTCTCTCTCACTTGCCACTTTTCCAACTCTTTTCCTTTAGCTCCCCAGGGGAGTGTAGTGCATTGACGAAACCAACAGTGTTAAGTGCACTAGAAGCACTTTATATGTTATAGAATCATTATCCGTCCTACTGGTATCCTTGCCTACCTCTCTCTTGCATATTCTTCCCACTGCACAACCTCTTCTATCTGTTGTGTCCTATGTTTATGTGTATGTGTATGAGGTTTCTAGTGGTCCTCGGCAGACTCCTTACAAGTATTAGTAATCTGGTGGGTGTGACTGGGTGTGGTTAATAAAGTTTGTGACGCAGTATGTTCAGTTAACGGTTGCATGTTGAAGAATAAAGATGTGCAAACCTGAGCTCCATGTGTGCCGGGGTCTGTTACACGCTCCCTGCTGGAGAAGATTCTACACTCTCTAATTCCCATGCTCAGCCTAGAGCGATGCAGGTGACTGTATACAAACAACATCTACCTTGCACCTGTTTCACCTCCCCCCTCTCTCTTTCTTTCTGTTGCTGTTCCTCATTATCCACAGTGCTTTGAAGTGGCCGAAGTGCAAAGCTAAGTACAATACAACTAGACTCTATATGATGCCTTTATTCTCCCAGCTCAGTGTGTATTTGCAATGACCCGTGTTATCCACTATGTTAGAAATATGTACACAATGTCCCAAAACCCTACATTCTAGTGGGTCAAAGCAGAGACACCGGTGCTTGGAGTGCAAATACCACTTATTTCAATTTTGAAACAGAATACAAGACACAGAGTGCATTGGCAGAATGAATTCTCCAGTGCACTCTGTGTCCAGCTCTCTATTTCAAGTTTTAAAAGGCTTAGTAAAAATGGCACTTTCATTGTGCTGCACTGAAACCGCCACACACACCTATGTGGCAAGGTTTCTTACTTGAATGGAATCAGGAGAAAGGAAATTAGTCAGCCTTGTTGTAACGCTGAGACGCGAGGGTAGCAGGTTTTGTACTCACATCCCAGCTGTTCACTGTGTGCAATTTCACTTTCCATATTGCATGAGAGGTCCATTGCAAAATTAACCCCTGGCAGCTTGCGTTCTTTTTATTCATCGTACTTTTACTGCAGGCAGGGGGGCAGCCCACAACTGACCTCGCCTTGGAAACCCACCAACTCACACCAAAAGTACGGTAGTCACAGATGTGAAGGCAGTGGGAGAGGGCAAGGCGGAGGCAGCATAGAACGGTACCCACAGAAAAGAATAACCAAGATAAAAGAGCTGCTCAAACAGTGTCCTTGAGATGCCTCACAGCAGGGACACGGGGGAGCAGGCGACAGCACACAAAGACAGCCAGAATAGAAGGGCTGCTATGACAGTGTTCTTGGGAAGCCACACGGCAGGGGCACAGTGAGCAGGCGAGTGGTCAGTAAGGATCCAGGGCAAGCGGAACGGCACTTGCAGCCTGGGCCAGGTGTGACGGCCCTCCACAAGGTCGGTAGCAAGGGAAGCCTAGAACCGCAAACACTGAGATCCCTGCAGAAGGGGCCACCGCGCAAGGTTAGTGCTGTCAGCTAGAAATGGAAGCGAAAACAAAAGGGGACAATGTCACTGATGAATGTGAAGTATAACAAGAAAACATGGGTTTTCGAATGACCAACCAGTAAGTTGCGAAATGTATGATCAATGTTTTGAAATAATAAACTGTGATCTTTTATGCACCATAAACTGTTGTCTTCTGAATGTTGTGAGAGGAAAAGGGGGTGCACTGTCTGGCCGAGAAGGAGAAGTGGGAGTAAACTCGCACGCCTGGGAGGGGTTCCAGTGAGGCCCATCGGCATCCATCAGCACAAATTAACCAATGAAATACAGAACCAAAGCAGTTCCCCCGCTTCGAATTCAGGCCTGGGGACGACTGTAGAGTGGTTGCAAAACCTGCTGATTTGGAGTGGGCGGAGTCATTACCACTCCTGGCATTGCCTGAATGAGAGCAAGATGAACATACAACAAGTAAATAAAAACTCTCTTCATAGAAAGTAATTGCCAAAGCTACTTTCAGAGTCGTGGTCTCCCTGCATCCTAATTGACTGAAGCATCAGTCGAGAGCTTGGATGATACAATCCCACCAATTTATTCAATTATACAGATGGCCAGAGAGGGCATAAGAAGGGGAGGAGTTGCAAAAGCACATTTTGGAGAGAAAGGATGTACTGTGCTCAAGACTGGCGCACGCGTGTCCAGCACCAAGGCAATAGCAACAGCTAAGTGCTCCCGCGACAATGGAGCTGTATTTGATGCATTTAGAGGATTTTCATCACCCCCTTGATGGTTGGGTTCTAGATGGCTGCCCTGAGTTACCTTGCCATAGATTTGACTCTGACTATGGTCTCCTAAACAGTTTTTTGCCACTATCATCAGTTTCGCAACCACTCCACTGTCAGTCCCATGCCTCATTTCAAAGCGGGGGAACAGCTTTGCTTCTGTATTTCATCAGTTAATTTGTGCCAATGGATGCCGATGGGCCCCACTGGTACTTCTTTAAGGCAACGGGTGCTCTGTCAGTCCCTTCCACTGACTTCTGTCCATAGGCCTGTTAAAAACAAGCATTTGCAATGCAATAGGTCTCGCATTTGCGAGATTTTCAGCTATTGGCATTGTAAATGACAATGCCTTTTATTTATGTGTTTAAAAAACCTGCAATAATAAAAGGCATTGTCATTTACAATACCAATAGGTCAAAGTTTCGAAAATGCGAGACCTATTGCATTGCAAATGCTTGTTTTTTTTAGCATAGGCCCAGTTGATTGACATGCATAATGAAGAGGGAACTCATTCCAAATTTTAAGAGCAAAAAGAGCGAATGAATGAAATTCAGAAACAGTGCTTGGAGGATGTGGAAGAATAACAAAAAAAGACAAGGACCTAGAACAAAGTACTTGAGTGGGAGTTTATAGAGAAACAATGGGATGTAGATAAAGAGAGACAGAGGAAGAATACGTTTAAAAAGAAGATGAAGAAACAAGTGAAGCTGAATAAGAAATGGGGCATACCTGTGAATAGTAAAGCAAGGAAAGCAGGAGGCAAATACAGGAGGTTTGAAAGTTCTGATTAGGAGGCCTGGTATATTTAAGAAGACCAGCATAGAGAAAATAACAATAGTTGAGACTAGAAAGAATCAAGCTTCGGAGAAGTAGTTTGAAAGCTGAAAAGGGAAGCACAGAACTGGTTTTATGAACGCTGTAGAGACAGTAGCGGTCCGTGGTAGGAGTGCCGGCCGGGCGGTGACGTGGGGTGGGGGAGGGGCAGGGTGGGGGGTAGTAAACCACGGATTACGGCCGAATACAGGTAAGTAAACATTTAAATAAATAAAACGAATTTCGTTGTGAGCGCTGCATTTGGCTATGCAGCGCTCACAACGAAATTCGTTTTATTTATTTAAATGTTTACTTACCTGTATTCGGCCGTAATCCGTGGTTTCCTACCCCCCACCCTGCCCCTCCCCCACCCCACGTCACCGCCCGGCCGGCACTCCTACCACGGACCGCTACTGTGTAGAGATGGAAGTATGAAACCACCAGTGGGAAAAGAGGAGGATCGCGGGCCACAAAGCACAGCCTCCTGTATATATCACACACACAAAGAGTGCTAGTGGACAGTATTACAAAAAGGTACAAGAGACTTTGGAGGAAGTAATATGTGTGTCTGAAAATAGCCCAGTCAAGCTAAAGGACAAAAGCCCTCACCCATCGTGAGGTGCATGCTTTCTCATAGGGCCCCCTCCAGAAACACCTAGCAACCCACCTCAGACAACCACCTCCTCAACAGCTCTCTATCTGGATTCAGCCCCAGTACAAAGACCAGTCTCATCGGCACCATGGAAAACATCCGGATGATCATCCTACTGGATCTTTCTGTAGCCTTCAACACCGTCTCTCACATCATCCTCACCCAATGACTGCATAAAGCCGGCATCCAAGGTCCCACACCTCTCTGAATTTGCTCCTTCCTGTCAGGCCCCACCAAGTTAGCCTGGCCTCTTCACCTTGGACACTGTCAACCTCATCTGTGGAGCACTGCAAGGATCCTGACTCAGCCCCACTCTGTTCAACGCCTACATGACCTCACTCTCCAGCATCATCCGCACCCACAGAATCTTTATCATATCCTACGTGGACGACACCCAGCTCATATTCTCCCTCGCTGGGAAGACCCCAATCAAACATACCAATTTCTCCAACTGCATGACCAAAATTGCCAGATGGATGAAAAACAAATGCCTCAAGCACAACACAGAAAAGCCGGAAGTAGTAATCTTCGGCAAAGACACCGCACCCTGGTACTCCACCTGGTGGTCTTGCTAACTCTACCCACACCCCTCCCTGCATCCTATGCAAAGAATAGTGATCAATAACCAACTTACCATGACCAGCCAAGTGAAAGCAGTCTTTGTCTACTGCTTCCACACACTCAAGATCTTCAAATGGCTCCCCACTAACATGCACAGAACTTTTACAGAAGCCCTCATCACCGGTATACTGGACTACGGCAATGCACTCTAAGCTAGAATCAGTACTCAATTGACCAGAAGATTCCAGACCATACAAAACTCAGTGGACAGGGTCACTCTCAACCTCCTATCACCTCACACCTCAATAAGTTCCATTGGCCCCGAATCCACAAACGAGCACTCTTCAAACTCCACACCAATACATAATAAGCTGCACACAACATTGACCCCAAGTACTTCAACAACCGCATACATTTCCACAAACCTACCAGACACTTCCTATCAGCCGGAGTCCTACTCACACACTCCACCTCTACCTTACTCCTAAAGCCTGGAACTACCAGCCTTGCACATCACAGTCTCCTCCTTAGTTCTTAAATTCTGCAAGAAACTGAAGACCTGACTCTTCACCTAGCCCCAACATTGACTTGGTCCATAAAGCTCCTGCTTCAATGCCAGGATACCCTCCCAGGTGAGTTGTGCACTCTACAAATACACATAAGATAAGATAACATAACACAATGCTCCACTATCCAAAGTCACAGTGGTGTGGGTACAACTCTGTATAAGGGAGAACTTGAGGTGTTAATGTTGAGTATAACTAATAAAACACTCCTCGTTGATCTCCAGTAAGCTTTATTGAGTAAAATACAGGAAGGTTACACCATGGTAAACTTCAATAGTCCCCTTCTCCTCGTCTCTGATATTACAGCTATAGCACACCAGCTGCTTCCACATCCAGTGCCTCTATTCGACTGGCCTCACATTTCATTATGAGATCAATCATTCTAGTACATCACCCATAACTGAATTCCAATGTAAATAACAGCTAACCACAACAGTTAATTAGTTAGTAGGAGATCCTACGTCATGATAGGTGCGGTTGTTTAGTTTATGAGGTGATAGCAGAGGGAAAAATAATTGTTAAAACTACCTATTGAAGGACTGATATTATGTGTATTCCTGTTCTTAATTAGTAGGGTTTAAAATAATGGGATGTGAATCGACCCAGCATGAAAGGTCAAGATGTTTCTATCTACATAAAACGTTCAAAACAGGTGTAGATGCATTCATCAGGACCAGAAACTCCATTGTGTAAAATAGTAAGTGAAAAAGGGATAATATGAGTAAATACAACTAGTGGTAAGAGATAGTGCTTCATTCACTGGCTGGTGTACCTGAAGTAGTCACACAATGAAAGAACATGATGAACACAACATTAATATAACCCAGGATATGAACAAAAGAGGCAACTCTCTAAATAAGGTAGACACATACACACTGCGTCACGCAGCAAAAAGTGAAAAAGTTAACACTGTATCCAAACATGGGAGAGTCTTTATAGCTTTCAGTTAGTATAATATAAGTGGGAAAATGCTTACCTGCCTAATGATGGGTCTAAGGCCTCAACTCGGCTCCTGTGGTCAAGGCATGGACAGAGCTGTAACCATCACAGATTTGAAATGAAGATACATCATGGTCTGACAAAGAGTAAAACCAAAACACACAGGCATGCTAATGATTAATAGCATCTTAGTCTCTGGAAAAAAAGCAGGTGAAAAACCCCAATCCAAAAGTATAGATTGGTATGATAATATAGTAAAAGAGGGCTGGTCAGCAAGAAAGGAAAGCGGGGAAGCCCTAAACTCAATTTTTCAAAGTCATAACCTCATTAGGTGATGACGAGCTGTCTGGTTCATAGCAGTTAGAGATGGGGAAAAATACCAGGATGGAAAAGTATCTCATGCCCTTAGAGTCAAGGACATCCCTTTGCAATAGTGGCCGTCCATGTCTAGATGCCGCGCCAGCTCGAGAAGACACTATATATCGGCTGGCATGTCTCATTTGAACAAACGGGCGCAGTCCTTATGATGTCATGGGAGCGCTGGGAGGTGAAACACTCATGACAGTTGTAGTTTTTTAAAGCACTCCAGGGTGCCAGACAATCTTCTCATATGGATTATGCTCCACTGGTGGATGCCACAATGGAGAGTGTTCCATAGGGCAATTCGCCTCAAAGTTTAATACTGCTATTGCCAACGTATCTGAAGAGGTCTGGTGTCTCCGCACATACTTGCCCTATTTTGAATCCAGATTAGATACTTTAAGAAATTGGTTTGTTGGTTGAGTGGAGTGTAAACCTTGCACAAGCAACAGACATAATCCCTGTCATGGTGAACCACTAAAGTCGCTAAATTAACCTGTTCTTAACTCTCTTGTAGCTTGGCACAAAATCAGTCAGGCAATTTGTAAAGTATTTATGCAGCACACAAACAGTAATAAAGTGAAAGAACAACACAAGAAAAATCCCACACCAATTTAGAAAAATAGAGTAAATTTTAATAAATTATTTCACACCAAAACAACAAAAATCCAATCAGTAGAACCGGAGTTTTGAATTTTTAAAATTCAAGGTGAAATCTAGCTCCTAAAAGATCAAAGCACCAACTACAGAAATCTAGTCGCGCTAGACTGGGTCAAAGTAAAACAAAAATGCCCGACAGTGATTGAGCGTGGGTCAGATACAAGAAGTGAATTGGGCTCTGTTTGCGCTTACCTCTGGACTTAGAAGATATTTTGTGGAAAAAATGTCTGAGAAGGTAAAGTTCAGCGAGGCAAAGTTGCAGGCAGTGTCCAAGTAAGAGTCGTCGTCGTTGAGAAGCCACTGGACGAAGTCGTGGTGAAGATTTCTAAGTTCGGCCTTAGTCTCTTTTTTGGAAGTCGAAAATCTCCAGCAGCATGAAGCTGCAAGCAGTAGCTGATAAGGGCTCTACGAGGCCGGTTACCCCCTTCTGTGAAGAACCACTGTCCATGATTTCCTGCTGCATTGAAGAATGTAGTGGGAGCTGCGCGAAGTCAGGCTTGCACCTTGGGTGGAACGGCGAGCAGGTATGTCCTGGTCTTTTGGCTATTTGGGCACCTTTAGCACCACTTCTAAGGGTACAGGACTGGAGAGGCACCACTTGGAGGGTCCAGGTGCCGGTTTAAGATGATGAAACTGCATACAGGCTGCACTGGCAAGCCTAGGACATTTTTGAAGGGACTACTTAACCCCTTCGCTGCTAGGCCTTTTCCCCCCTGTGCTAAGCCATTTTTTGGCTATTTGGGGTAGTTCGCGCTTAGGCCCCTGTAACTTTTTGACCACATAAGGTATCCACGCCAAATTTGCGTCCTTTTTTTCCAACATCATGGGGATTCTAAAGGTACCCAGGGTTTGTGGATTTCCCTGGAGGGGACCCAGAAATTAGCCAAAATACAGCTAATTCTTTTCTTTTTTTTTGAAAAATGGGAAAAAAGGGCTGCAGATTAAAGCGTCTGATTTTTTCCCTACAAATGGTATCAAAAAAGGGGTTGTGGTGCTGAAATCACCATCTTCCCAGCTTTCAGGGACAAGCAGACTTTTGTCAGAAAACAAACATTTTTTACACAGTTTTGGCATTTTTCTGGGACATAGCCTATTTTTGCTATTTTTTGTGCTTTCAACCTCTTTCCAATTAATGGTAGAAATGGGAATAAAAGCAATAATGGATCCTGGAAAGCTATACATTTTAGAAAAGTAGACACAATTCTGAATTCAGCAAGGGGTCATTTGTGTAGATCCTTTAAGGTTTCTTCATAGAAACTAACAGTTAAATATAGGAAAAATTGAAAATTAGTTGAAAAAAACAGCCATTTGTGTCAACGTTTTCACCTGTAACTTCTTCTAATTATGACAGTTGTTTGAAAGCAATATACCGTTACATCAGCGGGACTTTACTGGTTGTGGGGATATATAGGACTTGTAGGTTCACCAAGAACCCGACGAACCCAGAGCCAATAACTGAGCAGCATCTTGCATTGGTTTTTTATTATGTACCGGGAATATAGCAATTCATTTGGAAAAATGTATACATGGAAAAATCGGTATGAAAGACACCTATGTATTTCTGAAATGGGAACAAAATATAGAGTTTAGAAACAGTAGATATTTGCACATTTCCGAAATTGGGAGTACCCATACTAGCATGAGAATTATAGGTCATTTTTCAAAATGACTTCTTTTTTACACATTGTCTTTCATTTGGAAGGCAGAAATGCATCGAAAGTCAATAGGTAATAACAGTTGCTCTACAATTCTGTGTCACCCTAAGTCTCCCAATAAAAATGGTACCTCACTTGTGTGGGTAGGCCTTGTTCCCACGACAGGAGACGGCTCGAAACGCAAATTGGACACACCACATTTTCACAATGAAAAATGACCCTTTTTTTGCAAAGTGCCTAGCTGTAGTTTTTGAACCCTAGCTCTGCCGGCACCTAGGGAAACCTAGCAAACCTATACATTTTTGAAAACTAGACACCCAGGGGAATCCAGGATGGGGTGACTTGACTGGCTCTCATCAGGTTCTGTTACCCAGAATCCCTTGCAAACCTAAAAATTTTTCAAAAAAACCACATTTTCCTCACATTTCTGTGGTGGAAAGTTCTGGAATCTGTGTGGATCCATAAAATTCCACCCACCCCGCGTTCCCCGAAGTCTTCCGAGAAAAATGGTACCTCACTTGTGTGGGTAGGCCTAGTGTCCGCGACAGGAAACGGCCCAAAACGCAAGGTGGACACACCACATTTTCACCGTGAAAAATGACCCTTTTTTTGCAAAGTGCCTAGCTGTAGTTTTTTAACCCTAGCTCTGCCGGCACCTAGGGAAACCTAGCAAACCTATACATTTTTGAAAACTAGACACCCAGGGGAATCCAGGATGGGGTGACCTTACTGGCTATCACCAGGTTCTGTTACCCAGAATCCCTTGCAAACCTAAAAAATCGTCCAAAAAAACACATTTCCTCACATTCTGTGGCGGAAAGTTCTGGAATCTGCGTGGATCCATAAAATTCCACCCACCCCGAATTCCCCAAAGTCTTCCGAGAAAAATGGTACCTCACTTGTGTGGGTAGGCTTAGTGCCAGCGACAGGAAACGGCCCAAAACGCAAGGTGGACGCACCACATTTTCACAGTGAAAAATGACCCTTTGTTTACAAAGTGCCTAGCTGTAGTTTTTGTACCCTAGCTCTGCCGGCACCTAGGGAAACTTAGCAAACCTATACATTTTTGAAAACTAGACACACAGGGGAATCCAGGATGGGGTGACTTGACTGGCTCTCACCAGGTTCTGTTAACCAGAATCCCTTGCAAATCTAAAAAATTGTCGAAAAAAACACATTTTCCTCACATTTCTGTGGTGGAAAGTTCTGGAATCTGCGTGGATCCACAAAATTCCACCCACCCCGTGTTCCCCAAAGTCTTCCAAGAAAAATGGTACCTCACTTGTGTGGGTAGGGCTAGTGCCCGCGACAGGAAACGGCCCAAAACGCAACGCGGACACCACATTTTCACAGTGAAAAATGACCCTTTTTTTGCAAGGTGCCTAGCTGGAGTTTTTGAACCCTAGCTCTGCCAGCACCTAGGGAAACCTAGCAAACCTATACATTTTTGAAAACTAGACACCCGGGGGATGCCAGGGAGGTATGGCTTGCGTGGACCCCCCAACGTTTTCTTACCCAGAATCCCCTGCAAACCTCAAATTTAGCTGAAAAAATCACATTTCCACACATTTTTGTGTGGGAAAGTTGTGGCATCACCCGGCTGACACAAATTTCCTACCACCCAGCGTTCCCCCAGGTCTCCCGATAAAAATGGTGCCTCACTCATGTGGGAGGCCCAAGTACCCACAACAGGCAAGGGCCCAAAACATATTGAGGCGACATCAAAATTGCCTATCACAAAACGACCTGGTTTTGCAAGGGGGGTCACCTGGGTTTTTGGCCCCGTGCTCGGCGGCCAGCTAGGGAAACCTACCAAACCCACACATTTCTGAAAACTAGACACCCGGGGGGTTCCACGGAGGTATGGCTTGCGTGGATCCCCCAACGTTTTCCTACCCAGAAACCCCTGCAAACCTCAATTTTAGCTGAAAAAATCACTTTTTCCGCACATTTTTGTGTGGGAAAGTTGTGGCATCACTGGACTGACACAAATTTCCTACCATCCAGCGTTCCCCCAGGTCTCCTGATAAAAATGGTGCCTCACTTGTGTGGGAGGCCTAAGTACCCGCGACAGGCAAGGGCCCAAAACGTATTGAGGCGACATCAAAATTGCCTATCACAAAACGACCTGGTTTGGAAGGGGGGTCACCTGGGTTTTTGGCCCCGTGCTTGGCGGCAAGCTAGGGAAACCTACCAAACCCACACATTTCTGAAAACTAGACACCCAGAGGGTTCCAGGGAGGTATGGCTTGCGTCGATCCCCCAACGTTTTCTTACCCAGAATCCCCTGCAAACCGCAATTTTAGCTGAAATAAATCACTTTTTGCGCACATTTTTGTGTGGGAAAGTTGTGGCATCACCGGGCTGACACAAATTTCCTACCATCCAGCATTCCCCCAGGTCTCCCGATAAAAATGGTGCCTCACTCATGTGGGAGGCCCAAGTACCTGCGACAGGCAAGGGCCCAAAACGTATTGAGGCGACATCAAAATTGCCTATCACAAAACGACCTGGTTTTGCAAGTGGGGTCACCTGGGTTTTTGGCCCTGTGCTCGGCAGCCAGCTAGGGAAACCTGCCAAACCCACACATTTCTGAAAACTAGACACACGGGGGGTTCCAGGGAGGTATGGCTTGCGTGGATCGCTCAATGTTTTCTTACCCAGAATCCCCTGCAAACCTCAATTTTAGCTGAAAAAATCACTTTTTCCACACATTTTTGTGTTGGAAAGTTGTGGCATCACCGGGCTGACACAAATTTCCTACCACCCAGTGTTCCCCCAGGTCTCCCGATAAAAATGGTGCCTCACTCGTGTGGGAGGCCCAACTACCTGTGACAGGCAAGGGCCCAAAGCGTATTGAGGCGACATCAAAATTGCCTATCACAAAACGACCTGGTTTTGCAAGGGGGTCACCTGGGTTTTTGGCCCCGTGCTCGGCGGCCAGCTAGGAAAACCTACAAAACCCACACATTTCTGAAAACTAGACACCCGGGGGTTCCAGGGAGGTATGGCTTGCGTGGATCCTCCAACGTTTTCTTACCCAGAATCCCCTGCAAACCTCAATTTTAGCTTACAAAATCACTTTTTCCGCACATTTTGTGTGGGAAAGTTGTGGCATCACCGGACTGACACAAATTTTCTACCACCCATCGTTCCCCCAGGTCTCCCGATAAAAATGGTGCCTCACTCGTATGGGAGGCCCAAGTACCCGCGACAGGCAAGAGCCCAAAATGTATTGAGGCGACATCAAAATTGCCTAACAACAAAACGACCTGGTTTTGCAAGGGGGGGTCACCTGGGTTTTTGGCCCCGTGCTCGGCGGCCAGCTAGGGAAACCTACCAAACCCACACATTTCTGAAAACTAGACACCCGGGGGGTCCCAGGGAGGTATGGCTTGCTTGGATCCCCCAATGTTTTCTTACCCAGAATCCCCTGCAAACCTCAATTTTAGCTGAAATAAATCACTTTTTCCACACATTTTGTGTGGGAAAGTTGTGGCATCACCGGGCTGACACAAATTTCCTACCACCCAGCATTCCCCCAGGTCTTCCGATAAAAATGGTGCCTCACTCGTGTGGAAGGCCCAAGTACCCGTGACAGGCAAGGGCCCAAAACATATTGAGGCGACATCAAAATTGCCTATCACAAAACGACCTGGTTTTGCAAGGGGGGTCACCTGGGTTTTTGGCCCCGTGCTCGGTGGCCAGCTAGGTAAACCTACCAAACCCACACATTTCTGAAAACTAGACACTGGGGGGGTCCAGGGAGGTATGGCTTGCGTGGATCCCCCAACGTTTTCTTACCCAGAATCCCCTGCAAACCTTAATTTTAGCTGAAAAAAATCACTTTTTCCACACATTTTTGTGTGGGAAAGTTGTGGCATCACCGGGCTGACACAAATTTCCTACCACCCAGCGTTCCCCCAGGTCTCCCGATAAAAATGGTGCCTCATTCGTGTGGGAGGCCCAAGTACCCGCGACAGGCAAGGGCCCAAAACATATTGAGGCGACATCAAAATTGCCTATCACAAAATGTTTTGGGCCCTTGCCTGTCGCGGCACTTGGGCCTCCCACACAGTCAGGCACCATTTTTATCGGGAGACCTGGGAACGCTGGGTGGTAGGAAATTTGTGTCAGCCCAGTGATGCTACAACTTTCCCACACAAAAATGTGTGGAAAAAGTGATTTTTCAGCTAAATTTGAGGTTTGCAGGGGATTCTGAGTGAAAGCGTTGGGGATCCACGCAAGCCATACCTCCCTGGAATCCCCTGGGTGTCTAGTTTTCAGAAATGTGTGGGTTTGGTAGTTTTCCCTAGCTGGCCGCCGAGCACGGGGCCAAACCCAGGTGACCCCTTGCAAAACCAGGTTGTTTTGTGATAGGCAATTTTGATGTCGCCTCAATACGTTTTGGGCCCTTGCCTGTCGCGGTACTTGGGCCTCCACACGAGTGAGGCACCATTTTTATCGGGAGACCTGGGGAACGCTGGGTGATAGGAAATTTGTGTCAGCCCGGTGATGCTACAACTTTCCCACACAAAAATGTGTGGAAAAAGTGATTTTTCAGCTAAAGTTGAGGTTTGCAGAGGATTCTGGGTAAGAAAGCGTTGGAGATCCACGCAAGCCATACCTCCCTGGAATCCCGGGTGTCTGGTTTTCAGAAATGTGTGGGTTGTAGGTTTCCCTAGCTGGCCGCCAAGCAGGGGCCAAAGCCCAGGTGACCCCCTGCAAAACCAGGTCGTTTTGTGATAGGCAATTTTGATGTCGCCTCAATACGTTTTGGGCCCTTGCCTGTCGCGGTACTTGGGCCTCCACACGAGTGAGGCACCATTTTTATCGGGAGACCTGGGGGAACGCTGGGTGGTAGGAAATTTGTGTCAGCCCGGTGATGCCACAACTTTCCCACACAAAAATGTGTGAAAAAGTGATTTTTTCAGCTAAAATTGAGGTTTGCAGGGGATTCTGGGAAAGAAAACGTTGGGGGATCCACGCAAGCCATACCTCCCTGGAACCCCCGGGTATCTAGTTTTCAGAAATGGTAGGTTTGGTAGGTTTCCCTAGCTGGCCGCCGAGCTCGGGGCCTAAAACCCAGATGACCCGCCTTGCAAAACCAGGTCGTTTTGTGATAGGCAATTTTGATGTCACCTCAGTACGTTTTGGGCCCTTGCCTGTCGCGGGTACTTGGGCCTCCCACACGAGTGAGGCACCATTTTTATCGGGAGACCTGGGGGAACGCTGGGTGGTAGGAAATTTGTGTCAGCCCGGTGATGCCACAACTTTCCCACACAAAAATGTGTGGAAAAGTGATTTTTCAGCTAAAATTGAGGTTTGCAGGGGATTCTGGGTAAGAAAACGTTGGGGATCCACGCAAGCCATACCTCACTGGAACCCCCGGGTGTCTAGTTTTCAGAAATGTGTGGGTTTGGTAGGTTTCCTAGCTGGCCGCCGAGCACGGGCCAAAACCCAGGTGACTCCTTGCAAAACCAGGTAGTTTTGTGATAGGCAATTTTGATGTCGCCTCAATACGTTTTGGGCCCTTGCCTGTCGCTGGTACTTGGGCCTCCCACACGAGTGAGGCACCATTTTTATCGGGAGACCTGGGGTAACGCTGGGTGGTAGGAAATTTGTGTCAGCCCGGTGATGCTACAACTTTCCCACACAAAATATGTGGAAAAAGTGATTTTTCTCTGTTAAAATTGAGGTTTGCAGGGGATTGTGGGCAAGAAAACCTTGAGGGATCCATGCAAGCCATACCTTCCTGGAACCCCTGGGTGTCTAGTTTTCAGAAATGTGTGGGTTTGGTAGGTTTCCTAGCTGGCCGCCGAGCACAGGGCAAAAACCCAGGTGACCCCCCTTGCAAAACCAGGTCGTTTTGTGATAGGCAATTTTGATGTTGCCTCAATACGTTTTGGGCCCTTGCCTGTCGCGGGTACTTGGGCCTCCCACACGAGTGAGGCACCATTTTCATCAGGAGACCTGGGGGAACGCTGGGTGGTAGGAAGTTTGTGTCATCCCGGTGATGCCACAACTTTCCCACACAAAAATGTGTGGAAAAAGTGATTTTTTCAGCTAAAATTGAGGTTTGCAGGGGATTCTGGGTAAGGAAATGTTGGGGGACCCACGCAAGCCATACCTTGCTGGACTCCCCCGGGTGTCTAGTTTTCAGAAATGTGTGGGTTTGGTAGGTTTCCCTAGATGGCCGCTGAGCCCGGGGCCAAAAACTCATGGGACCCACCTTGCAAAACCAGGTTGTTTTGTGATAGGTAATTTTGATGTCGCCGCAATAGGTTTTGGGCCCTTGCCTGTCTCGGGTACTTGACCCACCCACACAAGTTAGGTACCATTTTTCTCAGAAGACTTTGGGTAATGCGGGGTGGGTGGAGTTTTGTGGATCCACACAGATTCCAGAACTTTCCACCACAGAAATGTGAGGAAAATGTGTTTTCTTTTTACAAATTTTGAGGTTTGCAAGGGATTCTGGGTAACAGAACCTTGTGAGAGCCAGTCAAGTCACCTCATCCTGGGTTCCCCTGGGTGTCTAGTTTTCAAAAATGTATAGGTTTGCTAGGTTTCCCTATGTGCCGGCTGCGCTAGGGCCCAAAATCCACAGGTAGGCACATTGCTAAAAACAAGTCTGTGCCTAGTGGGCTTTCTGCCGCCGTGAGGGGGAATCTGGGGGGGGGGGGGTTAATACGATATGCCCGGGGCATAAAGACTGGCTATGATTTTGGGGGGTGGGGGCATTGGTATGCCCATTCGGGGCAGCCCCCACCCCCATGCATAAAAAAAGCCAGCATAGTCGCTGGCGCCTAGATCAGGGGCCACTGCCCCCATCCGCCCCTCGGATGCCCTTTTTGGACAGCCCCCACCCCAACGTCAATAAAAAAAAAAATCCCTGGTTTCTAATGGGCTTTCTGCCCCCCCCGGGGGGCAGATTAGGGGCTACTGCCCCCGTATGCCCCCTGGGGGGGCAGAAAGACTGACATTTCTCTGGGGGTGGGGGCAGTGCCATGCCCTTTTTGGGCAGCCCCCACCGCAACGTCAATAAAAAAAAATAAGCCCTGGCTTCTAGTGGGCTTTCCGCCCCCCCCGGGGGGCAGATTGGGGGCTCCTGCCCCCCAGGGGGGCAGAAAGACTCACATTTCTCTGGGGGGGCATTGCCATGCCCTTTTTGGGCAGCCCCCACCCCAACGTCAATAAAAAAAATAATCCCTGGCTTCTAGTGGGCTTTCCGCCCCCCCGGGGTGGCAGATTGGGGGCTACCGCCCCAATCTGCCCCCCAGGGGGGGCAGAAAGACTGTGGTGCCCAAACAAATATGGGGGGAGCAAAGGCCCTTGCCCAAGGGGCCGCTCCCCCCTCCCTGGTGTCTAGTGGGTGGATCCCTGCTTGGGGATCACCCCCCTGGGGTGATCCCCAAGCAGGGATCCACTAGGGAAGGGTGCCATTGGAAAGGGGAGACGATTCCTCTCCCATCTTTTTCGGTGCTCGGGGGGCTGAGATAGCCCCACGAGCACTGAAACACTGAAACTGAAACTAAGTTTCAGTTTAGTTTTCGTTGCAATGACGATTGCGCGCCATGCGCGCGATCGTCATTGCAACGAAATTCAAAAAGAGGCCTGGGGAGGTTGGGGAAGCTCTTCCCCACCTCCCCAGGCAAAAAAAAAAAAGTGGGAAATCCCTCTGCTGTCTGCAGCAGAGGGATTTTCTGAGCATGTGCCGTCATGAGCACACTGGAACATGTGCTCATGATGGAACCATTCCGTCATGAGCACTTAAAGGGTTAAGTGGGTTGCACAATAAGTGTTGCATGCCCACTATGAGCATTTAATTTCCAGGCCCTGGGTATATGGTATACACTTTACTAGGAACTTATAAGTAAATTAACTTTACCAATCAGGTGTAAGACAATTTACCATGTTTTAGCGAGTGAGCACAAGCACTTTAGCAATTGTTAGCAGTAGTAAAGTACACAGAGTCCTTAAGGCAGCAAAAACTAAGTCAGAAAAATAGGATGGTGAAAGCAAACGTTTGAGGGAAGACCACCCTAAGGCTGACAGGTCTAACAGATGCTTGGAGTCTAAAATGGTGAAGGTGGAGAGCAAGCTAGATGCAGTCCTGGAATGCCCCCCAGAAGTGTGGCGGTTAAAAACTATTTATGGCGAGCCGAAGAAAGTTGAAAAAGAGGAGATGCTAGGGTTTCTATCTGAGTTCCTGCCACATATCATAGGCATAGTCTTGGAACCAGTGGTCTTTCAGAGAGCTCATTGTATTTGCTCTCATATGCTGACAATGATGAACAGAACCTGGCCGAAAATTTTCTGTCTCCTGAATAATCATCACACTTAATGGATTCACCACTTGGATTCTAGAGACCACAAACATGCATAAAGGCTCCCTTCAGTTTGAAGGCAATCTTATCTGTATCTCAGTCAACTTCTCCAAAGAAGCAAACGCCAAGCGATCATGATTCCTGACCCTCAGATCTGCATTAAAAATCGTCCGGCTCCAATACTGCCGACACTTTTCACTTCTTCTATTTTAAATGAATTGATAAAATTTGGTAAAGAGTGGGATGGTTTCAGGTTTTTACAGCCTCCAGATTGAAGTTTTTTTTCTAAACCACTTGAAGGTGTTACTAGGATCAAGTGGCAGACCACCCTCACTAAAGAATATTCTGAGGAGGAATAGTCAGAATTGTTGGAGGGTGCGAAAATGACGTTCTCCTACTTTGATTTTTGGCTGCTGTTAAAAACTGGGTTACCGGTTGAGGGGAGTGAAACCCTACTCAAGAAGCATCCACAATCCCTGTCACGGTGAAGTCACAAGCAAACTCCAAATTAACCCGTGCTTAACCCTCTGGTAGCTTGGCACAAGCAGTCAGGCTTATCTTAGAGGTAATGTGTAAAGTATTTATGCAGCACTTAAGTTTTAAAGATTTAAGTGAAAATAGTGCCTAAAAGCACAAAGCGCCAACTGTTGTTATCTGACTGCACCTGACCGGGACAAAGTCAGAAGGTCAGACAAACTGCGATACAGGGACCAAGTTTGGCCCACTGAAAAAAGTACCTTAAATCCTGGGTGCGGAGTGTTGCGAAGACCTGTGCTGAGGATGCGTCATGCAGTTACGGGTACTATGGAAGTGGTGGGGCTGCGATGCAAAGTCCTGCATTGTCGTCAAGTATGTAGTCAAAGTGGGGCTTGGGGTGAGGAGGCGATGGTTCAAGATGCAGGTCCTGCCCTTTTCACTCAGGCAGCAGGTCAGCACGCCAACAGAGTAGCAGGGCAGCAGAGTAGCAGTCCTTCTTGCAGCAGAGCAGCACAACAGTCCTTCTGAGTCCTCCACAGGTCCTGATGTGTACTGAAGAATGCGTCTGAGGGCTCTATTTAATACTTGGTGCTTTTTTTTAACATGAAACATGTATCTGTTCCCAATAGGCAACCCAATGTTAACCTACAGGAGAGGTAGACCTCACAGAACAGAAAAACAAATTTAGGAGTTCTTCTCTACCAGGACATGTAGAACTTAAAAGTACATGTCCAACCTTTTAATTGTAATGCACCTTATCCCATGGGCTACCTAGGGCTTACCTTGTGGGCAACATATATACAATAAAAGGGGAGTTTAAGGCTTAGAAAGAGGTTTATTTTGGCAAGTTGCGTTGGCAGTTTAAAACTGCATTCAGACTGCAATGGCAGACCTGGGACATGTTTATTTGAGTGGGTGGCGCAGTAAGTGCTGCAGGCCCCTAGTACCATTTAGTTTACAGGCACTGAGTATATGTAAATAAATATGCTAATCAGGTGTTAAGCTAATTTTACCATGTTTAAAGGGAAGAGCAAAAACACTTTACCACTGGTTAGCAGTGGTAAAAGTGTACGGAGTCCTAGTGCCAACAAAAATGTATTTCAGCAAAAAGTAGAGGGTAAAAGCAAAACGTTTGGGGGTGACCCTGCAAAGAGGTCAAAGTTCATCAGCTCAATAGTGCAAGGGTGTGTGCATTTTGTGAGGAATAGTTTTTGTACTGGAAGGGGATGCTTTCAGTTCAAAAACTTTCCTTTAACACTTTCTGCTTTGTATATGTGCTATAAAATGCAACACACATGCAAAGTAGGAAAAACAAGGAGAAATGCTAACATTTCTCATTGTTATGTCTGCCTGGCAGAGGTGTAGGAGTTTGGTGCAAATCCCTGTCAACAAATGTTTTCAGATAGGGATTTGCATCAAAATCCATGGGTGGCTGCAAATGCACCACTCATGGAATGTGCCTTCACGCAGTGTAACACAAAAAACTGCACTTTACGATAATTTGGCAAACTATCCAACACAAATCCTGATTTGTGTTGGATTGTAAATCCCAACATAATACTTTGCATCAGGTTTGTGTCACAAATATAATGCAAACCTTTTCCCATCAGCACGGGAAATGACATCATGGCACCCTGGACTCCTCCCCCCTCCCAGGACATACTTAATGACAGCTACAACATGGATGTGAGCGGGCGCGTCCAGCGGGTGTGACACCGATGGCACACCAAAGTCAAGCCCTTCTGTGCCAGTACGTGCCTGGACCATGATCAGTGCCAGGAACCCCTGGTTAGATCACCGCACAGGAATACTCTGCAGCACTCCTTGGGTTGCTAGACTCCAGACGCTGTTCCCCCTACTGCTGCCACAACACACTTCACACCACAGCAGGAGCTTTCACCTGCACCCACTGCCAGGGCTCCAGCAGTCACCCACCCCCTCGCCCCACACAATAATAACAATGCCCTCAACACCCCCTCCCAACACACACACCACATACGAACTAATAACACATATACTCCCACCCTACACCACAGCAAACCCTCACATCAACAACCACTCACATGCATGCTTCTCAACACACGATCACTCAGCAAATACACAACCTAAATATGGGACCTCTGAGCAGTGATGCACTCGACCTCCTCTTCATAACAGAGACCTGGCTCAACCCCTCTTTGGGTCCTGACATCCTACGGCAATCCCAGCAGGCTAAAAGATCACTTGACAGGACAGCCTTCACAAGCCAGGAGGAAGACTCGGTATCATCTACAAGGAATTCATTAAATGCACAAGATCTACAGAGAATGCCACCCCATTCATGGAACATCTGCACTTCAAGCTGCAAATCTCAAAAAAATTCACCCTGAAGGGAACCTTTGCATACCGACCACCTGGACCATGAGCCACCTTAACTAACCTCATCACCGACTTTAGTGCTTTGCTCACCATCGAATCCAGAGTCTACATTCTCCTCTGTGACTTCAACTTTCTCCTAGAAGATGAAAACGGCCCTTGCCCCACAGTACTCCTCGAAAGCTTGAACAACATCAGACCTACCCAGCTTGTCACAGAACCAACACACACCGCAGGGCACACACTGGACCCCATCTTCAGCACAAGTGACAGCATCAAATACAACTCCACCACACAGCTCACATGGATCGACTACTCCATTATCCACTTCCAAATCAACACACTTCAAATTAACACCCCTATTCAGCACTCCAAGCCACAGCTGGGGCAAAATCGCAGAAGTTGACTGGCTCAACGCCCTAAGCACTGATCACCCTAGCCCCACAGACAACCTCAACAAGGACATCAAAAAGTTCAACAACTGGATCAAGAACTACACAGACTCCCTCGCACCCATGAAACCCAACAAGCATAGTACATCAAACAAGCAGGCTAGCTGGTCCACAGAAGGCACCCGAGACACCAAATGACATTGTAAGCAGCTAGGAAGGAAATAGAGAGCCAGACATGACACAACTAACAAAACTATCTACAAGGCTGCACTCAGACGTTATCATAGGCAAATTAGAGACACCAAGAAAAGAGCACTAGTGGACTGCATCAAAGGAAGCTCCAACAGCTCCAAGGAGACCAACAGCTGCAAGGAGATCTTCGCGATCGTCAAGGATTTCACCTCGCCCTCTGCCACTGTCAAAAAAATCATTTTCTACCTCCCAACAAGTCTGCGACAACCTGTCCAACTTCTTCCACACCAAAATTGCTCATTGCTAGCGTACCCACTACCAACCAAGATGACCACCTGGCTGAATGGACAACCCTCACCAGAAATGACACAGTGGCAATCATGTGGACCATCCACCCAGGCGTGTAATGACAAAGAAGGGGGTGAAAAGAGGGTACTGCAGCGCTCACTCGGGATTACCACCAAAGTATTATCACACAAGAATAATAAGTACGGTGCACACGATGGATGAATGTTCACCCAACATTCATAAGTAGACTTTCCTGTTTCAGTTTCTACTTTTGGTAAATTCTGGCGGGGGGTTTTCAGTGTTGTCAATACCTTAAAAAACAGTTGTTATGAGTGGTTACACACTTTCGCACCATTAAAAACAACAGAAACAGTGTTTTTCCGATGTTTATGGAATGTTTTGCTTTTATTATTGCTTGCTTTCTGCACTGATAGTGTATGTGTATAGACAGTGCGCGTACAGGGTATATGAGGTCCAAATAAATTTTAATGAGGCAAACTTATTGCAGTACTCCATACAATAGTTCTTTATTTAGTCTTTGATCATGCGCGCTTACTTTTTCCTTCCCATGTAAACGTTTATCTGTGAAAAGGCCCTCTCAACATTGGCACTTGAGATGGGCAACTCCAAAACAGCCAGTACACAATTTGCTAACTCTGGCCACTGACATAGCTTTCCATGCCAATACTGGTGCACCTGAAGATTGCGATTCTCTGGGACAGGTTCTGCAACATATGCATTGATCTGGGTGCATATGCCCTCAGTTATTGAAGCGGTCACAAAATGAAGCAGTACTTTTCAAAGTCCGGAGAAAAATTGCCCTTTACGGAAATGACCTAGAACTTGTGCAGAGTACCTCAGTGAGGCTTCATTGACTTCAAATGCCATGGTTGGTGAAGGGACATTTCTATGCATCATTGCAAGCCATTTCTCATGCACTATAAAATAAAATTTCCTGAATTGCTCCTCAACATTTCTTTGCTTACCAAGTGGCAAGAATTCTAAAATGGAACACGTTGCAGTGCCAAAGTCACTAAAAGTGTCGCCCAGCCTACTTTCAAGGAGATGTTTAACATATACACCAATTATGTTGAACACTTAGTAGACATGGGTGTTTTCAGACTTTAGCTTTTTGATTATGTCCACTACAGCAGTCATCTTTTCCAGTAAAAATCTAAGAAAACAGTAGAGTGTACTTTTTTTCACATCACTATCAATATGCGACCAGAAATCCTCACATTTCTTGCCTTTGGTATCAGCACTAAGAAAAAAAAATTCTGTAAACGGGCGCCACATGAATAATATAGCATTCATGGCCTCTACGGCTGAGAACCACTGGCTAAATGACACAGTTGGGATGACTCTTTCTTTGATGCCACACAAAGCACAAAATGAGAAATATTTGAGGTTTAGTTCCAGCGCATAACGAAACAGTGCACCAGAATGGACTACAAAGACAATAGCATTCTTCATTAACTTCGAAGATTGTAAAGTTGCTTTCAGTATACCATCTAGCAAGTGGCAAGGATGTCTTACAGGGAAGCACTTCAGCTCAGGTATCGATTTTGACAGGTCATCACACAACTTTTTCATATACGTAGTTGAATTACTGCAAATGCAAACAATATCACTCCAATCTTTGTTGAACTTGGTAAGAACTTTTTGCAGCAGTATTCCAAGTGACACTGCGTTCCATCTTTTCCAAACGTCTGGTGTCATGTTTTCACCACTAACCCAGATGCTTGGTGACAGCACTCTTTTCACATATACCTGTCACTACACCTTGCATTGAATGTTTAAAGCCTGGTGTGTTTAGCAATTCACCTACTATCAATACTGTCTCACTAGAAAAGGGTGCTGATGTATCAAAGGGTTTCACCCATTCTCTGTCTTTGGGTAAATGTGATGGTACATATTGGGAAAGATTATTATGAAACTAACCATTTTACCTATCGGTGAAGGAATCAAACATAGCCAAAATATCAAATATGATTTTGATATTTCCTGATTCTCTACAGTTTATAAAATAAAACATGCTTCTAAACCCTGCATCTTTAGACCAAAGACCACAAACTAAAAAAAGCAAAAGGAAGAATAAACAATATTTTTGTGACATCCCTCAAGCAGAATAATGTTAGCCCAGTCTTTCTTGCTACTGCCTTGTATAACAAAGTTATATTGTATTGGCTACTTCAGGAAGAAATAAAACTTACTCTTTTACTCATTCATTCATAAAACTTTATTCGAATCTTTTTTGATCCATAAAAGTACATACAGTTAAAAACTTACTATCAAATTAATATAGTATAATGAGTGATGTAACAATTAAAACTTCATTTACTCACTACTCTTTCATTCACCTTTTCCTTTCTTAGAATGGCATTTAATTTGTGGTTGCAAAGGTATTTGTTTGGTGTTTATATGTTTACACTGGTGATGGCTATTTTCCTTTCTGTGGGGTTTTATCAGTTATTATAGGTTTAACCCTAAAATAGAAAAGCCTATTCAAAAGTAAGGACCCCTATCAGGAGTTCCCAATGAGACAATGTACGTTCATCTGGCACACACAAAAACTTATACATAACAGTTATAATGATGTAATCTTCAAACATTGTTTCTTCAATCTTTTTCTTAACAAGATGTTTATTGTGATTCCAATGCGTAGCCAACACGTGTTTCATCGCAATCATGACTGCATCAGGACTCTTAAATTATTGGATTTCCAAATTAGGTAATAGTTCATTGAAGGTAATATACATCACTCCACCCCTGGCCCGAAAAATATAGAAGATTTGTGGAGGTAATAGGTTTCCTAATGAGTAACTAAAGAAAGGAATTTCCAGTGGAATCAAGGTTTAGGCGTGCGAGTATGCAGTGAGTTCTGTAATGCCCAATTTCGGGTAAAGCCGTGTAATGTGGAGCTTAGAGGCGAGCCATCGCTGCAAGTGTGCAGGTGCAGATTTTTCCGGTGTGCTGAGCCCAAGGGCCCCATGACATCTACAACATGGGAACATCACCAATCAGCACCACCCTGACCCACATCATCAACACCTCCATCACATCCGACACTTTCCCTGATGAGTGGACACGTGTAGAAATGACCGCCCTCCTCAAGAAACCCACAGCCGACCCGTATCAAGTGAGCAACTTCCGACCCATCTTCCTGCTCCCCTATCCAGCCAAAGTGATTAAGAAGCCCATTAACAAGTAACCCATGACCCACCTTGAACTCCACTATCTTCTAGACAACACACAATCCGGATTCAGAAAGAACCACAGCACTGAAACAGAACTCATCGCGGCCACCAATGACATTCGAAACATCCTGGACTGAGGAGAAACTGCTGCCCTCATCCTGCTCGACCTCTACCCGGCCTTCAACACTTTCTCCCACAACACCTTCATCAGAAGACTTCACAACATTGGCATACCAGGATCCACTCTTAAATTAATCTGTTCCTTCCTCACGGGAAGAACCCAAAGGGTCAGGCTGCCACTCTTCACATCAGAGATGAAGAAACTGTTATGCAGTATCCCACAGGGATCAGCCCTCAGCCCCACTCTTTTCAACACGTACATAACACCGCTCGCCAACATTATCCGATCACAAGACATCACCATCATCTCCTACGCCAATGACACCCAACTCATCTCCTCCCTGACGGACAAGGACAAACACCAGCAGAACCACCTTCACCAACTGAATGACCATGGTAGCAGACTGAATGCGAACCATCTGCCTGAAGCTCAACTATGTCAGGCAGGAAGTACTGGTCTTCAGCAACAAGACCTACCCATGGGATTCCACCTGGGGACCCTCGGAACTAGGACCAACACCCACACACCACTCAAGAAATCTAGGGATCATCCTAGATGACAGGCTCAACATGATGGCTCCAATCAATGCAGTGTGCACCTCCTGCTTCCACATCATATGTATGCTCCGAACTATCTTAAAATGGTTGCCTCAGAATACCAGATGTACCATCATGCAAGCACTCATCACCTGCAAGCTGACTACGGCAACACCCTTTATGCCTGAATCTCCAAACAAATCCTACACAGACTCCATACCATACAGAATGCAGCTGCAAGACTCATACTCAACCTCCCACACCGCACCCACATCACAAATCAGGAAGCTTCATTGGGTCCCTATTCACCAGCGCAGCCAATTCACACTTAAATGTAAGTAAGTCCGTTTTTATATAGCGCAGCTACTCACCCTTACGGGTCTCAAGGCGCTGGGGGCCAGAGTGGAAATTAAGTGAGCTATTGCCCAGAGTCACATGGTGCTGAGCTGAGCTGCCGCCGGGGATCGAACCGTGAACCCTGTGCTCCGAAGTCAGCTGCCCTGGCCGCTGCACCACACCTCTCCACCCTTCTCACACATACATACAAAGCCCTACACAACACAGGACCAGAATACTTGGACAGCCGCATACACTTTCACCAGCCCACCAGACACCTCACTCATACACACTCCCAGCATCCGCAAAAGCAAAACTGGAGGTCGCTCATTCTCCTAAATCACACCCAAGACATGGAACGACTTCCCTCAACACATCAGAGCCTCCTCACTTTTTGAGTTCCGCAAGAAGCTGAAGACCTGGCTCTTCATATAGGCACCTTGCTCAAGCGCATGGATACCCTCTCAGGTGATTAAAGCGCTACACAAATCAACATAACATAATAAACCTGGCACAAAGCATTAGCAAATCTGGGCCTGGGACTTTTTTTGTTTTGTTATCCCTATTTAATGTATAAACTATACTAATTCACCATGTGTTCCTTGTCAGACCTGGGCAATGCTGTCTACTAGGGCCTACCAACAATACGTGACTTGACTCCTGGCATTATTTGGCCACTGTTGGATTTAGCTTCTTTATTGCCTGGATAGTTCCCTATTAGGATAGCTTATGCTACAGTCACCAGTACTCGACTGTTGCTGTTTCTATTTCATTGCCTGCATCTCAGCAATTTATTGTCTATGCATGTAGAATCTCACTTTTCAAAGCTTAGTTTCCGTGCATGAAACATTTATTTGATATATGTCTGGCTTTATAGCTGCATTGTTTTACTTTAAGGAATTGTTGGAATTCCCTTTCATTTTCCCTACGGTATTTCTCCTGGTCATTCTCTTCCTTTTCAGGAATTCACGTACCCTCCCCACCTTTCCAATGCTTTTATTTTTCAATAAAGAAAGGAGGTAGGGTGGCCCCTCCAATGTTGTTCCTAAGGGATGGTGGGACGGAGGTGGGTTCCGAGATCAGAGCCGACAGAGGCACTACAATTCCTTCACCTATTAATGAAGCTTGGAAACTGAGAGCTGAATGGATGGGTCATTCACCATCATTTCCATTTGCGAAGTCTATTGTATTCAGTCAACAGACACACTTTTGCTGTACTGTACAACCCTGTTGTTCTATATGCTATTTATTCGAGGAACCATTAATCAATGGTTTTAACAGTTTTGGAGTTCAGGGTGATCAACATTAAACCTGCATGGAGAAATGTCCTAATTAAATTTTCATTCTTGCTTCTAAAGATCTCCCACAGGATCAGAACAGAGGGTCAACATGTTTCAACATTGTTTTGCAAACCGCCCAAGCTTTCAACAGGGCAAAAGATTCTCTAATTATTTTTTTTTCAAACTAAAGGAGCTTGATAATCTGTGGTGGGAGAAAACAACACCAGCATTCACTTCAGTATGGTGGACTTATTTACAAAACAGAGACTGGTTTCCATTACTTTCCCTGCCCCAGTGTTCATCAGGCTTTTAAAAAAGGTAGTATCAATGTTTGTGAGTCGGGGGAGTGTTATTACCTGAAATGTATTGTATACCCACCTGGATCCAGCAGAGACGATCAAACTCATTTCACACGATTACAAAAAAGCAAAATTGGGCCATAACTCTCCATTTCTGTACCTTGAATGGAAAAATGTGCAGCAAGAACCATTTGTGTTGGTCCACAGCCGCTTTTATGTCTTAGGTATTGTTAAGAAGGATGACTGCTGGACAACCCCTAACTTGTACGGCTGGACCCAAAGCAGCTTCAGAATTGCTCAAATATTGCTATGCATTCACATTGCACATGCATGCTTTTAGCCACACAGTGTTAATATAATACCATCAGTAAGACCTTTTCAGGACACTGCCCACACATCAAAGATATGTCAATATTAATGATCCATGATTCAGTCCAGTGTACTTTATTTTCTGTAAAGATACCCTTTATAATGACCTAACTGAATGACTCGTACTTGCAGAAGACTGTTGCCATCCTCATTAGCACATCCTGAGCCTTAGGAATCAGAGTGGGAGCAATCTGTGGGAGGGGGTCAAAACGTTACCTTGTGCAGAGCAGGAAAGAGGTTTGACCAACATTGGCTCTAATGAGGCCCTTTAAAGGATTGCACAAACAATAATCCCAACCATAGATGCTGTGACATATTCTTTAAAGGTCTCGCTTCATAGCTGTTGTCCATGACATCAACTGGAGCTCAGCGCGTAGGGATGGCTAAAAATACAAGGAGAAGCTTCTGAAGATGAATCGTGCTTATGCAATGAAATGTTATTTTGGAATTTAAAGAGGAAACTGACTGACAAGCATCCTCCTGGCTCAGCTCCTCAACTGTGGTGGATTGAGATGGAATCTCCTCATGCCCATCGGATTTCATGGAGACATGTGAGATCTTTGGTTCACTTAATCCTTTTGAGGTTTCTCAATACTATCTCCAAAGGCTGATCAACATTGAACCAAGGTACAGGGTGCAAGGGTGTAGTCATGGTGAGACCCGTGCCAGGTTCAGCTAAGGCATAATATGGGCTTAAATGTCCACATATAGCTCACTCGCTTTTGCTCTCTATTCTGAAGAAATGTAAAACTAGAAAACACTGTTCATTATTTAATTATGTCTTTGTTTAAAAATAGCACTGGCTTGCAATCAGAAGCCACTTTGTAGCAGTGGTGAGTTTGCAAAGATTAGCCCACCTTGTCTTTTCATACAAATTGAGAAAAGAGGAAGAACTTAAGGCCACTTCTTTATTCAGGCATCAGGCTCCAGACTCTTTAATATGCATCACTTCACTACGTATTCAGTGTTACCTCTACATTGTCTACTAAGAAATGAATGCACCCACTTGATTTGCTATAAATGCAAAGGAACTTACATGAGACACCCTATAAACCATTTTTGTTATCATTGTCAACCTTGGGTTTTGTAAACATTCACAAACAGGAGGTCAATAAGACTTTATTTAGAAAGTAGTAAGATACCACTAGTTGCTATCCAAGCATTTCATCACAGGAACCGCCACCCATTAAATAAGAGTGGTTATCACCCGGGGAGTACTCCATGGGCAGAATAACTCTGCTTATGTCAATTCCACACTTTAGCGTCTGCTCAGCTGTAATTCACTTACATGGGGATCACCTGTGCAAACAATTAAAGCTCCCTTCTGCCATTGGCAGTGAGATACCTTTGATATTACAATGTGAGCAGAGGAGAGTAGAACATGGCCAAGAAGAACAGTCTTTTACTGGTGTTATTCTGTGCGATGGAAGTGGAAGGCCGCAACCTAATCACTGTTTGACCACGGAGGCGTCCATGGGACAGTGCTTATTTCAGGGGAGAGAGCCTTGGCAGTAACCTATCCTGGAATGTTGATGGGACCATACTGCTATCCTTACTCCAGAAACCAGGCAATATTGCACTGCATGATGGTGAGGCAACCATCATGCTAGAATCAAGTATATATTAATGGCCCCTTTTGAGAGGGGTGGAGTTGAATTTCTAATATGCAATTTCATTAGTGTAGTTCTGGAAGAGTAATTCTACTAGTTTCAACAGCGATGCAACTAGTGCAGCACCATTTGCTTCCATGCTTGTAGATACTTCCACTCTCGAAAGGGGTGTGATGCATGATTCGCGACAAGCAATGTATTCTATTCTATACTATACTATTCTATACCTCCACTATTGGCATCCGGTCTGAATTTCACACACATGAAATTCCAGGGACTTGTTTTTAGATTCTAGGCATATTGGGATGTGGTAACCTATCCATTGATAGTCTGATCATATCACATGAACAGTTCAAATCTCAGGTTCCAGGTTCTACTAGTGGTTATATATGGTATTGCATCAGAGTCTCTAGGGGATGAAATGCAAGAGTTCTCAGAGGTACCTACTGAGCAAAGATCAGCGTAATACATTGTTACTATTGATAACACAAACATCTTACAAAATACCGCAATAATAAGTGTGCATCGACAAAAAAGGTGGGGAAAACCCCTAACTGAGTCCCAATGGGCAGCATGCAGGTAAACCATAGCGCTGTGCCTGAATTATACACGTTACTGGAACTCAGGTTTCCTCATTAGATATATCTCCCCAAGGAAATTACCAGGTTGAACCTGGAAAACTGAAGCTCAGGCAATTACTGTGATGCAAAGCATGGGACGCAGCATCTGGACTGCTCTCAGATGCCTATACGTCAGTCCTGGGTAACAGTGTTTGCAGGAATAAATGACATCCAAGGGGAGGGAGATCATCACATAGAGACCCAAAGTGTAGTCACTGTGACTGATCCATTGCAACTCTCACAACTAGTAAGGAGATGTTGGCTCATGACCTAGCTCTGTGACTCAGTGTAGTGATGATGAACCACCAGGTAAGTTGTAGAAATCCTTTATTTGAACAATGAGGTAGGATGCAGGTAATTCATGTACACACAAGTCCTTTCCCAGCTCCAGCTCCCCACAGCATTCCAACCCTTCACCTTAAGTATGGAGAACATACCTGACATTCTACAATCTACATTCTGCATGACACGCATCTACATTCTGCAAGACATGCAACCTCATTACTACACTCAGCCACAGAGATGCACAATGGCTTTAAACTCTTGCTTGGTGCTAGGTAGTTTAGAGGTTCTTACAGACCTGACGTCATGAAGTACTCTCTTATGACAACTCAGTCCAACTCTACAGACGCCGAGAACCTTGATCAGTCTCCGTAATAAACCAATGCATTGATACTTGAAGTATGAAAACTGGTATTTCATTGTAAAGTGTGCCACTAAGATATTACCTATTCTTTTATTTGCTATATTTTTAGCGTCTTCATATGTAAATAAGAAAATTAAAGTTAATTTTGGGCTGGCACAGCCAAGAACATCTGTGAACAATACTCTAAGAGGGACTTGGATCAACGATGCTGCCTTCAGCCATTGCTTACTTGAAGTGTTCCTCACATTTTGTAGCCGTCCACAGGAGTATTGTGCAAATTTACATTTTGCAGAGATGAGTAGCAAACCAAAGTCGTTGCAGCAAAGCACCTCTATGATCCTTGCACAGGGTGCAGGGATAGACAGTGACTTCCCGGCCCTTCTCTGCCTGTGCTCTATCACTCCAATGTGCATCGAGGGAGCAGGGCATGTCCACTGACAACAGGGCATCTATACCTGTGAACCCTGATGAGGCAAGCTGTGTACATTCACAAGAATGAGGGACAGCCTTCTTAGAATTGGGGGTTTACAAAGAAGGTAATGAAAAGCCCACTCTAAGATGGCTGCCATTTATTCACATAACTGTAGAGAGCCCACAGTACCAAGCTGCATGGAAATAGGTGGCCCGTCACTGGCATGTGCAGCGGCAGGCAGTTTCTCTGAGCAGACTGCCTGCAGTCTTGATGTGATGTTACTGACATGCCTCATTTCAGCTTCACCTGCCCATTTTGGGTGTATTGTAGTGAAGAGAAGAAGAGGGTAGGAACTGGAATATATTGTACGCATTGTCATTTGTTACTGCTCCCTCCATTCTTGAAGCTTGCCATCCTGCTATGACTGCATTCACATTATGGACCAGGACCTGTGATAACAGAATTACTGCATACTAGGGTGACAGAATGCGGAATGTAGTTCAGGAGTGTTAGATTTGGGGGTCTCTAGTTGGCACAGGTAGGTACTTGTGACAAATAGGGACCCTTGCCTCTAGTCAGGGTAGGGGGGTACACTCCTAAAATAACCCCTGCTCACCCCCTTGGTAGCTTGGCACAAGCAGACAGGCTTATCTCAGAGGCAGTGTGTAAAGCATTTGTGGACACATACAGTAATCCAGTGACAACACTACAGATGGACACCACACAAGTTGTATTATAAAAATAAGTATCTTTTATATAGATTTAACACAAAACCATAAACGACAAAAATCCACAATACTGTACTTAAAATGGTAGGTTTAGCTTAGTTCTCTTCAGATCTTAAAATGCGACACTTTGAGTCAATGTACCTTACGATGCGTCACGTTTCTACAACGAAAGTGTTGCAGAGATGGAGATGCGGCAAAGACCCGGTGCAAAGAAATAAAGACGTCAAGTTCTTCCTGATGCGGCACGCTTCTCCGATGTTGCGAGAAGTCTCGACTCGATGCGTCAGCTGCAGCGGCGACACCCTTGTTCCGTGATGCGACGACAGCGGCTTTGGCGGCGACACTCTTCTCCGACGTTGCGAGACACTTCCGCTCGAGGCGACAACTGCAGCGGTGACACCCTTGTTCCGTGATGCGACGGCAGCAGCTCCGACGGTGGCACGCTTCTCCGTGGATGCGAGGCGCTTCTCTTGATGCGGTGCAATGCGACAGCTACAGCGGCGACATCTACGATGCGACGGCAGCGGCTGTGATGGCGACACACTTCTTCCTCGTTGCGAGACGCTTCTCTTGATGCGGTGCAATGCGACAGCTACAGCGGCGTCATCTCCGTGATGCGACGGCAGCGGCTGCGACGGTGACACGCTTCTCCCTCTTGAGTCGCGCTTCCAGCTCCTTGCGACACGCAGTCCCTCAGAAGGCCCAAAACAGCAGCAGGCACTTCCAAAGAACTCTTGGGGAGCTGGGGTTTGATGAAGTCTGTTGTCCCTGAGACTTCAGCAGGAGGCAAGCTCTTTTCTCAAGCCCTTGGAGATCCTTTACAAGTTGAATAAAGTGCACACAAAGTCCTTTCTCCTTTCTTTGGCAGTCAGGCAACCACTGCAGGCAGATCCCTCTAGCTTAGGGATAGTCTTCTCCTCAGTTTCTTCTTGGTTCCGCTCCTCAGCAAAGGTTTCTTCTTGTTTCCCAAAGTGATCTAATTTCCTAGGGGTCTGGGTCCCCTTTTTATACACAGTTTCTCTTTGTTCTCTGAAGGCAGAGAGGCCTTTGCCTAGTCCAAAACCAGTTCTGGTCAGTCCTGGAGCACTTTGTTTACAGGACTCCTTCTTTCCTTTCAGAATGTGGGGCAGAGTGCTCAGCCGCCCGGCAGGAGGTGGAGCCAGCATTGTGGAAGGCAGGCACAGCCCTATTCAGACCCAGGTGCAACTCCTCCCTCCACTCTGGATGCAGATCTCTCTATTCAGCCCTGTGCTGACTCACCCTGTCTCCTGTAGCCACCCCCAGCCCCTGTCACTCAATCTCCAGACAAGGAATACACAACCTAGCAGAGGCAGGCTTGGAAGTTTAGGCAAGAAAATACCCACTTTCTAAAAGTGGTATTTTCAAACACAGAATGTTAAAACCAACTTCACTAAAAGATGTATTTTATCATTCTGAGTTCAGGCATACTAAATTCGTTTTTCTACCATGTTCCCTGGGTCAGTTAGGATTATAAGGTGTAATAATCAGACTGCCCATTCTGGCCTATGGGGAGCAGGTAGCCTTGCAATAGTGAAAAACGAAAATGGCTGTAATTCACTATTAGGACATGCCACACACACCAGGGCATGTCCTACCTTATACTTACAATGCACCATGCCCTAGGGCCTACTTTAGGGGTGACCAACATGCAGTAAAGGGAAGGTTTAGGGACTGGTAAGTGGGTGCACTCACCAAGTCGACATGGCAGCCCTAGGCTGCACACAGGCACTGCAATGGCAGGCCTGAGACCCACTTTAGAAGCTGCTTCTGTGGGTGGCACAACCAGTGCTGCAAGCCCACCAGCAGCATTGGATTTACAAGCCCTGGGCACACTCAGTGCACTGTACTAGGGACTGACAAGTAAACCAATCATCCAATCATGGAGTCACTAATACATACATCATTTTACAATAGGGAGCACTTGCACTGTGGCACTGAATAGCAGTGGCACAGTGCCCAAAGCATCTAAACCAGCAAAAACAGATCAATAATATTGGAGGCATCATAAAAAATGGAAGGGAGACCCACGCCAAGGATGCCAGGTCTAACACGTGTCCCCTCCAGCTGAAATGTGGAGAGAACTACCCTACCTCAGGGGAGTTCTCTTCACTAAGGCGGAAAAATCTGGACAGACCATCAGCATTGGCGTGTTCTGTACCAGGGCGGTGTTCCACTGTGAAATCCATCCCCTGTAGGGAAATGGACCACCTCAACAGCTTTGGATTCTCACCCCTCATCTGCATCAACCATCTGAGGGGCCTGTGGTCTGTCTGAACCCGGAAGTGAGTCCCAAACAGGTATGGTCTCATCTTCTTCAGTGCCCAGACCACAGCAAATGCCTCACGCTCAATAGCACTCCACCTCTGTTCCCGTGGAAGTAACCTCCTACTGATGAAGGCTACGGGTTGATCTAGGCCCTCCTCATTCATCTGTGACAGAACAGCCCCCACACCATGCTCTGAAGCGTCTGTTTGTACTACGAACTCTTTGGAGAAGTTGGGTGCCAGGAGCACGGGCGCCGTGCACATAGCAGTTTTCAGGGCCTCAAAAGCTTTCTGACAGGTGTCAGTCCAAATCACTTTCTTGGGCTGCTTCCTGGAAGTTAGCTCTGTCAGGGGTGCAACAATGCTGCCAGACCCCTTGACAAACCTCCTGTAGTAACCCGTGAGTCCTAAAAAGGCTCTCACCTCTGTCTGGGTTTTGGGGGGTTCCCAAGTCAGGATGGTTTCAATTTTGGGTTGTAGGGGCGCCACCTGGCCGCTCCCAACCTGGTGTCCTAAGTACACCACGGAACCCTGCCCGATCTGGCACTTACTCGCCTTGATCGTGAGGCCTGCCCTCTGCAGCGCCATCAACACTTCCCAGAGGTGGCGCAGATGTTCTTCCCAACTGGCGCTGAACACTGCGATGTCATCCAGGTAGGCGGCACTGAACGAGTCCAGTCCAGCCAACACCTGGTTGACCAACCTCTGGAAGGTGGCAGGGGCATTCTTCATCCCAAAGGGCATCACCCAGAACTGGTAGTGCCCATCTGGTGTGGAGAATGCTGACCTCTCTCTTGCCCCATCGGTCAAGGCGATCTGCCAGTACCCAGATGTCAAGTCAAATGTGCTGAGGTACCGTGCAGCCCCTAGCCGATCTATGAGCTCATCAGCTCTGGGGATGGGGTGCGCGTCAGTCCTGGTGACTGAATTGAGCCCTCGGTAATCCACACAGAACCCGAGTTCTGGTGTGGCACCTGGTGCGGCAGCCTTTGGGACCAAGACCACTGGGCTGGCCCAAGGACTGTTAGAGGAATCAATCACCCCTAACGCAAGCATTTTGGAGACCTACTCCTTGATGCAAGCTCTCACCCTGTCAGTCACCCTGTAAGTTTTGTGCTTCACAGGTGTACTGTCCCCAGTGTCCACGTCATGGATGCACCAATCTGTGACACCGGGAACCAGGGAGAACAGGTCAGAAAACTGTCCCAGCAACTGGCGGCAGTCATTCTGTTGCTCAGGGGTCAGGGTGGAAGAGAGGTTGACACCATCCACTGACCCATCTTGCTCTGTCGCCGACAGGAGGTCAGGAAGAGGCTTGGTCTCCTCCTCCATCCCAGCATCTGTCGCTAAGAGCATGCCCACTTGGGACCTCTCCAAGTGGGGCTTCAGGCGGTTGACATGCAGGACCCTCAAGGGGTTCCTGGGAGACCGCAAGTCCACCAAGTAGGTAACCGGACTTTTGCGCTCTACAACCTCAAAGGGTCCGGTCCACTTATCCTGGAGCGTGCAGGGCTCCACTGGGGCCATGACCCATACTTTCTGGCCAGGCTGAAGCTCTACCAGAGTGGCATTCTGGTCGTACCACCACTTCATCTCCTCCTGGCTGGCTTCCAGATTCGCCTCAGCGAGTTGCCTGAAACACCTAGTTTGGTTCCTAAAGGCCAGCATGTAACTGTATACATCCTGGGGAGGTTTCCTGGGAGATTGCTCCCAGCCTTCTTTGACCAAACTTAGAGGTCCTCTCACTGGGTGTCCATAGAGAAGCTCAAAGGGACTGAACCCTAGAGATTTCTGTGGCACCTCACGGTAAGCAAAGAGCAGGCATGGTAAGAGGACGTCCCACTTACGCCTCATAGGTTCCTCAAGACCCATAATCATGCCTTTGAGGGTTCGGTTGAACCTTTCAACCAACCCATTTCCTTGGGGGTGGTAAGGAGTGGTAAACTTGTAGGTTACCCCACACTCCTGCCACAGGGACTTCATGTATTTGGAAATGAAGTTGGTCCCCCGGTCAGACACTACCTCGCGAGGGAATCCCACTCTGGAGAAAATTCCCATCAGTGCTCGTCCCACCACGGGGGCCGTCACTGCCCTCAGAGGTATGGCTTCCGGGTACAGGATGGCATGGTCCACCAAGACCAGGATGAACCTGTTGCCCATGGCTGTCTTGGGGTCCAGTGGCCCCACAATGTCAATACCCACCCGTTCAAAGGGGGTGCTGACAACAGGGAATGGCTGGAGAGGAGCCTTGTGCTTCCTCCCACTCTTTCCACTTGCCTGGCAAGTCTGACATGTCCTGCAGTGAGGGTCTGAACTCCTGCGCATTTGGGGCCAATAAAAGTGGGTGACAAGCCTCTCAAAGGTCTTGTCCTGCCCCAAATGTCCTGCCAATGGAACATCATGAGCCAGCCCCAGTAGGAAGGCTCTGAAGCGCTGGGGTACCACCAGCACACGGGCTGACCCAGGCTCAGCAACCTTAGGCTCAGTATACAGGAGATCATTCTCCCAGTAAATCCAATGTTACCCAGACTGATCACCTGTTGCCTGGTCTGCAGCCTGTTGCCGCAGACCCACAAGAGAAGGGCATTCTTTCTGCTCCTTGCAGAATTCTTCCCTGGAGGGTCCTCCTTCTTGCTGCCAATGGGTCAGCTCAGGCAGGTCCCCCAGTTCAGCTACCTGTTCCCCTGTAGGCTCCAGGGCATCCCCCTTAAGGTCTGCCTCCTCCTGGACCGTGGGAACTTCGGGGGCCGGCTTCCCGCACCCCCTGCCTCTTCTCGTGACGGCAGGTACCTGGGCCTCTCTCTCAGGCTCCAGGTCCTCTTGAGCACCTTTACTTGCTGCCATGGACCGGGTGGTCACACACGCCCAGTCAGGCAAACCCAACATTTCCAAATGCGCACTTCGCTCCACCTTCGCCCAAGGTGAGCTCTCCAAGTCGTTCCCTAACAAACAGTCAACAGGCATGGCGGGCCTCACAGCTACCTGAAGAGTACCAGAGACCCCCCCCCACTCAAAGGGAACTTGAGCCACCTTGCAGTGACTCTCTGTGTTGTCAGCGGCAACAACTGGATAGAATGCATGGGGGACAACCTGCTCTTGAGACACCAGGTGACACTTGACAGCTGTCACACTGGCTCCTGTATCTCTAAGAGCCTCCACCCTATGGCCATTGATGGTCACCCACTGCCTGTATTTCTTAGTGTTATCAGGCAGCTGGGTCCTGGGGACCACCTCACAGTCTCCTAATGAGACAAGGGACATCTCTGCGGGACCCCACCCATCTTGGGCACCCATCTCCTCACCCAGGGCTACACTAGCCATCTGCCGGGGGGCTGCACCAGGGGGTGCGGTCTTTCCAAACTGGCGGCACCTGGGATCATTCACCATATGACCCAGGTCCCCACATTTTTAGCATCTCAGGGGTCCCCTTTGAACAGGTGGACCTGTCGGGGCCCCTGATGGTTTCTGGGGGGGAGGCTGGGAACCTTTCCCTTGGTTCCCTTGGGAACTACTTTGCGGCCTTCTTTGGAACTCCCTCTGTTTACCCTTGTCCCCCACTCTTCTGCTGGGGACCCTGCCCACTCTTGGCTGAGTCGCCCACGTGACCCTTGTGGACCCTGGTACTGACCCAGCGGTCCGCCTCCTCAGCAAGCTTCCTAGGGATAGTCAGCCTGCTATCAATCAGGTGCTGGCGTAGCTCTGGAAAACAGTTACTTGACAAGTGCTCCCATGCAATCAAATCAAGGAGCCCCTGAAAATCATCAACTTTGCTACCCTTCACCCAACCATCCAATGCTCTGCAGAAAAAAGTGACATAGTCAACCCAGGTACTGTTCTCTATCTTCTGGCAACCCCTGAACCTCTGCCTATATAATTCAGGAGTTAAACCATACCTGGACATTAAAGCATCCTTCATGTGGCGATATGAATTATGGACATCAGAAGGCAAATCTAGCAGTGTGTCCCGCCCTTCACTAAGGAACCGTCCCCACAACCCCGCTCCCCAATCCTTCTCAGGGACCCGGTGGGAAAACATGGCTACCTCATAGGCCTTGAACCACTGCCCAATGTCATCATTTTTAAAAACTCTCTGACCACATCCTTAGGAATATACACCCTAGATTCAACAGGCATTGACGGTGTGCTGCCACCAGAGGGAGTAATCTCTAAGCTCCTAGCTTTCAAATCCAACTCCCTCAAACTTTTCTCATGCTCAAGCTGCATCCTCTTTTCTTCCAGGGCCATTTTCCTAATCTCCAATTGCCCATTCATTTTGGCCAGCTCCAACTCATGCATCCTATTTCTCTCCCTGTCCTCCAGCTCTTCTGGGGACAGACCTTTGGCAGAAACACTGCTACCTGCTGGGGAAGGTGCCTTCCTTTCCCCTGGACCCACTGGTCCTTCCAGCTGCACATCTGCATTATTATCCCCTTCCTCATTCTCAGGGGTTTTCCTTGCTTCTACCCAGGCCCTCAGCGCCTTGTAGAACTCATCCCTCTTGGTGAGCCCGGTAATTGCAAAGTTAAATTTCTTGCAGAAGTGCTTCAGGTGCTTCACTTTGTAGCATTCCAGTTTCTCCTCTTCCCACTCAAAATCAATAGATGCTATGGATGCTGTGTCTTCCATGATGGTTAAACTTGGCAAAAATGGAAAGTCCCTGAAAAAAAAATCTACCAAAAGTATGTGGTCGCGTTTTGGTCTGCACTCACTAGTAGTGTTCACCAATCACTGTACATGAGTCACAAATGCAAGTCCAGAATCCTCACCGCTGACCACCAATGTTAGATTTGGGGGTCTCTAGTTGGCACAGGTAGGTACTTGTGACAAATAGGGACCCTTGCCTCTAGTCAGGGTAGGGGGTACACTCCTAAAATAACCCCTGCTCACCCCCTTGGTAGCTTGGCACGAGCAGACAGGCTTATCTCAGAGGCAGTGTGTAAAGCATTTGTGGACACATACAGTAATCCAGTGACAACACTACAGATGGACACCACACAAGTTGTATTATAAAAATAAGTATCTTTTATATAGATTTAACACAAGACCATAAACGACAAAAATCCACAATACTGTACTTAAAATGGTAGGTTTAGCTTAGTTCTCTTCAGATCTTAAAATGCGACACTTTGAGTCAATGTACCTTACGATGCATCACGTTTCTACAACGAAAGTGTTGCAGAGATGGAGATGCGGCAAAGATCCGGTACAAAGAAATAAAGACGTCAAGTTCTTCCTGATGCGGCATGCTTCTCCGAAGTTGCGAGAAGTCTCGACTCGATGCGTCAGCTACAGCGGCGACACCCTTGTTCCGTGATGCGACGACAGCGGCTTTGGCGGCGACACTCTTCTCCGACGTTGCGAGACGCTTCCGCTCGATGCGACAACTGCAGCGGCGACACCCTTGTTCCGTGATGCGACGGCAGCAGCTCCGACGGCGGCACGCTTCTCCGTGGATGCGAGGCGCTTCTCTTGATGCGGTGCAATGCGACAGCTACAGCGGCGACATCTACGATGCGACGGCAGCGGCTGCGACTGCGACACGCTTCTTCCTCGTTGCGAGACGCTTCTCTTGATGCGGTGCAATGCGACAGCTACAGCGGCGTCATCTCCGTGATGCAACGGCAGCGGCTGCGACACGCTTCTCCCTCTTGAGTCGCGCTTCCAGCTCCTTGCGACACGCAGTCCCTCAGAAGGCCCAAAACAGAAGCAGGCACTTCCAAAGAACTCTTGGGGAGCTGGGGTTTGAAGTCTGTTGTCCCTGAGACTTCAGCAGGAGGCAAGCTCTTTTCTCAAGCCCTTGGAGATCCTTTACAAGTTGAATAAAGTGCACACAAAGTCCTTTCTCCTTTCTTTGGCATGCAGGCAACCACTGCAGGCAGATCCCTCTAGCTTAGGGATAGTCTTCTCCTCAGTTTCTTCTTGGTTCCGCTCCTCAGCAAAGGTTTCTTCTTGTTTCCCAAAGTGATCTAATTTCCTAGGGGTCTGGGTCCCCTTTTATACACAGTTTCTCTTTGTTCTCTGAAGGCAGAGAGGCCTTTGCCTAGTCCAAAACCAGTTCTGGTCAGACCTGGAGCACTTTGTTTACAGGACTCCTTCTTTCCTTTCAGAATGTGGGGCAGAGTGCTCAGCTGCCCGGCAGGAGGTGGAGCCAGCATTGTGGAAGGCAGGCACAGCCCTATTCAGACCCAGGTGCAACTCCTCGCTCCACTCTGGATGCAGATCTCTCTATTCAGCCCTGTGCTGACTCACCCTGTCTCCTGTAGCCACCCCCAGCCCCTGTCACTCAATCTCCAGACAAGGAATACACAACCTAGCAGAGGCAGGCTTGGAAGTTTAGGCAAGAAAATACCCACTTTCTAAAAGTGGTATTTTCAAACACAAAATGTTAAAACCAACTTCACTAAAAGATGTATTTTATCATTCTGAGTTCAGGCATACTAAATTCGTTTTTCTACCATGTTCCCTGGGTCAGTTAGGATTATAAGGTGTAATAATCAGACTGCCCATTCTGGCCTATGGGGAGCAGGTAGCCTTGCAATAGTGAAAAACGAAAATGGCTGTAATTCACTATTAGGACATGCCACACACACCAGGGCATGTCCTACCTTATACTTACAATGCACCCTGCCCTAGGGCCTACTTTAGGGGTGACCAACATGCAGTAAAGGGAAGGTTTAGGGACTGGTAAGTGGGTGCACTCACCAAGTCGACATGGCAGCCCTAGGCTGCACACAGGCACTGCAATGGCAGGCCTGAGACACACTTTAGAAGCTGCTTTTGTGGGTGGCACAACCAGTGCTGCTAGCCCACCAGCAGCATTGGATTTACAAGCCCTGGGCACACTCAGTGCACTGTACTAGGGACTGACAAGTAAACCAATCATCCAATCATGGAGTCACTAATACATACATCAATTTACAATAGGGAGCACTGGCACTGTGGCACTGAATAGCAGTGGCACAGTGCCCAAAGCATCTAAACCAGCCAAAAACAGATCAATAATATTGGAGGCATCATACAAAATGGAAGGGAGACCCACGCCAAGGATGCCAGGTGTAACAAGGAGGTACTCAGCCTCCCACTGATGGTTTATGGGCCATCTAGCATTTATCGGTCATTATTAGGCCTGGGCGGTGAACTTCGCTCCTTTCGCGGAGTTTGCGGAGTTTTCTGCACTCCGCACTCCACGGAGCTCGCGGAGTGCAGAAAATTCCGCTTCGCGATGTGCAGCGGAGTTTTTTCCCCGCTCGCGATCGCAAATGGTAAGATCGCGAAAGGTAAGTTCGCGAGCGCGAGCTGCCGCTCGGGTACAATTTCTACCCGAGCGGCAGGAATACCAGCACAAACTGCAGTTCGCACTGCACTCCGCCACTCGCGGAACTTCGCTGAGTTTTTTTGTAACTTCGCGGAGTTCCACATAGCAAAACTCCGCGAACTACGCCCAGGGTTAGTCATTATATATATATATCTTATTCTTTGATATGATGTGGCCAATAGAGCTAGACTAAACACATCAAGGGAAGCCATTTAAAGCTGGACAAAGGCTAAAGAAGGCTTGGATTATTCTTGTAAGTGTTCCAAAGGTGGTAGTGCCTACTAGAACACATATTAAGCCAATAGGATGAGACAGCAGTTGTCCTCTAAAATGTGTGCTTTCCCATAGGAAACTCATAGGATGATGTTGTAGGGGTAGATGGCATATGTTGGTCAGGAATGGTGCAAGGATTTTCAGAAGTACAGGAAAAAGGGAATTTTGCCTCTGAGAGAGTTCCCGATACCCTGAGAAAAGGCATCTTTTCAGACCCTCTCTGGTAGTTTGGCCCCACCACATGGTGGTGCAATAGAGGCTGCTACCATTCTTTGCCTTATGGAACCATCAGCTCTGAAGTTCATCACATTAAATGTTGACCTGGTTGAAAATACTTGTTGTTATTGTCTTCCTTGGGTTTTGCATATTGGTGAGTAAGTTCCACACACCAAATGTACACTAACAGTAGAGTTTTACAATGAGACCACATTGAATGAGATAAGAAAAGGGCAAGTATCCCTGGGAGGTACAGAAATCAACTGGAAATGGTCAGAACAAAATGTTGAGATTATTCTGTGACACATTATACTGTCCACAGGCGAATAAGGGAAAGTAATCCTAACAGCAAAGTTATCTGTCTCCATCAATGAAATGTGGGTTCCAGTTGAAAAGAAAATGGCAGCTTTACAGGTATCAGTCTATTTTCAATTTTAATGTCACAGATTTGAATCCTGACATAGCTGACTGAGGCTTTCATTCTTCACAGATCAATAAAACAAACCTCACACAGTGTGATGACAGTAGCACAACGTCCCTCATTCGGAGTAGCTCGGTTTTTCTAAATTTGGTGCAAACTGCCATTTGTACCTACACCGGAACTTCAAGTTGTGTGAAATTACTGCATATCTGAAAACTTTGCTCAATGACATTTCTTGGAAAACTCAGTGAAATGTGTACAGAGAAAACCAGACTGAAAGGGTAAAATCTGCAGTAATAGGGTTAGCGAATTTTGACATTGCAGGCTTTCTCTCATAACAAGTAGAAAAACTTGGACTCAGGATGTGAAACCTCACATCTGGAAAATCACTTGCAGTGTCAGGATTCACTAACATTGTGCTTGCAATCCAACCCTTCCACCTCTCACGGTCTCCACCAATGATCACATACATAGGAATATGAGGACCAGTGACAGAAACAAGGACAGGGCAAAGGAATAAGAGAAAAGAGAGACACTGAATTCCATCATTCTGACTCGTCACTTCTGCTGCTCAATGATGTCAGCGGGATGCAGTGGCTATCTAAAGGCAAAGAGAGATTGTTAGTAACTTGCCCTAAAGGTTCTTCCCTTAACTGTAATACTGAATGGATATACTTTGGGAATTTCTCTGTACTTCGATGTGGAACTTGAAATTCCTGAAACAAAACATACAGAAAATGAATACCTTAAATAGATGGTCACCAACACTTCTCCTTATGAAATGAATAACAACCTCAACCTTTGTCACTCTGCACTCTCTGAGCAAGATGAGTTAGTGTTTCTGCTTGACTCTTGTAACACTGCAAGGTACACTTTAAATATTCCTTATCTTAACAACTAGTCTAAATATAATTGAACTCTAATGCCTTCTGTATTGACATTTACGCATACCATGGGTAACATAGACTTGGCTTAAGAATCCTTCTTCCATCACAGGGTAGCCCTTAAGTAGAATGCAAAAAACTCAGGGGCATATCATCAAGGCGGCGCTATGAAATTATCGCCGCTTTTGCGTCCGTTTTCGGGCGAAAAGTGGCGATAATTTCATCGCCTTATCAGCAAAGACACGCTATCGCGTGTTTTGCTGACTTAGCGCCCGTTTCCAGCACGCCTAACTTTGCATCGCTAATGAGATGCAAAGTAGGCGTGGCTGTGAAACCAACCAGGGAAAATATCGCGAAGGCAGCTTCGCGATATTAACAAGGAAGGGTAGCGATTTTTAAATCGCGTTAAGTATGACTTAACGCAGGAATTTAACGTCTGTTAAATTCCTGACTAAGGCATACTTACCATGGGGGGTGGATTCTGTGGCTAAGACCACAGGCCCTATCATCTAGAATATCGCCGTTTTCCACCATGGAAAACGGTGATATCCACACTATCTCTGGAATTTATCGCCTCAGCGATGCGCGTTGTTGATAACGCGCTAACCGGGCAATAAATTACAGAGATAGCCGGCAATAAATATGCAAGCGCTAAGCGCGCTTTGCGATATTTATCGCCAGCCCTTGTTAATATGCCCCTCAGTTTCAGAAACGTTCATATTAAATATTCAAATAGTTCAAAGATTAGAGATCTTTCAGAAAAGTTTCTCTGTATTTCTAATGTATTTCAATCCAATCCAAAGAAAGCAACTGGTCTTTAGCAAAGGAAAACAGAAATCAGTGTATGAAGGTCCTACCTGCAGCAACATTGCATCACGATTGCCAGCGAAAGATGCCCTGGACCATGAGGGAAGTATAGCCAGATATCAAAGATGGCTATTGCATCTCCAGACTGGTTGGAAACATTATTTATTGACGTGTTGCTGTTGCATCGCGCTTTCTCTGCATACATGAAGCCTCAATCCAGACAGCACTGACACTCTGCAGGGACTCTGCAGGGCCTTTCCTTCTTGGGTGTATAGACCTCCTCCCTGAAGCTCACCTAGTTCCAAGCAGTGAGTAATACCTTCAGCCCTGCTTTATAATAGCACAAGATACATTTCCTGAATGGTGTTACTGCCTCAAAATACCAGTGCATTCAGAATGAGAGCTCAGTTTAAACTTGGGTGGTATTGGACAAATCTCAAATTTCAGAAGGCAGTGTTCACTCATAAGGATAAACCACTGTAAATCAGACACATTATTTTGCTCCAAATGAAAATTCGTTCAGAATGTATGCTACACAAAATGCCAGTATCATTATTCACAGTTCAAAGCCCTGATTTCTTGAAGATACAACTGTAGAAAGGCAGATGAAGGGCTGGCTGCACTTCAAAGAAGTTCTAAAGTACAGCCAACCTGGCCTCTCTGATCTACAATCTGAGAATGCTTTGGAATTATCTTAAGTGCTTTTTTAAATTCAGTCCACAGCACTATCCAAAATACGCTGCTGTCTCACGCACACACACACTGGAATTAGAGTGAGTTCTGCCAGAGAACCATGGGGGCCATGTAAGCAACAAATGGGTCTCTATTGACAAATTATTGATAAATTACATTGTCGATGTAGATCTTTCAAACCAAGTCACTTTAGAAAATTGAAAGCAGAACAAAAGCAGTGGATAGCGGTGTACAGATGGATTTTAATAACCAGATGAGTTTGTGGAAGGGGATAGATCAGTAGAGGCGAAGGGATAGAAATTGATTACGCAACGAAAATAGCAAGGAGACCAGGAGAAAGGAACCCAACTGAGAAATGAAAAAAGATTGGTGAGAGCAGGGTGACTCTTTGTGGGTATGCCTAGATTACTGATTCACAAACTCTGACACTCAGTTTGAAATTACCCCCAGTGATATATATCAAATTCTAGATAGATAAATATATGAATACTAGGCCCCAGATTTACTAAGGCTTTGCAATGGCCTTAGCTCAATGTAAGGTGGCGTACGCTATCTACTACCCAGTGCAAAAGCTGTAAATGCCAGAAATGTAAACTTTTCACTGCACAAAAAATGCTTTATGCTGCTTTTTCGTCAAGGGAAGGTATTGTGGTGGATGTATCTAACACCCTTAGGTTTTGGCGCAAAGCGTGATCTACTAATATAGCCAGAAGGGGCTTTGTTTAAATAATTGATGCCTGTTGAAGCAGGTGCACACAAGGAGAAACATGTTTATCTCTCAATAAAAACAAAACATTGCATGTCTGCTACAGTGGACAGGGCACATCAAAGCGTTCTGCATTTGTCTACATGTCGCAATTTGTACTGGAAGGGGATGCAACACAAAATCCTATGCTAGAAAGCACACACTCACCTTTGCACCATGGTGGGAGCTGTGCGTCGTGCAAGCCAGCCTGTTAAGCAGGGCCGGACTGGGAACAGCAACCAGCCCTGGCAGATTGCTGCTCGACCGGCCCTGGGAGCCGGGGGGAGGGAGTAATTGCTAGTGAAAAGCACCATTCCCACTTTTGTTGCAGGGGGCTGGTTTTGCAGCAGTGACAAAATCGGACCCCACGGCCAGAAAACCGGCCCCCACCCCTCCGGCCCACTGGGGAAACACCCGGTGCCTGCTACGGCCAGTCCGGCCCTGCTATTAAGGGTACCAGCACAGGCGTGAAAGGTTAGTAAAGCTGGGCCCAGATCTGCATGTTTTCACGCTCAAGCCAGAACTGGCTAGCATTGATCTTTAGTCATTGGCAATCAGGGTTCCATGTTCCATTCTCAAGTGTTTGTGTTTTATGATCTACTTTTAGAGGCTGGTAGTAAATTCAGTCCTTAGAGAGTGAAAGCAGCAGCTTTTATTCCCGAAGAGTCCAAACATATTTTCATTTTAACACATGGGCTTTTCATTTATTATTTATGCTTTCTCTTTCTGCAGTAAATCACATAAAAAGCAGAGCTATTGTTACCTTAAATGCTCTCTTCTCAGCAGGTGGAAACAATAGACCTGCTTTTCCTTCTTTCTCGTGTCCCTGCTGGGAACGGAAAAGGCGCCGACGGATTTATGAATTAGACTCCTATCTATGTACACTCCATGTTTATTATCAGTGTGATTGTATATTCTAAGGTGGAGCTATGCTAAAGGCATAGGCAATGGTCAGGCGCGTAACACAGGCCCCCGCAGCCCCCGCGGTGCAGGGGGGCCCCCGAGCTGCAGGGGGCCCCCTCAGCAAGGTACTCAGGCCTGCTATTTCAACTCCTTTGTTCAACTTGCAAAGCTGAATAAAAAACCATGTGGCAACTGCTGTGATTGTGATTTAGCCGTTCAATACACTGTTATTTTATGTTATGTATTGTTCTGTTGGTTAATTGTAAACAGCTTAATCCAGCCCGGTGGCCACTTCAAGGCTCTTGGAGGGAGGAGATTAAAGGAGGGATCCGGGGAAAAGCAATGAGCAGAGACAAGGGAGTAGCAAGGAAAATAAAATGCTCCTTACTTTGAGCCACCGGAAACAAAATATCCTACCAAAGTGAGTGATCCCAACACTTTCTATTAAAGAGTCCGTCGAATTTGTTCTCCTTAATACAATGCTTTAAAATTATGGGGCAGATGTACAAGCCCCGTGCGCCACTTTTGCGTCATTTTTAACCTGGGACAAATGACGCAAAAGTGGCGCAAGGGGCTTGTAAATCCGCCCCTATGTATTTTCTCGCGTGATTTTAAAAGAAATTGGCAAAACTGCATGTTTACTAGTATTAACTACTTTCTTTCACTCTTTTCTTTTTCTCTCTATCTTTCTTTCCAACCTTCTATTTTCTTCCTCCTTTTCCATTCTCCTCATTACTTCTTGTTATCTTTCTTTCCTTCTGTTCATTCTTTTTTCATTTCATGTGTACATCTTTCTAGCTTTCTGCCCTTCTCAATATTCATGTTTTATTTTCATTGCTGCTTTCCATCTTCTCATTCTTCTGTTCTTGTTTCGGCCTTTCTTTTTATCACCCTCTTGTCCTTCCTTCGCCCCTTCTATCCATCTTACTTTATTTTTGTATGTCTTCCTTTCTTTAATTCTTTCTTGTTCTTCTTTCCTTCTTTTGCCCTTCCATCTGTCACTAACTTCTACTTTCCAATCGTCAATTCTATTTTTCCGCTTTCCTTCTTTCTTTCACTCCTTCCATCTTTTATTTTTGTTTCTTTGTTTCTTTTTCTTTTTGCTACCCTTCTTTCCAAGCTTCATTCTTTTCTTCCCTCTCCCTTCCTTTTTTCCTTTTTCATCCTCCTCTCTAACTTTCTTTTGTACTTATGTTCCATTCTGCTTCCTTTAATCTTTCCTTCTTTACCTATTTTCATTCTGCTTTCCTACCGTCCTACTGTTGCATTGCCTTTGCATCTAACTTATTTTTTGTTTTCCACACAGTTATCTCCTGCCTGGTACTTTAATCTTCCAGTATTTATAAGTTTCTCTTTCTGACTTTCAATGACATTTGAGCCAGAGATGAAAGTTAAGAAGGGCCATAAAACTATTAATCTGTCCCAAGCACCCCGCTTAAGCTGGTATGGGGTGCTTCCCTGCACCCTTGAGCAGAGAGGTATTGTGAAAAGACCCAGTGGCCACATACTGCACATATCACACTAATAGGTACAGAGTTAGGCCCAGATTTACAAAGGAGTTTCTCACTTCGCAGCGCAGCAATCAAAGTTGCTGCGCTGTGTTGCGTGAGAGGAGAGAGCAGGGAAGCGCCATATCTACAGAGATATGGACCTCTCCTGCTCTCTCCCTAGTGCTGTCGCTTGATCTGGCTTCCTAGCGCCACACACACCTTTGCACCATAGTGAAATGGGGTGTGTCTGTAATTTCTAGCATTAGTTTTGTACTAGAAGGGTTTACTTCCAGTACACTATACTACGCTTAGACTAACTTTAAAACGTTTCCCACTTCGGATGTGCTGTATAGTGCAAGACACATGCAAAGCGGGAAAGTTAGGAGAAATAAAAGCATTTCAGCTTTTAACACCTGGTCCCAGTGTTTTTTTAAAAATATTGTTTGATGCAAAACCCAGTCTACGATTGTTAGTAGATCGAGTTTTGCATTGCAAAGCACTGTGGTTGCATGGGAACGCCCATGTACCACCCATGGAACGCCCCTTTGCTACAAAGTAATGCAAGGCAGCACTTTGCACTGCTGTGCATTACTTTAAAGCAACTTTCCAGTGCAAAACAAGTTTTCTGCTGAAAAGTAAATCCAAAAAAAACCAAACCTTGCAAAATGTTTGTGAAACTGGGCGTATTGTTAAATGGGTCGCCAACCTGAGGGGACCGGTTGGCTGGACAGGAAAAGGCAGGAGCGGCAAGAACTTGGCCAGAGAGTCATGAACGAGAGAGCAGGCGACAGATGAAGGGGTCAGTGCTCTGACAGAAATGAAGTTTGGGGGTTTGGACTGCTCGTCATATTTTATACTGAGAAGTGATTTCTTCAGTTGTACACTTGGTGTGTGATTTTCTTTTATTCATCTTCATGAATACATTTCATGTGACGTCACTGGGAGCCAAAGTTTTTGATTTTACAACATGTCATGCCATTGAGTGAAAATGGGGACGAAAAGTCACGGCTTGTAGACCGGAAACCACTTTAAACCAGTGTTCGTAAATCGATCTTTAAAGTAATATCATTTTTGAAAATGATCAATTATCCTTAATTTCTTTTTGTAGCAGCTTATACCTCTCGAGTGTTTAACTGAATGATCATGACGAGGTTGACCACTACCATGACTACAGTGAGGTTGGGGATAAGCCAGGCATCTGCTCTCTGCCAGCAGGACCCGTGCCCACCTGGGATGTGGTGCCAGCCAGGTGCTGCAGCCTGCAGGGTGTAGCTCAGTTCCTGGCCAGCTTCCCCTTATCTGACACGTTCCAGGAGTCACCTGGCCCATCAATCACTCATTATGCTTGAGTTTGGGAAAAGATGAACTTCATATGAGGTACCTCTGCAACATAATGCTAAGCTTCCTCTCCTAAATCATGTCAGCCGCATGGCAGAGCACGAAGCCCCTTCCTAAAGGGAATGAAAGGTCACAGCTTGTGGGCTTCGAACCACTTTAAACCACTTTAAAAGCTTGAGAGCGTTCATAAATCTATTTTTAGAAGAATCTCTTTTTTTGAAACAGCTCAATTATTTTTTTAAGCTGTTTATATCTCTTAAGTGTTTAACAGAAAGACCACTGCCATGACTGCAGTGAGGTTGGAGATAAGCCAGGCATCTGCTGTCTGCCAACAGGACATGTCTCCATCTGGAAAGTGGTGCCAGCCAGGTGCTGCAGCCTGCAGGGTGTAGTTCAGTTCCTGGCCAGCTTCCCCATATCTGACACAATGCTGGAGGCACCTGGCCCATCAGTCACTCATTATGCTAGAGTTTGGGAGAGGATGAACTCCACCTGAGGTACCTCTGCAACACCATGCTAAAATTCCTCTCAAGAAACATGCCAGCCGCATGTCAGGGCAGGGGCCTTTTTAAAATGTTATATTTCATCAAGGTCTGGAGGAGATTGTGCAAGAAGGGGCGCAGCACTGCAAACAACATTTGGACTGAAGTTTCCCTTAAAAGTTTGATGAAGCTATTTCTGGAATAATTCCTGGGTCTAAGAATACAGCAAATGTTACCACTGTTTAATGTGTACTTTCTTTGGTATATCTGATGCAAGGGCACAAGTGGTGGAAAGCCAAGTGACCACATGAAGGCCCTCATTAGAAGCCCCTGTTAACTCAGTGAGGAGACTTAATGATTCCATCTGCTACCTTCAAGTGAGTTAATAGTGATCACCAGACAAAACCCCAAGAATGGGAAATAACTTGCCAGACGAGGAATTACTGGGCCATGTAAGTCAAATGTTTAACACTGAGCAGGTGGTGAATATCGTGATGGATGGCAGGTTTGGGGATGTTGGGTGGGTCAGGGTAGTCATCTGATAGACGGGAGGCTGTGCCCCTGCCTGTTCTCCATGCAGGTGGGCGAGGGCTGGACTTTGTCTCTGCCTGCAGCCCCTGGCCCTCCTTGAGCCATGATTTTTTCTGGGGGGGGGGAAAGCTGCACCTGGTAATACCATTCCAAATGTTCCACATCCGGAAACACCAGACCACTCGGAATTGCCTGCTATGGTCAGCACGTAATGGATGCCAAACTAGGAGTCAAAAAGCATGTCCAAGGTACCGCAGAATACTTTTTACAAGCCATTCAGTAGACTGGCTGAAACTTGGGTATTCTGACAGGCTTTCTGGGAAACTGAATGGGCAAGCATTGGCTGATGGATGGGGTAAGTGTTTAGCTTTTACCATAACCATAAGGAGTCATGGCTGTTGCACATCAGGGTCCATATAAGGGATAAGGTGCACTCTCCCACTCTGTGCTGTGGGCACACAGCGGGCTGGGCGCAGACTGGGACAGTGTGCTGCATCACAGCAAATGCTCTAGTTTGTGCCTGGGTTACGAGCAGCACATTAGGAAAGAGAAACAAGCTATTTGAAGCAACCATTCCACCTTTTTTTTGCCGGTTTATAGTGCAGAAACTCACCCGGGGCATGCATCGGAGCTCTTTACAAGAGCACCAGTTACATTACACAAGGACAGATTCATTTTTGTTTTAGCCACAGGGAAATGCAGTGATTTACCCAGAATCACAGGATGTTGAGCCAAAGCCAGGACTCGAACCTAATTCCCCAGTTAACGCTACATCCTCTCCCTATAATCTTTCACTCTGCAGGTTGCAACCAGCCTAGCTTTCAAAGGTGGACTGATATCACCCTGTACACTGATGCAGTGAGTCACCACACGCATCTGAAGAGGGATGCCTCATGGGCCATAGGACCCTGCATTCCTCCTACCAAGGGGGCGGCCTTAGAGGGTGCACTGTGCACCACATATATGTGGTCATTGAGCCTCCCGACTTCCTCTTTGCCTCTGTACCCACATCTGTAATACTGCATGGGCGCAAAGGACTTCCTCATTTGCATGGGCTCATGTTCCATTCAAATTAGGAAATGCCTCCTTGAGATCATATTGAGCAATTTATGTGGTGGTACAATATGCACTACAGAAGGGGGTGCACAAGCATCTATAGCTCCTTCTGTAATACCAAAGTGCCCCAGGGACACAAAAAGGGGTGCAAATACCCATTTTACTCCTGAGGCAAGTCAAGTCAACAATTACTTTATTCGGTCTACACGAGACCTTGAAAGTGCACACAAAGATGATACATACATTGAATAAAATAATTTGACAATATTCAGGCTATAATATTAAAACCATTTAAAACTTTAAAAACATGAATTGAAAAATATTACCAATTAAAAAACATTATGACCTAAGACAATTCATCCATTGTCAACCCTGCATACTAATTATACAAACAGTAAATTTTGATATAAAAACCATCAAATTTAGGCCCATCAAATGTAGTCTTGGATAAACCAATTGCAAATATTTTCTCGGTCAGTAAATAGACTTATAAAAGCATTAAAAACGTGGTAATGACCAAGGCATTGGAGCATAATAAAGTGCATTGTGCAAAAGTAAGAGAAGAAAAGCACTCAAGTGGGATTCCCACCATTTCAAATGACTTTCTCAGCCACAGTTATGAGGCGAGAAAGCAGGCAACGGCGCAAGTTGAGTGTACATCCGGAAGTAGCTGTAAAAACATTAAGGCGGGCCTAACCTGAACAAAGTGCGAAGATTCCAACAGAGCCAGTACAAACATTCTTCGAGTGGTCTCATAAAAACTGCAGAAAAAAACAAAGTGCAGGTGGTCCTCTGGGGAAAGATGGTCACAGGTACAGGGACATAGCTCCGCGCTCCACAAACCAGGTTTTGGGTTTGCCAACAGCATGTGATACTGGTTAAACCTAAATCTAGTGAGGAGGAAACGATGGTGAATGATGAGAGTACTAAGCAAATAAAGTTCAGTGGTGGGACCTGTTACTATCAATGCATGTCCACAAACTGACGGTTTCTTAAGCTCAATTGCCTCCCTCTCAGTTTTCCTCCACAACAGAAAGTTATCCCGGGTCCATGCAATATCAACTTTTGTAATGGAAGAGGGCTACTCAAACAAAGCTGGCCTGCCTAGTTTGTCAAAAGTGCCCCTGATTCTTCAGCCAACTAACTGATATCCACCCATCAAGTTCCAAACAATCCTTCATTATCTCTCTGCCTAGATGGTTTTCCGATCGCTCCCGGATGATGAGCCACCTAATCAGGGGGCAAGGGTGATGAGATCTGATAGGAACAACAGTCCTAACTTCTCATGAACCATGTGAGCCAGGATAGAAGCGCAAACCGCTAAGCGCCTACAAGATCTATTTTCAACCAATTGGAGTTCCTTTGAGTTGACATAACCCAATACATTGCTACCGTACTCCTGAGGCACTGTCTATAAAGGAGCCCCTAAAGGAAGTTGGTTCTATGCTCTTGTTGCCAGTACTGCTCAATTGCATACCATTTGAACAATGTATATTAAGAGAAAAAATGCTTTTCTTATGGAAGTTCTGGCCTAACTATATAATATGGTTACAAATGTATATAAAGCATTTGCTTTGATGAAGGCCTTTCTTCTTTACACAAATCACTGTGGTGAATGCTCTGCCTTCTAAAGCTCAACCACAAAGTTGCCTTGGTTCTTGTATTGGTATCTCTCTGTTTTATTTACTGCAACTGCGTTTACACCAGACTCCCAAAACATATTTGCCGGGCTTCAAAGAGTCCAAAAGCACACCAATGTAGGCCTGCCACAACTCTGTACTGGCTTTTGATTAATGACAAAATGGAATTCAAGCCACTATGCATTTGGAACTCTCTCTCTAACTTTAAGAATTAAGCAAAACCTCTGGACATTCCAAAGAGGGCAGAAGAAACACCCATTATACATAGCGTTTTCTAGATTGTGCAGAATTAAAACCAGATTCCAGATCGTAGCCTGACACATCACGGAACACCACACAAATATCACAGACAGGGGTATAGCTACCATTGGTGCAGCAGGTACAGTGGCGCCAGGTGCCAGAGCCATGAGGGCCCTTTGAACCATGACAAATCTGTATTTTATGACTCCTACAGCAGTCAAAGGGGCAATTTTCCTTGCTTGCTCCAGAGCCCATGGCATCATTGCTACACCACTGGACACAGAACAGCCATACTAACAGCCTACTTGACAAACAGTGAGATTCTGGGTCTCTCCAGTGCAAAGCGTTATGACTCTCATTACATCATCAAAGACATACTGTTTAGGGCACTACACTGTGGTTGAACATACTAGCTTCATATGAGAACCCTTTTCATAGCACATTGCCTTGAACCAGTCTCCCCGAAAACACCATTCCTTAAATCTCTCTGAGGCTGCTGAGATGCGCCATGCTGTGTTTATACATTCCAGATAGATAGAAAAATAAATAAAAAAAGAAGCAACATTTTCATTTGTGACAGGTGGGTTTTGTGACTGCTGCACTTAGCAGTGTGGGGCCGAAGGCAGGTACGCAACTAAGGGCTCGATGATCTAACATTAATAGAAATTACCAAATAGTGATTTATTTTGCTAATCGCTATTTGGTTATCGCTATTACTAATGTGCGTAAGTTATAGCCGGCCCTTATTTCCTAACTAGCGAGCCAGTGCTCACATATAGACCTACCTCATGAATATTAATGAGGTGGGCTGCAATTTGTGACACACTAGGATTCGCTGCCATCACATGGATGGTGGCCTGCTGGGGTCAGCAGACCACCATGCCTATGATTGCTTTTAAATAAAGTACGTTTTTGGGAAATGCAGCCCGTTTTCTTTAAAGGAAAATGGGATGTGTTTAAAAAAAATTAAGCATTTAATTTTTATTCTTTAAGAGTAGGCAGTGGTCTGTGGCTAAGCAGCAGTGTTCAAAATGGGCTGGTACACACCGGTACGGAGTACCTTCTTGTTTTCATTTTCTCCAGGACAACCGGATCTTCTCCTTGGACATGGAGAGTACCAGTACTTATAGGGACCTGGCTTCAAAGCAGGTGGGGCTGGTTTCATGAACTCCTAACTTGTCAGCACCATTCAGCACATCCTGCGGCGTGCCTTTCAGACAGGATGGAAGCCTGGGCTGTGCTGGTACAATAGCGCCTGAACAGCAGCTCCAGGACACAGCGATCTATCTGTGCTGCTGTGGAAGTTATGAGAGGAAGGATGTTGCTGCAGGGAGTTTCCTTTATCTTACACAGTAGGGGTAGAAAGGTGACAGCAAAACCTAATGGGCGGATCAGGTCAAACCTAATGGGACACTTTGCTCAGGTCAATACAGCATTTTAGCAGGCCTTTTGTTTCCAATGCCTGAAAATATTCACCCATCAGCAATTTAAATTAAAGGTATTTTCTTGAAAGAAAATCCCTTCCCTCTCCACCAGTGTCCTGATTAACCTCTAAGAAAAACGACATAGAAGGCAAAATAAATGTATTTTCATCGTTTTACAAGTGGCAAATTCTTGCTTTAGTTGAAAAACCTGAAATAAATCAAATGTGACAGGAGGTTGCATGGAATGTGTGACACTTTCATACAGTTTTGGATTTTAGCTGCAAACCTTTGCATTCTGGGATTTGTAGTTTCCTTTGGCATTCTAAGTAAGAGATTTTAAAAACCCCAGCATGTAAAGCTTTTATTGCAAAAACCAGGGACAGATTAATCATGTCATGTAGCATGGTGCCACTTGGGGGCTACAAGCTCCTGCTCACATACATTGAGGGAGTCCACACTCATCTTGCATAGAAACAGATGTCAACAAAGATAATTGTTTTATCTCCAAGGTGGAACAGCAAGCCGACCCTACACACCAAAGATGTGTTTGTGACGCACCTCCAAACCACACAATCCCCCAAAAAGAAGTCCAAAATCCTGAGCCAAATAACTCAGATAGTGTGCACTTCCACTGCCCCTGCTGCTCCCAAGGGGCAATCTCCAAGACCAATGTTAAATTTTATAACCAATATGGAGTGCACCACAAATAGTCAAACAAAAAGTCTCTGTCCATCCATTTCTGGTTATAGATTGAAAACTTTATTCTTCTTTTTCCGTTAAAAAACAACAACAGCCAGACAGCCGACGTGTTTCGTCCAGATATATGGACTTCATCAGGGCTTTAAAATATGTTGTTTGTCAGCAAAGATAATCAGTCAGATATGAAACTCGCAAAGTAATGATACAGACTGTGTATCAGTTTGTTTAGCAACTGCACCCTATTTGGTCCAGGGTCAGTTCCAAAATATCAACGGCTCCTGTGCCGCGAACCGCTCTATCAGCGTCCTGTTCGAATATCCCCGTACGTATTCATGGATGGACAGAGACTTTTTGTTTGACTATTTGTGGTGCACTCCATATTGGTTATAAAAGATAATTGTTTTGGCTTTTTTATGGTGAATAAGGAATCATTTCAGGGCATTGCTTCTGGGGTAGCCTCTATGCATTCATCTATGCATTCATCCGGGCTGTCAGTGAATGCTTCTAACTCCTGGCATCTGTTTAGTAAGGGATAAGATCCGTTCAGGCAGAGTAAGCAACTTCCACACTAGCAGCCCATTTGATGCCTTAAGTGGAAATATTATGCAAGAATATAGGGTCAAATCAATGTATTACTGATATAAAAAAAAACTGCAGAGCAAGTAGTGATTCATTTGGAGCGGTCAAATCACCTCCTATGCAACTGCTCCAATGAGACACACCCCTGGCAGCCTCTGAAAATGTTTTGAATGCAAACACACGCACCACACAAAATAAGACCCCAGCCTTGGTGTTGTACGTGTTAAAATGTTTGAGGTGTGTGTGCGTGTGTGTGTGTGTGTGTGTCACACAAATTGCAATCACTGGAACTGGACATGATTGGTTACAGAGATAGACCATGAACATGAAAGAATTGGAATAATGTGTATTGAGATATTTGCCTTGGGAAAGTCCCAATGTGGACAAATGTGTCAGCTGCCAATGAATTGATTTGATGTGAAATCTTAAATGGATTTGGTGAAATAAAGGGAATAAAAGACATATAAAAGCGAACAAAAACATCCTGACTGGAAGAAAGCTTTTCTTTAAAAGTGATGCCATATAAGGGATTAATTTGTATTATAATGTTATAATCATTACTGGGTGCAAACTAATGTTGAAAATGATTTGAGAACCTACCGTTTTGGAATAGGTTGTCGATTCAAAGCTGCTAATCCCTGTGTGATTCCACGAGTGTTGGACTTTAGGGATGGGGTTGGGTGCAGGATTGAGGGGCACAAGTTGCAGTGAATTTCTATGGCTTTCTTAATAGTAAAGTCACCTCAATATATAAAAGGCATGGCTTTTGGCATTCTCAAAGGGTGACTGACTCAATATACAAGACAAGACTATTAGTTTTGTCAAAGATTCAGGACCTCATTGCAATGTCTGTCAATAAACACTTAAATAAAGCATTTGTAACCACAGCAACATTTGTCAGAGACTTTCTTTTACACTGCTCAAGTCACATAGTGCAGCCATGAACCAACCTCAAGGGGTCCCTACATTCCCGAGCTGAAGAGTAAAAGCTACAGCTCCGGAAATCAAAGGAATCAACCTTTCTTGGGTTCATGTTATATAGACACCAGAAAACATGGGGTTATTTATTTATGAGTTCTGGAATCAGAAATCAATCAGACTATATGATGATTAGCCCATGAAGGGCGTTATTGGATGTTCCTTGCAAGGAGCAGTGAATAATAAATGAGCAGTTCCGACCACTCATTTATTAATCATTTTGATTGTTTTTTTGTGGGTTTTTTTGTGAGCGTCCCGGACCTGGGACACCAACAGCTAGTTTATTTTAGGAGGGCCAATGAGGGAACCCCAGGGGCCCCATGGTCCCGCCAGCTCCCCTGGCAGCACCCATCCCATGTGCGGCAGGAGCAGGCCTTTCATTTTGTTTGGTGGGTGCCCATGTCGCACCTAGAGCACCAGTAACATTTTCCACCATTGGGGGCCAGGGGAGGAGGACCATCACCAGAGCAGCCCTGCTGGCTCTCCTGCCAGCACCCATCCCTTGCGCAGTGGAAGCCGGCCCCAGTAGGTTGTTCCCGAGAATGTATTCCCTGGCCACAAGAGGGCGAGCAGGGAGTTGAAGTGCTCCCTGTCCGTGCTCTCGCAGGTAGAGAACAACAGTGTCCCGGGGATGGGGTCCCGGGGACACTATTATGCTGCGGGCCCCAGGGGATAGGTAACTGGGCCATGTAATGGCTCGGGGTGGGAGGGAGCACACGCCATTCATAGGTCTGGTTGCTTGTGGCATCTCTAGGGCCGCATTGCTGTTAGTACCTGTTCGGCCAACACCGCTATGCACTATATCTGGCAAAGTGCACTGGCTGGGAGCTGGAGGTAAATGGTGGCTTTGGTGCCAGCAGCATTGCCATCTGTACTAAACAGTGCTCTGTGCTGAACATTGCCCACAAGGGGTTAGGACTGTTGAGACTTTCGTTACAGGCTAAAAGCAACCCCACTGTCTATTTGTCCATTAATTATTTGTTCCAGGAATTCTTGATTTTCCTCTGGGACATCTTCCAGCAGTCTTGAGCGGCGGCCATCTTGGGTGGGGCCTCCTGCATATAAAGAGCCCCACTCATAGCCGCACGCTCATTATTCTGAGGATTCTGGCAGAAGAGGATCGCCTCCCCAGTCTCCCAGTGCAGCCAAAGAACAGATTAAAGCACCAAGGATCCAGTGAGCGCTGCAGTCTTCACAAAGAGATCGGCCCAATCTTGGCGGTAAGATCAATGCAGAGTTAACAACGCAGAACAATGCCCCACTGTGTTCGGGTATTTTGGTCAGGCACTAACAGTAGGTCTCAAACCTAGGCCTAGTAAAATTCCTATATCACTTCTTGTCATTTATGTCATTTTTAGATAAAACCCTTGTGAACTTTTGTGAGTACAGATAAAGCGAACCGTTTCAACATAGGGAGTTTCCCTCATCGAACTCAGTGGGGAGCTTGGTAAAGGACCCTGTAATTTGTTATTCTGACCGAAACCCAAGGGAACAAAGACTCCTTGAGATACGATTGAGGTTCTCTGATTCAAAATAGCAGGGTGAAAATAGCCACTGTTGTAGCATTGAAAACAAGGCTCGAGGCTTCCAGAGGATTTATGATGTGGTATGTAGTCTGGTCTAGAATTCCAAAACTATTATGCTGATTGTTGACTATTGGTGTCCATTGCGGGTAAATAAAACTAGCCTCTGCTTTCCTATCTTGTCATTCATGCCCAGCTTCTTGACATCCACACATAACATCTCGATTTGAGCTGGAGGATCAATAATTAAATCCAGACAGGTGATTAAAGAACAATTTAAAATCAAAGATGTATAAGAAACGTCTGGGCAAGATTAGAACCAGGTGAGAATAATATCTCTCTACTTTTCCAGATCTCCCTCCCCTCTGTTCCCTCCCCCAATTCCTTTCCCTCGCCTGATCACTCCAATAGTCTATGGCATTACGGTAACCAGATTTGGTGGTACCTGGTGGTGGACCCCTGAGTCATTTCACCAGCCCTGAGGAACTCCATAAGCATTGTGACAACACCCCCTCCCAATAAAAAAAAACACTAAGGTCCCGCTGGATGGGGTCCCCGGGCCCATGAAATGGCTTGAGGAAGGGGCTGCCACCCTCCCCTTTTTGTATTAATTATGAAGGCCCTGAGGAATGGGGTCCCTGGGGCCATTTACTGACTTGGGGAGGGGGACTAAACAACACCCCCTTCCATTATATCTGAGCCGACCAACCGAGCCCAGCCCACCTCATGGAGGGATCCCATCCTTATTTTCCTTTATTAATTTTACCACGGCTCTGCGGATCCATACCATGCCCTCTATATTTTTTATAATCGCTGCTGCAACATCTGTGGTAATGTTGCGGCAGCCAATCAGAACTTATCTTTTGATCTGTTGGGTCCGTGGATCCTCCGTAGTGTTAAATATACATACATGTTTAACCTTAATTTGTCAAATACTACTAAACGGATTTACACCAAATCACATAATGCACTCTTCCTGGGTAAAGATCTAGCTTTCTGCCAAATTTGGTGTTATTCCGTTCAGTCGCTTTTTCTGTATCACTGTTCATTTTTCCTATGGAAATTGCATGCGGAAAACATGTTTGGAGACCCCCCTTTTTGCCGTCCCCCGTTGGACATATCACCCCGAACCTTCCAGGAAGGATCTGCGGTGGATGAGGTTATATTATTGAAAAGTGTTGTGAAGATTTGTCAAACAGCACAAAAGTAATCAGCAAACCAAAAAATCCATTTCCTATGGAGATGTGGTCCTAACTATAACTACTCAGTGACCGCAGGTTGCTGGGGTGGTGGGCTCCATTTAATTCTCTTCTGCGTTGCACATTCTCCATCTCTTTGAGGTGCAGTACAAGATTGGTGAATTGTGTATAGCTTTATTGTGACAATAGTAAAAATGTCTGTAGCTACTGGAGGAGCAATATCACTTGTAGTTAATAATTTTTAGGACAGGGAACTTTTTTTTTTTTAAATGACGGAAATGGATTGGTTACTTTGGCTAACAGTAATCTCAGATTTATTAGGTTATGGTTTTTAACCTGTGCAAATACTGTGGTTGGTAGAGTTATAAATAAGTAAGGGTCCCTTGTTTTTGTCCAGACCCTACCTAGGCCAACACAGCTGAGGAGGGCCAGGCCCAGGAGAACAAACCTGTAGAGGCGAAGGGGGAGGAAGTGGCTGCTTCTGGGACAAGTGATAAGTCAATTTCCTCTCTTAATGACAACTGCTGTTTTTGTTAAGGTATTCTTTCCTTCCTTGCTCTAAGTCTAGTCCGCAATTCATTTTGAATGTCCACCTTCCTTTCTATATTTTTGTCACTGCCTCTCTGCTATTTAAATTAAAGGATAGAGGAAGAGGTGTATTGACCAGTGACCACTGCCCACCCATACCTTTTACCACATCCCATTGCGTTCCCTTCCATTCCCTTCCCAGCCCTTGCCACATTTCTCCCACAACTTTTTCTTAAGTTTCTTTTTCTCTTACGCCATCTCCTTTTTAAAAAAAATTATATTTTATTGAGCCAAACAATGTGAAACATAAAAGAACATTGCAAATACAAAAGTAGGAATTTTTAGTTTAACACTCTGAGAGATATGGTAAATTCATTAAAGGAAAATCGAAAAGTGTGAGCTAGAAAGGCAATGTAGTATCAAGCAATGAGCTTTTTGAATGGAAGAAAGGGGGACAATGGTAAAAGGAGAAGATAGAGATGAAGAAGGGAGAAAGCTATAAAAAAAGTTTACTTATAGCCTAATAAATGTAGGAATACAGCATAAATGGAAACAAAATCAGAAGGCATATAATAACGAGCATAAACAAATTGTTAAAAACGAATGCCAGAATATAAAGTATACAATTAGGTAAAAGATGAGGGTACTGATCTTTTTGCAGAGCACGTTAAGTAGGTAGTGAGTGGCATCCATAGCTGATTATGCTTGATAAATAATTGCATTGAGTCAAGTTTGTAGCTGTCAAGTCTGTGAAGATGACAGACTAAGTTCCACGAACATAGTAGAGTGAGATTGTATTTACATTTCCAGTTGGAAGTGATAACAGATATAGCTATGGAGAGCAGAAGGTCAACCAATTTCCCGAGCATTTTATGTGAGGTCCAAACTTTGTATAAACCACCCAGAAATAATAAGTCATGTTAGAAAGGTATGTGGATCCAGGTGATGGTGGTGATGCGATCCATATTGAAACCCAGAAGGTGGATAGAGCTGGGCAGGAAAAGAACATGTGGAAATCTGTACCCGAGTATGTGACAGCGCCAGCAAGCATCATGGTGTGTGAGTTTGAGTTAAAAAAAACTAGCAGGAGTGTAAAAAAGCCTATTATAAAAACAACATAGTGTTTGAGTAAGATTAGCAGTGTGAGTAGTGGACTGTATTTGTCCCACACAGGGGATGGCCAAGCGAAACCAAGATCTGTTTCTCATAGTGTCTCCATAGGTGTTTTAGCCCTGATTGGATCAGGCATTCTCAATAGTTTATAAATGTAAGCTGCTTTAGGTTGTATGGAGTGTGCAATTGGGTGAGGAGATGAGCAAGAATGAAAAGAATCAGAAGGGAGGTGCTGTGTGAGAGTGGTTTGAACCAGCTTACAAAGTGGGAATGCATATGGGGTGGGAGGTTGTAAGTGCATGATAACTCAGAAAATGGAATAGGGGAACCTGAATTGTATATTTGAGAGATAAGTAAAATGCCTTTATTCATCCATGCCTTCCAACATAAAGTCCTTCCTTGTTTCTTAAGGAGATTATTGTACCAAATAGGGCTGTTGAATAATTGATAAACAGGTGACAGGGTTAAAGCAAAATCGGGTTTCAGGTGGGTAGAAGCATTAGAGACAGCACTGGGGAGCCAACATTTGGGAGGATTAGCCATAAAAAGAATGAGGTTGTGAGAAAAGGGTGAGAGCATAGTCTGTTCCAGAGAGACCTACAGCTTCTGAGGAGTGTAAGTCGTTGAAGATAGATAGATTTGCAATTGATTGATGCCAAACGCTCGGTGATAGGTAATAATATCAGGGAAATTAACACCCCCTAGGGATTTGGGAAGTTTTAACTTTGATAAAGATATATGAGGGGGTTTACCATGCCAAAGAAATTTGGAGAGAATTTTGTCAATTGATCCAAATAAACTCTTGGGTATACGTATAGAAAGCATCATGAGAAAGTAATTAATAGTAGAGAGAAGCACCATTTTAACTGTATCAAGACGGCCCCACCATGAGAGATACAATGGAGACTATTTCTGAGAAAAGGCTAGGAGTTTGTCCAATAAAACAACAAATGCATTTTGAGTATTGGGCAGCTGGGAGATCAATTAAAGGTCTTACATGTTCTTTATAAGGATTTGAGACAGCTGGTTGGAGGGCGGCCCACTTTCAGTGATGCAGCAAGGCTTTATTGCCCTGAATTGAGCCAGGTACAGGCTGCCGCCTTACCGTTACATTCAGCCAGGTCTTTAGTATCCGCCCATACCCCCTTTAAATCCTACGGCTAGCAATCCCCTAACAGGCCCATGCCTCCCTGATGTCCCACAACACAACTATGTGTCCCCCAACCGGAGGTGGTGATAAATTTACCCCCAGAAGCAACTCCTTATGTTGTAGTACTGGGCAATGTCCCTCCTCTTAAAAGCCCAACGCCAGAAACCTTTGGGGAATTGAAAAACAAGGTGGTGTACTGGCTTAGGGCGCACGGTAATATAAGAATGGAAATTTATGATTCAATTATTATGGTCAGGAGGGTGGGTTGGCTCTGACCAGGTGTAAAGACATGGGCAGGTGACTGCATAGTGGTTAATTTTAATAATCCTCATATCGCAGCGCGCATCCTAACCACGGTTGGTTTTAACAAGTCTCCCATCCAGACTTGTATCAAAGCGCTCCCCTTAGGTTTCTTCTACAAATCAGATATTGTATGTAACACCCCATGGGTCACAAGAAAATGTGGGTCAATGCGTCCTGGTTCTTCCATACAGTGTCCAGTGGGCCCTTTCCCCATGCCATTGAAAAATAGGTTTGCTCCTTTGAGTCATTTAAATTCTTGTGATTGACTCCCAGCCATTGAGATTTTCCCAGTTCTGGTTGCGCCCCTGGCCGCTAATCAGTTTATCAATTGTCAGGAGGCATTGGGTTTGTTGTCCTCGAACATTGCTGGCTTGTCTGCAAAGTTTAACGATAACAACTAGGTGCAGTTTGTTACCAGGTGATTTGTTTACAGGAAACCTGGGAATTAGATAATTGTTTCTTTCTTGAAGCATATAAAAACTACTTTGTTCGTAGAGTAGCGTCAGCATCGGGGAGAGCAAAGGGCGGTCTGGTGATCTTTGTGACATTAGAACTCTATGGATATGTTAAAGATTTAAAATGGGACAACAACTGTTCCTGTGGTGTCTGTTGAATTTAAACATCATTTAGAGCATGGATGGCATTGGATTGAAATGCAAAATGTGTTTTTTTGGTTTTTCACTTTTTTTCATATGTGTTAAATAAATGCCTTTGTTGGATGTGTGTGGTTGTTGTGTAACTTGCAAACCTTTTTTAGCCCTGTGGATTTTTCTTTTGGCATTGTTGAATTAAAGCTGTGTTGTTTAGCATGCCTCCTTTGTCTGGCCAGTGTGTTTGTGTGTTTGTAATAGTGGACCAGCAATTGCCTTGGCTGAGCCTCCCCGTGTGGCCAGGGGCCATTTTGTAAAGTCTGTGGCCATATAGGCCTGCTTGAGTTCATTGTTTTCCAGGCCTCCTGCTTGTTTTGAGTGACCATGTGGCTGGTGGCCATTTTGTGGTGGTAGTTAGTGTGCTTTTGCTATAGGCCTGCATGTCTTTCCTTTGTTCTTCTTGGCTTACTGCTTCTTGTTGTGGTAGACTGGCCATGTGGCTGTCGGCCATTTTGTGAAGGCCACCAGTGTGCTTTTGCCATAGGCCGGCATTGTCTGTCTTCTCTTTCTTGTTGTTGTGGCCTGGCCATGAGGCTGTCGGCCATTTTGTGAAGGCAGCCAGTGTGCTTTTGCCATAGGCCTGCATTGTCTGTCTTCCCTTTCTTGTTGTTGTGGCCTGGCCATTTGGTTGGTGGCCATTTTGTGAAGGCAGCCACTGTGATTTTTCCATAGGCCTGCATTGTCTGTCTTCCTTTTTTGTTGTTGTGGCCTGGCCATGTGGCTGGTGGCCATTTTGTGAAGGCAGCCTGTGTGCTTTTGCCATAGGCCTGCATTGTCTGTCTTCCCTTTCTTGTTGTTGTGGCCTGGCCATGTGGCTGGCAGCCATTTTGTGAAGGGGCAGCCAGTGTGCTTCTTCATTAGGCCTGCAAGCCTTCTTTGTGGTGGCCATGCCTTCTTGCTGGTTGTTGTTTTGCATGCAATATTTTCTTTTTTTTTCCAACAAAAAATGTAGCACAGTTCACTACATTTTCTAATAGATTTGCAATATTATTTGAATTGATTCACTATGTGGCCTAGTCTGCCAATGGGTTTTCCAACCAATCGGCCCAGAGCTACTCATGTGTGCATAAAACAACAGTTTCTGTGGTGTCTGTTGAATTTAAACATTATTTAGGGTATGGATGGCATTGGATTGAAATGCAAAATGTTTTTTTTGGGCATTTCACTTTTTTTCATGTGTGTTACATAAATGCCTTTGTTGGATGTGTGTGGTTGTAACTTGCAAACCTTTTCTAGCCCTGTGGATTTTCGTTTTTGGCATTGTTGCATTAAAGCTGTGTTGTTTAGCATGCCTCCTTTGTCTGGCCAGTGTGTGAGTGTGTTTGTAAGAATAGTGGGCCAGCATTTGCCTTGGCTGAGCCTCCACATGTGGCCAGGGGCCATTTTGTAAAGTCTGTGTCCATATAGGCCTGCTTGAGTTCATTGTTTTCCAGACATCCTACTTGTTGTTGTTGTGACTTGTGAGTGACCATGTGGCTGGTGGCCATTTTGTGGTGTCAGTTAGTGTGCTTTACTGTGCTTTTGCCATAGGCCTGCATGTCTTTCCTTTGTTCCTCTTGGCTTATTGCTTCCATCCATTGTCAGCTGCAGCTCACTGAATGCTGCATCCCACGTGATGCACAATGCCAAACCGTTACATTTGTATTTTTGTTGTTCTTCTTCTTCTTTCCTATCCTTCCTGAGTGTACTACAGTACACCATGAAAGCCCTTGTTGTTGTCAAAGTCTCACAAATGGCTACACTGTATTGTTACGTTTTTTTAATAACTGAGGTAATACATTTAATAATATTAATAACACTAACAAGTGTGACCACACACTAAGTTATATATTATATATGTGTGTTTGTTTGTACTAGTAGTAATTGAACCACAGCAATGAATGCCACGTTTCACTGATGTTCTTCTTGCTTCTTTTTCTTTTAGGTGCACAAAAGAGGAGGAGACAACATCACCCATTGTACTGCCAGACAGAAGTCCTGCTGCGCACAACGTCACGTGACATGTGACCACATAAATCTCTTCAATTTGTGCCACTGAGTGCTGCTGACATCTTTAAGATGGCCCCAAAGAAAGGTACCAGGTCCAGTACCAAAAAAGTTGCCAGTGAGAAGAAGGAACTGCCACTTACCAAGACCGGTATGTCGCCCAAGACCATTTTTGGGAAACCAAAAATTGCGCCTGCAGCAGCGGTGTCCGGGTAGCAAGCTGGGAGCAGCACCCCTGTATCAGTGGACCCAACCTAGGCCTAAGCCCATGTCTGTCGCAAAGGCAGCCAGTCTAATCACGAGTCCAACGCCGACGAGCAGTGATGTTGAAATTGACTTATCGCGAAGTAGTACCCAATCAATGCAGGAAACTCAGATAAGTGGCCAACAAAAGTCACAACCACCCCCAATGGTAGTTGTTCCTCCCGAAGTAGGGGCAGTTCAGGGGATCGAGCTTCCTGCAGAGGAAGAAGAAGAGCAAGCCACTCTTTCAGAAGATCCATTGTCTTCCAGATCCCCAGCAAGGAAAAGGAGGGTTAGTCCATCAAGTTCTTTTCCAAGCCCCCCTTCTGATGATCTGGACACCACTTGGATCCCGCCTCAGTCTGAGAGTGAGACACGCCATGCCCACGAGATAAGGCTAGGTAAAAGGAAGGTTCCGGAAAGCCTTAGAGTTATGGAGGTAGATGTAGAAGAGGAGGATGATGATGAGCCAGTCATCATGGACATTAGTCCCACCCCAGTGGAGACCGACATTACCCCATCCCAAATTGCTGTGAGGGATGTGGCACGGATACCACCAACACAGATACCACCAACACCACCTCCAGCTTTCATATTTGCAAAGGCCTGGCAGATACCTACATCCACCACAACCACCTGAGTAGAAGTAGGCACTGCAGAGAGTCAAATGTCACGCCCACCTACCAGTTCATCTGACATTGCAAGTGGCACCAGAAGTGCCAGAAAATTTACCTCCCCAGTTTTGGACTTTTTTCGGTTATTAATAAGGAGGTGAACATTTCTATATGCTCCATTTGTGGACAAGGTGTTAGTCGGGGTAAGCTTGGTGCAAACTATGGTACCAGAGGCCAAACAACCCATCTGAGAAAACACCACTTGATCCAGTGGGAGGCGCACCTTAGCGGCCAAAAAAACTACACGTGTTGTTGGTGGAGGGGATGAAGAAGAAGATCCGATCACGGTGGAAGGAGAACAAGAGGGAGACATTTTCTCTGTTACACAAAGCAGCCCTGTCCCCAGCAGTGCAGTGGTACCGCTCACATCATCATCAGCAACATCGCAATGGCACAGGAGTCAGGCTGAGACACCAAGGGGTCCCAGGCAAGAGAGTACTGCAATGAAAAAACGTGCATTGAGCCTAACATCTGGCGTCAAGGAGTCACCTGCATCAGAGGCACCAGAAAAGAAACAATCCAGGCTACCATTCTCAGCATGTTTAGGTCGGAGGGGCAGTACGAACGCAACCACGCAACGGCACGTTTGTAGAGCGCAAAGCTGGCTAAAATGTTAGCACTGGACCTCCTCCCTTTTTATTTTGTGGAAGGGGCTGGTTTTCTTGAATTTGTGGCAGCCATCTGCCTGAAATGGAAGGTTCCCAGCCGGTCCTATTTCACCAGAGTTGCTGTTCCAGCACCACATCACGACGTGCTGGAATTGCTTGGACAAGCTTTGCAGCAGAGTGCTGTTCACACTATCCACCGGACAACAGACATCTGGACCAGTTGCCAAGCCACTGATTACATGTGCATCACTGCACACTGGATCTCTTTTGTGGGGGTTAGAGAAAAGATATCTGCAGGTGTTGACACTGCTGAGATTTTTAATGCCGCTCGGAAACATGCAACTGTAGCCATGTTCGCCATGGAGAAATCTCATACTGCTGCAAACATTTTGGAAGACTTTGACAGCAAGGTCTTTGAATGGCTGCGACCAAGAGGGCTTAACATTGGTTTTGTTGCTACGGGCAATGGCAGTAATATAGTTAAGGCCATTTCAGGGTCCTGTGTTTGGTGCACTGCATTAACATCATTGTTCAAGACTTTCTGAAAAAAGAAGACCAAGTCAGCAACTTACTGAGCACCTGCAGAAGAATCTGCACACATTGCAGCCATTCTTTAAAGACCAGAAGCAGCTGAGGATCATTCAACGTGATAATAGAATGCCAGTTAAAGCACTCATCCAGGAGGTGCCAACAGGTCGGAACTCAACTTATTACATGCTTGAAAGTCTGTTTGAGCAGTACAGACCAATCAATGAATATGTCATACAAAGAGGGGATGCTACTGTGAAAGGCATGATCATTGAGATGGACCAATGGGGGCCTAGTTAAATGCATGACAGAGATACTACTTCCTTTCGAAGTCTTCACACGTGAAGTCAGCAAAGCAAGGAGGACTGTACTATGAGCCAAGCTATTCCATTGTTGCACATGCTACAGGAGCAGCTGAAGGGGGTGTCTGCAATGTATGCAGGTGTGGAGGAAAAAAAGAAGTATATGAGTTGGTGGAGAGTTTAACCCTTCGCTTATCTGAAAATACAAGGGTGCAAAGAGGCATTGTGTCATCCAACCATTACATTTGTGCCACAATTCTTGATCCACGGTACAAACCATTACTGCACACTTTCATTCCTTTTTCAGATGGGGATGTTGCCAGCTACAAAACTTGAATAGCTGTGCAAGCCAGTCTGCTAGAAAAAGAATGGCCAGGAATTGGAGGCCCGCTCCTCCAGGGCACAACAAGTACTGCAGGTCAGCCTTCAAGTTCAACTTCAGAGCCTGAGGGCAGTGCGGTTGGCTCACAGCAGCCAAAACCACCAAGAACAACATCAACAACAACAAGATCAGGAGCATCATCCCCAAAATCGGCACATGAATGGTTTCTACAAGCAGGGCTTAAGTCCAGTGCTGAGACAAAGGCAAAAGAGGCCGAGCAAAGCGGAGCACCCATGAGCATTGAGCAGATCGTCCAGGCCTATCTGGATGACTCAACAGAGGTCTACTATGATCAAAACCCATTGCTGTATTGGTATGGGAATAGGCACCAATGGGCAATGCTCAGCAGGCTGGTGATAAACTATCTGGATTGCCCTGTCACAAGTGTCTCTGCAGAGCGTGTTTTCAGTGCTGCTGGTGCCGTTCTGACAGTCAGAAGGACCAGTCTCTCACCCCAAAACGTGGAGAGGTTAACCATGATCAAAATGAATCTATACCACCGGATTACACCATACCTGAAGTAGCACAGCAGGAAGATGATGACGGCGACTCAGGTCATGGAAGTAGTGTGTTTGGTGACTTACTTCTGGGTGAACCACCAGAGTTTGAGGACGAGCTCTACTTCTCTGACAACTAGGCTCTTTCATTTTCCAGTTACTTTCTTTCTTTCTTTGATGCCCCCCAAAAAAACACAAAAAAAAGATAGCTAAGGAACATTATTTACTTTATTATTTATGTGTGTCACTGGCTTTCTGGTTCACAAATCCATCCCCACCATCTTACTCTTTTCATTGCCGGATCAGAGTTGCAACTGTGTGCAGTCAATGAAGAAGTAAAGCCCTCTCCTGACTCGCCCAAAAGCCATTTCCCTCGAGCCAGACATTGGATGGAGAATTCAAACAAATGTGTGCCTGCCTCTAACCCTGGGCCCTGACTATCTATCTATCCTTTCCTAACCTAGAGGTACTGCCCCGGAAGGACAGGTAAATGATGGCATGCATTGCACGATGAGTGAATGTTGTTTGTTGCAAATGTCTATTCTACAAAGTGACTCAAGTCAATTTTTCCATTCTTGTTGTTCAATAAAAAAAATGTACTACTACAGGCCGATCCATTGCATTTTGAGTCGGGAGTGGACGAGTGTGGAAGACTCACTCAGGAGTCGGACACTGTTGGTACGGACTCAGAGTTGGACACTGTGAGAAGTTGGCCTGGCATATGCTGTCCACTAATGAAAGTTGGCACCTTGTACCAGTCCAAACAACCCTTATGGTGATTAGGTCAAAGATAACCTTTATTGAAAGCTATCCTAGTGGTAGCTATGGAGAGCAGCCTTCAGGCTAAGTCTTGAAGGAATGTTAAGCACCTTGTTTTACCAGAATGCAACCTTATAGTATTGGTTAAATGAAAGGGAAACCACACAGTAGTTATAAAAAATATGTATTTATTATATATAACACTCTCTAGTATCCTCTACACGAGGATAGAACACAAATCAAATAATACAGTTGCAAAGAATCAAGCGTAAGTAGCACAATACACAGTGGGCTCGGGGGAGACCAAACCATATACTAAATAAGTGGTATAAGAACCACGACTCGGGACTAGAACTAGTCTAGAAGGTGTAGAATCGCTGGGACCCCAAGGAACCACCCAAGGTGAGTGAGTAGGGACCCCACGAGGACGGGTGCAGTGTGGGCACACGACCGCGTGCTCCGTACAATTCAATGGGAAAGTCGCGGTTGGAAAATCAGAGATTAAGGACCCTTCCCAGCAGATTACGAAGACAACCCTTGGAACTTAAGAGTTTGAAGAGCCACCCCACCCGTGGATACCTTTGTACCAGAGTTACCTATCCCAGAGGAGCCGGGTGCATAGGTGCGAATTGGCATCGGAAACCCTCATCGTTTTCTATGGATGTCGACAAAGAAATGCTGCTGCGGGAAGAACAAAAAGTGTCCGGTGGAATCCAAACGTGGATTCTAGATGAGAAGAACCTGAAAGCAGAGGGGACAGAGTCTGGGTCACTTTGGAGTGACCAGGGGCTCGGTAGCGAATGCCCACCGATGTTGGGTGCTTCAGGGGTGTGGATGGTGAGCTTGACTCTTCAGCTGCGAGGACCCGGAGACATCTAGGACAACCAGGAGCCGGAGGTGAGCTGTCCCACAAAGGATGTCGAGTGCTGAGGGGTCTGTGTCCGGCTGGAGCACCAATCAAGCCTTGGCAACGGCAACAATGTAGATGGTGAAGTTCAGTGTTGATCTGGCCCAGCAAGGACCAGGAGACTCACCACAGCAAGGGGAGTCAGGGCAGGCCTGGAGCAACCAGGGGAGCCCAATTAAAGCAAAGTTGACCCTCAAGTGGACCCACAGGCCGAAGGCACAGGAGTCGTGAGGGGACCTCAGGCAGTTTCACAGGATACCAGCTAGCAGGGCACAGAATCTGAGGATGCCAGAGTCCTTCTCAGAAAAGATGCGCTGGGGTTAGGGCTACAAATGGCCCAATGCACAGAATTGTTGCATGGCAACAAGCATGTGCAGCTGCAAATGGACACGGTGCACAGGAGTACGGGTATACGGTCCCCACGAGGGATATCCGCCTCAAACTCAGTGAGAGGGCAGCTCAACCTCAGAGACCTTCAGTAACCCACATCCTGTGTTGCTGGAGCCTTCGGAGTCTGCAGGAGCTCAGGGTCAGCAAACTGCTCAGATGCATTACGGTGCCTGCATTTGCAGGGGAGTGACTCCTTCACTCCAAGGGAGATTCTTCTGTTATCTTGAAGGTCCACAGGGTCCTGCACAGAGCCTGTATGGATCACGGACAGTGGTGAGACTGGGTACAGCAAGGGAAGACGAAGTCGAGTCCAAGGAAGGTCCAGCAAAGTCCAGCGTGTCCAGACGGTTGAAGTGTAGTGGTATCTTCTTGCAGAATCTTGTCCATGTAAAATCTAATGTCCTGTAGCCAGGTAACCCATTTTATACCCACGGGAAAGGGTTGGACAGATTCTTGGGACCCTGCTAGGGGAGGGACAGGACAGGGGGGTGGCTACACCCATGTCCTTTGTCCAGTTTTGCACCAGAGCAGGAGCGGATGGCTCCCAGAACTGGTTTGAACTGGACTATGCACAGGGACACCAAGTGTGCCCCTCGTGCAGAGTTTCTGACACTGAGACAGTGCACCCAACCAGCCCCAATAGACTAAATCCTGTCTGGGAGGTGGTAACACCTCCCTGTGACAGGATGCCTATTGTGCTGCCTTCCCCTGCTAGAGCTTGGCTCAGCAGCAGGAGGGCAGACTCGTGTCTGTGGCTTGCAGCATCCATTTTGTGCTGTAAGGCTCGAGAAAGTTGGTACCGGTAGACTTAGGTACCCCCAGAACCTCGGTTCTGAGGGGAGGAATCATACCTCCCACACCAGTTACTGGTGTGGAGGTATGATTCCAAGGTGTTTGGCCCCAAACACGACATACTTCGTTGCAGTCGTTTTCGAGATAGCATTTACCGCAAGGTTTTAATGCACCTCTACCTATATGTCTGATAGTATCACGTACAGCCCGGGAGAATGGTCTCCGAAGACTGCAGAGGGGCCCTGCTCATGCAGGAGCACCCTCTCATGCAAAACCCAGCGCCCTGCCTTCAGGATTGTTATGGCCTGCTATAGGGGTGACTTACAAAGTTTTAATTGTAGTGATATATATAGATATAGTGAACCTATATCTAAAGTAAGTGGTGCAATCACCAACTTACACAGGCTGCTGTAGCAGACCTAGAGTTCCATTTAGCATGGCCTCTCATGGGTGGCATAATACATTCTTCAGCCCATGGGAGGCCTCTGGGGTACCTATGCCCTGGGTACATGGGTACCATATACTAGGGACTTATAAGGGTACCCCAGTATCCAATCTGGAGTGTACCAAAGTACATATGTTGCAATTTAAGGGAGAAATCAGATAGGCTGGGGTCCTGAATAGCAGGATCCCAGCCAGACTAGTCAAAACAGTGGGTGCAAAAAGTGGTGGTAACCATAAGAAGCAGATCCTACTTTCCTACAGACACCATGACCATACTCGCAGTCAGAGTCAGGTGAGGAGGATCAGAGATGATTGATGGAACAACTCAGGGCGTGTGCATGACTACTTAGAGAAATGCCACCAGAAGAAGATGGAATTTTTCAAATTCACTGAAACCAACCGATTTGGATGATTGATGATGACTTTGAAGGGCCTAAAGGTAAACAACAACACAGAACAGACCTACATGTCTGTGTAGTGGTGGTGCAAAAACAACAGTTGATGGACAGAATGCAGAACAATGTCATACATTCACCCCAGTACAGAGATCTGGGCCTAAATCCATCGTTTTTTTGCTCACCATGCCATTCCAGTTTGAACCCAGCCATATGCAAATCAGTCTTGACCCTGTGCCTCATGGGAACAGTCCAGCCCGAACTGCCAAGCCAGGACCTCCCTGGACTGGAAACAAGCATCCTAGGACCGGTTTCAAGGTTTCACCCCTCTTCAGCCAGGATAGCTTGATTCCAGTGGCATGGAGAGCACGGGACCCACGTATGGGCATACCCGTCCCACTCGGGGTGACAAATGCAAAAACAACAGTTGATGGACAGAATGCAGAACAATGTCATACATTCACCCCAGTACAGAGATCTGGGCCTAAATCCATCGTTTTTTTGCTCACCTTGCCATGTCAGTTTGAACCCAGCCATATGCAAATCAGTCTTGACCCTGTGCCTCATGGGAACAGTCCAGCCCGAACTGCCAAGCCAGGACCTCCCTGGACTGGAAACAAGCATCCTAGGACCGGTTTCAGGGTTTCACCCCTCTTCAGCCAGGATAGCTTGATTCCAGTGGCATGGAGAGCACGGGACCCACATCTGGGCATACCCGTCCCACTCGGGGTGACAAATGCAAAAACAACAGTTGATGGACACAATGCAGAACAATGTCTACCTTTTTTGCTCACCATGCCATTCCAGTTTGAACCCAGCCATATGCAAATCAGTCTTGACCCTGTGCCTCATGGGAACAGTCCAGCCCGAACTGCCAAGCCAGGACCTCCCTGGACTGGAAACAAGCATCCTAGGACCGGTTTCAGGGTTTCACTCCTCTTCAGCCAGGATAGCTTGATTCCAGTGGCATGGAGAGCACGGGACCCACGTCTGGGCATACCCGTCCCACTTGGGGTGACAAATGCAAAAACAACAGTTGATGGACAGAATGCAGAACAATGTCATACATTCACCCCAGTACAGAGATCTGGGCCTAAATCCATCGTTTTTTGCTCACCATGCCATTCCAGTTTGAACCCAGCCATATGCAAATCAGTCTTGACCCTGTGCCTCATGGGAACAGTCCAGCCCGAACTGCCAAGCCAGGACCTCCCTGGACTGGAAACAAGCATCCTAGGACCGGTTTCAGGGTTTCACCCCTCTTCAGCCAGGATAGCTTGATTCCAGTGGCATGGAGAGCACGGGACCCACGTCTGGGCATAGCCGTCCCACTCGGGGTGACAAATGCAAAAACAACAGTTGATGGACAGAATGCAGAACAATGTCATACATTCACCCCAGTACAGAGATCTGGGCCTAAATCCATCGTTTTTTTGCTCACCATGCCATTCCAGTTTGAACCCAGCCATATGCAAATCAGTCTTGACCCTGTGCCTCATGGGAACAGTCCAGCCCGAACTGCCAAGCCAGGACCTCCCTGGACTGGAAACAAGCATCCTAGGACCGGTTTCAGGGTTTCACCCCTCTTCAGCCATCAATTGTGTGTCTTTTGCTTCCTCGCTCTGAGTGCGCCGGGTATGCCCAGACCTGGGTCCCGGGCTCACTGTGCCACTGGAATCAAGCTATCCTGGCTGATGAGGGGTGAAACCCCGAACCGGTCCTAGGATGCTTGTTTCCGGTCCAGGGAGGACCTGGCTTGGCAGTTCGGGCTGGACTGTTCCCATGAGGCACAGGGTCAAGACTGATTTGCATATGGCCAGGTCTAAACTGGGGTGGCATGGTGAGCAAAAGAATGATGGATTTAACCCAGATCTCTTGACTGGGGGTGAATGTTTTGATTTGTTCTGCATTCCGTCCATCAATTGTGTGTCTTTTGCTTCCTCGCCCTAAGTGCGCCTGGGTCCCGGGCTCACTGTGCCACTGGAATCAAGCTATCCTGGCTGATGAGGGGTGAAACCCTGAAACCGGTCCTAGGATGCTTGTTTCCGGTCCAGGGAGGACCTGGCTTGGCAGTTCGGGCTGGACTGTTCCCATGATTCACAGGGTAAAGACTGATTTGCATATGGCCAGGTCTAAACTGGGGTGGCATGGTGAGCAAAAGAATGATGGATTTAACCCAGATCTCTTGACTGGGGGTGTATGTTTTGATTTGTTCTGCATTCCGTCCATCAATTGTGTGTCTTTTAGCTTCCTCGCCCTAAGTGCGCCGGGTATGCCCAGACGTGGGTCCCGGGCTCACTGTGCCACTGGAATCAAGCTATCCTGGCTGATGAGGGGTGAAACCCCGAAACCGGTCCTAGGATGCTTGTTTCCGGTCCAGGGAGGACCTGGCTTGGCAGTTCGGGCTGGACTGTTCCCATGAGGCCCAGGGTCAAGACTGATTTTCATATGGCCAGGTCTAAACTGGGGTGGCATGGTGAGCAAAAGAATGATGGATTTAACCCAGATCTCTTGACTGGGGGTGAATGTTTTGATTTGTTCTGCATTCCGTCCATCAATTGTGTGTCTTTTGCTTCCTCGCCCTAAGTGCGCCGGGTATGCCCAGACGTGGGTCCCGGGCTCACTGTGCCACTGGAATCAAGCTATCCTGGCTGATGAGGGTGAAACCCGAAACCGGTCCTAGGATGCTTGTTTCCGGTCCAGGGAGGACCTGGCTTGGCAGTTCGGGCTGGATTGTTCCCATGAGGCACAGGGTCAAGACTGATTTGCATATGGCCAGGTCTAAACTGGGGTGGCATGGTGAGCAAAAGAATGATGGATTTAACCCAGATCTCTTGACTGGGGGTGAATGTTTTGATTTGTTCTGCATTTGTCCATCAATTGTGTGTCTTTTGTGTAGTGGTGGTGGGCGGCGAGTGTGGTGTGACTGACAGTGGTGCATTGATTTTTTACTTAATTTGGAAAATGCTTTGTTGCTGTGTGTATACTATGTATGTGTGCTCAGTGCTGTCTGGCTCAAATCCGAAGCTAAGTGGAGTTTGGGTGTGGGTGGCCACTGGCCTTTTGTTGGAGGTAACTGCTGGAAACAAAGTCTGATTTAGCCATGCTGCCTCTGGAAGCCTTCTTGTTGCACTCCTTATTCAGTTTAACTTTTTGTTTTCTCCTTGATTTTTCAATATCCTTTTTGTTTTTCCATCTACAGGTCCTTTACCCTGCTCCATACTGGAAAAACAACTCACACTTACCATACCAAACCGCATCCGCCAGGCACCCAAGATTCACGGGCAGACAGTCCCATAGTCCCATAGATTTATGATGGTCGGCTGCCAAGATGGGAGTTGTCCATGTGCAGTGTTTGTCTTTGTCAAACCTTTCCCTCAAGTCCCCCTTCCCAACTATTCATCAATCCCCTAACCCTCTTGCCCCAGGCTGTTTGATTTATTGAGAGGTGACTTAACAATTTTTACACCATTAATTGATCACACACTTGGGAGTCGGATGTGGTGAAAGCAACACAACAACTCAGTGCAGGTTGAGGAAGATCTTATTCTTAACTAAGCTCATATAGCCCACACTGGCAGTATATATCATACAATATCCACCCCAGCACAGTGTATGATATTTTTTTTCAGAGGAACATCTCATTGCCAGCATCATCATTCAGGCACTGTATTAATTTGCGTCTATGCCGGTTAAGCTTGTCCACTTCATACAGTTCGTAGTAGCTCAACATTGTTCTGATTAATTCAATTTTTTATTGCTTATCATACTCTCTTCTTGTGTCTGAGACTGAGTCTGTTCTAGTAGTCTAGTCTCTGGTGACTGTCATCAAGCAAGCATATAACAGCATTAACCTCGTTTTTTTAATTTCAGTTTGTTAACTTCCCTTTCGATGAATAGTCCCCACTCTCTGAGTCCTTATCCTACAGTTCTAGTTCGCCTAGGAGGGAGTGGGACCTTGCTTCAGTACTGATGAGTTTGCCTTCAATATCAAAATAAACGCTAGCAATCCATGCTGCTGTCTTGTGGCTTGTGGCCTCCTGGCCTGCCTGGATACGTAGGCACAGGCCTGGCTGCCATGATGACTTTTGCGCACGTTACTCTTAGCTGTTGTTCTGTCGCCCTCTGCTCCTGCCAAGTTATTTTACAACTGTCTGCATTTTCTGTTTCTCACCTTTTCTCCTGTTCCCTTTGGGCTCAGTCTGAACAACAGTTACAAGGTCGAATAACAAGTCCCTGGTTCTTACTGATTTGGCCTGTCCCTCGCACCTAGACATAACACCATGTACAGCTGCCATGGAGAAATTAGTGTGCTTTTAATATTGCGGTTCGCCCGCTCTAGAGACAGTTGGAGAAAACCTTTCCAGGGAGAAGAGCTGTGATTGTCTGCTGATGTAGTTCTGCATCTAGAGACTGAGGTATGGGGGTTCGCTAGTCAAAGCCCAGAGGTCTTCTATTTGTATAATAAACTAGCTTCCAGCACGGGGAGGGTGGTAATGTTAGATAGACATATATCCACTGCTTTATGAGATGCTTTCCCCGTTCGTATTCTATGGAGTTGTAACTATGCTGATTATATTATTCATATGTATTATGCTAGTAGTACTGACACGTGTACTGTATCTTAGAGCACGTAAGTTGAAATAAACATTTTGAACTATACAGTGTCTCTTATTACGCATGTTGTGGACAGGTACGAGTGTGACGAAAGAGTGTTCTTGCTTCTGCGAGTCCTGAGTGAGAGAGAGATACCGTGTTCTGGGTTGTCTAATCATTGGTACATTAGTGCTAATGGGACGCTAAGGCTAGTTGGGTTGGGGTTTTGGGTGCTAAGGTCTATGGTTGGCTCACCACTATATTCCGAGGTCCTATTATCCTGTGCATAGCTCTGTATGTGCAGAAACCTTATGACATGGCGCAACCAACGAGTGGGGCAGCTTATCTGCGGGACGCTTGAGTAGTACTTGTGCTTGTCCACAAAACCCTCACATACGCTTCCGGAGGCGTGTGTGACGGTGATACCTCCTATATTGAAGTTTTTGTAGGTTCTTTCAAGCTTGAAGTTGTTAAAAAGGTTTCTTAAACATAACCCTTTTGTGCTGCCTCGTGTAAGGTTGTTGGATAAACCCGTCAGTAATGGCGGGTATAGACATAGCGGCGCATAGCCGCACAGCACTCCGGGATCACTTACGGGTGTATGGAGTGCCAGACACGGGAGTTGATTTAGTCTTTGTGGTTCAAGCCGATCCGGCTTTCCACTTTGAGGTATTCTACTCTTGGATCACTTTTCCAGCGGTGGATGCGAACGATAATCTGTTCCATGCATATGAACAAACTGACGTACCCGCTGTCTATCGACCGTATACTACTCTTGAAGTACCGCTCACGGCTTGGCAACACCGTGTTTGGTTTAATGGCGCCCTCCCTCAACCGACTACCACGGTTCGTTTAGGCCCCTTATCAATTGAGGGGGCCACTTGGCCTGTTTTGGCCGGGTACACCCCACATCCGCGTTATATGACAATACCAGTCGCGGAACTGCGCACTATGTATGCGGCCTTGGTGCAGGTGCATCGAGCTTTAGTGCGATATGTTACAGGCAGCATCCATGGGGCTGCTCCTGGAGTTGCCGGCCAACCAGCTGCTGCAGGCGGAGTGACCATAAGTCCTGTCATGGTGAATTCGGTGATGGGCAAACGTCCACAAAATAAGGATGATTTTCCTTATTGGCTTGCAGAAAAATTTGATCAGTTGGAGGCAGTTTTTCCACATACAACCCCAGTGGATAAACATCGTATTTTAACGATTAGTTTGCCAAAAGACTTAATTCCCGAGTTGACAGCATGTGACAACTGGGGTAAGGTATTCGCAGCGGTATATTCTAAATGTTTTGGTACTCCTTCCATGACGGTTCTCCCCTCTGTAATTAAAAAAGTACAGGATGAACATGGCCCTGAAGCGGCTGTGGAATTAGGGATGAGACTGGTGGGAGTGTTTGAAGTAGTAGCTGAGCTGATCCTTGCGAATGTCAAGGGCGATGCAGTGAACTTTCAAGTAGCTAACGCTTTGGCTCTGGTCCCAGAATTGGACAGGCCTCGCGACTACCGAAAATTATTACCCAGGCTTACAAAACTATTGGTAGAAATAGCCTGGGTAACAAGCCTTTTGCAAAACAGCAAACACAATCGCAACCACAACAGCAACAAACCAAATCTCAATCTGAGAAAGATGAGAAACCAGTCTTCACTAAAAAGAGCTGGAGGCTGAAAAAACAGGGTAAGCAACAAAAGAAGCCGGGGTCGAGAGGCGCATCCCCGGTTTCAGTTTCTTCTGAGTGCACTTATGATTTACGCGATAGAGCGAGAATTCAGTCACCGGATAGGTTTCAGATCCCTGATGCGCGTTCTCCTCGTTCTTCACAGGCACAGACTTCGTCACAGGCCGGTGGAGGAGACCGCCAGGATAGAGGAAGGGACCGAGAGGCTCCCCAGGGACGAGACCAACCTCGACAACAAGTCAGAGGAAAAGCGGAAGACGCTCAACGTTTTCGACCACAATTTCAGAAGAAGAAAGTTGCCGCTGTAACAGCGAAATATGCCACAGACGGTGAGAACGAGGCTCCTGAATTGGACGTGGGCAGTAACCCTCCTAGACAGCGCCGCGGAAGTTACCATAGTGCGGGAGGCGCTACGTCCTCATATGGAGGCGACAGCAACTGAAACATTCATTACTGTTGAAACAGCAGACACCAGAGTGGCACCCCCTGACAGACTATTTAATATTGTAATCCAAATTGAAGGTAATGTACAGCGTGTAATTAAAGGGATTTTTGGGGAACATCTGACCTCTTCATATGACATTTTGTTAGCAGAGGCGGATTGGCCACCCCCATTCGTTCTTGCTGCGCGTAAAGGGGAGGAGGTAATCCTTCCGAGCTTTTCTCGACATGTCCCAAAGGACAAAGCGGAGGCTCTTGCAGCAGAGTGGGCTGTGTCCCTGGCTCCTGCGTTATTCCGCAATCACGTGGGTTGGGACGAAGATTCTCCCCCCCATGAAATACCTTTGCGGTCACTACCGCAGCCACAACCCCAATATCCCATAAAACGTGAAGCCAAAGGACCCGTTTCCGAAATTCTGACTCAGTTGGAATATCAGGGAGTAATTGAACCCTGTGTATCACCTATGAACAATCCCCTCTTCGCGGTTTCTAAACCCGATGGATCGTACCGCTTAGTTTTGGATTACCGGCATTTGAACTCTCATTGTCGGACCTTTGCGGTGCAAAACACCCATAGTTCTGCGCTTGTAGACAGTCTTATTCGTAAAAATACAAAACGACCCTTGACCTTTCAAATGGATTCTACACGCACAACTTAGCCCCGGAGAGTGGCCAATGGTGCGCTTTTACTTCCGGTGGTAAAATGTTCAAATTCAGGCGTCTTCCTATGGGCTACAAAAATAGTCCAGGCGTATTCGCCGCTCGTGTTGTCTCTTTGTTAGACGGCATCGATCCAGACGCCTGTTCGTACGTAGATGACATTTATCTGACGGACGACGAACTGTTTCCGCATCTAACCCGAGTCGACCGCATTATTCTTGAATTTGCGGTTCAAGGTTACAAAATTAACTTTGCCAAATCTCATATTGCTGAATTTACCGTTTTGTTCTTGGGCTATGAGCTCAACAACGAAGGTAAGGGCTTAGCCCCCCATTTTCTGGAGAAATGTGCACTTCTGTGCCCTCCTACTAATCTGAAGAAACTTCAGTCATTGCTGGGTTTTTTGAACTTCGGACGTACATACATTCCCGAATACGCCCAGCGTATCAAGCCACTGTATGCCTTGATACAACCTACCTTTTCGAAGTCTTGTTGGCTTCCGGAGCATACCTCCATTCTACAGTCTTTACAGACTGACCTTCTTGAGTCAAAATATCTTTTGACACGTGATAACCACACAAACCTGGTGATTAGAATCATTCCAGGGGCAGTGGGTTTCACGTACTTAACCTTTAATGAAGGTGATACAGTACCCATCGCATACAAGTCACATCTGTACACCTCCGCAGAAATGCGGTTTTCATCTGTGGAAAAAGTTCTGACAGCAGTACAAATGGCGATTCTAAAGGAGCGCGCACTGGCACAGGGAAAACGCATACTGGTGGTAACACCATATCCTGCTCTAGAGGCAGTGACCAAAGCAAGTGTACCGAACTATAAAGCGTTGCACCCCCGTTGGATACAATGGGCAACCTCGTTGACGTCCCCGGATGTCACTTTCATATTCGATTCTTCTCTTCAGACTCAGGAGTTTTTACAGTATGAATTCGTTCATCCTCCTCCTCTGTCTTTATTGCCGCTTGAGGATTACGACTGTGTGATCTACACCGATGGTTCGGCACAACCGGCCACGGGTTCCAAGCATGCTTATTCAGCAGCGTGTGCTATTGTTGCAGGTACGTTTGTGAACGGAAAGTTCAAATCCACTGTGGTGCACACTCAGACACTCGGGGACAGTACCGCACAATTGGCTGAGTTGCGCGCATTGGTGCTTGCGCTTGAGTTCGTCAATCCTGAAGTGACCACTTTAATTGTGTGCGATTCTTACTACTGTGTTCAATCATACAATGACAATCTGTTCTTTTGGTCGCAAAATGACTATAGAGACGCTAAAGGCAACACAATCAAGCATAAAACGCTTTGGGTTCGAGTGGCATAATTACGACGTCTGCCACTCACGCAGGTGGTTCACACCCTAGACCATCAGCGGGTGGGCGCACACGCTGTTGGTAACAGTCTGGCAGATGAAGCTGCCAGATCAGCAGTAGTCACGTGTTCAGTAGCAGCAGTTACTAGATCCATGTCTAAAATAGACACTGATATCTTGGCAGCTATTGCTGCAACAAAGGAAGGAACGAATTACCCTAGGGGATTCCCTTCCAAATATTTTTACCAGTTAGGTCCCGAACAGGCTCCTTATGTAACAATACCTGACGTTGGTGATCGGTTGATCCCCAACGCGGACCGCAGACTTTCCTTGATAACGGCAGCACACGAAGGCATGGCTTCGGCACATGCTGGTGTGTCTGCGACAATTTCCATTTTGCAGCAGCGTTACTGGTGGCGTGGTTTATATAAAGATACCCGTACTTATGTGCTTTCCTGTGACGTTTGTCAACAGATCAAGCCTTCCACGGTCACAAGACCACCTCAGACCTCGCTCGGAATTTCAAACAGACCCTTTGGGTGTGTTTACTTGGATCACTGCGGTCCATTTTCTTCGGACACTGCCTATAAATATATCTTAGTGGCAGTGGACTCGTGCACATGGTTCATCTGGGTCTGGCCACAACGGAGTGCTGACGCTCGAAATGTCATCAGGGATTTGCGTGTCTTTGTGGGAATTTTTGCATGCGGCACCTTCCATTCTGACCAAGGTCCGGCGTTTGCCTCTAAGGCTTACAAGGACGCAATGGGTTCTTTGGGGGTGCGGGTGAAATTTTCGTCTCCGTATAGGCCTGAGGGCAACTCTATCGTTGAACGAATGAACCGTGACTTAAAGCAATCCTTGACAGCTAGAGTTATAGGTACTGGCAGGAACTGGCTGGCCCACTTGTATACCGTTCAGCGTGCACTTAATAATCTCCCTAGAAGACCTCTGGGTGGGCAGACCCCTTACGAAATGCTCTTTGGCATAAGAATGTTTGTGCCTGACCTTGATGGTCTAGACATGGTGGCGCAATCCGCCAAGTTTGATGTAGATAACCATTCTACCATGTTACAGGACTTACAAGAAGCCCGAGACAAACTTGCAATTGCACATTTGCCTTCAGCCACAGACCCTGCTCTGCAGATTCCGGTTGCCGGCTGGCTTCCGAAGATTGGCGACCTGGTTCGAGAGAAGGTGGAGAACAAAAAAGAATTCGGCCCCTCTTTTCGTGCACCGGTTCCAGTCCTGGGCTTGAAGGGAACACGTACAGTCATCTTACCACCGCTTCCCGGTCGCAAGGAAAACAGATACATCTCAGTGGAAAATGTCAAGCTACAACATCTGGCCGATCCTGAATAGTGTCACACCAGCGGTCTCTTGTCCTGCCATTTATCGGACATGTGTTCGAGGCACACCTGCACGAACGTTCACTGACGTTACCATGGAGATGGTTGATATGCCTGAAAATATATTTGAACCCCCTGTCTCCCCCTGCTTCGACGAGGACGAATATACCTATCCCGCCTCAGAGTCGGTGGCACACCAACCAACAACGCCACTGAGCCCGACACGTTATTCCTTTGACTCGGATTCCAACTCATCAACGGTCCCGTCCAAGTTTAGTCTTTTTGTATCCTGGTTTAGAGACAATTTTTTGATTCCACCTTGGACATATATCTGGATGGTGCTTTTCTTGATTTTTTTGTTCATGTCCATTGGCTTTGTCACAGTGTTTTTCTACTCATCAATGGTCACTATTTACCTGAACGCTCTGCTGTGAACAGTGTTGCTGGAACTTTGGGTCCACATTCCTCTTCACACATCATGAAGCGTGACCACACATTTGTGAACATTTCAGCGTTTCCAGTTGCTGATGGCATCGTATGGGATGCGGTAAACTTTCAAATCCATGGCCCGACAGAAATTATTAATGTACCAAATGTCCTTCGAGTTTCGACGGGTGATGTAGTAAAAAGTAATATTCATTCTGATGATTGGGATGTGCATGCAGTTGAAGCATTGTTTGCTGATTTAAAATATTATGCTTCCTTTAATGCTGAGGATTTGTATATGAATTCTGCGAATTATGCCGATTTGTATTGCTACCAGCATTGGGGCAACCAGTTTCTCCACAAACCGAGTGCACTACGCAGCCCTGTTACCTACACCCAATGGGAACATTGCCCAAACCCCATACCAGGTAGCTCCCAGACTCTTCGAAATAAATTCACCTATTTCACTGATTTTAATCGATCGAACCCTGGGTCCTATTATTTTAAGTTGTAAACCCCATTGACTCAAAAAATAATGTTGACCCACACCAAATTACTTTATTCGGGTTCCTTTTTGAGCGCCTTGGCAGTGGGTGGTTATGAGTATTGGAAAGACACAGTGGATTTAAAATCAATCTGGGGTTCGAAGCCATGGCAGGTGCAAGGCATCGAGGCTTTGCACCGCGCTTGCCTTATACCGGCCCAAATTGTGTTTCTGAATGCTTCCATTTATCAAACCACGTGTTGGGGGTTGGCTACCACTAAACAATTAAATGCGCCAGCCATCCCATCCTTGTCGAGTTCTCCCAATGATAGCTTGCGTTTTAATATGTCCCTTGTGACGTTGCAGGCTCAGTTTCAAAACAACTCTTTTAACGTTTCTGCACTGGTACAGTCACCCTGGTTGGCATGGCCCATATCATCGAATGCATGCCAACTGCGTTTCCATGGCACAGTTCCTGGCTACAGACAGGACAAGCCTGATCCGAGATTTGCTGAATCTCGTACTGTCACCACGTATTCAGTTGGTAAATTATGTAAACAATGGCTACAACACTCGTCTTTAGACTCTGTTAAGAAACATTTGTCCCTCCTATCAGGCACTATTGCTCTGTCCGACTTTATCTTGGGACCTCGTGGTCCCCGACCGAAGAGATTCATTTATGAAGCGTATAATGAACTCTGGAAGCTGTCACAAATGGAAGCTGCTTCCCGTCTTCGGGAGATAGACCAAGCAAATTTGGAAAAAGTGCTTGCTGTTGTTGACAATAGTATAAATACCCTGTCTTCCCGCATTTACACATTAGAGAATATTGTGTCCTCTGTTGTTGATATAGTACAAGATGATGTTTCTATTTTGTATCATGGTCAGAATCAATTGCGTTCAGTAATGCAGTTTGCATGGACTTTGCAAACCCTTAAGTTAGGTAAAGTTCCTTGGAATTTCTTGAACACCACTGCCCTTTTTCTGCCTTTCAATTTGACTGAAAAACAGCAGTTCATGTCCATGAAAGATGCATCTTACACTTTGTTACATATCGAGAAAGTGGATCCTTTACCATTCTCTGTAGCGGAACTAGATTCTGCGGTGTGGCTAGTTCATGGGGTTATAGCTTTACCTTTTTCCCTGTTTGAATTTAGCTCGTGCAGGAAACATTATCCTGTGGGCCGTTTCCAGCCTTTGGGTAGTGCTTTCCTGCATGAACTCTGGTCCTTGCCTTTCATGTATAAATGCCTTAGAGACGGCAAGGAAGTGTTTCTCACGGGGGAGTCTTGTGATTCAACTGTGGGTCATTCGCTTATTTGTAAACATATTAAGTTGCACGGGGCTTGTAGCGTTTCAGTTCCGAATCTTGCATGTGTGCTAAAGGGTATTCCTGCTCCTGCTATTTCTCCTACTTTTACTTTGCTTACTAACGGTAGCTATTTGCTTTTAAATAACGAAGACTGTTGTGGCCTACAGGCCGGCATTCCGTATATTGTTACGGTCTCACACAGAGTTGTCTGCTGCAAGAATGTGCTTTTTCCTCCCCCTCATGACATCGTTGATAACTCTATTTGGCCTTCCATTCCTACCATGGAGGCAGATTTCAATAAGTTGAGCAGAATAAAGGCCCTTTTTATTGAACGAGGAGGTTACGCTCACGTCCGCCCGGGAGACATTTGTTCTCCAGGTGGCGAGTACCCACAGTGAAATACAGGCCCTTTTGAACACCAACCTCCCCCAACATTTTGGGGAGTTAATTCATCGTATTTTTAACGCATCAAACACTGAGGGTCTAGTGCATTCTTTTAAGATTGTAGGGTCTGGCCTGGTGTCCACCTTCCAAACTATTTTCTGTGTGATACCGGCGTTCATACATTCTATTTTTTCTAGCGTCTTTGGTGGTTTCCCATTAATCCTCGCTTTGGCAGCTGGTGTCTTGCTGTTGGTCTGTTTTCTGCGCAATGGCTGCTCACCACTGGGCCCTACTCGATCCCGAACGCCTCCAGCTGCTCCGTGAGCGACTTCTGGTTGGCTTCGATGTTCTGCCTTTGGCGACTATCAGTGTGTCCTACACCCTTTCTTTTCGCTTTGCGTATTTCACTTGCGTGCAACCTGTGATGTCTTGCATCCGCTGTCCTTTCACATGGACCATGGATTATTGCCTCTCCAATTCGTCATTGTCTGTTCCGGATTTTGTTCAGTTGGTGGGTCCCTTAGAGGCCCATGAACGGGACTGTTCCGTTGCTGGCTTTATGATGCGTGCGGCTGCACTGGGGATTTTGGCACAATGGGATATCTGGGCGGCTGCTCAGAATCTCCTACAACAAAGCTATATTGAATATCACGCAAGCTGTCCCGCATTGCTTTTGGATGCTCCATCCTCTGAGGAACATTCCTGCAGCTTTGACCTGTTGGACTGGATGGCGTCTACGTTTTTTGACGATTCCAATGATGTCCTCTTGGACGGTATAGCATTTTTCTGCACTTCCACGTTTTTGGATTGATTTGACGTTCACTGTCCATGGACTGCCTCGCTGACTGTCTTTTTGCTACCTTACCGCGTTCCACTCCTTCCACTGTGGACGCCTCTGTTCTGCTCAGGTGTTTGGAACTCTGTCTTCGTTTTTAGTCTTGGCCGATGGACTGTCCAGGGGAGGGTGTCTTGTGGCTTGTGGCCTCCTGGCCTGCCTGGATATGTAGGCACAGGCCTGGCTGCCATGATGACTTTTGCGCATGTTACTCTTAGCCGTTGTTCTGTCGCCCTCTGCTCCTGCCAAGTTATTTTACAACTGTCTGCATTTTCTGTTTCTCACCTTTTCTCCTGTTCCCTTTGGGCTCAGTCTGAACAACAGTTACAAGGTCGAATAACAAGTCCCTGGTTCTTACTGATTTGGCCTGTCCCTCGCACCTAGACATAACACCATGTACAGCTGCCATGGAGAAATTAGTGTGCTTTTAATATTGCGGTTCGCCCGCTCTAGAGACAGTTGGAGAAAACCTTTCCAGGGAGAAGAGCTGTGATTGTCTGCTGATGTAGTTCTGCATCTAGAGACTGAGTTATGCGGGTTCGCTAGTCAAAGCCCAGAGGTCTTCTATTTGTATAATAAACTAGCTTCCAGCACGGGGAGGGTGGTAATGTTAGATAGACATATATCCACTGCTTTATGAGATGCTTTCCCCGTTCGTATTCTATGGAGTTGTAACTATGCTGATTATATTATTCATATGTATTATGCTAGTAGTACTGACACGTGTACTGTATCTTAGAGCACGTAAGTTGAAATAAACATTTTGAACTATACAGTGTCTCTTATTACGCATGTTGTGGACAGGTACGAGTGTGACGAAAGAGTGTTCTTGCTTCTGCGAGTCCTGAGTGAGAGAGAGATACCGTGTTCTGGGATGTCTAATCATTGGTACATTAGTGCTAATGGGACGCTAAGGCTAGTTGGGTTGGGGTTTTGGGTGCTAAGGTCTATGGTTGGCTCACCACTATATTCCGAGGTCCTATTATCCTGTGCATAGCTCTGTATGTGCAGAAACCTTATGACACTGCTACTAGTACTACCACCACCATGATGGCACCTTGGGACACCATGGAGCCCTCGCTTCATCTAATTAGGTAAGAGAAGTGAACTGTGGTTGATTGATCATTGTTGAACGACAATCATTCTATACAATGGTAATTCACCCCCAAACCCCTCCGAGTCCTTAGGGGTTAATAATAATATATAGTAGTAGCAGAGTAGACTGCAGAGACTTGGAGGAGAGAGTAGTAGGATAAGGGAGGGTACTGCATCACTATTTCGTTTACACTATAAGCAGATTTTTAAAACTGGCTGCGGCAAAGGCAGCACTGAGAAGTAAAACAAACAATCAATAACCCCAACACATTTTTTTAAAATCATTCATAATCATAAAATGTAAACGTATGAAAAGTTTATTATTCCCTGAACAAAATACCAAACCCACAACTGGCCCACCCCTCTCCCTAACCCCAACCAATGTCCAAGTAGTGTCCAAGAAATGTTCATAAATAAAGAAAAACCCAACAATCCCCCAACTCCCACCCACCCAACCAAAAACAGATTAAAAAAGGGACTGAAGAGAGCACTAATGGTGGGTTAGGAGCTTCTGGATGTGCCTCTCCACCCGTTCCTGCCTGGCTTCCATATCCGCCAGCCTTCGCATGATGCAGCGCTCAAACTGGCAGAAATAAGGGAGAGCAGCAATGCTGGTGGAATGGTGGCAGTGCCGGCGGGCGCCCATTGGACCACAGCGACAGTGTGGTGAGGTGGTTGTTGGGGCCTGGCTGGGGCCCGGGGCATCTGCAGCAGCTTCTGCCTCATCCTCCTCGGCCACCAGCCGCTGGTACTCGGCCCTGATGGCCTCCATTTTCCACGGCCGGGTCCGGGCTGCAATCTCCTGCCTGCCGTTGTTTTTGGAGCAGCAGGAGTAGCTACATATCAAGAAAGAAAAAAGGCAAATTGTAAACAATGCTCTTAGCAAAACACATAGAAAATTGTGCCATGGGTATGGAGGGAGGTGATTGATGATGGGTAGGTAGGAAGGATACATAATGTTGCACTTGAAAACTACTGTGAGCCCAGGGAGGAGATCAAAAATACCACCTCCTCAACCCTTTCAATAAAAAAAAAAACCTCGAAAAAACCATTCCAGGCAAGTAAAGGTGAGACGAACACCACTACAGAGGAGCACCGTAGTTCCTTATTCTCCTTCCCAAGGATTTTTACATTCATCATTGCATTGTTCTTCGAGTATTTTATTTTTTATTCTTCACCCTTGGCTTTGCTACTCACCACCATTTAAGTTTTTTACATTCTCTCAATCCACTCTTCACCATTGAAACTACCCATCCATCCATATAGCCATCCATCCAAAGTTCCAAACATGGCTCTCTGTCTCACTCTAGTCTCATGATCTCAAGTACAAACCTTTCAGCAACATACATTAGTCATTTGACATTTACCCGCCTGTTAGAAATGAAGGTCTCTAGTTGGCAGAGGTAGGTTCCCCCTGTCCAAATAGGGACCCTTGCTTCTAGTTAGGGTAAGGGGGATACACTTCTAAAATAACAGCGTCGATACAGGTTAGCAAAAGCGTAGACAGACTCGGAGACAGTACCTTTTGTTGTTGCGGCTGACACGATGGTACGAGCCGGTCCGGGGCAACCGTAGTGGTTGTGATGTGAGATGGAAGCGTTGCAGCGTGCGGTGTCCTCACGGCTCGGTGCAGGCAGCGGCTCGTTGACGGAGTCGGTGAGACCAAGGCTTGTGTTGCAGGGTGAGGCGATACTCGATGCGGTGCTGGCAGGTCACAATGCGGCAACAGAGCCGGTCGATGTTCGAGTCAGGCAGCGGCGGAGTCGACGACATCCAGGCAGCGTGTAGCGAAATGTTGCAGAGTGTAATGCCCCCAGGACGCGGTGCAAGCAGCAGCTCGTTGACGGAGTCGGTGAGACCAGGGTTGTGTTGCAAAGCGAGTCGGTGCTCTCTACGGTGCTTTCAGGACACGGAATCCTGCGACGGATTCGATGACAGAGTCGGTTACCCTTTTCTTCAGGCAACTGAAACCAGCGGTTCCAGAGACAGTGCCCAGAAGTTTGGTGAGGTCTTGAATGTTCCTGAGACCTTCCTCAGGCAGGGGACACAGCAAAGTCCTTATCTCCTTTCTTGGCAGCAAGCAGCCACTGCAGGCCAACCCCAGACAGCAAACAGCACAGGGGCAGTATTCCTCCTCTGCTTCTCCTTGGCAAAGGTTCCTCTTGATTCCCAGAAGTGGTCTAAAAGTCTGGGGTCTGGGCCCCAATATTTATATCCCAAAATCCTTTGTTCTCTGGTGGCAGAGAAGCCCTGTGCTTGGTCAAAACCGGTTCTGTCCTCTCTGGTGCAGCTTCCTGGCAGGAGGTGGAGACAGCATTGTCCTTGGCAGACCAGGCCCATTCAGGTGAAAGGAAATCTCCTCCCCCTACTCTAAATGCAGCACAGGTCTATTCCGCCCAGCCCTGACTCATCAGGCTCTCTGGAGCCACTGCTCCTCCCCCCCAGCCCCTGTCATCCAAAAGCCAGACATGCAATACACAAACCAGGCAGAGGCATACTGGATGGCTAAGCAAGAAAATACCTACTTTCTAAAAGTGATATTTTCAAACACAGAATGTAAAAATCACCCTCACTAAAAGATGCATTTTAACATTCTGAGTTCAGGCATACTAAACTTTATTTTCCTACCTTATTCCCAGGGGTAGTTATATTTATAAGATATTACAAACAAACTCCCCATTCTATCCTATGGGAACAGGTAGCCTTGCAATAGTGAAAAACAACATTGGCAGTAATTCACTATCAGGACATGCCGCACACACCAGGGCATGTCCTACCTTTCACATACACTGCACCCTGCCCACAGGGGTACCTTGGGCCTACCTTAGGGGTGACTAATATGTAAGAAAAGGGAAGGTTAGGGCCTGGCAAGTGGGTACACTTGCCAAGTCACCATGGCAGTACCAGACTTCACACAGGCTCTGCAATGGTAGGCCAGGGTTACATTCACAGGCTGCTTCTGTGGGTGGCACAATCATGTTCGGCATTCTGTCCATCAATTGTTCTTTTTGCATTTGTCACCCCGAGTGGGACGGGTATGCCCAGACGTGGGTCCCGTGCTCTCCATGCCACTGGAGTCAAGCTATCCTGGCTGATGAGGAGTGAAACTCCGAAACCGGTCGTAGGATGCTTGTTTCCAGTCCAGGGAGGACCTGGCCTGGCAGTTCGGGCTGGACTGTTCCCATTGGGCACAGGGTCAAGACTGATTTGCATATGGCTGGGTCCAAATTGGAATGGCATGGTGAGCAAAAAAACAATGGATTTAGGCCCATATCTCTGTACTGGGGTGAATGTATGACATTGTTCTGCATTCTGTCCATCAATTGTTCTTTTTGCATTTGTCACCCCGAGTGGGACGGGTATGCCCAGATGTGGGTTCCGTGCTCTCCATGCCACTGGAGTCAAGCTATCCTGCCTGATGAGGGGTGAAACCCCGAAACCGGGCCTAGGATGCTTGTTTCCAGTCCAGGGAGGACGTGGCCTGGCAGTTCGGGTTGGACTGTTCCCATTGATTTGCATATGGCTGGCTGGGTCCAAACTGGAATGGCATGGTGAGCAAAAAAACGATGGATTTAGGCCCAGATCTCTGTACTGGCGTGAATGTATGACATTGTTCTGCATTCTGTCCCTCAATTATTCTTTTTGCAAGCCCACAAGCAGCATTTGATTTACAGGCCCTCGGCACACACAGTGCACTGTACTAGGGACTGACTAGTAAATCAAATAGCCAATCATGGAAACACCAATCCATAACAGTAATTTACAAAGGGAGCACTTGCACTTTGGCACTGAATAGCAGTTGCAAAGTGCCCAAAGCATCTAGACCTGCAAAACAGAGTCCAACACACAACAAAAACACAGAAGGCAAAAGCAAAAAATGCAGGGGAGACCCACGCCAATGGTGCCAGGTCTAACACCACCCATGTGTCCTTAAGTTTATTTCAATCAAAAGAAACCACCACAGGATTCCAATCACCCACCCAGACAGGCATCCTTTCACACATACACTTTCACCCACCCAGGCAAGCTTCCTACCCTTATACCAACCTTTCATCCATCCTTCACCCACCCATACATCCTACCTATCAGCCACCTATAGTACTATTATGCATCCGGCGCTTTCACCCATGCATCCTTCGCTTTCAGTCATATATAATACATTTCATCCAACCTTTCCCCTTCCATCGTTCCCTTTTCCAACAACCCGTTTTCTGCTGAGTTGAAGATAGGAGCGGCCACTAGTTACTCAGCTCAACTTCAACTCCTGCTGTGTTTACCTGTTGTTCACAAGTCAACAAGACCACATCTTTACAGTGAGCTTATAATTATAATTAATTGTCAATAATAAGCAAGCAATATTATATGACTTATCTCTGCCCGCCACTGCCGCTGGCTCAGCCCCTTCTGCTGCCGCATCTGCAGACTGGCTTTCGCCGGCTGTGCTGGCCCCGGCACTGGTGGTCGGTGCGGCTAGAAAAAAGATTACACATTTCTTAGATGCCAGATACACCTCCCCCTATTAATTGTTTTATAGCAAAATAAAAAAATACTATACACATCATTCACTACAATTGGATACATTACAGACAGTATCTTCTATATTTTGTTGGTGGAAAGTTTTTAAAACGCCCAAAGTCAAGACAAGAGACAAGCTGTTAAGGAGTGGCTGTAGCTACTGTTTGATGAAGATGATGTTTTGAGAAAAAAATAGCATATGGCCTTGGTTGGCAAATGCAATAGGGCCGTCCTCCTCGTACTTCCTCCCAGACATGGTGCCCAGTCATCAGTTCACCAACTGCTGCTAATAATACTAGGCCTAGCTAAGAAGACACAACTTTGGGGTGTCCAATGTGACCATGGCCACTATCTTGTTTTAGTGATTGAGCCTTCTCATCTCAACAAACATGGCTAGATACCTTACTTGGGCAATGGGCATGCAATCTGCATGTCAGAGGAGTAGTAGCAGTATGTGACAAATGGGTTCTCTGAGTCTTAGAGTACCACCACAAGGCAGTCCACAACATAAGGGGAGAGGAAAAGCTGACTGACAAATCAGAAGAAAGGAAGCTATAGACAGACTAGTAACTACAGACTAGAGACAGTTTGAAGTAAAGTACAGAAACTTGAAATATAGAAAATAAGTAAATAGGATAATGCAGGGATAACAAGAATCTAGAAACAGATAGATCAAAGAGGATTTGGAAAAAAACTATGAAACGGGTAGACATTATTCAAAAAGGAGCGGAAAAGTTAGGGGAATAAATATATTAATGTTAACACCAGGAGGACTTACTGGGGCCAGCAGAGCCATTAGCCAAGGAAATCTTGGAGGCACCTCCAGCTCCCGGACCCTCACCCGCCTCAGGCCTCTTCTTGCCCTTGGATGCTGATGTAAAACATAAAGACAAAAAAAGATTAGTGGTAATAAATAATATCTCCCCAAAATATATTCGACAGGTAAAGGCAATCGCAATAACAATGAACTTTTCTAAATCAGATCAACTAGTATAGTAGTATAGTATAGTAGTATAGTAGTATATCACGGACCGTCCTATCCTATTCGAAATTTCCAAAACCTACCTAACTAGTCCACTCCTATTCCAAATTTAGTAAACTGCATTTTGGAATTACTAATAATAAATTGCAACAAATCATGATGTTTGCTTCTTCTCAAATCTCATTTGCAATCTCTCAGTCTCAAGTCAACACCCTTTGACGGGCCAATACACTAATCACTAAGGGCCTTATTATAATGATTACAATGATCTCGGGCGGACGCCATTGCTGTTCTGGAACCACCTGACCTTAGGTCGGCGCCGCGATCACGATGACCACACTAGTCTATTGCGAATCGATGCGATCGCCCATAGGCCATAGGGCAGTCGCAAACCTCCATTTGTCAATGGGAGCTTGTGTGGCAGGCAAAAAAGGCCTGCAGCACAAGCTTCCATTGAAAAATGGATGTTGTTGTTCACAAACATCCCTGCACCGTCCGTGTGGCATTGGCATGCACCATGCGGTTACGAAATTACAAATAACTAATTACAGAACGTCTTACATAATCATCACTAATCACATCAGCCCAAGCGAGTGGCAACAAGTACGATTCAATAACTATGTTAGTTGGGTAGCGCCAAGTAAGCTAAGCACCTGTGTAGAATAACAGATTATTACATAAAATTTAAAAACTTAACTTCCCTGCATGTGAGCAGCATGCTTGCTATTATTTGGGGGAAAAAATCTTAGCTATAGCATAGAACACACAAGTAATAATAAAAATTAATAATTTTAATAATTACTCACCTAGCCCCGCAACCTCAACTCCTAGCAGGTCCAGCAGGTCCTGCTCTCGGTCCAGGATGTCGGACCAGCGGTGCGCCAACTGCTGATGGGTGCGCTGGACCCTAGAGCAGCGGTAAACTGCCTGGCGCACTCTTGCCCAGCGCTGCTGGTGCTCCCGCATCCCGTACCCGGACCCAGGCCTGCCGCCTACTGCCAGGGTGGAGGGGAGGTGGCGCTGGATATAAAAAACCAGCGCTTCCACCTCCACCTCAGAAAACAGGGCACGGGGCTGCACCTCCGACTGGCGCCGCCTTCCGCAAGTAAGGCGGCCGTAAGGCGGCCGCGCCTTGGTGCGCCCTTATCTGCCATGGGGCTGGGGGGAAAGAGAGAAAAAAAAGAAACGGGGAAAAAGAAGGCAGGACTGGGTAATAATAAGGAAGTAGGAAAGCTAAAAAATAAAGTAAAAAACTCACCAAAACACACAGTAAAGTAGAAAAAAAACACAAATACACACTTAGAAAGACAAAAGGTAAGATAATAAATAAAAAAGATGGGAAAAAAAGTTTTAAAAGCCAAGGATTACAGAGATTAAGGGAGGATGAAAAAGTAGGCCCCAGCACCACAAACAGAGTAAGAAACAAGATGGCCGTGCCCATGTGCGACCGCGTGTTTCAGTTTGCACGATATTTCCACCCGAACACGCAATCCGCATTGAAGTACGGCAGAAAACATTACGCGAACGGGTGGGACAAGCAACTCTGCCCACTCGCGGAACTCCGCGTAGCGCGGCAGTTTTTTTGCAACTTCGCGGAGTTCCGCGTAGCGCTACTACGCGAACTCCGCCAGGCTTAATCCTGGCAATGTGAGTTTGAGATGCATGAGGAGGGTCTCCATATGGCACATACACCAGAAGACAGTGCACTTAATACTTTTTTACATACTTATAATTTGGTGTTTGCCCTAGAAAAGCTGGTAAACTCAATTAACCCCCATATTACCCCAACATTCAAAGGGAGGGGTTGTGCTTCAATTATAGATTTTATTTTTGTATCAGCTCCTTTATTTTTGTTTATTTCAAGATTTAACATAATGCACAGCCCCTTTAGTGATCATAATCCTCTGGTATTATGTATTGGGGGTGTCACACTCTACAGCAGATAATTTCTCATTATTCATGTCAACAGTAGCAGACTGCATGGGCCAAAACTTTTTTAAACTGAATGGGGAAAAAGTGAGGTGCTGCTCTTTGGCACAGGGCCATCCAGCTGGAACAACAGCTGGTGGCCAGACACACTAGGTACCTGTCCCAATCGGGAGAAGAAGGCCAAAAGCCTCAGAGTTCTATTAGATATGGAACTCAATCTTAAGGCCCAGGCTAATCGCACGATGGCAACCTGCATCTGGATCATTAGGACGCTCAGGAAAATCTTCCCGCTCATTCAGCAGGCAGCACGTAGGCAAGTCGCTCTTGCCCTAGTCATGTCCAGACTAGATTACTGCAACTCGCTATATTTGAATGCTAGCATGAGCACCCAGCACAAACTCCAGGTGGTACAGAATACACTGGCCAGATTGATCCTTGATATTTCTAAGCACCAGTCAGCCACCAGGGGACTACAGGCCTTACATTGGCTCCCCATCAGAAAACACATTATGTTTAAATCTCTATGCATAGTGCATAAGGCCATGTTCCCCTCCAATCCAGCAAGAATAAAAAATATGTTCTGCTGGTATCATCCAGAAATAATCCTGCGATCAGCACATTAAAATCCGCTCATGGTACCTAGAACTATAAAGAAGAAATGGGAGGACAGAGTATTCTCTACGGCAGCAAGCAGAATTTGGAATTCCCTCCCGCAAATCTTGAGGGTTATCCCCCAGAGAGACCTATTAGGGATTCTTCAGGACAAAAGGGTAATGGGACAGGCTGTCCCATTACCCTTTTGTCCTGAAGAAGACCCGCATTGACAAATCCACATTAATGCCACTGTCAGGGTCGAAATGTCGACGGTTTTAATTGTCCAATCCCTAATAGGTCTCTCTGCTTCAAAAATAATGTGGTTTAATTCCCAAGCTTGAGACACTTGTATTACTTTCTGTATTTGGACTTGTTTTCTAAAAATCTTCAATTGTAAATATATCTCAATTGTTTTTGTTGTCACTTATAGGTCAAACACATTGATCTTGTCACTCATGCACTTTATTCACTTTGTCACTGTAAATAATAATCACTTGCGTCGTTTCATTAACTGAAGAATTAGACAGCCTTCTCTTTGAAAAATGTTTATTGAATAAAACTCCTGATTTTGAAGTTCCAGATTTAAGCTAATAATTGTTCCATTTCCTTAAATGAATTTGCAATTTCTATCTGTGTTTTAGCGCCATCTTTTTGATTTATTGTTCATATGATTGATTCAAAGTTATAAAGAAATAGCTATACCTGACAGAACCATTGTTGTTTATAGTATACCAAATGCCTAGGCATTTGATCTTGGAAGAGTTCCAGGAGAGGCCTGCAGCTTTAAAGATAGTTTTAGAGAAGTGTTTATTCAATGGTAAAACTTCTGTTTTATCTCCATTTAGCTTATACATCAGAGTAGAGGACAATGTCCTGAAAAAAAGCAGGAAGAGAACAATCTGAACGAGCCATAAAGAGAAGAGAATAGTCTGCATAAGCTGTAAACTTTATGTGAGTATTTTTAGTTTTGAATCCTGTAAAGTCATCAGCAGTTCGTAATAGGTGAAGAAAAGGTTCCAAGGCTAGAACAAATAATAAGGAGGACAGGGGACACCCTTGACGCTATCCTCTACTGAGAGGGAAGTAAGGATATCATATACCATTAGTTATAACTAAAAAGTGAGGGGAGGAATAAAGCAGAGAGATAAGTTGGATACAATTTGGACCAAGACCGTGACATTTCAGAGCCTTCATTAAGAAACACCAATTTACCCTATCAAAAGCCTTTTCTGCTTCTAAAGATAAGGCCGCTAAGGGATCCTGGACTTTGTGAGCTTTGTTGATGATGTTTAGAAAAGGAATTATCTGCAACATTTCTATTAGGAATGAACCCGGATTGATGAGCATCTATGAGGTCAGGCATTATAGGAAGTAATCGAAGTGCTAATGCTTTGGCAAATATTTTACATCTGTATTAATCAAAGAAATGGGTCAATAGTCTTTGCATTGGGTCAGGTCACGATCTTTTTTCGGGATTAAGCACACAGTAGCTTCTGCAAAGAGCCAGAAGCATGATATGAAGTAATGAAATGTGTGAATAATTTAATAAGTTTGGGAAAAAAGAGCTAAGCAAAGTGAAGATAAAATTAAACTGTGAAGCCGTCAGGGCCAGGTGCGTTACCTTTGGAAAGAGATCTTACAGCAGAGTTTAATTCTTCAATTTGGGGCGGTTGTTCTAAAATGAGAGATAGATAGGTGAAGAAGTTCTGTGTTTAAGATTGTAGAAGTATGTGTTAAGGGACTCCCCAGCTGGTGTAGTGTCTGGAGTGTACAAAGTCTTATAATAAGATGCAAAGCATGCTGTGATATCATGATCCTTGAATAGCTTATCGCCGGACTGATTAAAAATGGATTTGATCACTGTCTTCTCCTTTCTACATTTTAAATAACGATCTAGTAGGGAACCAGCTATATGGTTGCCACCATAATATTTGGCATTGAGTTTAAGGAGGGTACCACAGGCTTGCTTGGTTGTAAATTTGTTGAACTCTATCTTAGCAGTGACTAAAGCGTTGAGATCAGATTTGGTATTTTTGCTGGTATAGTACTTATGTTCAAGAGATTTTATATTTGCCAATATAGAGGCAGATTAATGTGCATAGTTTTTTTTGGAGTGGAGAAAGCTAACGATAAAGCCTCGTGAGGCTGTCTTCAAGGCGTCCCAGACAAAATGAAGTGGTGTTTGATGATTATCGTTAAACTGAAAATATTCGGTAATGAAAGCGGTATAAGAAGTGAGGAAAGAGGCACCTGAAAGTAGCAAATTATTGAATCGCCAAGACAATTTGTTAGGTGCATTTGTTAGGATGTCTAGATCGGTCAGTACAGGAGCATGATCTGATATTAATATAGACCCAATCGTTGAGTTGACTACATGTTGCATTATGCTTTTACTAGGAAAAATGTAAAGCTGTCTAAATTGAGAGTGGTGAGGTGGGAAATATTCTAAGAGGTCGGGACTGTATAATCTCCATGAATCAGAGAGTGAGTGTTGAGAAATGAGGTTTTTGAGGGCCCTTTGGGAGGCATGGGGAACACAGTGTAAGGTGGAATGCCTATCCAGAAAGGAATCAGAGGCTTGATTGAAATCTCCTCCCATGATGAGGTTGTCAGAGGCATGTTCAGAGAGTGCTCTTGCCAAAAACTTGAATCTGGAAGGGTTGGACCATGTAGGTTCAGGATAGTAAGAGTAGTACCATCAATTGTGAGGGTAGCTAATAGCCAGCAACCCTCTATCTCATGTTGTTGAGAGTGTATAGTGACGTAGAGAGATGTATGGCAAAGAATTAAAACACCATTCTTATTGTTATTGGAAGGGGAGAAGAAAATTTCACCAACCCATTATTTTTTAAGTTCGGCAACCTCCAGTTCGGTGAGATGGGTCTCTTGTAAAAAAGCTATAAGACATTTCAAACAAGCTAAATGAGATAAAACATGCTGATGTTTCACTCCAATTAACTGTTCTAAGTTGCATTAAGTAGATAAAAAATATGCAATTGCTGATTAATTGAAAAAAAAGTAATGTCAAAATGTTCGAAACAAAAGGGGAAAATTGAGGAAAAGAAGAGAGAGAAGAGGATGTGGGATAGCAGGTGGAGGTATACCACCTCTAAAAGTCGGATACTCATGAATATGCCATCACAGGGACAAAAGTCCACAAATGCTGAAAAAGAAAAAAAGAGACGTAAAGGACATATCCTAAAGGGTAAAGGGACAGTGGAGCACCTGAGAGAGGTAGGCAATGCACCTTTGGCACATAAGCAATAAGGAAAAGAAGTAGGATATGTAGAAACAAGAAGAGAGAGACTTATGACTATATATAATGAATCAAATACAAACAGGCAACAATTATACAAAAATGTACCTGAGGCACAGAAACTGAAAGAGGAAGACCCCACTTACTATTAAATACATGGAGGAGGATGTTACAACACTGAGCAAATGTAATTTCAGAATTGGTTTATTGGCATAAGATGATATACCACCAACGATGAAGCCAGCTCATAAGTCTCCAGTCTTCAACTGACCAGCATAGAACCCCGCTCACATGGACACCACCAACATTCCTGGCATGAGCTGCCCTTGTATGCACTTAAAGGCCCAAGAATAATAAACCACAACAGAGGACAATTGGAATGATGTGAGCATAACAAGAGGCAGGAGACAAAACGGTAAGTCCACAATAGGAACCTATATGGAAAAAGGGAAAGGGGGACATAAGGGACATAAGGAGAAACAATTAATAAACAATTTAAAAGTACAATAAACATTGAGTAAAACAAGAAATTAGCAAATGAACAGTGATATAACAAACAGGTAATACAGAACAATCCTAGACCAATTACTATTTTGATAAACAATAGATAAAACAGTAAAAGATGGACAATGAATAATGAAGTATTATAGCAATCATGTAATAGAGGCCGCCCCTAGAGCCATGACTTGTGTTTTGTGTTCATAGATGAAGGTTTGTAACTCCGCAGGTTCCTCAAATGAGTAGGATTTGTCCTTGAAAGTGAGTTTAAAAAGGCATGGATGAAGAAACCATAACAGATATTCAAGGATCTGAATTGAGGGCATAGTTCCCGAAATCACTTTCGATGAGCTGCTGTGACAGGAGAGAAATCCTGCGTGAAAAACACTTTATGCCCTGACCACTGAAGAGATCCTGCCTTTTTGGCAACAGAGAGTAGGTGAATTGAAGAAAAAGAATGATAATTCCTCTGGGGCGTGAATTGGTACCAGAAATAGGCCGGGGACTGAGACAGTGAGCCTGTTGGATGGACAGAGGAGAAGGGGAAGGCTAGGGCCAACTGGCGGTAGCGGACATCGGGCGTTTTCCCAGTGGGCTGGAAGGGTGGGGGCATGAGTAAATGCCACTGTGAACTTTGAGAGGTCTCCCCATATAAGGCAACAGAGTCATCACAGGATAAGTGTTGCCTCTAGTTAGGGGAAGCAAAGCAATAATGGGCCTCACATATAAATTAACTGATGTGGAGCAAAAATGGAAGAGAACCATAGTGCCCTCCAAACGTGAAGAAAAGCCAATGTCATTATTAAGTACCAGCAGAGATCTGAGAGTGAGGCAGGTAAACAGGAGCATATTGCCGTTTAATAAAAAAGAAATTTCCAGAGACGCTCATAAGTCGAAGCTGAAATGACCTCAGAGTTGTCACAGGGTGAGCGCTGCCTCTTGCTGGATAACGTATAGCAGTAATGGGCCTCACACATATAGTAACTCATGTGGAGTAAAAATTGAGTAAAAGTCAGCTTGTATGGCATAAGAGCCATGTTGCCCTCCAAATGTGAAGAAAAGCCAAATCTGCAGAGAACTGAGAGTGACGTAAGGAAACAGGAGCAACTGGCCGCGTAATAAAGAATTACTTCAGACGCGCATAGGTCGGAACTGGGATACGTTGATATGGTGACGAGGAGTCAAAACTGCTCTAAAGCAGAACATGTGGACATGAGGGGATTGTGGCAGCGTTCCGACGTCAGTAGGTGATGGAGAGGGCTATAAAATGAGCCTGAAGCTCTTGTTTTTACATGAAGGTGCAGAAGCTGCACGGAGCTCTCTTGAGGAGCGGACATCTTGCATGGCGTTCAGCCACGCGCCTCTTATGCCATCTCCTTTACTGGTCAGTCTTCTACCTTTCTTTAACCACATGATGTGTGAGTCATATGATCCAACCTACCCATAGCCAAATCTAAACGTAGTCCAAGCCCTGATGTTGTAGACCTTACTTAACACTCACTTGTTTCCTAACCCAGTAATAATTTATTTGCTGTACTTTAATGAATTAGGGAGGAGGGGGTGGAGTGGGCTGAGAGTGAGACTGGGGGAGTAAGGAAAGAGCAAGCCATTAGAATTAATATTGTTATCTTATAACTTATGTACTGATATTTGTTAAAACATGCTACCCACCAGGTTAGCTCAGTTAATGTTGCATGATATAGTTAGTCAAACAAATTGTGCAGCAAAATTTTAATTTGCCAGTTGTTTATGCCATTTTGCAGTTTAGTTGGGGAAGGAAGAGTTTTACTTATATTAGAATATTTTTGGATGGATAGGCCTTTTGTGGGTGGTGAGGGTAGAACAGTTAGGAAGCAGTTGTTTTATTAGGATGTTTTTGGAGGATGTAGGGATAAGCTGGGGCTGTTGTGGGTGGGATGAGTGAGTTTATTTCTTGTTAAGAGAAATGCTTTAGTTTTTCTAATGGAAGAGTTTTTAATTATAAATATTGCTTATTACTATTAGAATTATTATTATTATTGTTGTTAGTTGTTCCAGATGCTAAGCCCCAAACCTAGCCCATCACAAAGAAATTGTCCAACTGTTTGCCCTCATTGTCTGCTCTTTAGTCTACTCGCTAGTCTCTACAGGACATGAGCTACTTTACCACCAGACTACACTGGCAGCAGAGTCCACCTTCTTTCAATCAATGTTAGAAACTAATGATACATTACCTTTACTTCACCCTTCAAACCCTTCACGGCTTGATATCACCTGAGAGCACCCACCCTCCCATCAGTCAGTAGTATTAACATCTGTGTACTGCCTAGTTACTAGTCACCACTAAGGAGGAACACTACTTACAACAATCAGTGGAATTCAGGCGATGTGTAAATATTATGCAAATTGCAGTCCTGTTCAATCTGTAAACCAATCACTGTCTCCTTCGAGTTCTTATATAGGCTAAAAAGGTATTGTTTGCCATCCCCCTCTGTTGGTGATGCAGAGGTTTGAACAAAGGGGCTAACTGCTGGTGGCCATAACAGACCTAAACATGAAAGACGGCATAGGAAAAACAAGATTTGCGTTGCATAAAGAAAGGGGCAGGCGAACCAGCAGAGAAGGATTCTCATTCTGTGACATGAAACCAAAAGAAAGAACAGAGTGTGTGGAAAATTCATGAGCATGACCAGGAAAATCAAATTGACACAGCATAAAGGGGGAGTCATTTACTAAAGTAAGTATAATGAACATTTAAGTCACAAAAGGAGGTTACAGGCTGGCTTTGGTAGGATCACCAGGTACATTGATTCTCTATGGGGCGTGGATTGTGGATATAAAAGTGATTGCTATAATTTATTCTGTGCACTATGATGTCCCTTTCTGGCCTGGATAAGGGTGATGATGTAGGTAAATTAGCAATTTTTGTAACCTCCCCCTTGTGCAATGGAATTCTTCTGCCATTATCCATCTTGGTAGCAGCGGGGGACTACAGAGCAAGAGTCCCATGGAGGTTTCACTTCTTTCATAAGAGAAGTTCTGTAGAATAAGGAAAGAAAATGACAATATTTGAGAGTTAGGTTAAGTGCACGAGGAGGAATCAGAGTGAGGAGCATAATCTAGCATACAATTCACTAAGGGTCAATCTAGTACCACTTTCCCAGACAACCAGCTGCACGTACCCTGGATGATTCATCACCCAATCAATAAAAAAGGTTTTGCTGTGCCCATTATCATCATGTCCACCAAAAATTGACAACCTCTTAGGATTTGTCACTCGATCCATGAGTCAGCATTATTATAAATAACTCACCCCTTTCCATTTCCAGTCCACATGGGTAAGCCTCTTTCAGTCCTCTTGTAGCCCATTGAAGTAGATAAGCTTTGTTTCTTCTTCTGAATGTTGTTGTTGAGTCTTCAAAAAAGGCACAGACCTTTTGAACAAGAAAATAAAAATAAGTTTTGTCTTATTCTAGACTAGGAAAACATAAAAACGAAAAGATGCTGGTGTACAAATTATGAAAATGCTAATCAATCAACGCTCCTAGCGGTCATCCTGAATCAAATGGTCACACAAACATGAAATAGCAAGCTTACCTAAGCTAAACCCATCACATCCATTATATGAATCATCATTTGGTATTCACTGATGCAAGTTGCGTGTTCCAAGCATGGTGTTCATCAACTATCTATGCTTTTCTTTTCCCTGTCCAAGCGATATACATTAGCTGTGCAGTGCTGTCCTTTGCATCTTCATTTAAAGCTGACACAGGGTTAGGAATGGGAGACAGGCATTTTTTTGTTTCAGAAAATGGTCTAGAGGCATCCATTGCTGACTTAAATACCAATGATTGCTTACTACAAAGTCTATGGTTGAATTAGTCATCGCTCACCACCACTCAGTAACCAGACCAAATGGCTTTATCCTTTGTGTTTGTTTATTTGTGCCATTCTCACTGGACCATTTAAGGTTATTTGGATTACTAGCATATTAAATCTAAAAATATAAGTTTTTTCCTGATTTTTCATTGCAGATATTTGATAAGTTATTGATTTTTTTAAATCTGGAAAGTAGAGTTTATCCATAAATTCAAGAGTTCAAAGGAGGATAATCCCTTGCCATGTTTGTGATATCTGAGAAATTTCCCTCGTCCACAATTGCATCTGCTGGAGTCTTATAATTTCTGGATATGGAGTGTTTATTCATTTTAAAAATTGCTAGACATTCCACATTTTAAAGAGACAGACTGTTCCTCCTGACCGTGACAATTGCCAAGCTGCACTGAACATTCACTCAGAAGATACTCTGGGGACGGGACATGCCAGACATGTTATTTCCAGCCTGCTGAGTTCTGGCCACTGTTCCTTCTTCCCATACTAGGTCGATGGGTCTTGGTTCTGATAGACCTCTGTTGAGTCATTCAAATGTTGTGTACCATCTACTCAAGTGTCATTGTTGTTGATGGTAGTGCTGTGGGGTTAGTACCAAACAATGGTATTGTCACTAGTAGGTGCTGCTACTGTTTCTGTGACTGCAACATAGGCCCGAACAACGCTCTCTGGAAGTTGATGGCTGCACTTCAGTTCTGCTCTGTCCTTGAAATCATTTATCTTCTAGATAACATGGCTTCCTCACAATCAAATTATTATAAATTGAAACATTCATTGTTGAAAAAGGAATGAAAGCGGGCAGCACTTTTTTGTACTGTGGATCGTATATTGTGGCATAGATATACGCTTTGGAGGACACAATCTCTTTTTGTAGCTTTTGATTTGTGTGCAGACAAAGGATTAAACTGTTGACCAAACCAGTTACTTCTTCATTGACATACCTAAATGTTTGTTCCACCGTTTTCAAATATTCCTGCAGCATGTGTAACAAAGGAATTGCTTGGCTTGTGGTACTGTCCTCTTGCTGACTTCCTGTGTCAAATCTCAAAAGGAACTAGCGTTTAGATCAGGTACTTCCACTAGTCCTCCTTTGTCAACCTCAATCTTCATGGCTTTTACTGTTGCATATACAAGGGGGAGTTACACCGGGTTGGGACGTCCTGTATGAGAGCCTTTACTGTTTCTTTTTGAAGATGTCCTACACAATTAGTTTGAAGCAATGCATTAAACATAGGACGGCATTGCTCTGAAGTATCCTCCATCAGACATAGCTTTGAAAATATAATTGCTATTGTGGCAACAAATCCAATCCTGGGACTGTTACGTTGAAACCATTCATAGACATTGGTTTTAAGTTTTTCCAAGATGTGAGCAGCTGTATGTCATTCCTCCATGGAGAACATTGCAACAGTTACATAACTTCAAATGTCATGAAAATCATCTGCAATGGTGAGACCAGCGGCTAATCTTTGCTTAACCCCCTTGAAAGAGATCCAGTTTGAAGTGATGCACATATAGCCTGTTCATGAACTGCATTTTGTAGTGATTTAGTAGTACTATAATTGTACTATTAAAGTACTACAAAATGCTGTTCACAAACCTACAAGTGTATATCTCCACTGCCACCTCTCCCATGCTTACTATGGGGAGATCCTTTCCACATTTATGTTTACTACTTGGTAGTAAACGTGGGAGGTGCCTGGGGTAGTGTCTGGAAAAAGGGGCTACTAAATGGGTGGGGTTGGAGATGAGTAAGGAGGGGTTTAGAGAGAGTTAAGGAGGGGTGTAAGGAGAAACAGACACCCACCCACTAAAGAGTAAGCCCATTGCTATTCACTACTGTGAAAAAAGGACCCCAAAACAGCATTAACTTACTCCAGCACAACCCCCTGCTCTCATTTACCATCTGCTCAGAGCAACTGGTAAATGAGAGCGTTAAACCTCACTGAAGTGGCAATTTCATGCAGTATTTGCTTGTGCAAAAATCAGGTCCACACCGTTATTCCCCGTTCCGTGAAGTTTAACCTTTAATTGCACATACTGGTGCCTGTTACTGCACAGTACTGGTAATTACAAGTGTGGAATCTGCACTGTCAATACAGTGTAGCTCGTAATTAGGGCCATAGAAAGGTTTTATCTGTTAGCACACAGTATTTCAATAGCTCTGCTTTAGGTGTTTTAATATCCAAACTTTTTAACATGTCAAATAAAAGTTTGATGACCAACCTAATACATTCTGCCAGCCAATTCCTCACAAACTAACTTGCTTCACAGTAAACCTTCACAGCCTGGTGTTGGGCGTGCAAGACTTCCTGTTTGCCTGTTATAAGAAAGAAGTAATCCTCGTAAATCAAGATTGTGACGAGGAAGCCTTTGAAAGAAGGGAAGTCCTGTGTAACCTCCAAGTCGGCGTTGTATGGGCTGTCAAAAGAGCTGTAAAGTAGGAGCTGCCACAATAAACGTCCCTGTTTTAGCCATCTTCTGGTTGAGAATGGTCCATTCATTTTCCCATTACATAATACCTCCTTAAGATTCCTTATTATGTGCATCATCTTCATAGCCAGTGATTCATTTGTTAACATGTTAAATAACTATGGAAGGTCGTGCATTTGACAAACCCCCATTTTCACAGTGGGCATTGGGCAAGAAAAGACTGTTCATGAAAGAAGAGTTTCCATGTAAAGGGAAATCGAAAAAATAAATTTATGCAATTTAACATTTTGCTTAATTTTGCAATTTTGTATTATGTGCTGTGCAAATTCTCTGCACATGCAGTATTACAACAAAAAATCACATAAAAACATTCCAGAAAAACATAAGCATCCTTTCTGCATGCTAGAGAGTGTTGTGAAAATTGCCAAAACCACATTGTCAGGCCAATCTACGAATGCAGAATTTACAATTTTCTGGTGAACTGGACCAATTTGTGTGTTTTGCCGTACCTAATCTGTAAACAAATGGCAGAAATCTGTTTCCAGTTCTCAATCTGAGCACTTCCACAAGTGACAAAAGAAGAGAATATTGGATTTATGTAATCGAAGTGTTCAGACATTCCATCCCTCTTTAGGGTCCACTGTGCAGGCAGTCATGCACAGGTGTTAATCTGAACAGAATAACTCCATTGCCAGTTCGAGTAAGTGAACATTACTACACCTTGCTGCTCCTGAGAGCTGACAGAAGCTTTCTTGAATGATAGCTCAAAATCTCAGATTGAAAAATCCATAAATAGCAGGTATTGAGCAACTCTGAAATCCATCTGACTTTCTTGCTGGTAAGGAGCTTTGTTAGTGCCAAGAATGTGTGCAGGGGTGGCTCCTCCGTAATGGCAGAGGAGCGTCGCCCCACAGCCCTTGCCAGCAAACAATAAATAAAATGATAATAAGACAATGTTATTATCATTTTATTTATGCTGTCTGAGCCCCGCAATGCAATACGTATAGGGCGGGGTGGGGCCTGGCCGAGGCAGGGATGAGTACTGTGCACTCACAGCAGGGTTGGAGAAACAGCACAGGCTCCAATGCACCGTCTGAGCGGTAGACGAGGCTGCTCAGACCAATCCTGGCGCTGCTCGCATGTGAGAGCAGCATCTGGATTCGGTGTGGAGCCTGTGCCCTGACAGCCCATCACCTTCCGGTCAGACAGCGACGAGGGAAGCAACGAGGCGGCAGCAGGAGCAGAGTAGCAGGTAAGTCTTTTTTTTTTACGTATATTTTATTTCTCCGCCCCTCCCCTCCTCAACCCACCTCCCTCTCCACCCACAGCCGCCCTACCACTTTAGGTAGGCGGCGGCGGCAACTGTGTGCCAGGTTTGGTGATGTCTGCTAGGTGTCTGTGATACAGTGGGTTTAACGTATTTGAGATTGGAGGATCATAGTGCCTGGAAAGTTCAGTGCTATAAAAGAATTGAGAGAGACCAAAGGATCCAAAAAACCAGGAGTTTGGACCCAAGGATCCAAAATAAATATTTAGGAGTGATTGAAAAATGTAACTCAGAGCACCCAACTTTGTTTATGTGTCTTTTACGTCATCATCTAGCTCTGTAATATGGATTTCAGAGTTGCACAATATCTGCTATTTATGAATTTTTCAATCTGCTTTATGCAACTTTGTCCACAATGAGCTGAAAGACTGCTATTCAGACACCGTGACAACAGATAAGTGCGGTACAGCAGAACCCTAAACAAGGACGAGCTGTCATTCAAGAAAGCTTCTGTCTGCTCTCAGCAGCAGCAAGGTGTAGTAATGAAGTTAAACATTTCCAAAATATGTTAAGGCAATAAATAGCTTGTGCAAACGATACACGCTCTAAGTGCCATACCGCTGGGTGGCCACTTTTATTGTGCACCTAAAGAAGTGCTGGAAATGGAAAGAATTTGCACCCAGGCCCCATAAATTGGAGGTCAAGAAGAGGCAGCAGAAAGTCAACTTATAAATGTATTTATTTTTAAACCTCTGCCACAAAGAAATTGAAAACAAGGACAAGTGACTGTAAAAGAAGGGCAGAATTAGTTTATTTTTGTGTGTGATTATACAGTACTGCGTTCATCATTAAAGGGTTTTTCTCAAGGTTTTCAGGGTATAGCTTTTAAATTGTAGTGCATACAAAACCTGGCGGTTTTCAAAAATATGCTACCCCACTAAAATGTATTGAGGCCTTCTAAGAGAGCACGACCATGTGTCGTCTTGGCAGTAGCCTCTTACATGTGGTCTGCGTGACAAAGTCTATCTAATTACGTGTTCGGGTAGTCAACAGGGCCGGACTGGCCATAGCGGGCATCCGGTGTTTTCCTGGGAGGCTGGAAGAGTGGGGGACAGTTTTTCAGTGCTGGGGCCGGTTTTGCTACTGGGGCCAGTTTTGCAGTGGTGCTGCCCCCAGTAACAATAACAGCAGTGCTTCACACCTGCCCCCTGGGGGGCTGATCCAACAAAATTGACAGGGCTACTTTGGGTTCCCAGTCCGGCCCTGGTAGTCACACACCTTTTGATACATATCCTTGTCATACATGTGTTTCTTGATACACGTTTTTGACATGCATGGATAACGCGCAGGTGCTTTCCTAATATTTATACGTCTTCCACTCTCAGACATGACAGCATTGCATGTTTTTAGCCTGTAAACTGGACTGGGTGTACTGCTCACAAGTGACTTGGGGGCATTTCAAATAATATATCATGTTTTGGCACTGGCCGCTGGTGTCTTTGTGGGCACTTTTCCAAGAGGGACACAGGGCCTCATCTACAAGAAAATAACGCAGCGCGCCGCAAGCCATTTAGCCGTGCTGCGTCTTTTCAAAGCACAGGGATGTGTTGTATTAACAACAATGCGATGCATCCCTGTGCTTTCCCCTGTGCTGACGCACAATTGGCTGCCATGCGCCAGCACAGGTACCCATGCATCATTTTGCAAGGATGCCTGCGCCGCAAGGAGGATTGCTTTTGTGCAGGAAAGGACACCTTCCTGCAAAAAAAAAATAATTAATGGCATTTTCCTCTTTCTATGCGTGCTGCAGAATGCATAGAAAGAGTACAAAACGAGCAGAGATACATGTATTTCTCCTCGTTGCGCCATTTCTATGTCTCCGCTGGGGGCCGTAGGATTCTGATGCATTCCCAGTTTCACAAAACCTTGTAAATCTGGGAATGTGTCAGGTTGCATGGATGTTGGGTGGGAACACCCATGGCAACACCCATGGAACACCCCTTTCCCACAGAGTAATGCGTGAAAGGGGCCCATATTTACAAGTCCATGAAAAGTCACGCAGGGTGACTTTACGTGGCCTTGCTAATATGGCCAAGCCCACTGCGCCACCGTTGTGTCAAAAAAAGTGTCGCACCAGCGGCACAAAGGGTTTATAAATAAGTCCCACAGTGCTTTGGGCCTGTTACACAAAGGGGCAATTACGAGATCTGTTCCTTTATGTGATTCCTGAGATTGGAGATTTCTGGCTTGTTAGGCATTCACAAGACGTCTGAGGACAGCTCTTGGAAACTTCCAGGGTTATTCCAATGTGAAAACATGTGCATGAAGAGTTATTCCAGCCCGCTCCCTTTCCTCTGAGCAAATAATTGAGCGTTTGGTTATCTTAAAATAGATTGCCATTGTATGAATAGAAACATTATTTTTATTTCTTATATTTTATTTGGGGTATTTATAGAGCACAAACCTGGCAAAGAGCTACTTAAAGCGCTTTAAGTAGAACAGGGTAATATGTACCAAGCAGGACACGTTTACATATTCGAAATAAAAAAGAAACCGAGTGCATGGCTGAAACACTTCAACATGAGTGCAACCACCTCTGTCTTCAATTACACACATCAGCCAGTACTAAATCCTGCCCTCGGCCTCTTCCACATCTCTGAAGACTGTGCCAGTCACCTCTAAGCTCTTATTCCGTTATCTCTATTCACTTGCTTTGATGATGTTCATTTTATTCCTTGATCTTCACCCAGCCCCACTGTTACCACTCAAGCAAATTGAGAACGCTTTTTGAGACCTCATCTACCAGATTAGTAGGCTGTGTTTCAAGTCCTGGGTATTAGGTCAGTTGATGTGTGGCCTATACAGAGTCGCATTCTCTCTGTTTTCCCTAAGGTCTGTTTTCTTAGGTCTGAAGTTATGATAATCTCTTCTGGCTTTTCCCCCTTGATCCATCTACAATTTATTTCCTTTTATTTATTTTAAAGTTTAAGCCATATTAAAACAAATTGTATAAATAAGGCTCGGATGTAGGGGTTTTCTTTAGTTTAGGGTGATGAACGACCCTCTTAATTTGTTTTGCAAGCGGTAAATATTCTATGGATACTGTCTCTCAGAGGCATAGTATTTCAGAGAGTTACTTCTCCTCAGGTGGAGAATACTCCAGTTGGGAATGTGTTACTTCCATAACAAATCAGGCTATTTACTCCCTCAGCCCTAAACTAGGCTCTCATTGTGCCTGTTATTTTTATAGGTGACTTCAGTGATATAAAATGGTGGAATGAAACAAATGGAATATACCATTTTTTATTTGTACACGTCCCGATGAATCTGTATCGATAAAAGGTCCCATACAGTAAATGATGGTGAATCTACATTGATAAAATGGGTTATGTCACTATAAATCTGAAAACCCAACCATTAATTGTCATCATCAAACAAAGCAACATTCTTGAATGCTTATACTTATTTATGTAGGAGTGGGTAAAGATAACATGTTTGTCTTCACTGAACGGTCTATTTAGATTAAATATTGTTTATTCCCTTTGATTGTGCCCCTCACTGGCTGCTTACAAATTAAGGACCTACTCCTGAACACCTTAATGCCTATGAACTCTTGCCTCTTAATGGAGAGAAAGGATTATAAAAATACATTTATTGCAAAGCATTATGTTGAACAACCTTGAAAGGTTTCCTGTTTTTATTGCAGCTGTATATGCAAACTATGATGATTGAAAATTTTACAATTCAATTTAAAGTACATTACAAAAATGAATTAAAAATAACCTTATCATACAGGATCTAATAATAGCATAAATAAATAACATTATAAGAAACATCAATGACATAATATCGATCAACAACAATATCGTGATACAGAAATATTGTGTCAAAAATATTGATTACAAAAATATAGTTTCCCTATACATATAAAGGTAAGTATAAAAGTATCGGAAAAAAAATATCACTCCACACTAATATCATTAAAAACATACACAAAGATCATTTTTTTAATATAAAACCAAGCTGTACCAGCAGCCACATCAGCCTCTGACCTCAGCTCGGCAGTCGACAGTGAATCAGATAATGAACAACTCAGGGTACAACGTTTGGGGTTTCACAAATTCTCCCTGGCGCAGGAAGTCGACTGTCTGCGCCAGGACAGAAGGCAAACATTGCGTCCCCGTGTTCCAGGTGCAAACACCAGCAAAAACGCAATGGTAAACGATGGGAGAGACGCAAATGCGGCATCGAACGAAAACGCAAAGCCAAACAAAAAAGCAAAGAAACAATGGAGGCGCAAATAGGTTCCATTGATGTCAATCATGATTCACAGACTATCATAAACTTAACGAACATTGTCTTAACAGAAAGTGAATTAAAGATACTATCACTTGGATTATCGTTCAGTCCCAAATGTGACTTTAACTACGCGCAAACACGCGTTGACATATATAAGTACGTGCGCAAACTCAAATTACGCAAATTCCATCTGCTACAAGGGCCACATAAGACCAAACAAAGCACTACTGAAGAGATTCGCAGTCCCTCAATACTAACAGCTGGCGATATGGAACTTCTACAAAATCTCCAACAATTACACAATAACAATGAAGACACTGAACCACCCTCAAGTCAAGCACTATCAGTGGGGGAGATCACGGCAACAAACTTCAAACCCAAGTCCACCTTTTGTCCTGTTATGCTAAGAGACAATATAGATGTCTTTCATGATAAGGTATCGCAGAAACTGAAAACTCTATATAAAAAACAACAAGAGAGGAAAAAACGTTATACCAGCCAAGATAATGCATATTACCAGTTAATGAGAAAACTGCAAGATAATGACAATATAATTATCCGGCAATCGGACAAAGGTGGAAATATTGTACTGTGGTCAAGAGAATTGTATATGGATGAGGCCATGAGTCAACTAAACGATAGGGACTGCTATAGACGCAGTACGATGTTGGTTGTTAAAACTGCGTGGAACACTTTTTATTCGAGTCTACTGGCATGGAAGAGCGCTGGTTTATTGACAATTGATGAGTTTAAATTTCTCAAGAATGACCACCCTGTGATGCCAGTGGTTTACTTTATTCCTAAGATACATAAAGATAAATGTAAACCACCGGGCAGGCCAATAATATCGGCCTGCAATAGCATCATGAAAAATGTAAGCAAATATGTGGATTTTTATTTGCAGGAATACGTGAGAGGTCTACCCTTTTCATTTTAGATACAGGGGATCTGCTAAGAAAACTAAATGACATTGTTTGGAATCCTGATTACTTGCTTATTTCATTAGATGTCTCGTCTTTATATACGAGCATTCACCATAGGGATGGTTTAAAGGCGATAGAGCATTTTCTAAACACCAGACCGATTTGTTTTTACAGGCATAACAAAATGTTACTGGCCATGATCACTATGTGCCTTGAGAATAACTTTTTTCTTTTCCAGAGCCAAGTGTTCCAGCAGGTTCGGGGAGTGGCTATGGGGGCCTATTTTTCCCCCAGTTATGCCTGTCAGCACATGGGACTGTGGGAGGAACAGGTCCTCATGTCCACCTTTGGGGAAATCATGTCAAACAATGTAATAAGGTGGTTTCGGTTCATAGATGATTTGCTAATAATTTGGAGAGGTACGGAGATTGGTGCCCTCCAGTTCATTGAGCAAATATATGATAATAATCTTAATCTTAAATTTACTGGCCAGATCAGCAATGCATCTACCTGCTTTCTTGATGTTGAGATTTTGGTTCAGAACAACCAGTTGCACACAAGGCTTTACAGAAAACCCACAGCAGGCAATGCTTTGATACATGCTGCAAGTCACCACCCTGTCCATTTGATCCGCAGCATCCCCTATGGAGAGATGCTGCGGATAAGGAGAATTTGCAGCTCTGACCTTGATTGTCAAACAGCACAGAAAGAATGCCGAGATAGGTTTCTCAGGAGAGGCTACTCATTAGATGTGATCAATAAAGCCATGATCAGAGCGAACGAACAGGGTAGAACACAGGCATTGACTTGTAAAGCTAGCACTGACTCAAACCTGTTATCAGAGGCAACACAACCACCTAGACTAATTCTCACCTACAGTATTCAACACAAAACTATACGTAGGATGATCAACAAAAATTGGGCATTGGTGAAAAATGACCCAGTCCTAGGTGAAAAAATAACCAGGTCACCTAACATTACATTTAGGAAATCCCGCTCCATGAGCGATGTATTGGTCAAAAGTAGCCCAGAGGTGAGAAACAATGTGACTTGGCTTAATGCCAGCAAAGGATTTATCAAATGTGCTGTATGCAAAGCCTGCAAACATGGTGTCAATAAGACTGAATATGTCACGCCTTTCAGCAACAAACCAATCCATATCAACAAAAAATTGACATGCAAGACTGAATTTGCCGTTTATGTGCTGGAGTGTCCTTGTGGCCTGCGTTATGTAGGTAGCACCAAGCTGCAGGTCCACAAGCGGATACTCCAGCACATAAGGGCAATCAACAACGGTGATATAACATATCCCGTTGCACGACATTTCGGGGAAGTGCATGCAAAGAAATCACTTGAGCTCAAATATTTTGCTGTGGACTCTGTCCCTTCTCTGAGAAGAGGTGGTGACCGAGAGGCAATGCTGAGAAGGCTCGAGACCAAGTATATTTTGGAGCTGGACTGTAAGACACCACATGGTTTGAATTTTAGTGAGGACTTCTTTACATATTTATAAATATTCCAGTTTTAATCGAACTGTTCTAATCTTGTCGCTGCCTCATCAATGTTTTAACATTTAGTTTTTGTATTTTTGCACTATTTTGCACATGTGAACCTCTGGGTTCACTAGGTGACACTTTAAATTGCACTGGCGCTTTATTATTAGGCATGGAATGATTAATCCAAAGCCCACATGGGCTATATTAGTTTGTATTCACAACTGAAACAATTTGGCAATGGGATGCACAAAATTGAACCATGTTAGATTGGGAATATGCCATTATTTATATGATAAAGTTTACATTTGTTTTACTTTTAATATGCATTTTTATCCAATCTGTGGGGTTCTGAATACCATTTTATTCTTGCATCTTTTATGAGCACTGTATGTACTTATTTAATATTTATTTATTTATTTACATATTTATTGATATTTATATCTTTATTGCTCATTTTGCACAATACCTATTATGCCAACGTTAGTTCTTAATATGTGGAACTGATTTGCCATTGTGAACAATAGTGTTAAGATTTTTTCCATGTCTATGAACTCTATAGTCACGGCTAGCAGCACTGTCACTTTAAAAAGGTTATGTTTGCTCCTCTAACGTGTCATGTGATCAAGGCCCCACGAGGGCTGAAACGCGTTATGGCGGCGGCGGTGCACGGGACTGATTAAACAAAATTGCACCATACTTTGGGTTCGCTTCATCTTTTCTACAAATGAAGGCTACAAGAGACGATTTACCTATATATATATATATATATATATATATATATATATATATATATATATATTGTTTAAAATAGTCAATCTAAAAATATTATATATAACACTAATTTGATGTAAATAAAAAATGTAAGTACTTTTAATACTATATATGAATATATACTTATAAACAAACACCTAAATATATATGTGTGTGTTTGTTTATATTTACATATATATAATATAACACTATTATTAAAAAATATTAAACATTAAAATACATTTTTGTGTTTTAGTTATTTACTACTATATAAAGCATATATAAATTCATTGATATGTGTATTTATAAATACATAAAACATAAAACATGAAATATTAAATAAATTAGCAAATTAAATAAATATAAAAGACATTTACAAAAGATATTACATTTAAAAAAAAAACATATATACAAACGGCTATATCGGAAAAACTAAAACAATTGAAGAAGGAATATAAGAAACATGTCTGGCAGGAGAAGAAAAAAATGACAGAAGAGTTTTCGATCAAGCTACTCTACAACTGCAAACGATCAAATACCAAAGCCTTTTGGAAAATTATAAATGGCATAGGCAAGGAAGTAAAAGATACAACCTCATCAAATGTCACGGAAAAAGATTGGGCAGCTTATCTGACAAAAGTCTTTTCTAATGAAGAGCAGCTACAATCCAACAAAACCAGCAAAGTCATCGAGACACATATAATAAATAGTACCGAAATATTGTCTCGTCTTGAGTACTTAACTTTCTCAGACCAAGCAGCTTGTACTCAATCAAGAGTGGAAAAAGTGATTAAAGCTGGCAGAAGTGAAAGTGCCCCAGGCCCAAACGGTATTCCGCAAGCAATATACAAATGGGATCCAAAATACTGGGCTAACCCAATAACTGCACTGTTTAAAGAGATGGAAAATACGGGCGTGGTCCCAGACAGTTGGAGGGGATCAATAATAAACCCAATCTTTAAGAGGGGCGACAGAACAAAGCCTGCGAATTACAGATTGATAGCGCTTATCGACTCAGAAGCTAAATACTATGCTACATTAATACTGGAAGATTTATTTGAATGGTCACATACCAAGAATCTGATTCCAGCCCAATAGACAGGTTTTCGGAAAGGGTATGGGACCACAATTAACATGTTAACAGTTGCAACTATTGCAGAGAAATGTAAACGTCTAAAGAAAAAACTGCAACTCTGCTTTATCAATCTGAAAGCAACTTTTGATTTGGTGGACCGACCCCTCTTACGGGCAAAATTAAGACGATGGGCATTCAAGAAAAAACCTTGAGAGTGATTGAAATGTTATATACTGACACATGGATTCAAATCAAGGTGGCAGATGGTACAAGAATATCTAGAAAAATACCAAGGGTCTTAAGCAAGGGTGTGTGCTCGCACCGCACCTGTTTAATCTCTTTACGGCCGATTTATCCACCCACCTGGATCAAGTAAACTCACATGCTCCGAGACTAGGTCCACTAATGATATCTCATCTGTCATCGCTGATGATATTGTGTTGCTGAGTCACATGAAGGTGGGACTACAAAGATTAATTAAGGAAACTGCGGCTTTCACAAAACTCAACAAATTGGAAATTAATATCTCAAAGACAAAAACCATATCAATAGGAAATAATCCCAATGCTCCACTCAAAATCAAACTGGGTAACGCAACCATTGAAGAAGTCAGCACTTACAAATATCTAGGCTTCTATTTTGACAAGAACTTTAACTTTCAGACACACCAGCAGTATATGGTTAGAAAAAACACCACCTTAATACATGCCTCCTGAGCACTTGTAAAAAAACTGGATGGATCCTCCTTTCAACCATTACTCACTGTTTTCAAAGCAAAATTGCTTCCCTCATTAACTTACGCGAGTATGGTGATGCATGGTAAAGATTCTAAAATGCTGGATAGATTACAATTCAAAATGAATAAACGTGTTTTTGGTCTTCCTTGTAATGCTTCACCTGCTCAAATCCGCTTGGAATTTGGACTGAACCAGCAAAATATAGCAAGAAGATACCACTCAATCAAATCCTGGCATAAAATACGAAACAACCAGTCTAGCCCTCTAGTCAACGCTTTATGGCAGTCACTGATTAACGATACAGACTTGAGCTACAACAAATACTTGTTATCTTCATTAGAAATACCTAATACAGTTGACTAATGGGATCTAAATTTGACGCATTCCACTTTCTGTCATGTGCTCAACAAAGCAGGAAAAACTCATTCGCTAGTCGAGGATAAAAACATATTTTCGCGGCGATCACATGCCTGGTTGACAATTCAAACATACGTCACCTCAAAACCGGCAGCATACCTTCTTCTAACTTATCCGGCGCATCTTAAGAAAAAGTTATTGGCTATACGCTTAGGAGAACTGCCATCCTTAGCAGACAAACCCCCATGGAGATACAAAGGCCCAATATCGTGCAGGTTATGTGGCGCCCCTAAAGAGGATTTTTTGCATTTGGTTTGCATATGTCCCATACTAACTAATGCACGCCTCATATACCTAAAACACTTATTTAATGAGAGGAGGATTCGTACCTGCAGAACAGCAATCATGAGAAGCCTTGACTCTACGGACCCTCAGCTAAATTGTAAACTTTTGAAGTTTTTACAATCACACGATAAATCAATCAAACAGAATTCCAAGGGTGTAGCTCCAGTACAAGAAATTCTGTCTAAACAAATAGTTGATTGCGACATCCATATAAGTATGGTGCGCTGATACCTTATATAAAAACATTTTTTAAAAGAATAAAATTTCTTATATTGATGCATATGCCACTTACCTTACAACAATTTAGCTGAATGCATTTGGCTACAATTGAAGGAAATGTAACAACAACATGATGAGATGCAAAATGTTTAATATCTGGTATTCCTGTAATGTCAAATTGCACATTTTAGAAACTAAAAGCAAAGTATTTTATTTTAAACAGGTTTCATTATTCAGTATTAATTGCAAAATAATGTGCGGAGATCAATTAGAAATGGGATGTATTTTATGGCAAATGTTTTTTTATTTTGTATGAATTGTAAGAATATTGTGACGGTTTTTATTAACTTACAACAATAAACAATAACATAGTAGTAGTACATATATACAAATGATATTACATTAAACAAGTAATAATATTAGATATATTGAAACAATATTAAAAAAAGATTCAAGTCTGAGACTAATAGATATACTATGCCCACTCAAGTTTGTACAACAGTAGGGAAAGCATTGGACTTCAGATGGGTAAGATTTACCATTCCCACTCCAGTCTTTGCAACAGTAGGGGAATCGTTGATCTTCAGAGGGGTAACATTTACTATTTCCAATCCAGTCTGTGCAACTGTAGGGAAAGCGTTGGACTCTGGAGAGGTAACATTTACTATTCCCACTCCAGTCTGTGCAATACCAGGGAAAGCGTTGGACTTCAGAGGGGTACAATTTACTATTCCCACTCCAGTCTGTGGAACAGTAGGGAAATAGTTCGACTCCGGAAGGGTAACATTTACTATTCCCACTCCAGTCTGAGCAACACTAGGGAAAGCGTTGGACTTTGGAGAGGTTAAATTTACTATTCCCACTTCAGTCTGTGCAACAGTAGGGAAAGCGATGGCCTCCGGAGTGGTAACAATTACTATTCTACTCCAGTATGTGTAACAGCAGGGAAAGTACTTCACTTCACTTCAAACACATAACATATATGAAACATAATCCTATTAATTTATAATAATTATGAAACTCTATTAATTAACCAAGAACAAATATATATATATGTATAAATATAAATAAAAACAATTAAACAATTAACATGATTAGTAAACAAATTAAGTATTATCAATTTTAAAAATGTCATTTATTTATTACTTAATAAACTTATTACAAAATACCCACACAAACTTAGCAGCCAACACTCAAAATATAGCTAAAATAAATAACATAATTAACATAATTAATAATCTATTAAATATTAATTAATAATGTGGTAATTATTTATTCATTAATTAATTAGTAAATAAATAACATAAATAATTAACATCCCACCCTATACTCATACAAACCCAGCAACACACCTAATATATAACTTAAAAAATACAATTATTAGACAATTTACAAATGTATTATTCAATTAAATAATTAATAATACATGTATAATTATTAGTTAATTAATAATGACTCAACTTCCCACCCTATACACCTAAAAACCCAACAGCCCACAACAAATAAATAACTTAAAAAATACAATTATTACATAATTCAAATATGTATTAATCAATTAAAAATTATATATTAATAATTAATTATTCATTCATTATAATTAATTAACCACCCTACACCCATACAAATCTAGCAACCCGCTATGACAATATATTATTATTAGAAATTAAATTAAAAACGTATAAATCACTTAAAATTACAAACTATTTTTAAAAATGTTATTGACAATTATACAAACAATAATAACACATAAAATTAATATAAGAACTAACACACATTAAGATAATTAAAAAACTATATTTTTTACAACTATATTATTAAAACGATATTAACAACAACAATATTCTTGAAAACGATATTACTTACCTTAAAAATCCATATTCTTGACAGTGGTATTTCTGCATCATGACATTTTTGTATCTCAATATTTATTTCCCAATATTTCTGCTACTCGATATTTGTAATCCGACATTTTGTCCAAATACCTATCAGAAAGTAGATTCAGAACATCCTAGTGACTTCTGAATGCCTTGGAAGTTGATATTAAGGAACAGACTGGGTATGCAACAAATTTAAAACATTTAAAAATGTTAAATTGAACTCAACCAACAGCCTTCTTATAGGAAATGATGAAAGCCTGCCAAAAAAGCTGTCACAACAAATAAAACTGAGCAGGTGGATGTTGCAGCTAAGGTGTCTTGAGACATGTATTTGGATAGGGTAAATATTCTACTTATAACAGGGTCTCGGAAGCCTATATTTCTATACCTAGATGAGAGGCATTGGTTAAGCACATCTGTAAATTTATTTAATAGGTGAGTTCTGTAAACTCAGCAGAAGGCAATACTCTAGAAAATATAGTTGGTATGGCACACTTTACATCATACGAAAAGGTTTGCTATTTTGGAAGTGCTGAAGATTATTATCATATTATGGGGTTTCCCAAAATCTTAGAATGTGCACCATGTATGAATGTCGTATTTCTATAGCACAAAACTAGCTGAAAGGCATTGGAGCACTTTTTAGGGTCAAATGCAACAGCTGTTGAAGATATATGTGTGTATGTGTGTGTGTGTTACTTAGTGGCAGTTGCCAGTGTGTAGATATAGTTAGGACCTAGTTACCATAGGAAATGTATATATATATGTATATATATATATATATATATATATATATATATATATATATATATATATGTACACTGAAAAAAAGATTAGAGTAACATTATAATTAGGTGGATATGTGAGTGATAATATTAATGTCTTGAACTAAAAAAAACACAGAAAATCACCAGTTATAGTTAGCAGAGCTAACTATAACTTGCGCCCCCGCCATACACTTCTTAGGACTTCACATATTACATCACTCATGAAATGTTCTATGACATCTATTATGAAATCACTGATGACATCTCAAATGACATCACTGATGACATCTCAGATGATATCATTGATGTTATCACTGATGACATCACTGATCATCCAAACTTCTTTTGCACACATTGCTCTATAGACAGGTATGGCATTAAAGCTATGAAAGTAATTGCAAAATAGCTCACATTAATACGAAGCATCATTAATGCCATCAGAGATACAACTCGTTAGGTGTGGCAAGCATGTATTATGTGCAACACTGACCCTATACCATACCCTTCATGGGTAGCCTAGTTCACATTAACAATCAAACACAGCTCTATGAAAAACTCTCATTGCTCACGGTGTTCAATATGTATACAACTGTTCAGAGAAAGAGAAATGTCATAAAACATGTCATGAGTGATGTAATATGTGTGGCCTCAAGAAGTGCATGGTGGAGGCACAAGTTATAGTTAGCAGAGCTAACTGTGTGCTTTTTTAGCATAAAAAGATAATGTAATCACTGACATATTCTCCTAACTATAACGTTACTTTAGGTTTTTTTTTTTTTTTACACAAAACAGATCTATTTATAAGACCTAACTATAACGTTACTTAAACTTTGTTCTGTTCAGTGAATTTCTAGGGTTATTTTAATGTAAAGTAATATTTTATTAGCATACGTAAAACAAACACCCGCAGTGCATGGCCCTAGGCTGTGCACAGCAGCGTGTTGTCTAGAGTGCCTGGCCTGTGGCCAGGCCCTGTGACCAACCCCCTTAGGCAACCAACCTCCCCCCCACAGGCAGCCTGGGACGACTCCTGGTGGCCAACGACACTGGGAGCAGCCCCGACACCCACCGACCACGCACGCAACCTGGGAGTCATCCTCGACTCAACGCTCTCCATGGCCAAGCAAGTCAACGCAGTCTCCTCCTCCTGCTTCAACACCCTCCGCATGCTTCGCAAGATCTACAGGTGGATCCCGACAGATACAAGAAGAACAGTCACCCAGGCCCTCGTCAGTAGCAGACTTGACTATGGGAACGCCTCTACGCGGGAGCCCCGGCCAAGCTCATCAAGCGACTGCAACGCATACAAAACGCCTCCGCACGCCTGATCCTCGATGTACCACGCCACAGCCACATCACCCCCCACCTGAGGAACCTGCACTGGCTCCCCGTCGACAGGAGAATCTCCTTCAAACTCCTCATCCACGCACACAAGGCACTCCACAAGACTGGCCCAGCCTACCTCAACAGACGACTCTTCTTCTACGTCCCAACCGCCAGCTCCGCTCCGCCGACCTCTCCCTCGCCACCGTCCCTCGCATTCGAAGAACAACCACCGGCGGCAGATCCTTCTCACACCTCGCCGCCAAGACCTGGAACACCCTTCCACTAAGCCTACGACAGACCAAGACCTGATGACCTTCAGGAGGCTACTCAAGACCTGGTTGTTCGACCAGTAGCAGCACCCCCCCCCCTTTTTTCTCCCCAGCGCCTTGAGACCCTCGCGGGTAAGTAGTGCGCTCTACAAATTCTGTGATTGATTGATTGATTGATTGAACTGCATGCTGCACACTGGGGATTGTACCACGCAGCATTGGGTTAGCTGCAGGGCTTGGCCTGCCACCAGGCCCTGTGGTCACACTCCTAGCTGGCTGTTAACCGCGCACAGCATTTGGTGTGCACATCATAGGGTTGGCCTTCAAGCCTTGGGGAATCCATACCCTGGGCCACAACATATGTATTAAGGGGAGGGGGCATGGAGCCCCCATCCGACCTCTAAATGGCCCCGGGGACCCCATCCCTGGGCCGTCCATTTTTTAAAAGGGGAGGAGAGCCATGTGGCTCCACTCCCCAAGCCACATTAGTCCCCGGGGACGCTATCCCCTGGGGCCTCATTACATCATAAAGGGGAGAGGAGCCGCATGACCCCATACTCGAATCCTATTAGGTCCTGGGACCCTATCCTCCGGGGCCGCATTACATTTTGAAGGGGAGATGGCTGTGTGGCCCCCCTCCCGAGCCTTATTAGGCCCCAGGGAACCCATCCCCATGGCTGTATTTTATTGAAAAGGGGAGGGTGCCACACGGCCTCCCTCTGCCAAGCCTTATTAGGCCCCAGGGACTCCATGTCCAGGGCCCAATTTACTTATTTAGGGGAGGGAGCATGTGGCCCTCCCTCCCGAGCCATTTTTGCCTCTGGCGACCTCATCCCCAGGACCCAATTTAAATATTATGGGGAGGGGAGTGCGGGGCTCCCCTACCCAAGCTGTATTCAGCCTTAAGGACCCCATCCCCTGGGGCCCAAAGCATTTCTTTTAGGGAGAGGGGCCACTCCCCCAGGGCCGCTCCTTGAAAATAACACACGGCCCACCTCCCCAAGCCATTAGAGGCCCTGGGGAGCCCATCCCGGGGCGCATTCCGTAAGGGGAGGGGGGGTGCGTCCCTCTCCCTGAGGTATTAAAGGCCCCAGGGAGTCCACCCGGGCCAAAATCTCCAAGAAAGGGGAGGGGGCAGCATGGCCCCTTTCCCGAGTCATTTTCAGCCCTGGGGTCCCCATCCCCCTCCCCAAGTAATTTTCGGCCCTGGGGTCCCCATACCCCAGGGCCCAATTAAATTAGTATGGGGAGAGGGGGCACACAGCCCACCTCCCTGAGCCATTTTCAGCCCCAGGTAGCCCACTCCTGGGGCCAAAAACTCAAAGCAGCCCCCCCACCCCGAGCCTTGAAAAGGCCCTGAAGACCCCATCCCCAGGGCCTCTACTTGGGTGGCCGCATGGCGCGCCACTCCCGAGCCATTAAAGGCCCGGGGAGCCAACCCCCGGGTCCACATTCTGTAAGAGGATGGGGGTGAATGTCGAGGAGGTTGGCTTTACGTATGGTATTAAAATATTAATTTACGTAAAAAAAATCACAGCAATTCACCAGTTATAGTTATCTTAAGAAACTATAACTCATGCCCTAAGGTAACAATAACTCGCACCCTCGCCATGCACTGCATACCTTACATATTGCATCGCTCACAACATCTTCTATGATGTCATTGATAATATCACTGCAACACTTGCAATGAAATTATTGATGAAAAAAACCTCTTAGTTACCTTAGGGCACGAGTTATAGTTACTTATGATAACTATACCTGGTGAATTGCTGTGATTTTTTTTTACGTAAATTAATATTTTAATACCATACTTTTCTGCTTTTTTAGAGTTTCTAACGTTACCTTGTTACTGAACATTTCACCTAACTATAATGTTACTTTAATCTTTGTTTTTTTCGGTGAATATATATATATTTATATAGGTCGACACTGTGTCATTTTAGTTATATCTGTGTGTTTTCACTAACAACTTTGATGCTGTTTGATGAATCTGCACAAAACTTTCCAAATAAAAAGTTAAACCACTCTGGCTCCTTCGTGGAAAGTTGTGTGCTGATCTGTCAAGCGAAGGCCAAGAAAAAAGAGGTTTCTAAATGTTGATGTCCCATATTAATTCCTAAAGGAAATGCTGTTCTCCAATACAGTAAAAAACAGCTGAACAGAATTACACTGAATTTGGCAGAAAGTTAAAACTTTACTTAGAAAGTGCGCTTTTTGTTTTGGTGTAAATCCGTTCAGCCGTTTTTGAGAAACTAGTGTTTGAAGAGGTCCTCAGCCATTTCTGTACAGCGTGACAGGGACAGGTTACTTGTTACAGAGCGATCTGATTGGCTGTCCACAACTCAGAAGAAAATGTTGCGGCTGCCTTTACAGGACTCTGGAACTCGATCCCCATGTCCTGAAAATATTCTAAAATAGAGTATAAAGGGGCAAACAAGGGGCACCCTGACCACCAGACACCTGTGGGATAGACCCACAATAACCCCCATCAGGCCAAAGTAATAAAAATAATTCAGGTCACGGGTATCACTGTGCTCCCATTGGACTGAATATGGCTCTCCTGTGCGGTACTGTGGTAGTCCCACAGGAGCCTCCACTAAAGCTTCACCAGGAAGCTTGCACGTACTGCAGTACTAATGGTGTAAAAATTGTGTGGTAAGTACCGTGGGAGTTATGGTAAGGGAACACATGTTAAAAAATGAAAAAGAAAATATGGATTGGGCGCCCATATTTTTTTCTAATTTCTTATAAAATGTAATCAACTTTTTGCATTCTTTATATTTTACCATAGGGAGATCTCCACCTTGATTGCGGAGTTTCCCTATAGGAAAGTATAAGGGAAAATAAAAATGTTTATTTAACTATAAAAAAAAAATGTAAAGAGTTTTTATGTTAAATATTAATTTAAATTCATTTGGAATATTTATTTTAAATGTAGAACACAATTAACAATCCTTGAGCACTATTAATGTAATTTTGAATAAAATATTTAATTAACTTAAATATTTCCGATTAAATAAAAAATATTTTTCTGAAGTCTGAATGAATAAATAAATCTCCACCTAAAATAGAAAGAATATTTTTTATTCTGCATTAATAATTATTAAAACTGATGTACAGAAATAATTAAATGCTATTTAAGTATATTTCACTATAAATTAATTAATGTCACACTAATTTATAAATTCAAAAAACATTGTTAAAATATGTTATAGTTAAACATTAAATATGTTTTATTTTTAGATATTGTCTTCATTAAATTATATTTATTTTATTTTTAAATATATCAAATAATTTAATTTAATGAAACCTTTATTTCCTGTGGGGTTTGATTTAAAGTCCCTACCTCCATTATTTTCTATGGTAGGGTGTTGCAGTACCAGTGGTTAGCCGTGTGTGGTGCTAGACTTACTCCAGTTCTGAACTGGAGTAATTAACAAATGTTTTGGGTCCCTTTTTAGGTCTCACGCCTAGCGGTGCACTGCGAAGCTGTGCTCGTGCAGCGCGAGACATTTAGTAGGTGAAAAAGGGGATTCAGCACTGACCTAGGAATCGCACGCGCTCGTGCGTGTGCGATTCCTTATGTGCTACCCCATAGGCCGTTTCGTGCGTCTTTGTCTAGAAGACTGCACGCAATTGGCCAAAGGCGGGCGCATTGCTCCGCCCATGGCCTATTGGTGTCTATTACGCGCTTGGTGCGCGTAATAGACACCAATAGGCCATGGGAGGAGCAATGCTCCTCCCATGGCCTTTTGGTGTCTATTACGTGCTTGGTGCGCGTAATAGACACCAATAGGCCATGTTTTTTCAAAGTCACCATTTATAGGATTTCAGACTTTTCGTCAAGGCAGCTCTTGGGAAAAGGCTCTCCCTGGGGCAGGAAGGAAGGAAAGCGCAGTGGGCATGAAGGAGCAGCGGCCCCGGCAGTGTCCTGGCAGCCCGGCACGAGAGGAGGCGGCGGGGGAGGAGGGGGTCGGGCACGGCGGCCTCCCGCTCGCAGAGCACTAGCACAAGGAAGTTTTTACCCGAGCACACCCACCCATCATCCCCCGGGGCAGAGTCTGGATAATACCGAGGCGAGGACTCGGTCAGCTTACAAGATGTGCAAAAGAGCCCGGGCTATCCAAGCCAAGACTTGACAGCCAAGAAGAAATAGCTGGCCAGGAGATGACCTGCCCCGGGGACAGTAGGAAACTCCTCGCCCAGCCTTAGACGGAGCTGCTGTCACGTCAGATCTCCCGCACTAGACTCCGGCTCAGAGGGATACCGTCGCTCAGCCCAGAACATCTCACAGCACGACCGGCTAGGCATCAGAGGGTCCTCTGCTTCCAACCTCCCATGAGTTCCTGCCCCAGCCCCATGTCAATATAGAGTCTAGATTCTAGACTCTGCCTCAGAGGGAGACCCGGTCTCGCCATACCTCACAGCACTCCAGACTCAGAGGGAGTCCCTGCCCCAGCCCTGCACACCTCTCAGTAAGCCTTGTGGCTCAGCCTCGTAAGAGACCCCTACCTACGCCCCGCACGAATCACAGCTCCGTAGTTCAGCCTTAGAGGAAGCCACTGCCCCAGACCTTCCCACCTCACAGCAAACATTCCCTGCCCTGCAGCGTTCACTCCACACACCTAATAGTACCCATCCTGAACCCTGCGCACATCACAGTATCCCTGCCTCAGCCCAGCACTGTTCATAGTTTCCTCGCCACTGTTCATAGTTCCCTCGTCTCATCTTCGGAGGTAGCCGCCGTTGCCTTGGACTCGCACTCACTCCTCAGTGTCCCGGCTCAGCCGTAGTCCCGCACGCCTCACCGCAGCCCCTCTGCTGAGAACGTTTGCCTGGATCACCCTGTCCCTGGCAGGTTTGACTCTGTGGGAAGCTCTCCTCCTGCCATGGACTTGATTTCGACTACTCGTTCGATGCCGCAGACGAGGAGAAGGCAGAAACAATAGACTACAAAGACCTCTGCAAAGCCGGTAAGTGACTTCGCACTCACGCCCAGAGCCTGTCCACGTGGCGGTACCGAACACCCACTAAATCTAAATCTAAATCTCACCTGCCCCACGCACGTGCACATCTGAATGAAATTAGTTTGTTTCTGTGATTGTGCTGAAGTGGACCTCTCTGTGCCTGGTAGGGTTTAATAAGGACATATACACTTTTCGGTTCTTGAAGATATTTATTTACATCAATAGTAAAGTGCAAAACATATTTCTCTCTTTCTTTGCATCTTCTTATATCTCTTCTGTCTAACCCTCTATAATCTCTAGCTGTCTTTGATTCTATCTTCAGTCTCTCTGTTCTACCTTTTCCCTCTTGGTCCGTCTCTTTCTCTGTCTCTGCCTGTCTTTCGCTCTCCGAGTGTCTCAAGCTTCATCCCTACCCCCCCATGCACACACACTACCCCGTCTATCTCGTTATCCACGTATCCTGCCTGTCTCCTTACCTCTGGCTCTATGGCTTGTTTTATGATTCTTTATCCTTCTCCCCCTGTCCTTGTCTCTGTCTCATCTCCGGCTCCCCCCTCCCCTGGCTCAAATAATGGCAGTGAATTTTATAGTTAACTGTCCCGGTACAATTCGGTTGGATATTTCCCCCTCACGCCCACCTCTGCCTCCCCACAAACACACCTCTAAAAAACGCTGCTTCCCCCTGTGTGTGTTCTGTTGAACTGGAGACAGTTAAATCAATAAATGAAATACGGGCAATTGTTAAAAGCTTTGTAGGTGAAAATCCGCGTCGCTCTGACTCCCAGCGCAGCTATAGGAACAAGCATTTGCAATGCAATAGGTCTTGCATTTACGCGAGTTGAAGCTATTGGCATTGTAAATGGCAATGCCTTCTATTTATATGTTTTCAAAAACAACACATAGATAAATGGCATTGTCATTTACAATGCCAGTAGCTCAAAGTCTACAAAGTTTACTGTAGTCACCTCAGAAGTGCAGTTTTTAATATAAATTGTTTTTCACTTTTGTGTGTGGGCACGTCCCATCCTAGCCCCACCGTGGGCTCTCTAAACCCCTCCATACTCCTCCCTTAACCCCTCTAATTGAGTAGTAAGTAGGCACCCCCTCCTGGTCTGCCGCACCACCTTTACTACTAAGGGTCCGATTACGATGCCGTAGTTAACGGCTCCGACCCCCAGTCAGAGACGTTCCTACGGCATCGTAATCAGCTGTTCGAATTCATTTCTGACCGACCCATTTGGATGGAGTCGGTCGGAAAGGAATCCGAACTGGATTTCTGAATGGCTTCCGACGGGCTTGGAGAGCCCGTCTGCCATTCGGAAAGCCTCCAGTAATTCCAAGGGCGGCTCTTTCCGCCCGAGGGATTACAATGTCAGATTCCGACAGCCTTTCTGTGCTGGCATTTCCGACACAGAAAGGCTGTGGGAAGTCAACTTTGGGGGCCCACAGCAGCGTCCCCATGGGTGCACGGCCTCCGGTTAGAGGCCGAGGGGGCACCTATGGTGCTCCCCTGTTGATCCCTGCACCCCGTGACAGGCAGCTTGAGGTGCCTGCCACGGGGTGCAGGGATGAACTGCACCTCTTCTCTTTACAATGAGAGCATGCATTCTGGTCGGAATACATGCTCTCATTGTAAAGAATAGGAGTGCGACTGAACAGTGTTTGGTCACATCCTATTTGCTGGGTTAGGACCGCCGACAGGAGGTCGGTCGGTCCCAGTACCGAAACGATGTCGGATGGACTCAGGTCTGTCTGACATCGAAATCGGGCCCTAAGTAGTAAACTTACATGTATGAGGATTAGATAGGAGAGGTGGAGGTTGAGATTTACACTTGTAGGTTTGTGAAAAGCATTTTCTAGGACTTTATTAGTAGTATTTCTGTACTACTAAACATACTACAAAATGTGATTTGTGAATGCATATCACAGGCAGTATTTTCACATCTACAGTGACCTATTCATTAGTCTTTTCACTGTTTCTATAGTCACATTGCTGTGTGAAATGTACTTGTTTTCTATAAACAAACAGGGTTGCAACAAAGCAGAAAACCGAAAAATGTGGCCCATGACTGCAGCCCTTAAACTGTTTATTTGATAACCACTGTTAGACCTGTCAGCCTTAGGGTGGTCTTCCCGCAAACTTCTTGCCTTCCTCCTCAATTTTTTGCTGATCTTATTTTTGCTGGCCTTAGGACACTTAATGGCTGCTAACCAGTGCTAAAGCATGTGCTCACTCTTTAAAACATGGAAACATTGGCTTACACCAAATTGGCATATCAAAGTTATTTATAAGTCCCTAGTAAAGTGATACTACATGTACCCTGTAAATTAAATGTTACAAATGGGCCTACTTGTACCCTGTAAATTGAATGCTACAAGTGGGCCTGCAGCACCTATTGCACCACCCACTTAAGTAGCCTTCAAACATGTATCAGGCCTGCTATCAATCAATCATGGGTTTGTTGAGCGTGACTACTCACTCGTAAGGGTCTCAAGGCGCTGGGGTGGAGGGGAGGTGCAGGATCCAGTCCATCAAGGAGGAGGTCTATGGAAGAGCCATGTTTTGAGGTTTCTCGTGAAGATGGGGAGTGATGTCGTCTGTCTGAGGTGGAGCGGTAGGGCGTTCCAGGCTCTGGCCGCGAGGAAGGAGAAGGAGCGGCCTCCCGATCTGGACTTCCTGGTGCGGGGGACCACAGCGTGGGAGAGCTGGGCTAATCGTAGGGTCCTTTGGGGTGCGTGGAATTTGAGTCAGCTGTTCAGGTATGCTGGTCCGGTGTTGTGGAGGGCTTTGTGTGCGTGGGTGAGAATCTTGAAGGTGATTCTAGCCTCGATGGGGAGCTAGTGGAGTGTGCGCAGGTGATGGGAGATGTGGCAGTGTCTTGGCAGGTTGAGGATTAGTCTTGCGGCGGCGTTCTGGATGTTTTGTAACTTGCAGGTGAGGTTTTTGTTGATTCCGGCGTAGAGTGCGTTGCCGTAGTCAAGTCTGTTGGTGACAAGGGCGTGAGTGTCGGTCTTTCTGTGTTCGAGGGGGATTCATTTGAAGGTCTTGCGTAGGAGGCGGAGGGTGTGGAAGCAGGAGGATGCGATGGAGTTGATCTGGCGGTCCATTTTGAGTTCGGAGTCCAGGATGATTCCGAGGTTGCGTGCGTGGTCCGTGGGGGTGGGCGGGTTTCCGAGGGCCACCAGGTGTCGTTCCAGGCGTTGGGGTGTGGGCCCATGATGAGTACTTCTGTTTTGTCAGTGTTGAGTTGTAGGCAGCTGCTTTTCATCCATTTGGCGACTGCTTCCATGCCTTCTTGAAAGTTGTGTTTGGCTGCGTTGGGTTAGTTGGATATGGCGAGGATGAGTTGGGTGTCGTCTGCGTATGAAACAATGTTGAGTCCGTGGTTTCTGACGATGGGGGCGAGCGGAGCCATGTTGATGTTGAACATCTTGGGGCTGAGGGAGGATCCCTGGGGGACTCCGCAGGTGGTTGGTGTAGGGTCCGAGAGGAAAGGAGGGAGTCTGACCCGCTGCGTTCTGCCGGAGAGGAATGAGTGGATCCAGTCGAGGGCCTTGTCCCGGATCCCTGCGTCGTGAAGTCTGCGTGTTAGGGTGCGGTGAGAGACTGTGTCGAAGGCCGCTGAGAGGTCGAGGAGGATGAGGGCTACTGTCTCTCCTCTGTCCAGGAGGGAGCAGATGTTGTCTGTTGCGGCGAGGAGGGCGGTTTCTGTGCTGTGGTTTTTTCTGAAGCCGGATTCGGAGGAGTCGAGGATGTTGTGCTCTTCGACGAAGGTGGCGAGTTGGCTGTTGATGGCTTTCTCGATGACTTTCGCTGGGAACGGGAGCAGGGAGATGGGTCTGTAGTTTTTGACGTCGGTGGGGTCCGCCGAGGGTTTCTTCAGGAGGGGGTTGATCTCGGCGTGCTTCCAGTCATTGGGGAAGGAGGCATTCGCTAGGGAGCGGTTGATGGTGTGGCGAAGCATGGGTGCAATGGTGTCGGCGGCTCTGTTGAAGATGTGGTGGGGGCAGGGGTCCGTGGGGGCCCTGGAGTGTATTGATTTCATCGTTTTCAGTGTGTCTTCGGTGGTGAGGGCTGTCCAGCTGTCAATCATTGGCTTCAGGGTGTCGGGGTGGTTGGTGAGGGTTCAGTTTGTTGGCTGTCTTCATCAAAGTTGCCGTAAATGTTCTTGATTTTGTGGTGGGAGAAGGTGATGAGTTTGTCGCAGAGGTCTTGTGAACTCCTTGATAATGCTGAAGAGTTCTTTGCTGTTGTGCGCGTGTGTGGAGATTCTGTCTTTGATCGCTGTTTTTCACGTATTTCTGATGAGTTGGTGGGGGGCGTTGGTGGCGGCTCTGAAGTTGTTGTGGGCTTCTGTAGATTTGGAGTTCCTCATGGCCTTTTCGAGGTGGCGGCATGTGCGTCTGGACTCTCGAAGTTCGGTGGTAAACCATGTGGCTTTCTTGGCGAGTGTGTTGTTGTTCTTCTTGAGGGGGGCTATGATGTTGGCGGTGTCGGAGATCCATCTGTGCAGAGTTCAGGCTGCGGTGTTGGGGCATTGTCTTCCGCGATGGTTGGGGTGGAGTTGCCGAGTGAGGAGGTGAGTTGGTCGTCAGTGATTTTGGTCCAGTTTCTTCGTGGGAGCACTTTCTTGGTTCTGTGGATGGTGGGTGTTCTGAAGGTGAAGTGGATGCATCGATGGTCTGTCCACGGGAGTTCGGTGGTGTGGCTGAAAGTGATTGAGTTTCCTGTTCTGAAGAGGGGGTTGAGGGTGTGTCCTGCTGAGTGCATGGGTTCGGTCACGATCTGGCGGAGTCCTATGTTGTGGAGGTTGTCCAGGAGGGATGTGGTGTTGCGGTCAAGTTGATTGTCAAGGTGGAAGTTGAGGTCTCCCAGCAAGGTGTAGTTGGTGGACGCGATGACCTGCGGGGAGATGATGTCCGTGATGGAGTTGGTGAATGGCCCGCGGGGTCCGGGGGGTCGGTAGATGAGGGTTCCTTGGAGGGTGGTAGTAGGGATGGCATGTATCTTGAAGTGTAGGTGTTCCATCAGGTCTGTGGGCTCGTCAGGGAGTGTGCTCAGCTGGAGGGTGGATTTGTGGACGATGGCGATTCCCCCTCCAGGGCGGGTGGGGCGGTCCTTCCGGGAGATCTTGTATCCTTGGGGAATGGCAATGGCGATGTCCAGTCCCGAGGTGGTGTTGGTCCAGGTTTCGGTGAAGAACGCAACGTCCGGGGTGGTGCTGTCGAGGAGGTCCCAGATTTCTGTGGCATGTTTGTGGAGGGATCAGACGTTGAGGAGGATGCATTGCAGGGTCTTCGGTGCGGTTGCGTTCTTACGGGCGGGTTGTGCTGGATCCGTGGTCTTGGCGGTGCTGCAGGTGTGGCGGCAGCGGTGACAGCTGAAGGGTCCATGGGTGTTGGCTGGTGATGCTAGCTTGCAGTTGTTGTTGCGGCCTGGGTTGAGTGCGTGGAGTGCCGCTGGGTTGTAGCGTTGGCGGAGCGGAGGTCCAGGGTTCCTGGTGCTGGTTCGGGTCGCGGACGGGCACAGACGGGCTTGCCTTTGGCATGCACCGGCTGCCATTAAGTAGGGGCTGGACAGCTGGGAAGCGGGAGCGGGGAGAGGCGACTGGCTTGGGCTGGTCATGCTGGGGGGAGGGGCCGCGGGGGCAGCAGCGGCAGGAAAAACGGGCAGGAGGTGCACGAAAAGGGAGTGAATAATAGTGCAAAAGTAGGAAACAGAAGATGATAGAAATGTGATAAAGTGAAGAAAAGTGATAGAAAGAGAGTAAAAGGGTGAGAGAATAAAGGGTGAAAAATGAAAAAACGGAGCTGAAAGGAGAGGATAAAGCGAGCAGAATAAGCGGAGCGAGAGAAGGAGAGAGAGGTCCACTGGACCACCAGGTATAAGGCACAGGTATATCCTGCGGGTGGAGGAGGGCCTCGAACACCAACACTTTGAGAGTGCAGGGGCTCAGGAGGGCCTCACTTGATGGTGGAGCTGCGAGGGTGGGAGAGCAATTTCACTGACAATGAGTCAGTGGTCTTGCTCCATTGCAGCTTGTGTGTGCAATATTGTAAACTGCCAGTTTGACCTGGCAAAATAAACCTTTTGACAGGCTGAAATCTTCCTTTTTAATATTTATAGGTCCCCCTAGGGTAGGCCTTGGACAGCCCAGAGGGCAGGGTGAAGTGTATCTAATAATTTGGACATATACGTTTAGGTTTTATATGTCCTGGTAGTGACAAACTCTTAAATTCATTTTTCACTACTGCAAAGCCTTCCTCTCGTATAGGATAACATTGGAGTTGCCTTATTACATTTAAAAGGCTGTAATTTCCAAATGGGAGCAGGTCAACAGTTCATGTTTGGTGTCTGAAATTGTAATTAAAAATCCTCTCTTATGGTAAAGTCGGAGTTAAAATTACCATTTTTAGAAGGTTAGCATTTTCCTGCCTTAGGGCCCGATTACGACTTTGGCAGTGGGGTGCCGGGTCTGCCCTAACGTCACACTACCAAAGCCGTGGTCAGACCGCCTGCCAGATTAGGAGTTTCTTCCTGTCTGGTGGGTTGGTTTTGGCGTTTCCACGGCGGTGCCTCAAAAAATGGGCAACGCAATGGGAATGCCAGAAATAGATCCTGCACGGCATGAACTGAAAAGTCCATGCCGTGCAGGAACTTGGGCGCATGCACACAGGAAGGCACATGCTTTGCCCCCCGGTGTGCATCCCCTTGCAGAGGCACAGGGGGTGTTTCCTCTCCACCACGGTGTTTATGGAGGAGGAACCTCCATGACACCGCCGGAGGAGAGGAAACTTGTAATATGCTTGGCGGCACTGCGGCTGTCCCACCATGTATATTGCAGCCTCCTGACCGCTGCAACACTGCCAGGGAACAGTGGTTCCCCGACGGCTGCGACAGGGCTGTGGCAATCCGACTGCCCGAATCGTAAAAGGGCAGTCGGGAGAGCACCACCGCCATGCCCCCACGAGTCCAGACTCATAATCAGGCCCTTAGATATTTAGGGGCCGATTCCGATGTCGGACGGACTCAGGTCCGTCTGACATCGGTCAGGAGCCGTAACCGACCGACCTGCTGTCGTCGGTTACAGCCCTGCAAGTACGATGCGACCGAACCCTGTTCGGTCGCACTCGTATACTTCACAATGGGAGCATGCATTCCGAGCGGAATGCATGCTTGCATTGTGAAAAGCAGGGGTGCAGTTCATCCCTGCACCCTGTGGCCGGCACCCCAAGGTGCCTGCCACCGGGTGCAGGGATCAACAGAGGGGCACCATAGGTGCCCCCAGGCCGCCATTCGGCGGCCTCGCACACATGGGGGCCCTACCGGGGGCCCCCAAAGACAGTTTCCGACTGCCTTTTCGTGCCGGAAAGACCGGCATGAAAAGGCAGTGAAAAACTGCCATCGTACTCCCTCGATTGTGAAGAGGCGGCCGGGGGAGTACTGAAGGATTTCCGGACGGCGGACGGGCTCTCCGAGCCCGTCGGAAGCCATCCGGAAATCCGAGTCGGATTCCTTTCCGACCGAGCCCATCGGAATGGCTCGGTCAGAAAGGAATCCGGCCAGCACGTTCCGATTCGGTCGGAAGGGCTCCGGCCATCGTTCGGTGCCCTTCCGGCCGAAATCGGAATCGGCCCCTTAGTACCTGTAGCCTGTCTCTGGGTCACATGACTGGTTGTAGCTGATGGTTTGGATTTGTGTATTCCTCCTAGACAGCCACAAACAATAGAGAGCTTAGGTGCACCTGAATGGGCCATCACTGGCAGGATGGGAGGGCGGAGCTAAGCACAGCCCTACTTACACTTGAATAGGCTAGGTCCTGCCCCCACACAAAGGGCTGCATTCCCCCTGTAGTTGGTCTGGAGCCAGGCCAGAGAAGGCAGGGTACCTTGGGATTTCAAAGGGGAATCTCTAGAAGCTTCTCCCACCTTCCAGAACAGAGCACCAGGTATACTTCTGAACCTGTGGATACCCTACCAGGAAGAACTGCTTTGCTGCAGAAAGGACTGCCAAGTAGCTGAACTGCTACTCTAAAGGACTGCTGCCCTGCTGTGCTGTCCTGCTGCTTGCTGCCTTCCTACTTGGGTGAGAAGGAGTGGACCTGCATCTGTTAAACCCTGGACCACCAGAGTGACTCCAAAGGCTAGTTGGCTGGCATCCTGACTTTAGCCTCAGGGACAGAAGGCTCCAGCAACCTTGACCCCATCACCTGAACTCTGCCATCTGTGAGTCTTCCACAAAGTGGTGTCACGCCAGACCTAGACCCTTGAAAGTGTGCCTAAGGTGTTCTGCCAACCTCTGCGGATCCAACGGAACTGACGCATCTCCTCTGCTGCACGGCTCAACCCCGAGCAGAAATTATGCATCACCGCCGCTATGTGAATCTTCTCATTAATAATTAATAATAATAATTCCTATTTGTAAAGCATGAACATATCACCCCCTTAAGGGTTTCAAGGTGCTGGAGGCTGTCGGGGAGATTAAGTGAGCTATTGACCAGAGTCACATGATGCTGAGCTGAGCTGCCACCGGAGCCGCTGACGGGGATCGAACCGTGACCCGAGTGCTACGGAGTCAGCCGCTCTGGCTGCTGCGCCACACCAGCAAAGACCCGCATCTCAGCCCGTCACCTCATCAGCACCACCACTGTGTAATGCATCCTCGGCACAGGCCCTCGCATCCCTTGTTGATGGAAGCCACGACAATGACACCGGACTCCCCATCGCAGCCCCTCACAACCAACACATCGTGCGATGCATCCTGGATGCTGGACTTAGCATCGTATGTCCCGTTGTTGGGATCCCCAACATTGACACCGGACCTCGCACTACAGCCTTCCCACATCTCACAACCGACACAGTGAATCGGCTGTGCAACACATCTTCCCAAACCAGGATTTAGGGTACTTTGTTCAGCGGGCCTAACTGGGAACCACGTAGCTAGCTTCTGCTCCATCGCGGTTGGACTGAACTTGTGACTTTATCCCTGTCCAGTGCAACCAGATATTCACAGTTAGTGCTTTGTACTTTTTGGCACTGTTTTTACTAAAATCTTTAATAACCCCAGGCGGAGCAGGTGGAGTTGCTCTACGCGGAACTCTACAGAGTTGGCCAAAAACTCCGTGGAGCTCTGCTCCGTGCCTCCCACCACCCGCAATAAATATTTTTTAAATAAAATTTACAATTAATGTAAAATAAAAGCGCACGTACCTTACTGCGGCATCCCAGGCTGCCCTCCTCCTCCTCGCCGTAATCCCGCACGTCATGGTAGGACTGCGCATGCGCGAGCATGCGCAGTCCTATCATGACGTACGTCTGACGTAGGGGATTACGGCGAGGAGGAGGAGGGCAGCCCGGGATGCTGCGATAAGGTAAGTGTGCTTTTATTTAACTTTAATTTTAAATTTTATTTAAAAAATGTTTATTGGGGAGGGGAGGCTCCAGGGCTGAACTCCGCTCTGCTGCGGAGTCGGCAGTTTTGCAGGAACTTCGCGTTCTCCGCGGAACATGGAGTATGCAAAATTCCGCAAACTCCGCCAGCGGAGCGGAGTTCGTGCCCAGGGTTAATCTTTAAACCTGCATATCTCCAGTTCTACTGATTGGATTTTTGCTATTTTGGTCTTGTTATATTGTTATAAATTACTCTATTGTTTAAACGGGTGTGGGATCCTTTCGTGGTGTATTTTCATTATATTACTGTTTGATGTTTTGCACAAATACTTTACACATTGCCTCTGGGTTAAGTCTGACTGCTCTGTGCCAAGCTACCTGAGGGTTCAGCACAGGTTAATTTAGGGTGGCTTGTGACTTCACCCTGAAAAGGATGGTGGTTCCCCCTTGGTTAGGGTTTCACCCCCCTCAACCAGTAACCCAATTTCTTACATCCACTTAAAAAACATGATTGATGCAATAAACTGTTCCTTTGATAACCACTAGACTGCTGCCTCATCGGTGGCTACTGTGGATTGTCTTTATGTGGGGTGGAAGGGATAACCTGCCATGCACCAATGCCGAGAGATTCTCCTTGCCTTTACTCACATCTGCAAAGTTTGAAAATCAATTTCACAAAATTTTTGAGAAAATGTATTTCCAGGCGCAAATGGAAAGAAGTGAGCTTCAAAATGACAATTATAGCAATGGGATTCTCCACCCGAAAGTACAATATTTCTGCCTAGTAAAATTTAAAAAAAAACCATGCAAATGCACATTTCCACTAAACATACTCCTGTGGATAGTCTGCAGATTATTTTCTGTGCAGGGAATTCACAGGAGAAACCTCAGTGGAGAAGGCATGCTCTTAGAAAATGAGAAATTTTGAAGATTCTCACCACTTTGCCAAGAAAGAAGTAAATGTGGAGTGGATTTTTGACTTTTGCCAAACTGATAGAGAGATGGTCATTATATTTGTAATAACAATAAATGTATTAATTCACGATGCTACTTGTTCCATTTGGTTTTTTCCCACAAATATACCACAGTGTTTAGTAATACTGGCTGTGCAGCATTGTTTCTAGAGCAAGTACAGATTTTAGTGTCACCCCAACAATTTCAGTGCATTTTCATGGATAGCTTATGCGCTTTATGCATCTGTTCTGATAATCCAGTCACCATTTTCTTCAGCCATGCACTGCAGCACTATATTAGCCAGTTTTTTCCCCATATTTTTTAATCACTCTCTTTTGCCCAGTTTTGGCCATCAGCAGTTTGGTCCATTGTTGCATTTGACTCCTTTGGCCGTTACTTTAACATTTTAATTACTAAATTATTTTGTCTTTTGGATAATATTTTACATAACTACATTTTAAAAGATTCTAACATATATACTTTTATTAAACACATTGTGATACAAACAATCTTTCAATCTGTTCTAGAATTTCACATTACTGATAAAAAGTTTTCCTTTTCTATATGCTATGATAGCATGTCTAGAGATAATGTCCCATGACTCTATGATTTCTCCTACATCGAAAAGGCCAAATCAGAGGTGCACGTATTTTATCCGTCGTTGCCAAGAGATAAAGGGGGCATGAAATGCCGGGCAAAAGTTGGATGCATATCTTTCTTTAATCAAAAAGAATAATGCTGAGGTTTACATTTTGTTAATCTTTGCCACAGGAATGGATTGAATTATGCTTTTTAAAAGAGCCGTAAGGCTGGATTATGAGATGTCTTGATCCCAAAGTTTAGCCAGTTGCAGCTTTTCTCAGATGTTCTCTGTTGTCCAGTGCTATGGTTTTTAAAAAAAAGTTTTTATTAGAGCCTCAAATTCTTTACATAAAACGCCCTTAAAGCTGTCTCTGTAAACCAATATTTTAACAAAGCACCATTGATTCTCAGTTCCTGGATGATTAAGCCCAATTTGAGACTGATTTGTCCTAGGTTTGTGGATTGGGGAAGGCAAAAACTTGGTCGAAAATGTTGCCTTGCGCCATGTTTAGCCATGCGTGCAGCTTTCCTGGAAATGCTTCTGCACCATAGGTTAAGAATGACAAATACGTCACTTATCAGAGGCTTAATTAGTAGGCCATCTACATTTTTTGATAATTTCATAAAAGCAAACTTTAGTGCCACCTCTTTCCTATTTAGTACCTCTGGGTGCAATTTGTGGTCACCCATCTAACAAAGAATGATTTCCAGGTAGGTGTATTAATATACACAGTTCAAAAGCTGCCCATCTACCTTCCAAAAGGTGGCCTTTCCTTTATTTACACCAATAAAAATTTTAGCTTTCTCATAATTGATCTCCAGTTGATTTCGGTCACAATAACAAAATACATTTCTTAAGGTATTAAGTGTACATGATCTTGGATTTAAAGATGCCTCAATGTTGGATACATACAGGTTAAAGAGAGTTGGTGCAGGGATGCAACCCTGTTTTAATCCTTTGTTTATCGGTATTTTGTGCTACAAACTGTTGTTGTTGACTAATTTAACCTGAATCCAGTTGGATAAATAAAGGCTTGTAATGGCTTTCAGCAATTTCTCTGGGATTCCCAATTTAGCTAATTTAGCCCTGAGAAAGTTTCTTTTGATGGAATCAAAGGCTTTCTTGGAGCCTATAAAGCAAACACACAGTTTGCGCAGTGCCTGATGAGCTGTATGGTTCAAAAGACTTAGGGCCAGATGTACGACCCGTTTTTGCAAGCGTAAACGGGTTTGCGAACCCGTTTGCGCATGCAAAAACCTATTGTGCCATGTACATAGCCTATTTAGCAAGTTGCTATTTTTTGCGACTCGCTAAATAGGTTTTGCGACTCACTATTTGGAAGGAGCGTTCCCTTCCAAATAGCGAGTCTCAAAACCGTGTACAAATGTTTTGCGACCGCAAATGCAGTCGCAAAACACTCGCAATTACCACCTACTTCAAGTAGGTGGTAATGCATTCGCAAATGGTAAGGGATCCCCAGGGGACCCCTTCCCCTTTGCAAATGCATGCACAATTATTTTTTAAGGGCAGGCAGTGGTCCGAGGGACCACTGCCTGCCCTTAAAAAATGAAACGAAAACGTTTCATTTTTTTTTTTTTAAATGCATCCCGTTTTCCTTTAAGGAAAACAGGCTGCATTTTAAAAAAAAAAACTGCTTTATGTAAAAGCAGTCCCAGACATGGTGGTCTGCTGAGCCCAGCAGGCCACCATCCCTGGGACGGCTGGCATTCCCAATGGGCTCACAAATTGTGGGAGGCTCATTAATATTAATGAGCCTCGCAATTTGCGACCCCATTGGGAATCGCAAACAGTGTTAAACACACTGTTGTACATTTCATTTAGCGCCTCGCAATTTGCAACTCACAATGTGTCGCAAATTGTGAGACGCCAAATGAAATGGTCGTACATCTGGCCCTATAATGCTATGATGTTATCTTGCCTACTGCAATTTGCTTTGAAACTCGTTTTTTAACCAGCGCTTGTGCCCATGATTTTAGATCCTATAAAATCCAAGATATATAATATTTTGATTCAAGGTCCAAAGAAGCAATAAGTCTGTAATTAGATTAATTTTGTTTGCCTTTAATTGTAGACTGGATAGAAATATCATCCTTGCCATGTCAGGCCAGGGGCTGAGTGCTTTCTACTTTTGATAATTGTGTTTGAAATTTGGCCAGTGGTCATCCATTTAGTTTCTGCCGGCTTATTCTTTAATTTATTGTCTGCTTGTATTATAGGCAAGCCTATCTGGCTCCCCACAGCGTGATTGATGACACTCTTATCTGTACAAGGTTTTGCATTAGATCTTCTTTCGGATGTCTGTGTATGTACAATGAACAAACAAATGCGGTCCAATTTCCAATTGTTCTGTTGTTGGTAATTACAGATGAACTACTAATGGAATGTTTTTTTATATATGGCCAAAAGAATCTAGTTTACCTCGAAGAACAACTTTGTATAGGTCTATCCATAGACGTTCTTTGTAAGCCCTCTTAGCGTCCCAAATAAGTTTTTTATATTTTTATATATTTTGATCTAAGAGACCCATTAATGCTGTTGGGAAACCATATGATTGTTTTTTTTAGCTTTGTTTATAAATTCCATCGTCTTGGAGCGAAGCTCAAAGAAATATATCAAGCGGTTTTGCGTAAAATACTGATGATGTGTTGTGAAAAGCTTTCTTTAGCAATTCTGTGTTTATCTGTATCATTCGGGTGTCCCATAACGCTGGTTCCACCTTTCCTTAATGACCAGAATTCGTTATTAGATGGATTCTAACCTCGGGAGCTACTTTTTGTAAACCAATTAGTCATTTCCTTTTCTATATTTGGAGACTACTTAATACAGAACAATTTCTAAAGGGTTTAAACTGCGGTTCTTATATATAGCTATAGCCAGTAGCATTGTTGGAGGAAAGTGGTCACTCTAGCCACTTTTGAATTTTGAAGCTAGAAAATTGATTATACATAAACAAAAAGTGGCAGGGTAAAATCTGCGCACAATCGTGTATCACAGTGTCCAGAATATTTATTCCCAAATGGTGCTTCAAGGACCAGAAGAGGCCACTCAACCCCTCTATTTAATGAAGACAAAATTGCCTCCAAACTGCAATCAACAATATCCTGAGCACCAAATCAGTGTCTAAAATTCAAATGTCCAGTAGGCGTTGTGGTTGATGTTTTCACTTTTATTTTGGTGAAGGCTGTTGGGGTTGCATCAGGTAAGTGGCCATTAAGTGCTTGTAGGATAAGGGTATCTAGCATGGTTTTTTGTTTTTTAGCCAAATGTTCTTCTCTCTGAGGAATAGTAACTTAATATTTCAATATTCAAAATTAGGTTTTGATCCCAATAAAAAGCATGCTCAAAGCATCAAGACATAAGATTTACATTAAAATCACTGGTAAGAGGAATAGCGTAAGAATTGTTCTCCTCAGCTTTCTTCAATAGAACTTTGCGCAAATGGGCAATTCTTACATCCATGTCTTTGGCTTTTGGTTGGAGGTATATCTTTAAGAATGTTAAGGATGCAAAACCCCAAACTTTTTGTTGAAGTTTTATCCTGGTTGCCAGTTGCGAGGAAACACCTGTGACTATTATTTTAGTTGCTAACTTTAATTTTATTCTGACTAAAGTCACTAAGCCCCTGATGGTCTTCCTTTAGATGCCAATCTTCTTGCAAAAATTTGTAAAGTGTCAAATCCTGGAAGATTTAATGTGTTGGTTTTTCATGCCTCATGAAGACAAATGATGTCATGGGTTGCAATAAAAGATGTTGCTTCATTTTGATTTGTTAGTTGGTCCCATCCTGCAATGTTCCATGAGCCTATATTAATCTGCTCAATTGTTTTAAGTTCTATTACGGCCTTCTTGATTTAGGAGATATCACATCAGCATGGGAAATTATCCCTAGACATGCTTTCACATTAGGGGCTTGAATTATGGGCTGATTACAGCTTGCCTCAACCATCATTATTGTCTTTTCCCTGGAAAGTGGCAGGTAACCAGGACCAGTCCTCTTTTTGTGCATGTGTTTTTTTTTTGTTATAATGATGGGTACCTGGCTGTGTTAGATTGATTGTTAATTTGGGTCGGAGCCAAGCCTTTCCTCTGGGCCTGTTGCTTTCCGAAGGATTGTTAAGTTTTTCTCAATTGATGTAATTGGTCTGCCCTCCTTATGATGAGCCACTGAGGTCCCTGTGGTATGATTCGTGCCATTATTAACACTTTAGTGACCTTTGTTTGCAAAGTTGGATCTGTGCTTCTTTTCGTCATTATGGAGCACAGGTTTATTAAAAATACAAGGATTTGATTCTGGATCTGAAATGGAAACCGAGATACCCCAGCTCTCCAGTAGATTTTTATTTGCCATAAAATTTTGAAATTCGGAGTGAGTTGTCAGTAACAATTTTGGTGTTTTGTTTAGAGCTCTGTTACATGCTGGCAAAAAGCCCACAGTTGCAAGGAAGTCCTGGTTAAATATTTTTGGCTCAAGGAAGCTTTTTTAATATATTTCTTTGGTTTAAAATATCTTGCGGTCCTCTAGATGAGTATTTAGGATTCAGGTAAATTGTGTGATTTTTCAAATTGCAGTTGTGTTCTAAGTTCTCTCTTTTTGTGCTCTTGGGCTTGGCATACTTATTGCATAGTGATAGTGGAATTGCATCTGGTGCCCTTTCTGGATTACTTGTTTGTGATACCAACTTACTGTCATACTTGATGGAATCCTGGCAGTTAGGACCAAATCGGATATTACTGAGTGGTCTAAGAGGATACTCTTGGGAGCTGGACAATTCCCTTCGATATTCATTCTCTAGAGTCAAAGTGATTCCAGAGGTTTTTGTCGAGGTGGAATAACAAATGATCACAGGCTTTGGGATCTTCGTTGCTTCAATTGAGCCTAGACATAATTTTGTGTGATCTTCTTCCCCCACATTGGTCCGGAAATCAATCTATACATTTTCTAGTGCTTATGAGCTATCCTGTATAGCGATAATATAAATGGAGTTGCCCACACGTTCTGAAGTTCCATCTCTTGTTATCACTGAAGAGGGAATTACCACTATCTCCTTAGAAACTGAAAGTTCATTATACGTGTATCTCAGAGGTCTCTCTTGATAAATGCTTTGAGAGAGAGGACTTGCCACCTTATCTGTTGAAGTCATATTACTGACCAGCAATTGAGGTTTGAAATTGGGCCTAATTTGGAAAGATGTTCTTGTATCTTTTTTATTATACAATGAATTGGTTTCTTGCTGATTTGTTGGGTTTGATTTGCAGACAGCTAAATTACCAGTGGCTAGGTTTGAAACTGCAGATGGCTTGGAAAATATAGGATAGTTTGCAGGATGACTTCATGTTTTTTAAGCATTACTGTCCCAGTTGTTTTGAATTTGCAAATTCCTATTTAGTTTTTTGGGTGTTTACCTATTTTTTTTTTTTTAAATAACTGTATAGAAGTTATCTTTGCCTAACAAACATATTTTTAACTATAGAAAGGTCTTCAGCTGCAGTTGGATTGTCAGTCAGAGGTGTTAAATCATTTGATTGTTCCTCTCCTGCTATGGGCAGCTTTGAAGTGTCACTGGGTGATATCATTTTAATCACTACTTCCAATTCCTTATCATGTTCTTTAGTCACTGTAGGGATGTTGTTTGTACTGTTACTGATTTGTGTAGATTTGATTTTGTACTGTGGGCTTATGTTTTTTTTCCAAATCTACAACAAAAGACTGTAGACCTGTTTGTACATTGGATAATCAATCGAGTTAAGGGGCACATGTGCATGAATCCTCGGTATTGTCAGCTCTTTTTGAGCCCATTTTGATCAGGGAATTTAGGTTGCTCTTTTTTGTATCAATTAATACTATTGATTCATACTTTATTTCCAAAAAGATGGATTGATTTTCCTGAATGAGCGCTTACATGGCGTTGTCATTATAGTAATAACATTTAGAGCGGCCGATATTTCAAACCAATTTGTCAATTCCTTTGATTTGTGTGGTTTCTGCTTATTCTCTCTATAAGAAATGGAAAGAGAGTCAGCATGCTGACATGGTCTGCACAGCTGATCTTTCAAAGAAGTTGCTAATAGATCCTCATCAGGAATATCCTAGTGGCTTAAATGATTTAAGCCACTAGGAAATTCCTGATGAGGATCTTAAGAAACAGGACAATATGATTTAAGCTAAATCATCGTGTCCTGTTTCCTTATTTAGTAAGCTTAAAGGAGAATTGCCCGCTATTTTGTGCATCAAGCAAACCTCTTTCCTTGGGGAACGCAATACTGTGGTTATTTTAAATAGCGGTTCACCTTGGATTTTGCCTTCTGATGGCACAAGCTTAGTGACCGTGTGGGTAGTTCCTATAATAGGCGTTAATAGTGTTGAAGAAGTGTGTTTACAGCTGGATTTACTTTTCCTTTTGTGTTTGGATTTTGGCCCCTTGATGTTGAGTAGTCGCATTATTTTATAAAGTTTGTCCCCCCGTTATGTGCTTTTGTAGTAAGCTTAGGCAAAAAGAATTATGGATTAATCTGCTCCTTACTATTTGGCCATGTTGAATAAAAATGTTGTGTCGGGAGATGAGGCGGTATCTCTCGTACATGCGCCATATGTTGATCAAATGAGTGCGAGGACACAGCCTCACTATGTATTGCAAAATAGTGTGCCTTCTGCCCACACTTTTTAGCATTTTGGCTAGTAATGATTCTTTCACTTTATGAGCTTCAACGAGGATCACTGTAAGGCAGCACATTTGGACCCTTTGGTTTGGGTTACAGACAACAGTTTTGCTCCTTACTTTTGGTGGAATTCTGATGATGTGGGCCTTTTTGTAGAGCACAATGTCAAATGTACTTAGTTTGGATTCAACACAGAGTCAATGTAGGTTCCTCAGAGATTAACTTCACTTTTTTTAAGTGCACCTGACCTGCAAGCTGCACCACCACTGCCCACTCTTCCCCCATGGGCCTCGCCTCGTCATCCACACCACTCCCAGCACAACGCCTATCATGGTCTCAACTCCCACCTCTGTTCGACTCAACTACCAGGAAAAGGGGAAGAGATGGGTGTCAGCGACTGGTGCAGTTGAGATGGGGGCTATGCAAAGCAGCAGTAGCACAGACGCACACAGGCACAAAGTCCACCCTAGAGATAGGACACAAGCACACTGACTGTGTCTCCATGGAGCCCCCATACGCCCACGTCCTCATGCAACTGACAGCAGGTCCAACGAATTGGCGGTTCAGGGGCTCCGGCGATGGTAAATACTGGCACTATAAAGTGCTTCAAGGTGCGCAAAGTGCATCTGGTTGTTGCTGGACCTGTTGGCCCACTGAAACTTGCGGTACTCTCGGTTCAGAGAGAGCTTGACCCACTGACAGAGCTCCAATAGGGCCCAACAGGCTCTCCTCTCCTCCAGAAGCTTGTGTGATGGCTCCTCTCGTCACTCCACTCTGCTCTCATGCATCTTGTACAGAGGTGAAGGTAGTGCTGCATTCGGTATGGTACCAGAATATGGTCTGACATACATATCTAGTTCTCAATACCATTTGCAAAAATGTTGTCCAGTAGAGCTGATCATAGAAAGTCTATACTCAATGTGTTGATTTTTTTGTGTAAAAATTTATGATAAAATATTTATGTCAGGCATTATTTTTGTATAAAATAGTGATGCAGTGGAAAGGGGCTTTGCCAAATTTTACCATCAGTAACCAATTTTAACACCTTGCAGTCCCTTTCACGCTGCGTGAGTTTAAAACATGCTACCAATTTCTATTATCTATGTGGTCCTCTCTCTCTCTGATGAATCTTGTAGAGTTGTCAGGGAAGGGCAAAGATAGACGGAATCCTAACCTTATGAGGACCTAAACAAAGAAAAATAAGTCATACACTATAACCAATGATAATAATAATGAAAGACTCTGGTTACTAATCAACTTGCTTTTATCTAATCTTTAAGAAAAATGTGAATACTCGTCAGGCACAATACAGCTTGAATCATAGATCATCACACAAGTGAAACAAAAATACAGTAATCCATAAAACATCTCACAACGAGCCTTGAGTGAGAGGATAGGCGAAGAGACAAAAGAATAGGAACATTTGCAAATAAGATATATGCAACATACGAACCTATGAAATAACTACAGCACAGAATGCTAATAGTCAGGAAAGTTATTCTCCGGCCGGAAGAGTAAGCTGGGGCTCCCTCACGAAGGTATGAGGAGCAAAGTTAAGGAGTCAGGATCAGCAGAACAACAGCCAGCCAGTTTAAGTAGGAAACAGCAACACTGCTCTCTCCCCTAGTAAAGTCTCCCTTCCTAAACTAAAATTCTGTCACTAGCAGTAGCGGCCCGTGGTGGTAGTGCTGCCGGGCAGTGACGTGGGGTGGGGGAGGGGCAGTGTGGGGGGTAGTAAACTACGGAATACGGCCGAATAGAGGTAAGTAGACATATATATAAATAAAACGAATTTCGTTGAGCGCGCTGCATCCCCAAATGCGATGCAGCGCGCGCAACGGAATTCGTTTCATTTATTTATATGTTTACTTACCTCTATTCGGCCGTATTCCGTAGTTTACTACCCCCCACCCTGCCCCTCCCCCGCCCCACGTCACCGCCCGGCAGCACTCCCACCACGGGCCGCTACCGGTTCACTAGTAATTATACCCTAACTCACTAAAGATTCAGCCCCCCATGTATCAAAACACAAAAATCCACGATTTCGATTGGACTAGTTCAGGGGGTGTCTGATCACTCCACTTCCAGTACACCTGACTCTCAACAGTTCCTTTGTCTTTCAGAAACCTACATCATCATCCTTTAGCAGAGGAAACTCCGATAATCTCTTCCGCGGCTTGCACATATTTCTAACTCGCTAATGTATCAATTCTTCTTTAGCACGATTGTCCTAAGTATACTTTTCTCCGAACGGCAAGGAAATTCCATTTATAACATTCATTACTTCCTCCACACAGCCATGGCCATCGTCAGGAACTCTCGAAGGACCAAATACATTTCTTTGCAGCCAACGTTTTAGAGAGCGAATTAAACCTAAAAAGACTCTTGAGACCTTCTCTGCAGAACAGTAAAATATGCTTTTTCTCTAGGAAAAACAAATACACAAATGATTATCGTATCACAACAAAACTTCATTATTAATGCTCTATTAATGCTTTGCATTTCTTCTTCACGTTATGTACATATTTTCAAACAGTTAGTGAAAAGGAAAATGGCATGTCTCTTTTTAAAACTTATGGCTTCTATCATTATTTTCTGTGGCTGTTATTTCTGGATTGATCATTCACGTTTGCGGCCTACTTAGAAAACACTGGAAATACTGATCTCTTTCCAGCAGGCATCTGCGCAGTTTCATCTCCCCATTTTAGTTCTTCACTGTTAATTTCACACAACTCTTTCTAATAGTCCACACATTGGGAAGTTTGATGCGAGCAGGTTTTATTTCGCAAAACCCTGCTCCATCAATCCCCCCTTGGATGGCGACTTGGGCCATCATAAAACCCAAAAATCTGATTGTCATCAGATTTCACTGCCTAGAAAGCAGTAGTTTTCTTCTGTTTCAATATAACCCTATCTATGTCTTTTACTATTTCATAGTAATTTCCTCGTCTGTCTTCCATCTCGATTTCTTCTCTCTTTCTCTTTCTTGCTCTTCGTTTGGTCTCTAATGTTTGTTTCTTGCATTTACAACATTTATATATTAATAGCAGCGTTAATATCCCTTTAGCAACAGCAATTATTGGTGTTAGTATTTTTCCTAGCAGGCTATTACCAAAAGCTGAAAACCAGTTACCCACTGAAGAGAAAACCTTACCAAGTTTCTCCCAAGCACCATCAACCTTCAGTTCAGTTAAATCTTCCCGTAAATGCATAATATTAGTAATATATCCCTCCAGGTTCTTACTTTTGTCAGGGATATGTGTACAGCACTGTTGGATTTTTAACATGCTACTGACTCCGCCCTCTTTTGCCAATAATACGTCAAGAACAAGCCTATTTTGTAAAACCATAGATCTCATAGCCACCATTTCAGTATCAATCATTAACCCCTTCGCTGCTAGGCCTTTTCCCCCCTGTGCTAAGCCTTTTTTTGGCTATTTGGAGTAGTTCGCGCTTAGGCCCCTGAAACTTGTTGACCACATAAGGTATCCACGCCAAATTTGCGCCCTTTTTTTCCAACATCATGGGGATTCTAAAGGTACACGGGGTTTGTGGATTGCCCTGGAGGGGACCCAGAAATTAGCCAAAATACAGGTAAATTTTGTTTTTTTTGGGAAAAAAGAGCTACAGATGAAAGCTTTTGGGGGCATATTATCAAGAAACGGCGTTAAAATTATCGCCGCTTTAGCGGCAGAAAACTGCAGCTAAAGCGGCGATAATGGGCTTGATAATATGCCCTTGAGAATTCCAATAGAAGCCCATGTTCTGGTGTCAACATGGGCTTCTATTGGAATTCTCAAGGGCATATTATCAAGCCCATTATCGCCGCTTTAGCAGCAGTTTTCTGCCGCTAAAGCGGAGATAATTTTAACACTGTTCTTGATAATATGCCCCTTGGTTTTTTCCCTGCAAATGGTATCAAAAAAGGGGTTGTGGTGCTGAAATCACCATCTTCCCATCTTTCAGGGACAAGCAGACTTTTGTCAGTAAACCAAAATTTTTTACACAGTTTTGGCATTTTTCTGGGACTTAGCCTACTTTTGCTATTTTTTGTGCTTTCAAACTCTTTCCAGTTAATGGTAGAAATGGGTATGAAAGCAATAATGGATCCTAGAAAGCTATACATTTTTAGAAAAGTAGACAAAATTCTGAATTCAGCAAGGGGTCACTTGTGTAGATCCTTTAAGGTTTCTTTATAGAAACTAACCGTTGAATATAGGACAAATTGAAAATTAGTTGATAAAAACAGCCATTTGTGTCAACGTTTTCACCTGTAACTTCTTCTAATTATGACGGCTGTTTGAAAGCCATATACCGTTACATCCGCTGGACCTTTCTGGTTGTGGGGATATATAGGACTTGTAGGTTCACCAAGAACCCGACGAACCCAGAGCCAATAACTGAGCAGCGTCTTGCAATGGTTTTTTATTATGTACCGGGTATATAGCAATTAATTTGGGAAAATATATACATGGAAAAATCGGTATGAAAGACACCTATGTATTTCTGAAATTGGAACAAAATATAGAGTTTAGAAACTGTAGATATTTGCACATTTCCGAAATTGTGAGTACCCATACTAGCATGAGAATTATAGGTCATTTGTCAAAATGACTTCTTTTTTATACATTCTCTTTCATTTGGAAGGCAGAAATGCATCAAACGTCAATAGGTAATAACAGTTGCTCTACAATTCTGTGTTACCCTAAGTCTCCCGATAAAAATGGTACCGCACTTGTGTGGGTAGGCCTAGTGCCCGCGACAGGAAACGGCTCAAAACGCAACGTGGACACACTTTATTTTTACAGTGAAAAGTGACCCTTTTTTTGTAAAGTGCCTAGCTATAGATTTTGAACCCTAGCTCTGCCGGCACCTAGGGAAACCTAGAAAACCTATACATTTTTGAAAACTAGGCACCCAGGGGAATCCAGGATGGGGTGACTTGACTGGCTCTCACCAGGTTCTATTACCCAGAATCCCTTGCAAACCTAAAAATTTGTCCAAAAAAACACATTTTCCTCACATTTCTGTGGTGGAAAGTTCTGGAATCTGCGTGGATCCACACAATTCTCCCCTCCCCGCATTCCCGAAAGTCTTCCGAGAAAAATGGTACCTCACTTGTGTGGGTAGGCCTAGTGCCCGCAACAGGAAACGGCCCAAAACGCAATGTGGACACACCACATTTTCACAGTGAAAACTGACCCTTTTTTTGCAAAGTGCCTAGCTGTAGATTTTGAACCCTAGCTCTGCCAGCACCTAGGGAAACCTAGCAAACCTATACATTTTTGAAAACTAGACACCCAGAGGAATCCAGGATGGGGTGACATGACTGGCTCTCACCAGGTTCTATTACCCAGAAACCCTTGCAAACCTAAAACTTTGTAAAAAAAAAACACATTCTCCTCACATTTCTGTGGTGGAAAGTTCTGGAATCTGCATGGATCCACAAAATTACCCCCCACCCCGCGTTCCCCAAAGTCTTCCGAGAAAAATGGTACCTCACTTGTGTGGGTAGGCCTAGTGCCCGCAACAGGAAACGGCCCAAAACGCAACGTGGACACACCACATTTTCACAGTGAAAACGGACCCTTTTTTTGCAAAGTGCCTAGCTGTAGATTTTGAACCCTAGCTCTGCTGGCACCTAGGGAAACCTAGCAAACCTATACATTTTTGAGAACTAGACACCCAGGGGAATCCAAGATGGGGTGACATGACTGGCTCTCACCAGGTTCTGTTACCCAGAATCCCTTGCACACCTAAAAATTTGTCCAAAAAAACACATTTTCCTCACATTTCAGTTGCTGGAAAGTTCTGGAATCTGCGTGGATCCACAAAATTCAACCCACCCCGCGTTCCCCAAAGTCTTCCGAGAAAAATGGTACCTCACTTGTGTGGGTAGGCCTAGTGCCCGCGACAGGAAACGGCCCAAAACGCAACGTGGACACACCACATTTTCACAGTGAAAACGGACCCTTTTTTTGCAAAGTGCCTAGCTGTAGATTTTGAACCCTAGCTCTGCCGGCACCTAGGGAAACCTAGAAAACCTATACATTTTTGAAAACTAGGCACCCAGGGGAATCCAGGATGGGGTGACTTGACTGGCTCTCATCAGGTTCTATTACCCAGAATCCCTTGCAAACCTAAAAATTTGTCCAAAAAAACACATTTTCCTCACATTTCTGTGGTGGAAAGTTCTGGAATCTGCGTGGATCCACACAATTCTCCCCACCCCGCATTCCCGAAAGTCTTCCGAGAAAAATGGTACCTCACTTGTGTGGGTAGGCCTAGTGCCCGCGACAGGAAACGGCCCAAAACGCAATGTGGACACACCACATTTTCACAGTGAAAACTGACCCTTTTTTTGCAAAGTGCCTAGCTGTAGATTTTGAGCCCTAGCTCTGCCAGCACCTAAGGAAACCTAGCAAACCTATACATTTTTGAAAACTAGACACCCAGAGGAATCCAGGATGGGGTGACATGACTGGCTCTCACCAGGTTCTATTACCCAGAAACCCTTGCAAACCTAAAACTTTGTAAAAAAACCCACATTTTCCTCACATTTCTGTGGTGGAAAGTTCTGGAATCAGCGTGGATCCACAAAATTACCCCCCACCCCGCGTTCCCCAAAGTCTTCCGAGAAAAATGGTACCTCACTTGTGTGGGTAGGCCTAGTGCCCGCGACAGGAAACGGCCCAAAACGCAACGTGGACACACCACATTTTCACAGTGAAAACGGACCCTTTTTTTGCAAAGTGCCTAGCTGTAGATTTTGAACCCTAGCTCTGCCGGCACCTAGGGAAACCTAGCAAACCTATACATTTTTGAGAACTAGACACCCAGGGAAATCCAAGATGGGGTGACATGACTGGCTCTCACCAGGTTCTGTTACCCAGAATCCCTTGCACACCTAAATATTTGTAAAAAAAAACACATTTTCCTCACATTTCTGTGGTGGAAAGTTCTGGAATCTGCGTGGATCCACAAAATTCCACCCACCCCGCGTTCCCCAAAGTCTTCCGAGAAAAATGGTACCTCACTTGTGTGGGTAGGCCTAGTGCCCGCGACAGGAAACGGCCCAAAACGCAACGTGGACACACCACATTTCACAGTGAAAACTGACCCTTTTTTTGCAAAGTGCCTAGCTGTAGATTTTGTACCCTAGCTCTGCCAGCACCTAGGGAAACCTAGAAAACCTATACATTTTTGAAAACTAGACACCCAGGGGAATCCAGGATGGGGTGACTTGACTGGCTCTCACCAGGTTCTATTACCCAGAATCCCTTGCAAACCTAAATATTTGTAAAAAAAAAACACATTCTCCTCACATTTCTGTGGTGGAAAGTTCTGGAATCTGCGTGGATCCACAAAATTCCCCCACCCCACGTTACTCAAAGTCTTCTGAGAAAAATGGTACCTCACTTGTGTGGGTAGGCCTAGTGCCCGCGACAGGATACGGCCCAAAACACAACGTGGACACACCACATTTTCACAGTGAAAACGGACCCTTTTTTTGCAAAGTGCCTAGCTGTAGATTATGAATCCTAACTCTGCCTGCACCTAGGGAAACCTAGCAAACCTATACATTTTTGAAAACTAGACACCCAGGGGAATCCAGGATGGGGTGACTTGACTGGCTCTCACCAGGTTCTGTTACCCAGAATCCCTTGCAAACCTAAATATTTGTAAAACAAAACACATTTTCCTCACATTTCTGTGGTGGAAAGTTCTGGAATCTGCTTAGATCCACAAAATTCCACCCACTCGGCGTTCCCCAATGTCTTCCGAGAGAAATGGTACCTCACTTGTGTGGGTAGGCCTAGTTCCCGCGACAGGAAATGGCCCAAAACGCAACATGCACACACCACATTTTCACAGTGAAAAGGGACCCTTTTTTTGCAAAATGCCTAGCTGCAGATTTTGAACCCTAGCTCTGCCGGCACCTAGGGAAACCTAGCAAACCTATACATGTTTGGAAACTAGACACCCAGGGGAATCCAGGATGGAGTGACTTGACTGGCTCTCACCAGGTTCTGTTACCCAGAATCCGTTGCAAACCTAAAACTTTGTCCAAAAAAACACATTTTCCTTACATTTCTGTGGTGGAAAGTTCTGGAATCTGCGTGGATCCACAAAATTCCACCCACCCCGCGTTCCCCAAAGTCTTCAGAGGAAAATGGTACCTCACGTGTGTGGGTAGGCCTAGTGCCCGCGACAGGAAACGACCCAAAACGCAACGTGGACACACCACATTTTCACAGTGAAAACGGACCCTTTTTTTGCAAAGTGCCTAGCTGTAGATTTTGAATCCTAGCTCTGCCGGAACCTAGGGAAACCTAGCAAACCTATACATTTTTGAAAACTAGACACCCAGGGGAATCCAGGATGGGGTGACTTGACTGGCTCTCCCCAGGTTCTATTACCCAGAATCCCTTGCAAACCTAAATATTTGTAAAAAAAACCCACATTCTCCTCACATTTCTGTGGTGGAAAGTTCTGGAATATGCGTGGATCCACAAAATTCCCCCCACCCCGCGTTACTCAAAGTCTTCCGAGAAAAATGGTACCTCACTTGTGTGGGTAGGCCTAGTGCCCGCGACAGGAAACGGCCCAAAACGCAACATGGACACACCACATTTTCACAGTGAAAACGGACCCTTTTTTTGCAAAGTGCCTAGCTGTAGATTTTGAACCCTAGCTCTGCCGAAACCTAGGGAACCCTAGCAAACCTATACATTTTTGAAAACTAGACACCCAGGGGAATCCAGGATGGGGTGACTTGACTGGCTCTCACCAGGTTCTATTACCCAGAATCCCTTGCAAACCTAAATATTTGTCCCAAAAAACACATTTTCCTCACATTTCTGTGGTGGAAAGTTCTGGAATCTGCGTGGATCCACAAAATTCCACCCACCCCGCGATCCCCAAAGTGTTCCGAGAAAAATGCTACCTCACTTGTGCGGGTAGGCCTAGTGCCCGCGACAGGAAACGGCCCAAAACACAACGTGGACACACCACATTTTCACAGTGAAAACGGACCCTTTTTTTGCAAAGTGCCTAGCTGTAGATTATGAATACTAACTCTGCCTGCACCTAGGGAAACCTAGCAAACCTATACATTTTTGAAAACTAGACACCCAGGGGAATCCAGGATGGGGTGACTTGACTGGCTCTCACCAGGTTCTGTTACCCAGAATCCCTTGCAAACCTAAACATTTGTAAAACAAAACACATTTTCCTCACATTTCTGTGGTGGAAAGTTCTGGAATCTGCATAGATCCACAAAATTCCACCCAGTCGGCGTTCCCCAATGTCTTCCGAGAGAAATGGTACCTCACTTGTGTGGGTAGGCCTAGTTCCCGCGACAGGAAATGGCCCAAAACGCAACATGCACACACCACATTTTCACAGTGAAAAGGGACCCTTTTTTTGCAAAGTGCCTAGCTGCAGATTTTGAACCCTAGCTCTGCCGGCACCTAGGGAAACCTAGCAAACCTATACATTTTTGGAAACTAGACACCCAGGGGAATCCAGGATGGGGTGACTTGACTGGCTCTCACCAGGTTCTGTTACCCAGAATCCGTTGCAAACCTAAAACTTTGTCCAAAAAAACACATTTTCCTTACATTTCTGTGGTGGAAAGTTCTGGAATCTGCGTGGATCCACAAAATTCCACCCACCCCGCGTTCCCCAAAGTCTTCCGAGAAAAATGGTACCTCACGTGTGTGGGTAGGCCTAGTGCCCGTGACAGGAAACGGCCCAAAACGCAACGTGGACACACCACATTTTCACAGTGAAAACTGACCCTTTTTTTGCAAAGTGCCTAGCTGTAGATTTTGAACCCTAGCTCTGCCGGAACCTAGGGAAACCTAGCAAACCTATACATTTTTGAAAACTAGCCACCCAGGGGAATCCAGGATGGGGTGACTTGACTGGCTCTCACCAGGTTCTGTTACCCAGAATCCCTTGCAAACCTCAAACTTTGTCCAAAAAAACACATTTTCCTCACATTTCTGTGGTGGAAAGTTCTGGAATCTGCGTGGAGCCACAAAATTCCACCCACCCCGCAATCCCCAAAGTCTTCAGAGAAAAATGGTACCTCACTTGTGTGGGTAGGCATAATGCCCGCAACAGGAAACGGCCCAAAACGCAACGTGGACACACCACATTTTACAGTGAAAACTGAAACTATTTTGCAAAGTGCCTAGTTGTAGATTTTGAAAACAAACTCTGCTGGCACCTAGGGAAACCTAGTAAACCTATACATTTTTGAAAACTAGACACCCAGGGGAATCCAGGATGGGGTGACTTGTCTGGCTCTCACTAGGTCCCGTTACCGAGAATCCCTTGCAAACCTCAAAATTTGTCATAAAAACACATTTTCCTCACATTTCTGTGGTGGAAAGTTCTGGAATCTGCGTGGATCCACAAAATTCCACCCACCCCACATTCCCCAAAGTCTTCTGAGAAAAATGGTACCTCACTTGTGTGGTTAGGCCTAGTGCCCATGACAGGAAACGGCCCAAAACGCAACGTGGACACAACACATTTTCACGGTGAAAACGGACCCTTTTTTTGCAAAGTGCCTAGCTGTAGATTTTGAACCCTAGCTCTGCCGGCACCTAGGGAAACCTAGCAAACCTATACATTTTTGAAAACTAGACACCCAGGGGAATCCAGGATGGGGTGACTTGTCTGGCTCTCACCAGGTTCTGTTACCCAGAATCCCCTGCAAACCTCAAAATTTGTCCAAAAAAACAAATTTTCCTCACATTTGTGTGGTGGAAAGTTCTGGAATCTGCGTGGATACACAAAATTCCATCCAACCCGCATTCCCCAAAGTCTTACGAGAAAAATGGTACCTCACTTGTGTGGGTGGGCCAAGCACCCGCGACAGGCAAGGGCCCAAAACCTATTGAGGTGACTTCAAAATTACCTATCACAAAACAACCTGGTTTTGCAAGGGGGGGTCCCATGAGTTTTTGGCCCCGGGCTCAGCGGCCATCTAGGGAAACCTACCAAACCCACACATTTCTGAAAACTAGACACCCTGGGGAGTCCAGCAAGGTATGGCTTGCGTGGGTCCCCCAACATTTCCCTACCGAGAATCCCCTGAAAACCTCAAATTTAGCTGAAAAAATAACTTTTTTCTCAAATTTCTGTGTGGGAAAGTTCTGGAATCTGCGTGGATCCACAAATTTCATTCTACACAGCATTCCCCCAGGTCTCCCGATAAAAATGGTACCTCACTCGCGTGGGTGGGTCAAGTACCCGCAACAGGCAAGGGCCCAAAACCTATTGAGGCGACATCAAAATTACCTATCACAAAACAACCTGGTTTTGCAAGGGGGGTCCCATGATTTTGGCCCCGGGCTCGGCGGCCACCTAGGGAAACCTACCAAACCCACACATTTCTGAAAACTAGACACCCGGGGGAGTCCCGCAAGGTTTGGCTTGCATGGGTCCCCCAACATTTCCCTTCCCAGAATCCCCTGCAAACCTCAAATTTTGTTGAAAAAATCTATTTTTTCTCACATTTCTGTGTGGGAAAGTTGTAGGATCACCGGGCTGACACAAATTTCCTACCACCCAGCGTTCCCCCAGGTCTCCCGATAAAAATGGTACCTCACTTGTGTGGGTAGGCATAGTGGCTGCAACAGGAAATGGCCCAAATCGTACTGTGGAGACTTCAAAATTACCTATAACAAAACTACTTGGTTTTGGGGGGGCACCTGGGGTTTTGGCCCCGGGCTCGCCGCCATCTAGGGAAACCTACCAAACCCACACATTTCTGAAAACTAGACACCCTGGGAAGTCCAATGAGGTATGGCTTACGTAGATCCCCTAACGTTTCCCTACCCAGAATCCCCTGCAAACCTCAAATTTAGCTGAAAAAAACACATTTTCCACATATTTGTGTGTGGAATCACCGTGGCGGCACAAATGTCCTACCCCACAACATTCTCGTTAGTGTCCCGAGTAAAATGATACCTCACTTGTGTGGGTGTCCAATGCAAAATTGGCTAAAAACTAATTTTTTTTTAAATGTAGCGCTTAGAATTCTCGGTGCTATACCCTTATTCCCTATGTTTTGGGCTCTTCCCAGTCACAGGCCCTTGCCCCACCCACACAAGTGAGGTATCATTTTACTCGGGAGACTGAGGGGAACGCTGTGGGATAGGACATTTGTGCCGGCACGGTGATTCCACCCAAAAATATGTGGAAAATGTGGGTTTTTCAGCTAAATTTGAGGTTTGCAGAGCATTCTAGCTAGGAAAACGTTGGGGGATCCACACAAGCCATACCTCGCTGGACTCCCCCGGGTGTCTAGTTTTCAGAAATGTGTGGGTTTGGTAGTTTTCCAAGATGGCCGCCGAGCCCGGGGCCAAAAACCCAGGTGACCCCTCTTGCAGAACCAGGTTGTTTTGTGATAGGTCATTTTGATGTCTCCTCAATACGTTTTGGGCCCTTGCCTGTCGCGGGTACTTGACCCACCCACGCGAGTGAGGTATCATTTTTATCGGAAGACCTGGGGGAACGCTGGGTGGTAGGAAATTTGTGGATCCACATGGATTCCAGAACTTTCCCACACAGAAATGTGAGAAAAAAGGGATTTCTTCAGCTAAATTTGAGGTTTGCAGGGGATTCTCGGTAGGGAAATGTTGGGGGACCCACGCAAGCCATACCTTCTTGGACTCCCCAGGGTGTCTAGTTTTCAGAAATGTGTGGGTTTGGTAGGTTTCCCTAGATGGCCGCCGAGCCCGGGGCCAAAAACTCATGGGACCCCCCTTGCAAAACCAGGTTGTTTTGTGATAGGTAATTTGGAAGTCGCCTCAATAGGTTTTGGGCCCTTGCCTGTCACGGGTGCTTGACCCATCCACACAAGTGAGGTACCATTTTTCTCGGAAGACTTTGGGGAATGCGGGGTGGGTGGAGTTTTGTGGATCCACGCAGATTCCAGAACTTTCCACCACAGAAATTTGAGGATTTTTTTTTTTTTTTAACAAAGTTTGAGGTTTGCAAGGGATTCTGGGTAACAGAACCTGGTGAGAGTCAGACAAGTCACCCCATCCTGGACTCCCTGGGTGTCTAGTTTTCAAAAATGTATAAGTTTGCTAGGTTTCCCTAGGTGCCGGCAGAGCTAGGGTTCAAAATCTACAGCTAGGCACTTTGCAAAATAGTGTCAGTTTTCACTGTAAAATGTGGTGTGTCCACGTTGTGTTTTGGGCCGTTTCCTGTCGTGGGCACTAGGCCTACCCACACAAGTGAGGTACCCTTTTTCTCAGAAGACTTTGGGGAATGTGGGGTGGGTGGAATTTTGTGGATCCACGCAGATTCCAGAACTTGCCATCACAGAAATGTGAGGAAAATGTGGTTGTTTGGACACATTTTGAGGTTTGCAAGGGATTCTGGGTAACAGAACCTGGTGAGAGCCAGTCAAGTCACCCCATCCTGGATTCCCCTGGGTGTCTAGTTTTCAAAAATGTATAGGTTTGCTAGGTTTCCATGGTGCCGGCAGAGCTAGGGTTCAAAATCTACAGCTAGGAACTTTGCAAAAAAAGGGTACCATTTTTCTCAGAAGACTTTGGGGAATGCGGAGTGGGTGGAATTTTGTGGATCCACGCAGATCCCAGAACTTTCCATCACAGAAATGTGAGGAAAATGTGTTTTTTTTAACTAAGTTTGAGGTTTGCAAGGGATTCTGGGTAACAGAACCTGGTGAGAGGCACACAAGTCACCCCATCCTGGATTTCCCTTGGTGTCTAGTTTAAAAAAATGTACAGGTTTGCTAGGTTTCCCTATGTGCTGGCTGCGCTAGGGCCCAAAATTCACAGGTAGACACATTGCTAAAAACAAGTTTGTGCCTAGTGGGCTTTCTGCCGCCCTGGGGGGGAATCGGGGGGGGTTGCCCCGATATGCCCCCAAGGGGGGCAGAAAGACTGTGGCTATGTTTTTGGGGGGTGGGGGCATTGGTATGCCCATTCTGGGCAGCCGCCACCCCCACGCATAAAAAAACCAGCATAATCGATGGTGCCTAGTGGGCTTTCTGCCCCCCCTGGGGCAGATCAGGGGCCACTGCCCCCATCCGCCCCTCGGGGGGGGAGGCAGAAAGACTGTGGCATTTTTTGGGGGAGGTGTGGGCATTGGCATGCCCATTCTGGGCTGACCCCAACCCTGAATAAAAAAATAAAAAAATCCAAGGCCTAGAGTGCTTTCTACCCCCCCCCGGGGGGGCAGATCAGGGGCTATTGCCCCCATCTGCCCCAGGGGGAGCAGAAAGACTGTTGCATTTTTTGGGGGGTGGGGGCATTGCCATGCCCTTTTGGGCAGCCCCCACCCCAACGTCAATAAAAAAATCCCTGGTTTCTAGTCGGCTTTCTGCCCCCGGGGGGGGCAGATTGGGGGCTGCTGCCCCCACCTGCCCCCTGGGGGCAGAAAGACTGACATTTCTCTGAGGGGGCATTGCCATGCCCTTTTGTGCAGCCCCCACCCCAACGTCAATAAAAAAAAACAATCCCTGGTTTCTAGTGGGCTTTCTGCACCCCGGGGGGCAGATTGGGGGCTACTGCCCCTGACTGCCCCCTGGGGGGGCAGAAAGACTGACATTTCTCTGGGGGGCATTGCCACGACATTTTTGGGCAACCCCCACCCCAACGTCAATAAAAAAAAATCCCTGGTTTCTAGTAGGCTTTCTGGCCCCCGGGGGGCAGATTGGGGGCTACTGCCCCTGTCTGCCCCCTGGGGGGGCAGAAAGACTGACATTTCTCTGGGGGGGCATTGCCATGCCCTTTTTGGGCAGCCCCCACCCCAATGTCAATAATAAAAAAAAAATCCCTGGTTTCTAGTGGGCTTTCCGCCCCCCCGGGGGGGCAGATTGGGGGCTACTGCCTCCATCTGCCCCCCAAGGGGGGCAGAAAGACTGACATTTCTCTGTGGGGGGGGTGGGGGCATTGCCATGCCCTTTTTGGGCAGCCCCCACCCCAACGTCAATAAAAAAAAACAATCCCTGGTTTCTAGTGGGCTTTCTGCACCCCGGGGGGCAGATTGGGGGCTACTGCCCCTGACTGCCCCCTGGGGGGGCAGAAAGACTGACATTTCTCTGGGGGGGGCATTGCCACGACATTTTTGGGCAACCCCCACCCCAACGTCAATAAAAAAAAATCCCTGGTTTCTAGTAGGCTTTCTGGCCCCTGGGGGCAGATTGGGGGCTACTGCCTCTGTCTGCCCCCTGGGGGGCAGAAAGACTGACATTTCTCTGGGGGGGCATTGCCATGCCCTTTTTGGGCAGCCCCCACCCCAATGTCAATAATAAAAAAAAAATCCCTGGTTTCTAGTGGGCTTTCCGCCCCCCCGGGGGGGCAGATTGGGGGCTACTGCCTCCATCTGCCCCCCAAGGGGGGCAGAAAGACTGACATTTCTCTGTGGGGGGGGGGCATTGCCATGCCCTTTTTGGGCAGCCCCCACCCCAACGTCAATAAAAAAAAATAATCCCTGGTTTCTAGTGGGCTTTCCGCCCCCCCGGGGGGGCAGAAATACTGTTGCCAACAAACAAATATGGGGGGAGCAAAGGCCCTTGCCCAAGGGGCTGCTCCCCCCTCCCTGGTGCTAGTGGGTGGATCCCTGCTTGGGGATCGCCCTCCTGGGGTGATCCCCAAGCAGGGATCCACTAGAGAAGGATACCATTGGAAAGGGGAGATTCTCCCCTTTCCAACGATACCTCTCCCATCTTTTTCGGTGCTCGGAGGGCTGAGCTAGCCCCACAAGCACCGAAACTGAGAAACTGAAACTAAGTTTCAGTTTCGTTTTCTTTGCAATGACAATAGCACGCCATGCGCGCGATCGTCATTGCAATGAAAATCAAAAATAGGCCTGGGGAGGTTGGGGAAGCTCTTCCCCACCTCCCCAGGCAAAAAAAAAAAAGGGAAATCCCTCTGCTGTCTGCAGCAGAGGGATTTCCTGAGCATGTGCTCATGACGGAATGGTTCTGTGCTAGAACTTGTGCTCATGACGGAACCATTCCGTCATGAGCACTGAAGGGGTTAAGAACCCACCAGCAGTGTCTGTTGATAAACGATCAACCACTGTGTACAATTTTCACATTTTATGCAAATTCAAAATTACTCCAACTGAAGGTATAAATGCTCCAGAAATATCACCCACAATTTCCACAGCACTAATTCCCCTTTTATTTCGTGTTAGTCCACTCTTCTTTTCATTGGGTCCATGACTTTTATCCATTTGATAAACCTTGGGAAAAACAATTCCCATATAACAACACCCATACCAACGTGCGGGCAACCTATAATAGGCATTCTTACCACACACATAATATATCTCAGGAAAACAGGATCCATACCACCTTTAATTCCCCAACCCCCTGTAATCAGGAAAGTATGGTCACATTCACTAGAACCAATAAAATAATTATTGTAATCAGTTTTCTGTCTAAGTAAGCAAAGCTTTCCCCTATGATGCCAATCCAGAGTCATTGCAGAATATGTCTCACTCTTTTTTGTAATTTCCTTCTCTAAAAGCCCAAGGAAGTATATGGGACTTTTGCTCAGCAGCTTTTTCCTTTAACTCTGTCTCCTATCTTCCACTAGATTTATAAATTCAATCTCTTCCTGATGCAAACTACAGGTCAAATTATTATGATGTGCATACACAGTATCTATCGTTTTAGTAGTATGGAAAAACTCCCCAAAATATTCAGCATTTTTCGCACTGCCCACCATATTCATATTCTTTCTAATAGGTACTTCAGAAAAAAACTAAATCATAATTTGAATAATAATACTGCAAACATCCTTTTTCATAGAACAAACTTGTTAGTACACTACACGAAATTCCATACGTTAAAGGTAAGTGATGATAGGTCACTCCCTCAGACACAGACGACGGTAATTGCATGCACACATAACAATCTCTTACATCCATAATATCCACATACTCATACAACAACTTGGTAAAAACATTTAACGAGGAATCATTTATGGAATTATCCTGATGCAAATTATTACCTGTTAATCTCTTCATATTAGTTTGTGGATCTTCTTTAAGATTTTCCACATCTATTTTCTCATTCACCAACTCATTAGTAATATTATTCTTAGTAGGATACATAAAATAAGCCACAATGACAATTAGTGTTAACCAAACAAACATCATTAGTAAAACCCTTATAAAGCAAGCGTTAATACATCTACGTTTAAAACCTAGATTTTGATATCCAGTCTCTTGTAATCTTGCCCTTGCCATTTTCTCTAAGAACTAAAGAAAGATCAAATAACTAAACTAAATAAAAACACACAAAAAAACTACTTTTCAGAACAGCTTTTTCAATCTTCTGCACCCTAATTTTCAACTCAGTTCATTTAGGGTGGCTCGTAACAGTTTCTGTGGCTTGATCCTGCAACTGTCTTTTCCTCACAATGATCTGTAGGTTCAACTGCTTCAACCACCACGTATGTCAATTCAGGTGCTGTGTATTTCTTGTTCGGAATTCTTGCTCTCCTCGTTCTCCGAACTGTATCTTCTTCTGAGTCACTTTGTTCTGTTTGGCTTGATACTTCAATTATTGTATTTGGAACTTTCTTATTCAGAGTGTATTTCAGTCTTTTCACTCCTTAGGCCATGTATCCCTTTTTCTTGCCTTTTTCACTTTCACAGAATCACCAGATTCAATACTCGACTCAAAACTTCTTTTGTTTGATTCCTTTCTTTCTTCTTTTCTGGTTTGCTCTTGAATCAAACTCTCTCCTGCATTGGCATTGACAACAGTCTCACGAGAGCCAGTAGCTGGTGCCCACTTTACTCGATTCTGTTCAGACTCTCTTTGGCTCACAGTCTGTTCTGGATTTCTTTGATCACTTTCATTCGTTTCTGTTCTTTCAAGTGGACTTGGGACTCTTCTTGTGTGACTAGCGTGAATCCAGTTTGGCAAGCCACCACACTTCACTGCTGTTGTTGTCACCAGTATCACTTGATATGGCCCATGCCAATGTGGTTCCAAACACGACTTTCTCGCGTGTTTCTTCACCAAGACCCACTCTCCTGGGCTTAGGTCATGCGCTTGTTCTTGCTGTGCTGTGGTTGCAACTTCTCCAACCTGATGAAACACAGAACGCACCACATCAGCCAATCCTTTGCAATAATCGAGCACTAGATCATCAGTTATATTCATCAGTTGATTTGCTGGAACTAATGGCTGTCTCATTGATCTGCCCATAATGACTTCATGGGGCGATAATCCAGTCTTTTTATCAGGGATACTTCTCAAACTCATCAGAACTAGAGGTAAAGCATCTGGCCATTTTAATGCTATGGATCACACACTTTTGAAAGTCTTGACTTAATTGTACCATATATTTGCTCGACCACACCTGAGGCTTCTGGTCGATAGGCACAATGTAACTTTTGTTCGATTTGCAAAGCTGCACAAATCATCCGAATTATTTCATTATTAAAATATGTACCTTTATCAGTTTCTAAAGAGACTGGAAATCCAAACCGTGGAATTTTCTCTCTCAGTAGCAATTTAGCAACAGTTAGACTATAATTTCGTCTTGTTGGGTAAGCTTCCACCCAGCGAGAGAACAGACAAACCACCACCAACACATATTTTAATTCATTAAGTGGAGACAATTCTATAAAATCGGCCTGCAATCGGGTAACTGGACCTGCTGCTTTTCCAATTCGTCCCCAACTAATAACAGTCTTTCTCCCTGCATTTTTCTGCTGACAAGTTATGCACCTCTGGCAAAGACTTTCTGCAATGACCCTGGATTTAGGGTTGTACCATGTTTGTTTAAATAACCTAATCATTGCGACTCTTCCTACATGTGTTACACCATGGTACATTCTAGCCATTTGTGACAACAGGCTGTCTGGCATTATTGGTCTTCCATCAGTATAGACACATACTTCATCTTCAGCCCTACATGAACAACCTGCCTTGATCCAAGTTTCTTTTTCTTCCTCACTAGCTTCTTCCTGCAGCTGCCTAATCTCTTCCCATGTCTCCACAGAAGAAAACATCATATGACAATTCTCATCAGATTTCTGCGTACTTTTGTTAATTGAAATTGAATTTCGAGCACAAAATCGTGCAACTTGACCCGCATAACGATTTCCACTTGTTATGTAATCGTTTCCAGATTTATGTGCTGAACACTTTACAATTCCAATCTCTTTGGGCAATTGTAGTGCAGCCAATAATTTCTTTACATAATTTCCATTCCGAATCGGGGAACCTGATGATGTTAGAAATCCACTTTGCAACCACAATTGTCCAAAATCATGGACAACTCCAAAACCATATTGACTATCAGTGAATATGCTTATTCTCAAATTTGTGCCAATGATGCATGCTCTGGTCAATGCAACCAGCTCCGAAATTTGGGCAGAACTTACTACTTTTAAGCATGAGGCTTCAAGGACCATGACCACTGTACAGACTTCATATGAAGCATGCGAGGTACCTCTATCATCCCTCAAGCATGATCCTTCCACAAACATCACACAATCTGATTCAGACAAAGGTGTATCTTTTATATCAGGCCTTGGTTTTGTACATAGCTCAGTCACATCAAAACAATCATGATCAGCTTTGTCCACCACTTCCTCACAACTTGGACTTGGTAACAAAGTAGCTGGATTCAAATTTGTGCATCTTGTCACAGTCACATTCTCAGCTCCCAAAATTACTCTCTCATATTTTGTCAATCGACTGCTCGTAAGGTGCTGTGTTCGAGTTCGTGTAAGCAAGATCTCAACAGAATGTGGCACATACACTCTCAATGGATGGCCCATCACAATTGACTCACTCTGTTCCAAACTCACACAAGTACCAGCAACTGCTTTCAAACATCCCGGTAACGCTGCAGCCACTGAATCTAGTGTTGCAGAAAAATATGCCACTGGATGACGTGCTGTTGCATGCATTTACGTTAGAACTGAAAGTGCACAACCGTCTCTTTCACAGCAAAATAAAGCAAAATCCTTGTTAAAATCTGGCATTCCCAAAGCGGGTGCTTGACAAAGGCGTCTCGCAACTCCATAAATGCCCTCATGCATTCCTCATCTAGTTTGATAGGATCGGTCACATCTTTATATGTCAATCTCTGTAATGGCTTGGCTGTCAGTGAAAACCCACTGATCCATTGTCTGCAGTATCCAACCATACCCAAAAACATTCGAACTTCTTTCTGTGTGGATTCATTTGCAAGATTGCAGTTATTCGATCTTGTGATTCTTTCCTTACTCCTTTCTCAATTTTGTGTCCCAAATATAAAACTTCTTTTTGACAGAATTGCAGTTTTGCTGGTGTCCTCCTACTGCCAAATGATTCAGTAGAGCAATAGTATCCGTCACACATGCTTCTCTAGTCCTTGATGCAACCAGCAAATCATCGATATATTGCACCAAGACTGAGTCTTCTGGCATTACCAATAACTCTAAGCACCTCTTCAAAATCTGATTGAAGATTGAGGGGCTCTCTGTATACCCTTGAGGAACTCGGCACCATGCCAAAACACGGTCTCCGAACCAGAATGCAAACAATCCGTATTGAGAAAAATGCTTCACATAAATCAATCACAGTGAACCACTCCGCGTCACATGGAATTTGGTAAAGGATCACTCCGGGGTTTGGCACTATTGGGCAACAGGGTATCACTATCTTATTAATTTTCCTTAAATCCTTAACTATCCTGTACTTACCACTCGGTTTTTTAATCCCCAAAATAGCCTTGAGTGAGTGGATAGGCGAAGAGACAAAAGAATAGGAACATTTGCAAATAAGATATATGCAAATTCAGAATATCATACGAACCTATGAAATAACTACAGCACAGCATGCTAATAGTCAGGAAAGCTACTCTCCAGCCAGAAGAGTAAGCTGGGGCTTCCTCATGAATTTATGAGGAGCAAAGTTAAGAAATCAGGATCAGCAGAACAACAGCCAGCCAGTTTAAGTAGGAAACAGCAACACGGCTCTCTCATCTAGCAAAGTCTCCCTTCCTAAACTAAAATTCTGTCACTAGTAATTATAACCTAACTTACTAAAGATCCAGCCCCCCAAGTATCAAAACACAAAAATCCACGATTTCGATTGGACTAGGTCAGGGAGTGTCTGATCACTCCACTTCCAGTGCACCTGACTCTCAACAGTCCCTTTGTCTTTCGGAAACCTTCATCATCGTCCTTTAGCAGAGGAAACTCTGATAATCTCTTCCGTGGCTTGCACATATTTCTAACTCGCTAATGTATCAATTCTTCTTCGGCATGATTGTTCACAAGTATACTTTTCTCCGAACGGCAAGGAAATTCCATTTATAACATTCATTACTTCCTCCATACAGCTATGGCCATCGTCAGGAACTCTCGAAGGACAAAATACATTTCTTTGCAGCGTACGTTTTAGAGAGCAAATTAAACCTTAAAAAGACTCTTGAGGCCTTCTCTGCAGAACAGTAAAATATGCTTTTTCTCTCGGAAAAACAAATACACAAATGATTATTGTATCACAACAAAACGTCATCATTAATGCTCTATTAATGCTTTTCATTTCTTCTTCACGTTATGTACATATTTTCAAACAGTTAGTGAAAAGGAAAATGTCATGGCTCTTTTTAAAACTCATGGCTTCTATCATTAGTTTCTTTGGCTGTTATTTCTGCATTAATCATTCACGCTTGCGGCCTACTTAGAAAACACTGGAAATACTGATCTCTTTCCAGCACGCATCTGCGCAGTTTCATCTCCCCATTTTAGTTCTTCACTGTTAGTTTCATACGACTCTTGTTAATAATCCACACATTGGGAAGTCTGATCCGAGCAGGTTTTATTTTGCAAAACCCTGCACCATCAATAGTCTGCCATACAACCCCTACTGCGATCTTAAAACCTAGATGATTGAATAAAAAATTACCCAATTAATGCTTCATCCTTCTGTGGAGAAATTAACTCCTCTTCCTATCCACCTCATGGTAATTCAGTCTACCAAATTCTGTCTAGTTCTTCGGCATATTCCAAGTGCTTAGAAAAAGCACTAATATAAGGGGCTATAAGCAGCGTCATTCGAATTATGCGATTCTGCGGCCACACTGTTTTCTGCACATTTATGGATTTGCCAAATTTGGTACTTAATCCATCGTCGGCTACTTAAGTGGCAGATTTGACCAAACAAATTTTGTTTCTAGCTAAAACTGATCAAAAGTTACCTAAAACACGGCGACGTGTTGCAGCGCATTGGAAAGCCCCTTGAAAAAGTCAACTGGACGCCTTTCAAAAGCCGATTGCTGAATGCGAGGGTTAAACTGTTACTAATGAGGTGGGGCCTTTGACCTGACAGTGTTAAAGTGTAAAAAATACAAATTAATTCAGTAATACTGCCAGAAAATGTGCTGCACCATGCAGCTAATTTTTCCTTTCTTGACGCATAATTTTGTCAAACCTGCTACATATTTGATACTCCACTGTCTCATAATTTCTGTGGCCCTGGTTATAAGGAACAGGCCCAGACTGAAAGACATAGGGGGATATTCTCAAGAACGTGCGATAATCATCGCCAAAATAGGTTAACGCAATTTTTCACATCGCCGTCTATCGCGGGAAAATAACTCTGTGTTAACGTCGTATTCCCAACACGGCGGTAACATGCGATAGTTTCCCGATAACGCGTCAAATGTCTGCGATAAAATTACCGGGACGGCGATAAAAATCTAAAGCTGAACGTGAAAAAAGTGGCGATGGGCCACCGCGATAAAAAAATCAGCGATAAGCTGCGCCAGGCCTGCAATTCACACGTCAGGCGGGAAAAATCACTATAAAAGCAGAAAAAAAACCCACAAACAAAACCAAAACAACTGCGAAGCACAATGGAGGCAGCCGGAGCAAGTACAGAGGACAACCAGAACCCCACAACCCCCACGGAGGACCAGCCTGGGACCTCGGGGTCAGGGAAGGGCAAGGAGAAGAAGAAGAGGAAGACGCGGTTCAGTCCGCAAGAAAACAGGATCCTGATAACGGAGGTGGTAGAACACCATCAACAACTGTTTGTCACCTCCACTGTGTCATTGGCAACAAAAAATGGAATATGGCAGTCCATCCTGGACAAGGTGAATGCAGTCGGAGTGCTGAGGAGGACAATGGAAGAGCTCAAGAGGCGCTGGAATGATGTGAAGCGCAAAACCAAGCAGAAACTCGGCAACAACCAGAAGGCAGCAATGCAGACTGGAGGTGGGAGTCCAGCGCCACAGGAGAAGCTGGATGAGATGGAGGAAATGGTGTCCACAGTCATCAGTGGGGAGACGGTGGCAGGAGTTGGGGGACATGACCTGACACAACAGCAACAGGGTGAGTAACGACCAGGGACTGGGGGGACGGGGGGAGATGGGCACAATGGCACACATGCACAATTAAGTATAGCACAGTGCACACCCACAATGACTCTGGATCATGTCCCTGATCCCCTGGCACACTGCAGCACACATAGAAACAGCAAGTAGGCCCCCGTCGACTATGTGCCCAGAGGGGGCCCTTCCCACACATCACCAATCTCACAACAAACCCATGCACATGTGCCAAACCCAGCAAAGCGGCGTGTCTGTGAGCCACACTGACAATGCAAGTGACACTGCATGACGAATAGCATGGCTGCAGTCAATATACCATGACATGTTGCACGCCACGACACTGAGGTGGCTGAGTGTGGACCACATCCGTAAAGGAGCAGGTCACACTCTGACACATCCACAAACAACCCCTGACGTCAACAACACATCTGCGGACAAACCATGCCCCAGAGTCCCAAATCCCACCAAGAGCCCAATTTACCCAAGTATGCAACATCTCAGCACTGTATAAGCACAGAAGTCAAAGGCACACCACCTGAAAGGGACAAGGGGCAGCAAAATCAGAGCTGCAGGGGCGACTCTCCCAAAATGCAGCACACACACATAACATTCAGAGCACATCAACATTGACAACAATGTGGTACAAACTGCAACACGTGCACAACAGAACAGAGGACACAACTGGTGTGTAGAAACTGGCCAATCACATTTGGTATAGCAGGGAAATGTGAGATGATAATGTACAAGTACAAACACACATCCGTGATGTTGTCGAAATGTCCACTGTCCCGCATCAAATAGGCAGCTCCTCCCAAACAGTCACAATGTACATTGTCATGCAGTCTGTATGTAAACTTGTACAATGCATCAACATACATGTGAACACAATGTTAAACTGCATCTCCCCTTCACATTGCAGAGGGAGAATCAACACCAACTGCAGAGCAGACCCAACAGCTCTTCACTGATGACGAAGAGGACCTCTACACCTTCGACTCCGATGCCCTCCAACAGCTCATGGACACCCTCAGCACCCCACCTCCAGGAGCAGGGCAGCCCAGCTGCATCGAGGAGACCTCACCCCCTGCACAGACCACACAGCAGGAAGCACCCACCACCACGGCTGACTCCCAGGACCCCCACGAACAACACATGGCCTTCCAACGGTGTGTGTTAGGGTGCCAGGAGAAGATGGCTGATCAGGTGCAGGTGGGGTTCGACCTCATGGCAGCCAAACTAGATGCCATACGTGGGTGTCTAAGTCCCATCAGGGACCACTTACAGTCCCTAACGGACACCCACAGTCCGCTCCATGCTCTCCAACGATCCATGGCTGACATCGCTGGAGTCCTGACTCTGAGACAAGAACAACTGTCTAGTCAGAGTGGCTCCAGCGATGTCAGCCGGGAGTTGGAACACATGCGGAGGATCATGGAGAACAGGGAGCGGATGCAGGCGGAAAGAATGGCTGCCACAGCTGCACACCAGCGAGATGTAGCTGGGATCTTCCATGCCCTGCAGACCCTCATCATGGCATTGCTCCCACAAGGCCTGGCGCCGATGAATGCTGCTGCGGCTTCTACATCCACATCTCCGCCCCCTGATGTGTCAGTGCCTCACAGTGCGGCAGACAATCCACCTCCGGCCCCTGATGTGTCACTGCCACACAGTGCTGCTGACAAAACACCACCACCCACATGTGAGGCACATGAAACATCAGAGGACAAAGATGCGGATGATTCTGCCTTAGTGGTAAGAAGGAAGTGGTAGCATTCATCTCCGCCATATGGCCTGTTTCTGCTTGGTTCTGCCCTCTGCATCATCACCTCCCACTGTCCCCCGATACACTCTGCGACACTCACCTTGGACCTCGACATGGACTGCCATATTCTGTTTGGTTACCAATGACACAGCAATCAGACTGCGGACTGAACTCCTCCTCTTCCGATGAACTTGTCATTCACTAAAGGACTCTGGCTGGCCCTCCACGGGGCAACAATGTTAAGTGGGGTTTGCATGGCCCTGTACTGCTCCAGCTTCAACACTCCACTGAATGTGAATAAAACATTCAGATTCACACAGATGTGTCATGTCTATGATCATTCAAGTATGAAAGTATGGATGAATGTAGGGTCCGTGATTCCCCCTTACGTCCATGTTGCCCATGTTGTGGAACTTGAGTCACAGGGTGCAACATTGTCGATTGTGGCCTGGGTGGTGCCGACACTACAACAGAGACACACGCATTAGTTACTTCCTTGTCCAGCCCAGAACTGAACCACGACCATAGCCCCCGGCTCATTGTTCACACCCCTAAGCTGGACTGGCATACGCCAGCCCAGCATACGGCAGCCCAGCCCACTCCGCTTACGCTTACAGGGGGGACGTCAAAGCTACATGTCCCAGGTCTTCCCTGTAGTGATCTGCTGATCACTGGTATAGTTGTCAGCATGCCACAGCCACTCCCTTAGGGATGGTGTACACCCACAACACACCCATCCAGCACAGGCGTCACAGGACATGTGACCCTGCCAATAAAAGGGGCCTACCACATCACATTACCCACTGCCGGAGGTGACATGATGGCGTATGCACCACGAGACTCAATCATAAAGGGGCCATGACCTGTGGTGCACTGGGTTAGTGGCATCCGATGCACTGTGGCCGGCACGGGCCTACCACCACAGGAGGATGACTTGCGGTGCACTGAGTTGGTGGCACCCGATGCACTGCGGCCGGCACGGGCCTACCGCCACAGGAGGATGACTTGCGGTGCACTGAGTTGGTGGCACCCGATGAACTGCGGCCGGCACGGGCCTACTGCCACAGGAGGATGACTTCCGGTGCACTGGGTTAGTGGCATCCGATGCACTGCGGCCGGCACGGGCCTACTGCCACGGGACGGTGACTTGCGGTGCACTGAGGTAGGGGCACATGAAGAGCTGAGCGGGTGTGCAACCTGCGATGATGCGTAGACCTCGATGCGCCGTCCTGCCAATCAAGATTCGATTTGATTTGCGGGCCCTGCCGGAGCGCAGTGTACGCCGAAGGCAGCAGTCAGCACACACATGACTCCGCGGTGCGGTGCCGCAGGGTGCGCTGGGGGCCTGTGGTGCGGAATCCAGCGATCGGCTGAGGAGGTTGCACCGGCACGTGGTGGGCCCTCTTGGAGACATGCCAGTGGTGGCAGGTGAGCATTGAGGCTTGGGTGCGCAGGGGCGGCCAGTCATCGCTGGGCGGCAGACCGGTCTGGGGACCAGGGCTGGGGTGCAGCAGGCGCACAGGATCGCGCAGGCACCATGGGTCACGGTGGCGGCCTCGTGGCTGGGTGGGGGGATGCCGCCCTGGCAGACACGACCCTGCATGCGATGACGAGATGTGCGCGGGTTGGCTTGGGACGTAGCCACCTCGTCTCCAGTGTAAATCTGGCCGTTGAAGGTGGTCGGCCATGTGTGTGTAGGCCTATGGACAGGATGTGGCGGACACAGAGACACACGCAGTGGTTACTTTGGTGGCCATCCCGGAACTGAACCACGCCCAGAGCCCCGGGCTATTTATTCATGACATATGCCGGCCAAGGCCACTCCGCTCATGCTTAAAGGGGGGGGGGGCGACAAAGCTACATGTCCAAGGTCTTCCCCACTGCCTGAGGTAACCTGTTTGCGTCCTCTGTCCACAACACTACAAACACCAGCAGTATATGTCCACATGGACATGTCTGTGCTCTGCATACTGAAGTCTGTCCAGCACATCACCACCACACTTGGCATTGGGTACATTCTTATTGATGGGTCACTTGCCTCCTTCGCACATACTTGGTTCCCACCTCTCCCCACATCCTGCAATTGTGTGGCAGAGGTGCCATGCGTGGATGGTTTGTCTACATGGCTGACCACGGTTTCCACAGTTACTTGTGTTGTCGTGTCTGGTAGTTAGGCATGTTGATTGGCATGTTGTATGTGATTTTGTGAAGTGTGCATTCCCACAGTTGTGAGTTGTATGATTGTGGAGTTGAGGTGTGTGGTGTGTTCAGTTGGTACTTACCGACGAGCAGTGCATTTCCATAGGTGCCATCCTCAAAGCGCTGGTTGGTGATGGACTTGCGGAAGATGTTGGAATCATGCACACTGCCTGGGAAGTTTGCGACGACATTCATGAACAGGCCCCGGTGGTCCACTTTTGCCTGCACATTGATGGAATGCGTGTGGTTTCTGTTGCGGTTATTGTGTGCAGTTTCGGCAGGGGGGACAAGCAGTACATGTGTGCAGTCAATTGCCCCCAACACGTGCGGGAAGCTAGCTATGGCGTAGTTCCCTTGCTTGGTCTACAGCTGTTCCTGCGCAGTGTGGGGGAAGTGAAGGTGCTGGGGTATCAAGCTGATACAAACCGTGATGCTTACAGGTATGATGACTCCTGCATAATAAGACCGTAACAGAAGTTCGTGTGGTCGTAACCTTCCTTTTCTTTCCTACGAAGGTTACGCCCACACAAACTTCTGTTACGGTCTTTTTATGCAGGATTTCTCATACTGTAGTGTAGCTCCTATTTCCCTAATAGGCTCTGCGCATTGGAATAATATCCCCTATAGGTTTGACATAGGACTAAGGTCAGTATGTCCCTATCGAGTATATTAAACTTAATTACTTGTGCCAGCTAGCTCAGAGGCCACTAGAAACTCCTTGGATAACAAGAAGGGAGTAGTTTCTGGCAGCCGCAAAACATGAAAACTTTGTTTCCCTTTAGAATCAGAATGTGTCCCAGAGTCGTGGAAACAATAGATAACCGTTTCACTCAGCTCAATTGTGCATGCTTAGTTTTCCTCAAAGTTACACAGAAAGAATAGATGGGCGTTTCAATAAAATTTATTGAACAGTCTTGTTTCTCGTGTAAGTTATATGTGCTGTTATGATCACAAGACAGTATGCAAGATAAATAATGTACAGCGTAAGCAGTAGAAATAAATAGTACTGCGATAGCATTATCTTTAGTAGATATTCATTTACCATAAATAACACAGACTAAAAATGCGAGTACTCGTACGATGCATTTCTAAACTAGTTCTACCCCAATGTACCTAACCTAACCTGGGTGTAGGGAGAGGTATGAAGTAGGTGAAGTATTCCTTACTACGGTATACTAAGAGTATGTTACGCCTAGTATGCCTAGTATGCCTAGTATGCCAAGTATGCCAAGTATGCCAAGAGTCCTCTAGGTTCTAGTCAGCTCCATACCTTAAGAATGAGAGAGGTGGGAATCTCTTGCCAGACTCAAACTCCAACACCCCGCAAGGGAAGTCAGATCACTGGAAGCTGGACTCTCTGCGTGCAGGGATGACAGCGTCTTCTCAGTGCGTCAGGCCGGGAAACGGGCTCCTCTGAAGTCGAGGTCTCCTCTAGTTTACAAGGGCTAGGGAAGGTATATTTATACCTGAGAGGTACCTCAGAATGTTAGCATTGACGTGAATCGGACAGCGGAAGACGTCATGATTGAACCCCTAAGGTATAATGGTTCATGCATAATAAATGAGTCCTTGAAGAAATCAATAGTCCTGTGCTAGGGAAACTCCTGAAGCCTAAGGGTCTGTGCTTCAAGAACTCGTTGTGACGTTAGGGTGGACGGATGTCGGAGACCATGCCTGTATTTGGAGTGCATGGTTTAATGCCTAAATAAGGACTGGGATTTTATGCCTATATAAGGGCAGGTCGAATTGTGCCTATATAAGGACATGATACAGGAAAGCCCATGTATGGACACCCTAAGAGGAATACAACACCCACTCCACTTTCGTGTGTACGATAATACTAAAATGCTAAACATTAAAATGCTAAACATTAAATCGAGTACCGCATATTTCTAAAACATTTCAAACATATAGATAAAATAAAATACAATATGAATGAAATTTAGCAGTAATATTTACATTTGATAGAAAAACCAAAGTTATTTCATATCATGAAAAAATGAACAAACTTTTTAGACAAACAAGATGACAAAGTGTCTGTGGAAGTTCCGCTAAGTCTGTACTATAAGGCTAGTTCTACTTTAAGCAGATTGAAGTGCCATTTTAGTTCGAAAAATGGAAAAAAATCAATTTTGGTAAGAGTTCCAAGTTTTTGTAGAATGAAGGCCAAATTGTCACTGTATCTCTGGAATACTGTGGACTGAATCAGAGTCAGTTTACGGGTCTGGTGTAAACATGAGATCATCTATTTCTGTAGACAAAACATCATCCACCGAAGTTGGTGTTAGTTGGAACACCTCGTGTAGTAGATTAATTGCACAGAGATGTGAAGCATCGCTTTCAGCATAGGTCGCCGCAGCAATGTTCGCGTCCGTTGTTACCTGTGTGCCTGTAGATCTTTCTCGTACCTCAGCAGCAGCCGGAAGTGTCTGTGAGATCTCAATGAATGCTGACATCAGGATTGGCAGCCTCTGGGGACAACACAGAGCATGGGCCATTATCGGGTCCAGCAGAGTATCGATATCCGTTGGCGTATCCGATGGATATGTTAGACTGGTGTCCAACACGCATTCTACACCGCATAGCAGGCATCGTAGACCAGGTAAGATGCAATCTTGCCAGATTGGTCTAAATGACAGGAACCACGTGGTATTAAGGTCCCGTAGACGAGTTATGCCCAAAAGCTGTACTATTTGCTCACGGCACTTTCGTTCAAGGAGAGCTTTCTCCATTTCGCTCGGAGTGATGTCTGCGAATAGGCTGCCCATAGCGTAATAGCAGGAAGAGAAATAGAATTCCGGCAACAAGTGCTAGAATTAATGGTATGCCACCAAACACCGAATGTGCAAAGTTCGGGATGATTCCGAGTATTGCCTGGAAAGGTGCTAACAGACCGTTACAGATGCACTTAAATACATGTACAATTCCTGTTGTATCAGACATGTTAAAGATACGTCCTATCATTTCCACGAAATGTATAGGGCAGTTTGTACGTATTAAAGTTTGTATCTCAGCCGAAGTCCTTGCAATTTGTAGATCATAGGTTTCTTTGGCCGAGGTCAAAGGCACTGTTTGTTGTAAAAGCATGGCTTTCATTCTGCTCAAAGTATCACATCTTATAAAAGAGACGTTCAGCGAAGGCCATAGAGGCGACTCCCTGACTGTGTCTATTGGGGCAAACAATACTTGCATACAGCAAGTGACCCTGGAGTTGACCGTTACTAGATATGGGATGCCTGGCAACATGCCGCAGCAACTTTGATCATTCAACATGAGGTAACTCCCATTAGAAAGTTGTCCAAACGCTGGATTAATCACAGCAGCTGGTGTACCCTGCTGATGGCAAGACAAATTTGCCACAGAACCATTACAAGCCCCGTGTAAAGAAATGTCCCGACATATAAGCGAATCGCTTAGTGCACGTTTACAGTTTGTACCGCTCAAAAACACTTCACGATCCCCACTCCATCATCTATATGTATACGGTAAATCCCAAGATGTCTTAATGTATTCCTTACCCAACCTTTCATATTTGCCTGCTTGCATTTGTTTGAGGCAATACTGAAACTGAAAAGTAGTCACAGGTAGTGTGATTTTGCCATGAATAAGCCATTCTGTAGCTGGTTTTTCTGCCACTGTGAATGGTAACTTTTCCAGTTTTTCAATGCCCAGCACTGTATACCTCGCTCCTCTTTGTGCCAGTTCGATCTGTTTATCAGTGAGATTGTATTTTGCAAACAGAGCCGTTGTGTTGATAAAACGCCAAGGCACATAGCCCGCTCGCAAAGATTGCAGCGTCCAGTTTAATAACACAATAGAACGTAATTGAGATTGGCCATGTTGTAACATCGCCAAATCTTGTTCCAGTATGTCGATAGCAGAGGATACAATGCCGTCCAGTGAATATATTCTGGAGGACAAAGTTGTTAACCCATTGTCGACCACAGAGAGTGTTTTCTCTAAATTAATACGATCAAGTTCACGTATTCGTTCTGCGGCCTCTATCTGTGACACCTTCCATGCTTCATTATAGGCAGCATAGATGCCGGCATATATGAAACGTTTTTGATGCGGTTTTCTTGGTCCAAGCAAGAATTCCCTATGGTCTGCGTCTTCTTTAAGTAAGGATTAGTGTAGATTTCTGCAGCCAATTGAGGCATAATTTACCTACACTGTATGTTGTTACTACCCCCGGATGTTGTCTTTGGACATATCTTGGATCTGGCCTATGAATATTAAAGCCCTGAGTTTTATTCAGGAATCTTTCCTGACAGTTGTTCGTGTCTGTGGGCCAGATCAACCATTTTTTCCAATCAGGATTAGATCTGTTGAGTTGTAGTATATTGTCAACTGTAACCGCTGCCTGTGTATTGTTATCACTTGTAGGTGTAGGTACAGAAGGATTTTTCATCTCTTTGATCTTGGCTAATCCAAGACAAGACGTTTGTTGGACAGTTTCATTCAAAAACATTATTTGTTCAGGGATCATACAGGCTCTAAATAAAGCTTCTATCCCATGCACTTGCCATTCTTTAGTACCCCAGACAGTTTTTGTGTCTATTGTGTCTTTCCATAAGTCGAAACCCTGTCTAGACAGTCGGGCAATAAATTTTGCAGAATAAATCTGTTTTGTATTTGTTAACATAATTTTCAGTTCTGTTTTGTTTACATTTTTATAGTAAAACGTTTCTGGATCAGATGTATTATATCCTGAAAAATATGGAAACTTGTTAGCAAATGTTTTTGAACTACCGTGTGGTGGTGTAGGACAATGCTCCCATTGGTTAAAGATATACACATTTCTAGGGTATGCAGATTTATGCAAATAATGATGACCATAGTGGTTATAGCAATACAGCTTTTCATAGTCTGATGAACCCTCTAAATATTCATTTTTAGAAAATGCAGCAGATTTTTCTAGGTCAAACATTATGTCATTAACAGTCTCAAAGTCCCAATCATCAGAGTAGGCACTGGACGAAATGAGATCACTTAGTGAAATTTTAAACAAATGTGGAATGTTCAATTGCTCCGTCGGACCGAAGATATCAAAATCTGTTTTGTCCCACACTATACCATCCTGTATAGGAACAGCTGTGATGTTCACTGTTGACAAGTCTCTTGCTTCACGATGGGAAGATTTATGAGGTTTCAAAAGTAAGTTCACGTCTTTTCCTTCAGTGTTCACATGGATGTGTCTGCCACTTATAAGCACGCTCACAGTTGTAACCAAAGCTAGCCAGAGCAGGAAAACAAAAAATCCAGATGTAATCCAGAGTTCAATCCATGGAGAAACCAAATAAGTCTTTTTCAGAAAGCGAAGAAAGTCTTGTACTTGCTGCTTGAATTTCAATGATGCTGGCGTCGTTTCAGGTTCACTCGGATCTTCTGAGAACGTATCAAAGTTAATGAAATAGCCAGAAGCAGTTCTGTCAATTGTTGGAATTGCATCAGGATTTGTAGAAATCGCTGGAACCAGTTGATCACTTGCTACGTTGGTGTAGACAGGTGTATTTGGACAAACTGTTACTTGAGTTTCAAGAGGGATGAGTTCCATAGCATTGTTGCTCAGTCCTTCATCTGTTACTGCTGAATTCTCGATGGTTATCAGTCTTTCAGTCTGAACCTCTTGGATAGTAGCGAGAGGAGTGCGTCTGCTACTTGGTCGGAGTCCACGAGGCCTACTATTTAGTATTGGCCACATACTGTGGTTTGATGAGGTCGATGGACACAAATCTTTTCTCCTTTCTTCCAGCAAGGGGCGGCAGAAGTACTGTTCTTGTTCCTTGAACTGCTAGGACAGGTACTGGTTGTCTGTAAGAAGGTCCAAATTCCTTCTTGTCTGCAATTTATTCTCTGACTAGATCCCCAATTTTTGGAATCCAGACAGGCCTTGCTGGGACCACCGGTTTTTCCCCAGTGGTGGTTGGCTGTAGGAATATGTTGCTTTGTTTCGTTCTTAACTCATTCAGTTCCTGTCAAACAGCCAAACGATCTTTGATATCAAATGTTTTATTTTCCACCACTGTGCCTACGTCATCGAGATCTGGTACCCACATTCTTGTCCCAAATAGGACCTCATATGGAGTGACCCCCCCTAGAGAACTTCTTGGCAGGTTGTCCAATGAGCGTTGGACCCCATAAAGATGTTTGACCCACCCATCACCCGAACCTAATACCCTAGCTGTTATAGACTGCTTTATGTCCCGGTTTTTCCTTTCCACAACCGAATTTCCCTCAGGATGGAATGGAGAGGAGTACCGCAATGCAACGCCCAGACTGGCCATGGCTTCTTTGTAAACCCGAGAGCTAAACGCAGGGCCCTGGTCAGAATGTAGCGTGCCTATTGCGTATGTGCCGATAAAGACTCGCAAATCTTTTATAACAGTTCGAGCGTCAGCCGAGCGCTGAGGCCATATCCAGAGGAACCTTGATTTAGAATTCGTGGGATTGCACTTGTCCACGAGGACGCCTGTGCATAGATAGTCTAATGCTGTCTAATAATGGTGTCTGTGCAGGGCAGCTACATTCGTAGCATGGTGTCTGGTGGCTTTCTCGCTGTATTTTACAGTCTATGCAGTTATTGATGAATATGTGTATTTCTGTATTCATACCAGGCCACCAATACATCTCTTTTAATGTCAATATTGTTTTAGAGATCCCTTGATGTGACAGACCCTCCCCCAGATGTGTTTCATAAATCAAAGCTGCTCTACGTTCCATGTTTGGAATTACCCTATCCCCCACTCCAGGGATTCGAGCAAAAGGAACGTTGTTCGCATCAATTACATAAGAGTACTTGAGTGGAAACTTTTTTGGTAACGCTGCACCACTGCCTTTGCTTGTAGCATTGACAGCCAACATTATCTCACTGTCTATTTTTGTTTTTGAACGAGTGATCGCAGCTACGGAATCCGTCTGAACAGCCCCCTTTGCAGCTTAGTCAGCCAATGAATTCCCTGCAACGTGAACGCCATCACGTTGATGACTCAGTGTGTGTATCACGTGAGCCTTTGGTAGTTCGTTTTTCAACTGAACTACTTGTTCCCAAAGCGTTTTCTGCTTTATTGTGCCACCTTTTGCATCTTTGAACCCGTTTTCAAGCCAATTTTGTATATATTCATTATACGACTGCACACAGTAAAAAGAATCGCACACGATTAGTGTGGGGAATTTGCGATCTGTACTTTCAAGTGCCAGTTTGAATGCTTGTAGTTCAGCTCGCTGAGCTGTACAATCTCCTAGAGATTGAGTTTTTGTGACCATAGGTCTGAAGATGCCATCTCGCATGCGACCTTTAACGATTGCACACGCTGCACTGTAAGCTTGCTTACCCCCTGTTGCGGGTTGTGCAGATCCGTCAGTGTAAATTATGAATTCGTACTGATTGAGAGGCAGAATTTCAGTGGGCAGAGGACATTGTTGTTCATATTGCAGGAACTCTTGTGTTTTTAGATCAGGATCATAAACATATTCAACATCTGTTGCAGCAAGAGAATTAACCCATTGTATCCATCTTGGATGTAATGCTTTAGCATTTGGAATGCTTGCTTTTGTGACCGCTTCTAATGCAGGTACTGGGGTGACGACAATAATGTGTTTCCCTTGTGCTAGGGCTCTTTCTTTTGCTACTGCAGTTTGAACTGCTGTCAGAATTTTTTCAGTTGAACTGAAGCGCATTTCCGCTTGTGTGTACAAATGAGATTTGTATGCAATTGGTATTTTCTCACCCTCATTGAAGGTTAAGTATGTGAATCCGCATTGACCCGAAATTATTCGGATCACCAAATTGCGTTGACTTACGCGTGTTTGTAAGTGATTTGTTGCTAACATGTTAGCCTGTATTGAACGCAAGATTTCAGTGTGTTCTTGTGTCCAATTTTTGATTGAAAAATCAGGTTTGATTAATGCGTAGAGAGGTTTAACCCTTTCTGCGTAGTTTAGAATGTAAGTTCTACCAAAGTTTAGGAAACCCAGGATAGATTGTAAGTTTTTTTGCGTTTTTGGAGGTTGGAGCAGCGCACATTTCTCTAGAAAGTTAGCTGCCAAGCTCTTGCCTTCACTTGAAAGCTCATATCCCAGAAATAGGACATTGAGATGGCGAATTCGGGATTTTTTAAAGTTGAACTTGTAGCCCTCAGAGGCGAAGCCCAATATAATGGTGCTCACCCTGTTCAAGTGTTTGTCCAGGTCATCGTCTGTCAGATAGATGTCATCTACATAGGACAATGCCTCATTGTCATAAATTTGTAGTAACTCTGTTACCCTCGCTGAGAATAAACCTGGGCTATTCTTGAACCCTTGTGGGAGTCGACAAAAGTGACACTGGGTCCCCATTATGGAGAATGCTGTTAAGTACCTGCTTTCAGGTGCTATGTTTTGACAAAAGAAACCATTTGAGATATCTAATGTAGTTTTATATTTTTTACGCACAATGTTATTCATTAATGCTGTGCTATGTGCATTTTGCACTGCAAATGTTTTACAACAAGTGTTTAAGTGTCTGTAATCCAAAACTAGACGATAGGCATTGTCTGGTTTGGAGACAGGAAACAAAGGATTGTTCATTGAGGAGGTGCATGTTTCAATCACCCCTTGGTATTCAAGTTGATCTAAGATCTCCCTGACCTGTTTTTTAGCTTCTTGCTTTATTGGGTACTGCCTTTGTGCAGTTGGTTCATGTTTCAGATGTATTTTATGGTGAGGTGAGTCCTCATCCCATCCTACATGATTTTTATATAATGCTGGGGCCTGGGCTACTGCCCATTTCCTGGCATATTTATATTTTTGGTGAATTGGAATTTGGTTGGAGAAGGCAGGCATAATAATGTCCTCGCCGTGTGGGCATTCCCTGACAAACTGTGGTGGCCAGTCTTTTTCTGCTAGAAGTATGTCATAGCCCCTTGAAAGTTTTTCCCAAAAGAGTGCTTTTACCTGTCTAGGTTTGTCTCCCTCCATCCGGAGTGTTATTTCATATAACTTTTGTGGAGTACTAACCCTGGTGTCTACAGTCTCAACTGTAATGTACTCATTCAAGTCCACTATCTCCAGAAGTTCCTTCAGGTTCTGGCGAGCTATTGTGACTTCTGCTGCACTGTCCAGCATTGTCTGAGCCCATTCTCCGTTCTTGAGTTGTGTTCTCAGTATTCTCGGCATGTCTGATTTTTAGACCTGCTACTTTCTTTTTGGAGAATTGAGGTTTTGTTTTATTTTTTGGAGCGTGTTTATCTTCTTTGGACTTCACGCGTTCTTCTCTATGTTCTGTCCGTCCTCTTCTTTCCGAAGTCTGTGATGAGATCTGAAAGGGACGAGAGGAACGTGTACCAGTATCTTGATACCTGTCAGGTTTTCTCAAATTATCCCTATTCCTGAGGTTATACCTCCTTTCAGAGGGCTCCTTTTGAGGAGACCTACCCCGGGATTGAGAACGATTCTCGATTGAGTTTTGTTTATTAGTTTCCCACTTCTTTTTAGAAGATGTAGGAGTCTGTTTATTAGAGACCTTTTCAGGATTTTCAGATAGTTTTGGCTTCACTGGTTTTCCACCCAAACTATCTCTGCCTAATTCTGCATAAGATTGTTCAATTATTCTGGGTAGTTCAGTTTGATGTTCTGTAACATCGAATTCCCTTAATCGTTGGCGGATCGCCACTGCTGCTGCCTCCCCTTTAATATTAGATAATATTATTGTTGAGACCTGGTCGAAATTTTTCAGTAATTTCATACCTAAATTCAGAGCAAGCTTCGCCCCGTATTCGTTTTGAATTTGTTTCAGGACATCAGGTATTACCGCAATTGATGGAATACCATGTGTTTTAGTATAGATGGCAGCAAAGACTGAGCCCCAAGTGGTGCAGTCTTCCAGTTGTGGTGTGATCCCCATTGGTAAACTGATTGTTAGGATTCTGTGTTTTTCAAACGGGCTAGTATTTGGAAATACTGCTTCGATTTGAGTAATTTTTTGAGCTATCCAGAACGGAATTTGCTCACGTTTTGTGGGCATTTTACCCATGACTGCGTAAAGAGTCTGTGGTGTAATTTTTAGTGTATTCCCCTGTTGAGGAGTTTGATTTGGAAGTGTCAATGGTTGTTGGACTGTGAAAGTCCGCATGACATATTGGACCAATTGTCTGTATATTTTTATTATTTCTTGTAGTTGAACAAGTAGTTCCTCGTCTGACATTTCTTCAATGTCAGGATGAGGTGTATAGCCGGCTAAAATCGGCCATGTTGCTCCTGGTCTACCTAGTGGACCGAGCCTGGTAATGTTTCTGTGATGTTTTAGGGCGCCTTTAAACCAGAGCTGATGCTCCTGGTATGTTAATGGAATTTCAATATCCTCGAAAGGAATATATTCCTCTGGTGGATCATCTTCTTTGTAGAAGTGAAACGTGTGTGTTACTGTATTTGATTCAGGAAATATTACCCATGAATAGAATACCTCTGTCTGAAAGGATTCGTGTGCCTCTATCACGAAAACTGCTCTACCGCCTCTTGGTGGTAGACCGTGTTTTATAAGTTTTAGAGTTATGGCTCTTCTTAAGTTTTGAGGGATGTCTATAACACCCTCCTCGGTTTCAATAAAACCTGTGATATTATAAGCTGTTGTAGCTGGCTGATCCGCAACACCACCGTTTCCGGTCTCAGGCATTTTGTTTTTGAAAAAATGTAGAACAAGTTGCAAGGAAACAAAAGATAAGGTCACAATATTTTGGAACACTGTATCCTTCAACGTTGAGCAAACCAAACAGCTAATATATAGGGTGTTTTCCCTATGTTGCTGTGGCGGATACTTAACCCTGCCCACTCCAGATGTCTTTTGGAGAATATGGGTAGGGGTCTCTGAGAGAAAAAGCACAGCTGAGTTACTCCGTATCTAGCGTTAAATTACCGCCTTACCAAACCGTTGGGCGCCATGTAGTGTAGCTCCTATTTCCCTAATAGGCTCTGCGCATTGGAATAATATCCCCTATAGGTTTGACATAGGACTAAGGTCAGTATGTCCCTATCGAGTATATTAAACTTAATTACTTGTGCCAGCTAGCTCAGAGGCCACTAGAAACTCCTTGGATAACAAGAAGGAGTAGTTTCTGGCAGCCGCAAAACATGACAACTTTGTTTCCCTTTAGAATCAGAATGTGTCCCAGAGTCGGGGAAACAATAGATAACCGTTTCACTCAGCTCAATTGTGCATGCTTAGTTTTCCTCAAAGTTACACAGAAAGAATAGACGGGCGTTTCAATAAAAGATTTATTGAACAGTCTTGTTTCTCGTGTAAGTTATATGTGCTGTTATGATCACAAGACAGTATGCAAGATAAATAATGTACAGTGTAAGCAGTAGAAATAAATAGTACTGCGATAGCATTATCTTTAGTAGATATTCATTTACATAAATAACACAGACTAAAAATGCGAGTACTCGTACGATGCGTTTCTAAACTAGTTCTACCCCAATGTACCTAACCTAACCTGGGTGTAGGGAGAGGTATGAAGTAGGTGAAGTATTCCTTACTACGGTATACTAAGAGTATGTTACGCCTAGTATGCCTAGTATGCCTAGTATGCCAAGTATGCCAAGTATGCCAAGAGTCCCTCTAGGTTCTAGTCAGCTCCATACCTTAAGAATGAGAGAGGTGGGAATCTCTTGCCAGACTCGAACTCCAACACCCTGCAAGGGAAGTCAGATCACTGGAAGCTGGACTCTCTGCGTGCAGGGATGACAGCGTCTTCTCAGTGCGTCAGGCCGGGAAACGGGCTCCTCTGAAGTCGAGGTCTCCTCTAGTTTACAAGGGCTAGGGAAGGTATATTTATACCTGAGAGGTACCTCAGAATGTTAGCATTGACGTGAATCGGACAGCGGAAGACGTCATGATTGAACCCCTAAGGTATAATGGTTCATGCATAATAAATGAGTCCTTGAAGAAATCAATAGTCCTGTGCTAGGGAAACTCCCGAAGCCTAAGGGTCTGTTCTTCAAGAACTCGTTGTGACGTTAGGGTGGACGGATGTCGGAGACCATGCCTGTATTTGGAGTGCATGGTTTAATGCCTAAATAAGGACTGGGATTTTATGCCTATATAAGGGCAGGTCGAATTGTGCCTATATAAGGACATGATACAGGAAAGCCAGTGTATGGACACCCTAAGAGGAATACAACAATACCTGTTAGCATTCCGGTTTGTCCAAGTGCAATACACTGTACCAGATTACGTTTGTGACTATACGGATGCTTGACCATTGTCACCATTTATCCAACAGGTTTCTGAATACTGACTTTCGGAATATGGAATTGTATGGGGGAGTTCCCGCAGCATATGCAGTTAATTGAATCCACACGTTGCCCTGATGAAGTTCCCCGTTGGGAATGGAACGCGTTGGCTGAGCTTTTCGTATTGTTGATTTATGTATTTGTAATAAAGAACTGTTTTTACACTACTGTTGACTACTGGACTTCATGACCTGGCGCACCCCCATTTCAGTGACTACAATCTTGGATCTGGAGCACAGAGGCGTCAGGTGACGGCTGGCGTTGGGGTTGGTTGCGCAGGAACACTACGAATTGGGACTAGCTTGTGGTGCGGATACAGGGGCCCACCGTTGCTTTAGTGGACATGCATCCAAAACATGGGTGAGGAAGTTTGATAGGGCTGGCTGTGAGACTCCTCCGACTCTGGCAGTTGTTGGTTGGAAGGTACCAGAGGCCAACAGGTGCAGCACAGCCAGCAGCTTTGTCTGCGGAGGGATGTTGGTTGTCCGCTGTGTTGGTACCGTCAGCCTATGGGCAATGTGGGTCAGGATGCGGAGGATGGTTGTCCTTTTGAGCCTGTAGTGGGCAATGGCATCCTCTGGCGTTGAGTGTCTGAGGCTGGTGCATTTTAGGAACGTCCGCTGTCTTGTTCTGCGCTGCCTAGGTGGTAGTCCGGGGGGTAGTCCGGGGGGGTCCTGGGGGTGGTGGCGGTGGGTGTTGTGGCCCTCTTGGGTCTCCGAGCTGCATGATCATTGGCTCCATGGCATCTGTTGGTCTTCAGATGTGGCTCTGGGCTGGGCTCCCTTTCATGCTGCAGGTTCTCGTCCTGCTTAACACCAGTAAAAGGCAGGTGTTAAATCCCTGCTGCTAACGCGCCTTATCGCCTGTTTTTGGATCGCTTCGCCGATCTGGCTGGTCGTTGAGAATATCGCGAAGTGGTTTTTTCGTGTGTTTTTTCACGGGAACGCCTACTCTGCATATCATTAGCGTTAGTTGTCGCTCTCATCCGTGGCGATGTTTTTTGCGGCAGCTATCGCTGGAAAACTGGCGATATCGGCAGTTTGCACCAGCTTGGGTATAGGGCGATAAATCTATTGCCACTTTTGCGGCGCTAAAGTGCCGATAAATCGGCGATAAGTCCTTGAGAATATGCCCCATAGATTCCTCTGTCTGCGTTATGGAAATATCTAAAAATATACTAACTGGATTGCTTAAAGAGCTGAGCACATTTCCAATTATTTGTGTGTAAACGATAACTCACCAGTTCCCTATTGTTTGAAAGAGACAGAGAAATACAAGTCATTTCAGCGCTGCATTTATAGATCTGAAAATCTGCGCTGTTTCTTTTTAAGAGACTGCATTAAGACATTAGTGGATATATATGATGGGCATTTCTCTGCTTCCAAGTCAAAAGAAAAATAGCGAGCCTGTCTGCGGGTCTTTTTTCCTGCTCTCTCCTCAACAAAACAAGAGGATGCTCTTTGCCTCACACTCTTCCTAAAAAAATGAATAAACGTATTCCCATAAATCTCCAAAGCGAAGGCGACTCTTTGTTTACAAAATACCCATCACAGTTTTAACATCACAGAGGATTCTGGCCAGCAGGGCTCACCTGATGTGGAATGCTTTGATGCCTGTGAACTCTGATCTTGTATTTGAGTGCATTGATTGATCCAGAGGTCAGAAGGTCGGGAAGGGGGCATGACCTCTCCAACCCTCATCCCTCCCCGCTCTTTGAGTCCAAACCACGTTATGTGTATCACCCCTTCCCTTCTGCAGTAGTTCTTTCAATTTGTTTTCATTGGGGTTTTTTGTGCATCTCTTTTCTTTGTTTCCCTATTTCTTTTCACATTTTAGTTGACGTATATCTATGATCTCCCTTCCCATTTTTCGTTTTTTTTGTTCTCTTTTCTTTTTTCCTTTATGATAAGCAATGGAAATGGATCCCATTTTCTAGGTCACAATTTACAGTGTTCCCCCTCCTCTTGTTTTGCACTCACAATAACAGCGTTGACGTCAAAGAGCCTTTAGACAAGAGGCAATCTATTCACTAAATAGTAATTACTGATTGCACTTCTCTTTTGAGTCCAGCCCTGATGTCCGACAAAAGGAGATTATGCAGGATTGTGTTACATCAATACGTGATTAAGAGGCTGTCTCTTAAGGAATATATTGTCTACTACAGGCACAGTCAAGACAGAGTGTTTGCCCTTTTCTTGATGCTCATGAATATGTTAGTCCAAGCTGAGCAAAAGAATTTAAAAGTTATTGAGTCTCCATCTAATCTGATTACCATGTTCTTCTCTCCAAATATTAATTTAGAAACTACTTTTTTCCCAGCGTGGCGCATTCACTGCCAGGAGTGCCCTCATCCTTGACTCTCACAATTCTCCGCATTGGTTCCTCCGGATCTGAGCTGAAGCCAAGTGTTCAAAAGGCTCAGGCAAAGCACACATTGTATAACCACAAAAAGATATGGCGATCACCGCATAATCCCTGGAGTGGAATGTCTTTGATGGGAAGGATCTGTGGTGATACCTCCCACTCTCTTTTTTGTGATACATATATCCAAACATTGTCCCTCTTCCTACGTCATAAAGGAGCTATCTGGTGAATGATGTCACAGCAGACCTCACAACCCAAACTGACAATAACAAAGCAACGTTCTAGAACACCTATTGCTGGTTAGTGATTATTGGAGTTTCATGGTTTGACTAAAATGTGCAAATAATATTGGTTGGTCTGCATTTAAATTAACACATGTACATTGATATAGAGTTATTGCAATTGAAACAAAATCATTATGACACGTTTTAATGCGTTTTTCAAGCTTAGAATAACTAGGCCTCAGTTAGGCTTCGATGCCAGCATGTCTAAAATGGATGCCACATCATGATGTTCATTCTGTTTATATATCTTATTCGACACTACATGCAGCAAGATGTGCACTGTTTATTTTGCATGACACTGCTTTCAAAGAATTCGCTGGAGGAATCCTATTGGAACATTTTCAAGATTGTTCCTGCTAGCCCAGTGTATTGTATTCATGATTGTTTCGGTTGTTTTGTAACTCATCTGTTCTATCACCTTCGGACAATATTAGGTCAGAAGGGGATGAATCAATATTCATGTAGTGGGCTAGTACTAAAGTGTAAGGGATATGTGACGTTTTAAAATGAGAGATTGTGATTCGTTAGAACAATGATCATACCATGCTGACTTTGCAGTTCTCATCATTTTAAACAAAGGGAGGGAAATCAAGGGCGTTATTTTCTTAGGTCCAGCATACATGCCCAACATAATATCTCTACAAAAAAAGTATGCGGTTCCTAATATTAACAGCAGGTGGTTATCAAGGGCTCCACACAATGGTATAGAGCGAGACTTTGGAGGAGAATCTCCTCCTGTTGGAAAAAGACCCTCACACACCCAGCCAGCTAGGTGTCTTGCTTCATCATCGGGTCTGCTCCTTATCGGGTTGGCGCTGCAATACCCGATCGGCGCCCGAGATGGGGCCTTCTTGGCGGAGATCTTTATTCCTTATGCCATAGGGTGTAGTGCTTGTGAGGGCCCTAAAGGTAGTGTAGGTGCTAATGATAGGTGAATAAATGTAGTCTAAAATAGGGAAAGGTGGTCCACTCAGAATAATTTTAATGAAACGTGGCCATCACCCTAATTAAAAATGAAGAGGCGTATCTGACTCTAAATTGATGAGATTATACGCTTATAATGTCGGTCAACATGTTTCTTGCCTTTATTCTTAATAGATGGCAATTCCTCAGGACCAAAAAATAGGATCTACCTACACTTTTCGGTGGTGGTCTAAAACTACAGAAGGTGAAGTAATAACCACTCGTACAGCACCCTCAAAAGTGATACCTGTAGATCTAGAAACCAACCTGCAAAGAAACAGAGTAATGAACATAAATTTAGTCATATTAAAAATATTCAGGTAATTCAAGGACCCTGTGCCTCAATCAAGAACCATCGTGCAGCAAAAGCATGCCGAACACAGGTGACTGATGGCATGCGAAAAGTCTGAACTACATTTGGTGAGGAAGAAGTAACAACATATTAAAAAATGGCAGCTAAATGAGCATCGTTTTATAACTTACCCAAATTGGGTCAAAGATGCACGGCATCAAAACCGGCTGGCGAGGACACTAAGGTGTAGTGTCCTGAGGGAATTAAAAACAGAGAACAATTGCTAGGAGATTAAACAGCCAGAAACAGAGACCTGTAGGTATATCAAGCAAGGAAGATGAAGAAGAGACAACATGACAATAACCAGTCGTATCGCAATCATGTCCATCAATGTCAGTCTATCAGGCGAACAACTCAGCCCTTCAATGTCAATTGGAGAGACAAAGGGCGTGGATTTACCAGTCTGCGCCTCCCGGTGTTGATACCTCCGCTGAGTCAGGTCAGCGAAAAAAGCGCACCCGGTGCCTGTCATGGTAAAAAAGCCGACGTTCCTCTGGTATCAACCACAAAAGAGAAATATCAGCTCAAAATGTGGAAGGTCCCTAAAAAAGAACTCACCAACATCCTTCCGTTTAAGGGGGTAGTGAAACCGGCATGTTGGTAAGCGTCAAATTCGAAGAATCCCCACACAAGAGCTAAATAACTTACTGAAAGGACTTAGTAGTACCCTTCAAGCCAACCATTGAGAAACCATGAGGGACACACAGGGGGCTCATTGTTTTGTTACTTACTCGTCCAGATGAGTCCGATCGGAAATGCTCCTACCCCTTGCTCAGCCGGTCCGGGAGTAACGAACAGTGTAAGCATCCCAAGGAAATACCAGCGGCCGGCGGGGCTTGGAGGCGGAACTTCCGGTACTTCCTTGAAACAGTGTAACGACTCGAGCGCTAACCCTGTTTAGGGCGCCATGTTGGATTTCCTCCAACTTATGCGAGACAACCACTCCATGCAGTAAACAGGAATGAAGGTATTGCTACAAATGAAGGACGTAGGTCCAGCCTTACTAGTGTGTTTCATGGAAGATCCAAGTAATAACTAGATAAGGTAGATAGGAGGGGGCTCTTCCTCATTGGAATCGATAATTATGTGATGCTAACTATTTAAAGGAATATGTAAGGCACAACATTCGGTATCAAGTAGGAGTACGGGGAGTTCGAGAAAATGACAAGGGAGCAAAATTACTGAATCAAGTGCAGGAATACAAGAGCCCAAGGTGGTAATTAGGTTAATTGGCTCCAGGGAATATCCTCATTAAGCCCTCCTTTATCAGTGGCTAGTCGAAGGACCCAACGTTGTTCTAACCGGAACAATGATTTAGTAGGCATCCCTGGGTGGGTCTCTAATACGGCCCAATTGAATGAGTCAGGGGATGTTGCACTTGTTCGAAGTGACAGGTCATTTTGGTGTTAGTTTTATGGCATCTGAAATTGCTTCGATGTTCCATTATCCGGACTTTGACTGGTCTCGAAGTCATTCCTATGTAAAGAAGACCACATGGGCAGTCCAGTATATAGATACAATTAGGTGTGTTGCAATTAGTGTGTGCAGTCATACTCCACCTAACTCCGTTAGGGAACTTAAATTCTTTGGTAACCTTAGTTTGCGGGCACGCCGAGCATGACCCACAAGGGTAATGACCCTTGACAGGCGGTAAGTCCCAAAGTGTCCTTTGTGTATTGCCCTGTTGTTTCTTAGGTCTAGTGTGTATCAACATGTCCTTGAGGTTACTAGTTCGTTTAAAGGCGAACCTAGGTTTGGGAAGCTTCAGAGTTCCTGTGTTGAGGATGTTCCAATGTTTACAAATGATATTTCTAACTCGATTCGAGTCAGGGGTGTATGTCGTTACACAGGTCATGACCTTATCAGGTTCTCTAGTTCTGACCTCCAAAAGGCTCTCACGGTTATTGTGCTGTGCCCTTTTATATGCACGATCGATAACCTGTAAGGGGTATTCTCTTTGAAGTAGGTCTGTCTTTAGCGTGTTAGACTCATTCTTGTAGTCAGTGAGTGTACTGCAATTCCGTCTGATGCGTAGGAATTGCCCAAAGGGTAAGTTTTGTCGGAGAGCCCTTGGATGATGACTACTGAAACGTAGGAGACTATTCCTGTCGGTTGGTTTTCGGTATAGAGTGGTCGAAATCTTGTCACCCTCTAATTTAATCAATAGGTCAAGAAATGGAATCTCTGTTTCTGAGATGATGTTAGTGAATTTTAAATAGGGGTTCAATGTGTTGATCCAAATGCAGAATTCATCGCATTTGGTGCGTTCTCCCTTCCATAGAATCAGGATATCATCAATGAACCTCTTCCATAATAACACATTGGAAAAATACGGATTCCTGGGATTGTGGATCTCTCTCTCCTCAAATGCTGCCATATACATACAGGCTAAACTAGGCGCGAATGTACTGCCCATAGAAGTGCCCTGTGTCTGGTGGTAAAGCTGAGTATTATATTCAAAGAAATTCTCTGTGAGTGCTAAGGTGGCGCATTCCAGTACAAAAGTCACTGGAGTAGGTGAATCCCAATCACTGTGAATAAGGGCGTCTTCAATAACATCAAGGGTTGCCCTTTGTGGGATATTAGTATAAAGGGCCACTACATCCAGGGTGACCAAGAGATCTACTACTTCTGGATGTTGGGTCCCCTCGATTAAACGTAAGACGTCTGTGGTGTCCCTGATGAAAGAGGGGGTGGCTCTAACCAGTGGTTGTATGAAATGATCCACAAACTTGGAGAGGGGTTCCAGGATGGACCCGATCCCTGACACGATGGGTCGTCCAGGAACAGGGGTGATACTCTTATGGATCTTGGGTAGACAGTAAAAATAAGGGGTCTTGGGGTCCTTCGTTATTAGAAATTCTGCTTCCTTCTTAGTAATCCAACCCTCTGTTTCAGCAGAAAAGACCATAGAGGATATAATTCTACTCAACCTAGGAGTAGGGTCTTCCCTAATCGGTGTGTAGTATACCCTATCGCTGAGTTGTCTGCGACATTCATTGTCGTAGTCCAGTGTGGACATGATCACCGTAGCTCCACCTTTGTCAGCCTGTTTGATAATGATATTTACATCATTCACCAGGTCTGAGATGGCAGTGGTTTCAATAGAAGACAAATTATGATAAGGAGCAGGAGTAGATGTACTGTTCAGATCTTTCAACACTGCTTGCTCAAATGTTAACACCTCGTTGGGAACCATGCTGCTATTAGGTGTGAAAGTGGATGGTCTGTGTAAACCAGAATCGCCCGTTATTAGTGGCGGTTGATCATGAAAAAGGCTTGTAGGCGGATTTTACGAAAAAAACCTTGTATTTCACATATGTTACGAAATTGATCATTTCGAGGTGTGGGGACAAAACCCAGACCTTTTTGGAGAACCTTGACCTCAATCGGTGAAAGGACCCTGGGTGAGAGGTTAATGATCAATGTGTCCTCCCCCTTGTCTGACTCCTGGTTTCTACTGCTCGTCTTGATTGTTGTGGCAAATCCTTCCATTGTACTCTTTTTGGACCTCTTCTGCGCCCTCTTCCTCTGCCCCAGCCTCTGTCTAGAAAAGGTGGCTCTGCCCCATGTTGGAAAAAAGGCGGAGGGCCTTGTTGGTACATAGGATATTGCCAGTATGGAGGCCCCTGATATGGTGGTATATGGAAAGGAGGATAATTTGGCTGATGGAAAACTCTTGTTTTCTTGTTATTCCAGCTCCCAGTGCTGGAATCACTATTAGATGAGGAACCCCTCCGTGAAGAGTTGGAACCTTCATCAGAAGAGTAACTAGTAGCTGTTGCAGTATAATCTGCCTTGAGATAGGGATAGATCTTCTCAACAGAGAATTTCTGAATATCTTTCTGGAGTTTTGAAATTTTCTGTTTCATTAAATATTCCCTATTCTCTGCAATCTCAGCATTGATCTCTGCTAGCTTGCTCTTGTATGCAGCTGTCTGGACAATAACCTTAATCGCACCCTCTGCTGTTTGTATTCTTATCAGTAGGGTGTCTGCAATTCTCTTGGCCGTATTGATTATAAGGATCAACCAGTCCCTAGTACAATTCCATGCTACTAGGGACCATTCTTTCTTAAAGACAGGATCCTCCAGAAACAACCGTGGAAAATTATTAACAATCAAGCCGTTAGGGGCTATATTAGCCCTAAGGTACTCTGTCATCATCGCTCCATGCAGAGTCACCTTCAGCCATTCATGTTTCATGTTAATTAACGAAGTCCAATCTTCTGACTGGCTGCTGGAGGCAATATTGCCATCTGACCCCAGAAGTGATGGTGCTCTCAAAATCTCAGCTGCAGCTTCATCACCAAAGCTCAATCCCTGATAGTCCTCCATACTACTTGTAGGGGTTTCTAGTGGGGATATTTAAAGTGAAGATGGAGAGTCAAAACCCCTCATCTCAAAAGATGGACCAGGAGAACTAATCGTACCTTCCTGGTAACCTATTAATTATATTCCCGCGGGTAAGGAGGCCCGTGCAATCAGTTTAAACAAAGGGAGGGAAATCAAGGGCGTTATTTTCTTAGGTCCAGCATACATGCCCAACATAATATCTCTACAAAAAAAGTATGCGGTTCCTAATATTAACAGCAGGTGGTTATCAAGGGCTCCACACAATGGTATAGAGCGAGACTTTGGAGGAGATATTTCTCTTTTGTGGTTGATACCAGAGGAACGTCGGCTTTTTTACCATGACAGGCACCGGGTGCGCTTTTTTCGCTGACCTGACTCAGCGGAGGTATCAACACCGGGAGGCGCAGACTGGTAAATCCACGCCCTTTGTCTCTCCAATTGACATTGAAGGGCTGAGTTGTTCGCCTGATAGACTGACATTGATGGACATGATTGCGATACGACTGGGTATTGTCATGTTGTCTCTTCTTCATCTTCCTTGCTTGATATACCTACAGGTCTCTGTTTCTGGCTGTTTAATCTCCTAGCAATTGTTCTCTGTTTTTAATTCGCTCAGGACACTACACCTTAGTGTCCTCGCCAGCCGGTTTTGATGCCGTGCATCTTTGACCCAATTTGGGTAAGTTATAAAACGATGCTCATTTAGCTGCCATTTTTTAATATGTTGTTACTTCTTCCTCACCAAATGTAGTTCAGACTTTTCGCATGCCATCAGTCACCTGTGTTCGGCATGCTTTTGCTGCACGATGGTTCTTGATTGAGGCACAGGGTCCTTGAATTACCTGAATATTTTTAATATGACTAAATTTATGTTCATTACTCTGTTTCTTTGCAGGTTGGTTTCTAGATCTACAGGTATCACTTTTGAGGGTGCTGTACGAGTGGTTATTACTTCACCTTCTGTAGTTTTAGACCACCACCGAAAAGTGTAGGTAGATCCTATTTTTTGGTCCTGAGGAATTGCCATCTATTAAGAATAAAGGCAAGAAACATGTTGACCGACATTATAAGCGTATAATCTCATCAATTTAGAGTCAGATACGCCTCTTCATTTTTAATTAGGGTGATGGCCACGTTTCATTAAAATTATTCTGAGTGGACCACCTTTCCCTATTTTAGACTACATTTATTCACCTATCATTAGCACCTACACTACCTTTAGGGCCCTCACATGCACTACACCCTATGGCATAAGGAATAAAGATCTCCGCCAAGAAGGCCCCATCTCGGGCGCCGATCGGGTATTGCAGCGCCAACCCGATAAGGAGCAGACCCGATGATGAAGCAAGACACCTAGCTGGCTGGGTGTGTGAGGGTCTTTTTCCAACAGGAGGAGATTCTCCTCCAAAGTCTCGCTCTATACCATTGTGTGGAGCCCTTGATAACCACCTGCTGTTAATATTAGGAACCGCAGTTCTCATCATTCCCTATGCTGAATTTAGTTATATAAAGCCCTGGTTTGGGGGGGACCATAAGACCTTCCTCAGCCTCTAGGAATGCCATCTGATTTTCTATTATTTTGCTGCACATTAGAGACTTGGACTATTTTTTGATTTTTGCCTTTACTTCTGTATTATTTCGATCACTGAGAGCCTGCCTTCATGGCAATTGACCTTATGATTATTACTACATCTCCATTTTTCTAATTCTGTATTGTGCTTTAATATTTTAATAAACATTCTTGGATTCTCAATTTTTTTTATCTCAAACTCACTTTTTGAGTCATTCTTCTCTAACTGACTTTATTTTAATTCTGTTTTAAATCTTATCTCTAGGGACACATTGCCTCATAGACGTTGAGTTTAACACCATCCTCAATCCCTGTAAACTGGGTGCGCTATTGTTATACAGACTTCCTGGAGGACTGTGCACCCAAAGATGCAGGGCTGGGCTATTATTTTTCCCCTTTAAACCAACAGTGCGGCCTCACAGGTTGTCACTGGATAGTAATTCATCGATATGGTTGTCGTTTTATACCAATGCATGTACAAAATTGGAAAAATCAGCAAAAGCTTGTATTTCCCCCTTTTGAAGTATACATTTAAAGCAACAAATACAAGAAGTTCCTTCAACAATATAAACTATTCCTTCGTGATAATGAAAGAAGAAACAGGATCGCCATGTTAAAAAGAGTACAGAGTATTTTACACAAATTTGCACTTAAAGTACCAGCTTCCTGTTGTTCACCAGTGTTGTGTTTGATCATGTGATGAAAAGGTGAGCTTCCTTGCTAGCGCTGCTCCATGCTAGAGTGCCCTCAGGGTTTTCACACATGAGGTGACATTTGCCAAGAACCATCCTAGTGTCTCAATCACCCTTTTATTATCCCCACAACGAGAGCCCAGCCGTGCATGTGTCTGCCCTGACAAAGCACTCTTACCGCAGATGTGCCGAAACGTAGCGTTCTTACTGAAATATATGATCTAGCACAGGCACTGAATTTGGATGAATTCAAGGTCATTATCCTAAGACTCAGAAAGAGACAAAGATGTTGTCGAGACAGTATCTGCCTTGTCCACCATCCAATGACTGCTCAATTTCCACTGCCACAGACCTCAGGGCCCCTAGAATGGATAGGTTCCTTTGAATGGTATTTGCTGGTGTGGAGTAACTTCTAGGTGTCATGGCATTCCCATCAGAAGCATCTGTACCATTTTCCAAGGGGTACAATGGGATGCTCTTTAGTGCCTAGAACCTGGGCATATTTCGCATGACATTCTTCTTGACCCTGTCTGCTATCATCATGGTTCCATTTCATTCCACCATCTTTGATGGCTGACTCTGATAGCGTGAAAATCTTGCCACCACGATGTCGATCTTTGACCAGAGCACTGTCTTTGATCTAAATGTTCAGCTGACGAGCCCTTCTTCAATTTATGACCTTGCCATTAGACCACCTAAAACATCCTTCAGTTTCCTCAGGTGCAGAGATGCTAGGTGTCCACTTTGGAACTGCGGACAAATTGTGCCGTCCATGTTTTTAACAAAACAGTGTGGATGCTGGACTGTACTTGAAGGATGAATGGGGAAAGTGTTGATACACCTATTCAAAATTAATGTTTCATTCTGCTTCACGCGTTCTCATTGTCTTCTCCCCATACTAGAATGGCCTTGGCTTGAAGCCATTTGGGGGTGATATGTCTGTGTTTGATGTGTAGCTGTCAAAGACAGTTCTTTATTGCTAATAGTTTCTACGGCTTGCAGATTACATTTTCAAAAGTTATATAGTGCAAGTAACAGCAAAAACCAAGAGCCGATGGCTGTGTGAAACAGCCTTTACAACGTGGCTCAAACCACACTGTGCCTTTACAATGCGGTCCGAACCATGAATGCGTCTTTACAACGCATTCCTTTACCACACAAGTTGTTACAACGACTTGCCTTAGGGAAAGCGTTGTTGGACTGATGTTGGATTTTAAGTCCAACACTTTCCCTACCGTTGCATAGACTGGAGTTGGAATAGTAAATTATACTATTCAAAGTCCAGTGCTTTCCCTAAGGCAACGAATGCATTGTAAAGACACATTTGGGGTTCGGACAGCTTTGTATAGGCATAAGTGGTTCCAACATACAACACCTTTTAGAGGTGGTGCAATAATCACCACCTTGCCATGACCATAAAGTCTGACTCTACGCTTCAGTTATGGTGGGTGTGGAAGGTTGTTATGTCCAGCATGTGCCTCTAGGTGCTTAACATTCTAGAACCCGGTTGTATGGTGATATGGGTTCTGGAATGTCCTGCACGCGAGGCGACAGTTGGCCACAGTTGGAGAAACTGTGCAGCAGTGTTAAAAGCTGTGCTGAGCCGCTGCTGCCGTGTACTCGTATCACGAATAAAGCTATATTTGACTTACTTCATCACGCTCCCGATGCTTTTCTTCGAACCGTGACACTGGCGATGAGGATGGGATGTTCATTCTCTGCTGCCTGGCAGAGGTGGCATGTTTACACTGTGTCTTCTTCTAGAATGTCCAGGTTGGGAAGCAAGAGTTTTCCACAAAGGTGTGTCTTTGTCTTCACAGGTAACTGATGGTTCATGTGTCTGGTTCATTAGCCTCCTGGTTATCAATCAGAGGAGGTGGATGGGGGTGCCGTTTATGAAACAATGGGATCAGCAGTTTGTGGTCTTTTTTGCCCTAGTTTGTCTTATAAATATAGGTGACAGCACGATTTGAAGGCAATCATCTCTTTTTCGTTTGGTGAATACTGTATTTCAGTTTCTATCAGTGTCTTGCTGGCAGGGCCGGACTGGGAACCAAAACCGGCCCTGGCAAAGTGCTGAGGACACCCCACCCCCGAGCCTGTGTTTTGCCCCTGCTCACATATCAATGTTCTTGCTGCAACATGGCTCCCAGCACAACTCTTGTCAAAGGCCCTCCTTGCAGTATGTATGGTGCAGGCGCCATGCGGCCAAGGGTTTTGCTGCAGATAGTGCGTGAGCCTCTGCGTGAAATCTGCGCAAAGGTTTGTCTCTCGTGAAGGTTAATCCACTCTTCCATTTTCAGTTGGGGTGAGACGCATACTGTGAGGAATTCTGCATGTATGCATGCTGTCTATATGTCCGGAAATGAGGGCCCGGTCATGCATAAACTGCTTCTCTTCCCTCAAAGAGGGATGCAAAGAAGACCAGAGGATGGCTGATTAGTTTTGACAAGGGCAACTTTGAAACACATGTTGCAGCCCCCAGACTAAGACATGAATGGATCCAGAAGCTCCCCCCCCCACCAGCCCCGATGCTGCTGACCCAGTCAGAGGATTCGTTGAGTTAAGAACAGGCTGTGGACTCCAGTCGTGGGTCAGAACTCAGGTAGGACCCACTAAGCTCTTCATCCTCCAGAGATCATTATAGATGATACCTTTCAGATTGCAATATTAACAAATGAACAAATGCTATTTATAGCACTACTTCAGGCACCAATGAACAGCTCTTGAATTTCTCAAACAAGTTTCTATTACAATATGCATCACATGCTGGTAAGATACCCTGTTGTAGAGGTGCCCCACAGCTTAGGCGCCTGCTAGAGCAGGTATGTGCCTTTCTGTTTCAGATAAAACGTATGTGCCTTTCTGTTTCAGATAAAACAAGTCTGCAACATTTATGCATGTAAATTCAGTTTTAATACTGGGTAAAGGAGTAACTAACCAGGTGTACTGTTCGTGGTCACTAGATGATCATGAATGCTGTATCATTCGTATAACAAAGAGAACAGACAGCATTACAACTCTCTTGCTAATCATACTTCCTTTAATCACTGTTCGCTAATCGAGCAAAATTCCAGAAGTCTTATGAAAAGACAAAATCTAAAAGGTAAACCGTGGAACCGATAGGTGATTGTCTATTATTCAAACATTCATTCATAAATTAATTAGCTCATCCATCCTTGTGCTCCCAATTAGGAGTGCATTCTGTAATTCACTCATGCACTCACATGTGTATCCAACTTGTTCTCATTTAATTCTTTTTCTTCTGAATATATAATAGGATAAGCAGAACTACACCTACCAGCATTCAAAAGAAAACAAGCACTTGTAATGCCAATAGGTCTAGCTTATAACTGAAAGTGCCTCTTTACTCCCAGGTGAGTTTGAGCACTTAGGGCCAGATTACGAGTTTGGCGGTCCATCGGACTGCCATACCTGTGGTGGAGGTGCGGTGGTGGGTGGCGACCGCCGCACCAGTGGTCCAACCACCATATTATGAGTATGGCGGTCAGACAGGGATCCGCGATACCTTGTGGTGGCACGGCACTGTGAGGCCGCAATATGCTTGGTGGTGCCGCTGCAGCACCGGCTAGCATATTACGAGTTTCCTCATTGCCACCCTATGGGTGGCAGTGAGGAAACTTTGGGGGCCCTTGTAGGGCCCCCTTGTACCTCTGTGCAGGGGAGTGCCTGCAGGGGCGCACGTGTTGTGCCCCCCTCTTTGTGTGCACCTCCAGTTTCTGCACAGAACGAAATGCACAACATTGTGCATTTCAATGCGTGCAGGAATGAGCTTAGGCTCCCCAATTGTGGTGCCTTATGGAAAGGCACTGCTGTGGGAACGCCTAAGGACCGCCGCTGGAGGAAACTCGTAATCTGGTGGGCAGCCGGCGGCGTTGTTTGTCGGTGTCGAAGCGGGGTGGTGGTGTGGCGGCCTGCTCCCACACCGCCAAACTCGTAATCGGGCCTTAAGTCATCACAGATGCTCTCTGTCACTCACTGCGCTCATTCTTCCATTCATTCATGCATTCTTATTCTTACATTCACCCACTTACCAATCCACAGTAAAACACACACAAACTTAACAACTGTATGCAAATTGAATACATTTAAAAGAAGAATAGCGGAATAAAGAAAACATGCTGGTGCCCAAACATGATGGGCGTATATTTACAATAAAAAAATAAAATTAAAATAGTGGCCAGATATCTTGCAATGGTATTGTTCATACTGTATTGTTGTCTTAAAGTTTCAACATGACTGACACATTTAGAAGCAACACGTTGACCATCTCGGAGAAGTAAAACAGTAATACACTATGCACAGTACCATTCCAAGATGGCTAGTCTGTAAACATGGCACCCGGGCATTGATCGTTGAATGGCATTGTACATAGGTTATCATTGTCAGATGCAAGATGGCCAAAATAATGATTCTGAACCTGGCAGTTCAGAGGACTGGGAGCAGAGATAGTCTTGCTTCACTAGCGTAACAAAACTTGAAGGGGGCCCCCTGTAAACTACATTGAGGGCCCCACTGGACTCAGTCAGAAGCTGTCACGCCAGGGTACTGTGCTGAGGGGGCCCCCTGGAGCCCGGGCCTCCCACCGCGGGGGCTGCGGGGGCCTTTGTTACGCCACTGTCTTGATTCCCAAACAAAGGGCAACTTCTCTAAGTAGCCACTGTGCTACCCTGCACAGAACAATATATATAAAAGGTGTGAAGTATCTCCTTACAAGGGTCCCATTTTTAGGGGGAAAGAAACACAATGGGTGAAAACATCCATTGGCAATCCAGTAACTCTTGATTGTAGACCTAGATAGTATCGAAGTAATCAGCGAGGCACCAAACTTCTGATATAAAGAAAGAGAAAAGGGCCAGGCAAATCTAAGGGTAGTTTCTAGAAGAACAATGCAAATGGCATGAAGCAAAAATTAGGCACAAAAAATAGAAGGAAGGGGTGAAGACTGCAACTTTAATTCAGGGAAAAACATGTTTCAACATAACCTCCTCTTGCAATAGTGTTCTTTACATGTGCTTTGAATGGTATTTGAGATCACAGGAACAGCCAAAACTAAAACTTGGATTAAGAATCTCAGATATCCTCCTAAGGACAGACCACCATTTTTAACAAGGTGGCTTAAGGTTCGACCACATCTCTTTCAAGAAACTCTTTGCATTCATTGAACAAAAGAAGCCCATGTTAGACATCATTAATTCTGAGGATTATCATAGTGCAAATCTTTTACCCCCAAGATGTGTCAGAGGGGGTAACCAGCATCAAACCCCTACTGCTATAATCTGTGAGATTCCAAACAACAAAAGACCTGTCTGCAGAATACAATACAATGAAATAACAATGCACATTTAACTGCCTACAGGCTTTAACACATGCTTTTCACAATAAATAAGTCAAGCTCCTGCCTTTATCATAACTTTTCCTAATAAAGAGTACAGGCTTATACTCTCAGTTATTGGCTTGTCACAACAACTAACTCAGTCTTGATTTCCAATAAAGCAAAAGGTGGACAACAAGCACTCTTTTCAGTGGCAACACACAACATCTGTCTAATCAAATGCAGTTTTCAAGGTATTTCAGCATGTGGATGGAAATAGTTCCTCACTCAGTAGCGCTTTTTGCATTTCTTGTCCTGTTGATCACATAAGGTGTGGTAAAAGCAGTATTATCAAGCCATCCCTAAAAACATGGACTGGAAGTGTTACAGGTTCATGGGACTGTCAAACTTTAGCCTATTCAAAAAACTGCATTTTATAGTACTTTTAGTAGTACTACAATGGTACTACTAACATACTACAAAATGCTATCCACAAACCAATGTTCAGCGGTTCTGCTTCTCCAATCTTTTTCTGAACAGAGATCTTCTCACTGTCTGTGGAGTCTCCACACACATAAGTATACGTTTTAGTAATAAATATGGAAGGGACAAGGAAGAGTGGCTGGAAAATTAGGAATACTTACTACAAAAGGAGAGGGGTTAAAATGGGTACTGTGGGTTTAGGGGTGGTTAGGGAGGGGATTTGGGCGGGATGGATGGACATGCACCCACCCACAAAACAGTACGCCGCTATCTTTTCACAAGTTGTCATTCTATAGCTACTAGAGGCAAAAATAACCCAAAACTGTCATAAAGGCACTCCAGATGAGAGTTGGAGTAAGTCCAGCACCATCAATGTCCACACACGAGTACTGCAACACCCTCCCATGGAAAATAATGGAGGTAGAGACTTAAAATAAAACCCCATAGGAAATAATATTAAATCAATTAAATATTTTAAACTGTTTCAAAATATAAAGTAAGTTTTATTCATTGTTAGAAAAAATGAAAATAAAATGTAATTAATAATTTATTCTAACAAAATGTTTTAACCTTTTTAAAATGTAAAAATAAATGAAATTCATTTTTATTAAAACATTGAAATTACTGTTAATTGTATATATCACTTTTAATAAATATAAACATAAAAAGTATATTTTTTTACTCTAGGTGGGCATTTTTTTTTTTTAAACTTCAGAATTTTTATTACATTTAATACACAAAATACTACAATTTTTAATTTACAATTAAGTTCACAGTGCTGTTACATTTCATTATATTATTCTACATTTAAAATAAATATATAAAATTAATTAAAAGTAATATATAACTTAAAAATATTTCATCATTTGTTATTATATTTTAAACTTTTCCCTATTATTCACCTGCCATTGATCTAAGCCCTGTTAGCATAGGTCTCTGCCAAGTGTGGGGAACATCAAATACAATCATAAGTCACTATTTTTACAGTCATATTTGACATCTTTACTGACTGCACCCCCTTCCTTAGGGATCGTGCTGCCATGTAAGTTTACACTTTTGAGTACATTTACACTCGAAAATGGTGAATAGCCTGAAGTAGTATAGTTACTGAAGAGTGGAAGAGAGAAATCTACTCATGTGTAAACTTATTGAATAGGCTCCGAAGAGGTCTGCTCGAATCAGGCATTTCAGTAATCCCTGAGATCAGTGATTGGGAAAGCAAAGCACTGCAAAGTATCCTCACGTGGTTTGGATAACACTGCTGGATGATTGACAACGAATAATTTACTTAATGGTGGTATTTGTTATTGACATCATTTAGGAATGGCAAAAGTACAGCGCTTAGAAATGACAAAAGTAAAAAGTGTGCTATTAAGCACCATGAATAACATCACTGAATTATTATTCCAATTGCTACGGCTAGGATATAGCCAGTGCCTCAGCTCCCTCTTTTTGATGCTGATTTAAGGAGTCATAACAGGTGGCTACATCCTCAGATGTTTGTGAAGTGCCTAGAGGTATATTTACAAGCCCCGTTGTGTCGCTCTTGCACCACACAATGTGGTGGAAGAGTGATGCAACTCAAAAATGAGATTTGTAAAGCCACACGAGGCCACTTTGCGTGGTCTGGAGTGGCTTCATAAATCTAGAGTGAAGCAATGCAGTGCAAACCAGTGTGCTGCCTTACTCTGCACCAGGGAGGCGTTCCATGGGTGTTGCGTGGGTGTTGCCATGAAACATCCATGGATTTTGACGCATTCGTAGATTTACCAGAAATGGTAGACCTGGGAATGCGCCAAAACCCTATGCCTCACAAGGTGAGGCGTAACGAGGAGAAATATATTTATTCCTCCTTGTTTTTTCCTTTGATGCATTCTGCAGCACACATAGAAACAGGAAAATGCCTCAGGGGAATGTTTTTGTGCAGGAAGGTGTCCCTTCCTGCACAAAAACAATCCACCTTACAATGCAGCCACCTTTGTACAAGGGTGCCTTCGTTGGCGTTAGGCAGTCAAAATGGCGCCAGCGCAGTGGAAAAAGGCTGGAACGTCCCATATTCTTTTAAATACCTGCCCTTTCCCTGCGCTACGTGACAATCGTATAAATCTATAAATCTGGCGTTTATCAGTCGCATTAGTGGAAGGTTAATTGGCATTTAAATAAATATGATTTGGAAACGGTGCTCAGCTATAATTGGGCTTATGCTTTCCTGTGGCATTTGCGAGTGGCTGGATTCAAAATTAATAGCGTGAGGTGGGCTGGAGAGAGAGAGAGAGCAAGAGGGACAGCATCCTTGTGGGAGCCGGGTGATAGAGAACACCGTGATGACAAAGAGAGGAAAAAAATGAAATAAAGGTTAGAAAATGGTGTTAGATAAGGACAGAGGAATATTTGAAAGGTGAAAGTGTACGAGACAGTAAGGGAAAGAGAAAGCCTGAAATATACAGATTAGAATGAGAAAAACCAGAGTGATATCGGAGAAAGTCAGTCAGCATATATGTATATATATATATAGTTCCGAAAACGGTGGCAGTGGCAAAGTTAATCATTCAGTTTTATGAACACAAGGACCAGGTTTGATCTTTTTTAAGAGGAGACTAAATGAATGCTGTGTACCCAAATTACATTTGATGTTTTTAACTCACCAGTTTTACTAACGTCAAACGTTTTTGTTATTTTTTAGTGTTAAGAACATCTACTTGGTAGGGGTTTTTTCTCATCAATTTCAGATATTTCTCGAAAAAACAACATAACGTACACAGACGTCAAGAAGTTCCACACTAATGAGGTTTTAACAAATATTTTGTGGGTGAGTGAAATTTGTGTCGAGTCACTAGGGGTTAGAAGCTAAGCAAGGCATGCACTCACGTGCAAAATGTTCACCAATTCCAGCACATTAGGGTTTCAGCGTACTCATGAGAAAAGAAAATGAGTGAGGAATGCGAGAAAAAACTAAGTAATGAATGCGCTTGCATGCAAAATGCTCGCGTGTTACTGGCACGCCAGGGTTTCAGAGAGCTCAAAGCTATGCTTTTGAATGCAAATGTTTGTGACTTATTGGTACATCTAAACTCCTTCAAAAACGGTGGCTCAACAATCAGGGACTACGTTCAATTAAGAAAAGCACATACCCAATTATTATTGTATACCCTTTTGAGGTTCTGAATAGTGCATTTTAAAAAGTGCACATTATAACAGATGATAAAGAAATAAAGATCTGGGCCCCTGATGTACAAGGCCTTTTGTGGTCGCAAAACCTGCGATTTGAAAATCACAGTGTTTGTGACCACAAAAGGGGTTTGTACAATGTATCAAAGCTCTTTTTATGATTTTTTCTTCCAGCTAGTCATAGGGCTTTTGTGACACCTTATAAATCGCAAATAAAGGTTCATTCCTCTCCTTTTTGTGATCTAGAAAGGTATGTACCAATTTTTTTGCAACAACAAATGTGGTTTCAAACCACTGATCAGTTACTGACCCCTGAGATTGCGTGCTAATTGATTCACAAATTGGAAGCAGGGCCGGACTGGCCGTAGCAGGCATCGGGCGCTTCTCCGGGAGGCTGGAAGAGTGGGGGCTGGTTTTGCAGTGGTGGGGGGCAGTTTTGTTACTGGGGGACGATTTTGCAGTGTTGCTGAAATATCGGCCCCTAGTAAAAAAAAAAAAAAAGATTGTGCTTCACACTTGCACCCGCCCAACCCCCACCACCCGGGGGGGCTGGTCTGACAAAATTGCCAGGGCTGCTTTGGGTTCCCAGTCCGGCCCTGATGGGAAACTGTCCCTGGCGGGCAGCTTCCCCTTGGAAATCAAGTTTACGGTTGAAGGAGAAGCAGGCAGGGGAATAATGGACCATTGACTGCTCTTAGCCCCTAACCTCTGATGTCTTCCCGATTGGGAAATACTTTTTGCAAAAGCCAACCCTGTCCCTGCAATGAAAATATGTAGCTTCTAAAATAAAATGTTTCACATTTTGGGACTGAAAATGCAGAGATGTTTTTATGTATGTATGTGGTATTTCTATGCTGCGTACCCAGCCAAAAGGCAGCAGAGAGCTGTACATGGTCAAAGATATTTATAAAGTCAATGAGTGATAGGAGATGTAGCTGGTTTGTGGATTGATAATGCATTGTGATGTAGTGCTCTTTAAAGAGGTACATCTTCAACTCTTTCCTAAACTGGAGTATTGGAAGGGCGGTCCAGAAGGATACAGGCCTGCTGTTCCAGAACGTGGGTGCATAGATGGAAAAGGCCTGCTGCCCTATTTTTTTTATTTTTTCTGCTTCTCTGTCTTCTGTCTGATGATGTCTCGCTACAACTGTGCTGAATACTACCAGACATGGTGAGCTTGTCTGCATGTTAAGCAGGAGTGCTGGTCATGATGGGGCTGATTTTGAAGATGGTATGGGGTGACACGGCAACCACTGGAGTTATATCCGGAAGGCGATGTTGGATGAGGAGGATGACTCGCAACTTCACCTAGCGCACCTCTGCCACTCCCCCAGCCAGTATGGCTGCCACAGCGGCAGCAGCAGTCACGGAGACCCCTTCACAGAGAGCGAGTGCGTAGTTCAACCAAGTGTAATCCTGTGCTGAGCGAAGCGTCCCCTCTCTAAACTGCCTCTAACTGTCCCCATTTTAGCAATCAAAGGATGGGTGGCACACTGTGGACAAATCAGTACTCTACTGATGCCGATGTCAACAGGGAAAAATAGCCTTTCGTGCAATACTTCTTTCCCCCTGAGCCTTAAAAAGAGAGAGAGAAGAAAAAAAGTAAATGTTCTGTGGAGGTCAATGAGCTACTCTCTGCTTACAGAAATGAGAGACCTAGAATGGACATTAGAGGAAGGAGGCAAGGAGCACTTTTTTGGCAAAGGCATGGACCTCATAATGATTTGATGATATCTTTCTCACAAGTGTGGATTGCACCACCAATTCCAAAAGTAATTTCGTCCATCCACTGTTTGTATAACAACATTTTCTTTATTCTTCTTTTCCAATAAAAACAGCCAAACAGCCAACGCATTTCGTCCAACTTCCGTGGACTTCCTCAGGGCTTAGTCAGTAAATGTAGTCTTCTAAAGTTGTTGATTAATGTACAGAAAAAAGAAGAGTCTCAGGGACGGCATGTGTCCTTCATTGGAACTGTTCCTCCTGGATCCAGGGTCAGTCCGATATTACTCGGCTCCTGTGCCGCCATATTCCACGTCCTCGACTCTGAGTACCGCAGAGCCGAGGACGTGGAATATGGTGGCCTGAACTGCTGCTCAGCGCGGCACGGGAGCCGAGTAATATCGGACTGACCCTGGATCCGGGAGGGAACAGTTCCAATGAAGAACACATGCCGTTTGGCTTTTTTGTTGGAAAAGAAGAATAAAGAAAATTTCATTATACAAACAGTGGATGGACGAAATTATTTTTGGAATTGGTGGTGCAATCCACACTTGTGAGAAAGTTATCATTGGTCTTGGTGACTGCTCTCTGGAAACAGCGGGAGTGGTGGAGGTGCATACCGTATGAACTAAATACTCATAATACTGGACTCTTTGTGGGGGATTGTTGTTTTGGGAGACATGCGTCACATGCACACTGAGGTGTATATGTTTGGCTTGCTGTTTCACTTTGGGATTGTAAGATTTGATGATATCCTAGCCATAGGAAAGATGCTGGGCTCCGTTGCGCTCCTTTCTTTTTCTTTTAGGTCTGAGGGTTTTGTTTTGGCCCTCCCTCTGTGTCTTATATGAAGGGACAGAGGAGTATTGTGTGCACGAAGAGACATTAGCAGTTTGGAGAATGAAAAAATATGACAGGAGTTGGATCTGGCTGGCTGGGTGAGGGGCCTATAAGGGTGGATATTGGTCCACTATAAGGAGTGAAGATAGGCACAATGATGAAACTTGAGTTGTATATTTGTGGATTCACTGATCGAGTAAATGTTCGAACACTTAGAGAACACTTAGGGGCAGCAATACCGAGAATAAAAAATCTCCCCCACCCCCAAAAAAAGGCCCAGGATATCCGCAAAGGAATAGAACTGAGAGTACATTGCCAGTCATAAAGCCTTTGATGGAAAGACTAAAGCAATTTCCTCTTGAAGGACTGGGGGCACTAGCAGAGGAGAAGACAAGACAAGACTAGACAAGAGTAAAGAGCGCCAGCCAGGAATGTCCTCTACTGAACTGGAGGCAGCTTCACCACCAGCCCCAACACTAGCTGTAGGAGTTCTGGTAGGCCTGAGAGAGCATCCTGCCCAGGAGAGTTCAGGTGTGCAGGAGCATCTGGCAGAGGGCACTGAGGTCGACAAGGTGCAGACTCAATCGCTTGCCACGCCGTCAATTTTGAAGAAAGGAACAGAATGGGTGGATCCAGATTGTATTCAGTCTTCAGCATCAAGGTGGCAAGAAGTGGTCTGGCAGGCCGAGACAACAGCAATGGAAATAATACATGGGGGGCAAGTAGTGTCCCTGTGGCTAAGGGATTGGCAGATCTCAGCGGGAATGGAGGTGTGAATGGAGGTGCGAGCCCGGTTGAAAACAGAGGTGCCTCTTTCAACTCACAGCTGCTAGAGTTGGAGTTAACTGGTCATGCGAGGGGGATGACAGTCAGCTCAGACAAGGCTAGAAATGTAGATACTGCAGTGCTCCAATCAGTACCTAGCTCACCTCAAGTATGAGGATGATAGATAGATATGGATAACTCTGATGAGCCCAACTTCCCAATTTTAAAATTGAGGCACTGCTGATTACTATTTTGGGGGAGATACAAGAGCTAAAACAAAATCGAAGTTCTCTGGCTCCATCCTTGAGTGGTAAAATGAAGGAAATTGAGAAGAAAATTGATTCCTCCTCGGTTCAATTTAAGGAAGATAAAAGACGTGTCTCTGCTTTGGAAGACACCCAGGGAGATATTAAGTCAGCAAATGCCTCCCAGGCCAAGGAGATTAAGTCAATTGAACTCCAACTGGATGACCAGGAGAATTTCTTACGGAGATCAAATCTACATTTTGTGGGTATTCCAGAGAGAAGAGAATTGGCATTCTGACCAGTAGAAGTTATAGAAATTTTAATTAGAACCTACATTCTTCCACAGTTTAACGAAGATCTCACGATTATGAGAGTGCATCGTGTCCCATTCACGGAGTGTGTTAATACTGCATGGCCACGCACACTGTTAGTGAACTTTGGAGGCTTTAGAGTTCGAGAAATGGTCCTTTTGCAATCAATAAAACAATGCCTTCTGGGGGTGCCGAGCGCTGTGTTGCAGACGTGAGAGCAGAGCCTGAGATACTGCGCCTGCTTTTCATGAGGAGCGCTTCATAGCAAGACCAATTTTTGTCGGGTCACATCATCTCCATTTGGCTACACTCTCGATTGATTCTGCCATAAGGTAGTGCCCGGTTCATCCCATCCCCGGGAGCACCGGGAGTCCCGAGGGTGACCCCGGGAGGCTGGGGGCTCCTGTCCATGCCCTCATCTAGATCGTTTGGGCAAAGATGTTTGTATGAAGTGCCTCTTAAGAAATGCGCCTGGTTCCAAAATGGCGCCTGCAGTAGATTGGCGTCTGGGGTCTTAGCAACACCATAAAGGAATCCCCCCGTTTTGCATCTACGGCGTAAATGCCACATAATAGAACGGAAATTGTATCTACTGTCCAGACCTATTAGGATGACCCAGATTTGCTCCCTGACTATGCGAGAATGACTCTGGAGGCATCACTCACCCCCTCTGAAGACATGCGGACACTGGCCCTGTCCTCCTGCCGCCTCACTGCATTGATTGCACCCCCTATGCTTTTGAGTCATTGAGAATTTTGGGGAACGACTGAACTTAACACCAAGGTCAAAACCCCGCTGCCTGACCTCAAGATGGCCACCTCAGTTGGTCTCTCCACGATGCTCCACCACTCCTGGACAATAGAACTGGTCATCGACCTGATCTTAACCACATCCCTCACCTGACCTTGATCCTGCTCTCCCGCTAGGACATGTACTCTTCGAACTTTCCCTCGACCGTGGAGACCCTGCCATTTGACCGATGCCCGGTGGAGCTACCTGTTAGCTGAAGAGGAGATGGGCTGTGGATCCCCACTCAGCCGTCACCTACCCAGCCGGACTTTGGGCAGATGTTCCTTCGTCTCTCTGTCATATCTCCCTCCTACCCCTTCACCCTACCCCCTTCCCCTCTACGCTCCCTTCTTCTTGCCTTCTATCCCTTTAACGTTTTTCTGTTGAGACCTAGCTATTTGACCGATGCTCGGTGGAGCTACCTGATAGCTGAAGAGGAGATGGGCTGCGGATTCCCACTTGGCCGTCACCTACCAAGCCGGACCTTGGGCAGACTTTCGCTTCGTATCTCCGTCATATCTATACCCTACCCCTTTCTCCCCTTACCCCCTTACCCTTCTTTATTTTATTTTTTTAATTTTATTTATTTATTTGAAAAGTTTTATATAGCGCTGGCTAGACCCGGAGGTATCAGAGCGCTTTACATGAGGACAAGCATTGTTTCATAGCATACTTACAAGTTACAACGTTGCAAAATACACAGTTTCAGAGCATAGATACCAGTTGCTGGAGCGCAGTTGCATGCGTTAAAAACGAATACTTAAGGGAAACAGCAGGCAAGGGGAGAGATTCTGGGGAGAGAGGATAGGTGCAGGAGAGGGAGACCAAGAATAAAAGAGGGAAAGAGGTGGCGGAGGGAGAAGGAAACTTAACCGGGAGACACGGAAAAACAGTGTCCAACGTCCGGTGTGCAGTGATCCCAGTGGAAAAGGTGTCGTTCCCACACCTCCGCTGTGTGTGGCTCCCTATACGCTGTGGGCTCTCTCAGAGGGGTCACTGAGACTCCAGGGCATAAATACTGGATCCCTCCCCAACAAGGGGAAAGGGAGTGCTTTGGCAAGGGGCGTCATTCCCACACCTCTGCTGTGTGTGAACTCCCTTGACGCTGTGGACTCTCTCAGAGGGGTCTCTGAGACTTCAGGGAATAAATGCTGGATCCCTCCCCAACAAGGGGAGAGGGAGCGCTTTGGTAAAGGGCACACGGCTTACAATAGTTACAAGATACACAGTTTCAGAGCATAGTAACCAGTTGCTGGGGCGCAGTTGCATGCATTAAAAACGAGGCAAGGGGAGAGATTCAGGTGAGGGAGGATAGGAGCCGGGGAGGAAGACAAAGAATGAAAGAGGGAAAGTTTGAAGAGTTTTATAAAGCGCTGGCTAGACCCGAAGATATCAGAGCGCTTTACATGAGATAGGACATTGCATCAGAAACATTGTTACATGGTTACATCAGTTACTTATTGACGCGTACACCCGTCTTATGGGGGGGTGGAAAGGTAGAGGGGAGAAGGCGAACAGGGGTAAGGAATGCAAATAGTAAACACAACGGGGAGGCGAGGAGAACAATGTCCGATGTCCGGCTGGGTAGGTGCCGGCCAAGGGGTGAACCAGAGCCAAACTCCTCTTTAGCTGCAAGAGACAGCTCCACCGGGCATCAGCCAAGGTTGCTCGGGCACCGCGGAAAATAAAGACAAGTTCTGGTTTCCGCCCAGGAGGCATCATCAAAAGTTCCATCAAAAGTATCGGTTAAGGTGTTGGTGGGGGGTAAATGTCTGAACTGGAGATCTCGTTAGGGTTCATTGCCTTGGGATAGGTGGTTTTGTTACCGTAACTCAGTTGCAGGTCGTCCTCATTAAGGTCAGGCAACAATGGAGATAAGGACATCGAGCGACAAGTGAACTGAAGGTGATGAACGCAGAAGATTAGTGGTGGGGACATGGAGTAACCAGGAACATCACTGGTGCATGAGGAGCAGTTATGGAATCTTGTACCAAGACCACGGCTGCCCTCAGATTACCCGCGCCTTGATGCTGTTACCTTAGCATGTTTTCTGCTCCCTCATGTCTCTCGGAGGTCCAGTATTCCGCACGCCGCCAAGATCTCGTCCATCAGGGGCTGATACTCGAAGATGATTCTGCGGAAGCCATGCAGAAATGGCATAACGCAGACTAGTCAGTCAGTATCTTCCTTCGGCAAGACTCATCCCGATCGTCCTGCCGCGGGTCCCGGCGGCGTACAAAGAGCTGTCCACTTTCCTTTTCTTCTATGCTCCTTAAATGTTTTTACTGGTATCATTGGTAACTTGTAACTGATGTAAGTTTGCAACTATGTGGAACCTTATGTAAAGCGCTCGGATACCTTCGGGTCTAGCCAACGCTATATAAAACTCTTTAAATAAATAAATAAATGGAGTTTCACGTCTCCAGAGGGCTTTAGTTTACAGGTTTTTCCAGATATGACTTTTGAGACATCAAGGAGTTGGAAGGAATTAATATTGCTGATTCCTGTGTTTAAAGCAGAGGGGGGGGGGGGAGGGGGTGCAGGCTATATTAATGCAGCCGGTGAGGCTAAAGGTGCTGTTGAATGGGATGTTTAAGATCTTTTAGGAGTCAGAGGCAGCAAAATAAATCAAAGAAAATAGCTCACTGTAATTCAGTTTATGGCATTTCTGGTTGTCTGTGCTATATGATGGGGGAGATATTGTTTTCTTTTGTCTTTCAACACATTCGTTGTGGGTGTGGGGAGTGGCTAAGCTGGAACTAGGGCACTGAGTGCAGTCAGTGCACTTGAAAGGTGGAGTGTGGGTAGGTCATCCATGTGGAAGGCGAAGAAGGGCATGGGTGCCTAAAAGGGGGACAGAGGGTGGGTTGGGAGTATAGGAGGGGTGGGGTGGCGAGAGGGAAGCGAGGCAACAGCTTGCTGTGGAGCTGCTGCCTGGGCTAGTAAAGGCAGTTACCGGAAATTGAATATTGTTTTTCAGAAATAGAGGGTGGGCAGTAGGAAGAGCCAGGAAATTGGAGAGGGGGACCATTTGGGAAACATGGTAACATGACTCCAATAGCAGAGCTCTATGGATGGTTATAAGCTTAGCATTTTGTCTATGAATGTGAATGGGCTCATTAATAGGCCTGGGCGGAGTTTGCAGAATTCCGTGTAGCGAAACTCTGTGAAGTGACCAAAAACCTCTACCACGCTATGCAGAGTTCTGCAAGTGGCGGAGTGCATTAGGTCCCGCCGTTCACGCCGAATTTTAGCACTGGGTGTTTGTCCTGCGCTAGAAAATCAGCACGAGCAGCACCATATGCAGCGCAAGAGGATGCTGTTTCTTTTTGCCATTCTAATAGATGTTCTACTCAAGCAGCAGCTTCCTCAACATGAACGGAAGGTTTCTCAACGCGACGGTCGCGACCATCTATGACCGTTCATGTTGAGAAATCTCGCTGGAAGGAGGTCTAGCATTGAATTTTCTGCACTCGCCAACTTAACGCTGGCAAGCGAGGAAAAAAGCAGAGCTGAGTTTTTTGGAACTCCGCGTGCTCCACAGAACGTGGAGTGCAGAAACCTCTGCAAACTCCACTCAGGCCTGCTCAATAACCGAAGGAAAGGTAAGGCCATTTTTAATTGCCTGGAAAAACAGAAAGCAACTTTTGTATTCCTACAGGAGACACATTTTAACGAGAAGAAAGAGGGGTGAGCTACATGGGGGCCATTCCAGCTTCTGTTGCATTTCGTTGCTTCGACAGTGCACAGATGGGTTGCAGTTTTAGCAATCAGGAGATTTAGTGCTGAGATTATTAGATCATCCACGAATGACAAAGGGATATGGTCAACTGCAAAGGTGCTAATTGAGCATATGCCAATTACATTAGTCTCTATATAAGACTCAGTTGTTGATGAGGCTGAGCATATTTATGATCTGATTCTTCATCTTGCCCAATTTGCAAAAAACATTGTAATTGAGGGAGTCTTTAATTGTGCCCAAATCCCAGAGCTGGACCAGAGCAACCCCAGGGTAAACAAAGGAAACCAAGAGTGGTGCAAGCCATAAATAGGTTAAAGGGTGAGACAGGCCTTTTTGACCCCTGGCATAGATCGAACCCTGGCCTAAAATAGTATTCTTTTTCTCAGTTCAGACGGTTTCAATGGTAGATTTCTTTTCTTACCTTCGATACCTTGGAAAATGTAGAGGTTTTTTTATGTTCCTCACTGTTTTTCAGATCATGCAATAGCCATCCTGGAAGTCCTGATGCCATCTATAACCACCCCTATGTATACATGGACTTTTAATAAAGCCCTACTCTTAAAGGAGGGTTTTTTCTTGAAGAAGGGGTATTTGGAAGAGATGAGGAACTCAACTCTTTCTTTTGGAGAACAGAGGTTCAGCATCACCAGAAAATATTTTGGATGCGTATAAATCAACATGATGGGTGAGATTATATCTCATAAAAGCTCCCGGAGAAAGATAGAGAATGAGAAATTATTAAATCTCTAGAGAGCGCTCCAAAGTGCTGAAATTAGGTTGCAACAGGTACAAAACAAGCAAAGATACTTTGCTAGACAAGCGGCCAAGAAGGGACTGCAGAATTTCTTACTGGAGAAGAAGATTATAAATTCGCAGATTTATGGCCAACAGCTATATGAGGAGGGGGAGGTCAGTGGCAGATTGCTGGCATGGCGCATTCGGTCTCGAATGGTGAGGAACAATATTGCCATATAGAAGACCCAGCAAAAAGCAAAAATAGAAAGGGATGAAGAGGGAATAGAGTCTATTTTCAGTGCATACTTCCGTAGAAGCTATGAAGAAGATATGATACTTTGGATGAAGATATTGTGCATTTTTTTAACTTGCCTCAAATTCCCTCAATGGCAATGGCAGCAGCAGGTAATCTGATTCACCCTATAGAAATAGAGGAGGTGGTGGAGGTGGTAACTGAACTTCCAAGATGTAAAGCTCCGGGGAGGATGGCTATTCCTCTGTATGGTATTCACTGATCATTAAATACCTAAAGAATTCGTGTACAGAGGTGTTCAACTATATTTTTAAAGGGGTGCCATACCCCCTTCATTTAAGAAAGGAATTTTTCCAAAAAAGAAAAATAATCTGGAGCAGGTGAATTCTTACCACCCCATCACTTTAGTTAATGCAGATTATAAGATTTTCATGGAGATCCTTGCTAGGAGAATGTCGGAGGTGATAGCTGATCTAGTGGCAGTAGATCAGAATGGGTGTGTGCCTACACACCACTTATTCTCTAATACACACTTCCTAATTGAACCCATGGATTAGTATGTGACTAACAAGATTCCAGCAGTAGTTTTGTTTGTGGATGCTAAAGAAGCTTTTGATTTGCTGAACTGAAAGTTTTTTTTTTTTTTACATTTTGGAAATAATGAAATTTCTGGTTCAGCTTATAAAGATGATTGCCCAAATATATCAGGGCTCCAAGGCACAACTGACATTGAATGGGAAAATCTCAACCCCTATAAATATCTCTCAGGGCACTAGGCACAGGTGTCCATTGTCACCTTTATTGTTTGCGGTTTTATTGAACCCCTTGCACGTGCCATAATGAGGATAGGCGTTTTTCGAGCTCTAGTACCAGAATCTCCTAGACTCAAGCTGTATGCGGATGACCTGGTCCTATATATTCAATCAAACCCTGCAGCTATTAAGAAATTGTTTGAACTTTTAGGAACATTTTCAGCTGTTGCAGGCTATACAATAAACACTGCAAAGACAGAGATGCTGCTTTTGATTACTGACACGAAGAGTTCGCCTAAAGTTCTTCAGAAGGTTTATAGTAGTCATTTGGGGATTAAGGTTAGGAGGGATCTGGATAATCTTTATGAACTGAATTATATCCCCATATTCAGGAAGATCAAGGATAAATTAGACAGGTGGCAGAAGCTCCCAATTTCTATTGTTGGCAGTGTCACAATGATTAAGATGCATATTTTGCCCTCATTGAATTTTTGATTTATGCCCATTCCAGTTCATTAAACGAATGCATTTTTCTCAAAACTTAATGCGAGGATTTCTGAGTTTATCTGCAATAAGGTCAATCCATGAATATGCCTACAAAAGTTAAATCTTTGCTGGGATTAGGGAGGGATGGCACTTCCACATCGGAGAGCGTATTATTTGGGGGCTTTTTTGTAAATGCATACTAGAATGGTAGATGGTTATGCATACTAGAATCCACAAAGAATCTAAGGCATCAGTGGTATATATTTTAATATGGAAAAGATGCTGAAAGAGGTCCCTCCATGCCAAATTATTTTCAAACCCTATGAGAGAAACCCCTAGCTGGTTAGATACAAGACAGTGTCATTATTTTAGCAGAAACAAAAACAGGTATGTAAATATATTGGCATTCCACAGATGCATGCAGCGCTCCCCCTCCAATTCTTGTGTTCCTTAGAGTTACAGCAAACAGTAAGATAGTGGGGAAGAGCTAACTTGGAGAAGTAGGAGAATGGTTTAATAATAATAAAATAATTTTCTGGGAAGGAAGGCAGATGAGATCTCCCTCAGCCCATATCTCCAACATCCTGGGATATTTTCCAATACAAAGTGTACTCAAGAAATGGATTTTAGAAAGAGGAAGGTAAGATAAATTTACTTTTTCCAGCACTTTAAATAGTAATGACAAATGCACTTTCATTGTAACGTATTTTGGATCTTTAGTTTGGAAATTTGGTAGGGTATTTGGTAGGATTGTTTGAACTTCTATTTTCCGAAAGGAAATGAATTAATGTGTTGTCCAGAAACTGTGAAAATGATTTAAAAAAAAGGAAGGGGGCGGTGTGATCGTATTTCTTTAAGCTCTGGATGAGATGTGCTGCAATGTTTAGGATGCCCATAAGGGATTGCATCCTCCTGTGCCTGGCAGGCCTCATCATTGGATTTGCAGCCTATCAGTCCCTGCAGATGGACAATTTGCTATATGGCCTATTAAAACGTTGATCACATTACAAACTGCACATCCATTGATAAACCAGTTTGTGTACTACATGGCTATGCATTTTTATTTTCAAACCTGAGGTTGAAGGAAATGTTATTGGCATGTCCTTTGCAGGAGTGTATGTGTTTGGTCACAAGCCTTGACGAAACACTAGAACACATGAAGGGTGGCGTGGGTGCATTTTAAACAAGACGAGGCGGTAGCAGGGGTTACCATTCCCCAAAATAGTTCATGCCTCTATCTTCAAAGCTTTACAAGCCTAGAAGTTGGAGACCTGTAACCTATTATAAATGGGGCACACCTGGAATTGTTTGTTTATTTACAGTAGGGGTGAGTGGAATATTCTGTTCTGCCTGTGGAATTGGTGGAATTCTGACGACTTTGTGACTTCCTTCAATCGCCCTGTTGCAGAATGTTTCCTCGCGCGTGGCTTCAGAACGGTAAATTGGCAAGCATGAGTGAGATTTGCAATCCCCTAGCACAATTTCGGGTCGCTAGTAAGACATCCAGTGAGATTTTTCTAACATGGGCGGTCGAGACCATTCACGGTCCAAAGTCTGCTGCTTGAGTAGAAAATCCACTCGAGTTGCAGCATACTAAACTCGTGTAGCTACGCCCTCTGGCACACTGCGTGATGCCGTTTACACTGATTTGTCAGCACGGAACGTGCTACCCGCGTAAATCACAGTGCGAGCAGCGTGACGTGCCTATTTCCACTCATTGGTGGAACTCCGTGGAATCTCGAAGAGTTTTTATGTAATTCTGCAGAATTCCGCAGAGTCAAATTCAGCGAGTTCCGCCCACCCCACAGGATAAGTCAGATAGGGATTTCTATGGGTGGTGAATTGAAAGGATTTGAGATTTATCCTTTCCCACACCCAAACCTGACTTCCACTAGCAGCATCTTTTGGCTTGCTCTAGCTGTGGCTGTGAACCTTTGGATAGAGGACATACGCAAGGGTGGCTAACACGGTCGGAGCGAGTTCACCAAAAACAGTGGTAGTGATTATTTCCTTCACCAGCATTTTGAATAAAATGAACACATGGTCAGATAGCAAGAGAGCAGGTTGTAGGAGGGCACACTTTTCGGAGTACGTCTTTAAATGGAGAAAATTACTAACTCATACTTTCATTGTGGTATCACAAAATGTAACTTGAGGAAAAACTGTAATTGTCAAAAGAGCAAAACTGCTGGCTGAAGATGCATCACTTTTTACAATAATGAATATTATTCAGTAAGGGCGGCAGGAGGAAACCCAAAGATCCCGTTCAGTGGCTCCATACGAGTTGTCAAATGTCACCATTGGAACATGGGTAGCAATTCCCGAGAGTCATGAAGTTCAGATTTTCAGATCCTTCAAGGTAGAAATAAGTACCATCAGTGCCAGTGGTTGCCGGTGGTGGCCACTGACAATCATCACGGGAGCCATGACTTATATTTCACCTTCAGGCTATGACCAGAACAAGAGATACAAAAGTAGAAAATGGAGAAAATAGTAGGAGTCAAAAGACAAGCAGCAAAGGCAAAGGTAGAAACGAATGATAAAAAAGGAACCTGTAAGAGTGAAGTAAAAATACAAAAAGTGTAGGGTGGTGGAAGAAAGAGGCATGAGGTGGGTTCATGACTGGGCTGCTTTAGCATTGGGCAACCCTGGCATTCGCCTGCACTGGCACTGGGCTCCTCTGAGAAACTTTGGGCATCTGATCTCATTTTTGTTTTTACAAGTTAAGCACTGACATTTTCCATCATGAAGAACTGGCTCCTGTCACAAATTTAGAAGGTGGTTGTTCCAGTAATACTTTACTTCATGTGCCCTTGCAGAGCCTTTGGAAGCTAAGAGGAGGTAGGCAGAGTTTGGAAAGAGCTCGACCCCTCACCAGTCATCTTATGACTCATTTTCTGTTTTCACATATAGTACAAACTTCATCTACATGTCCCTTTTTGGACAAGTTTGAACGCTTTTAGTTCTTAAAGTAAAACTTCAGAATCCTCATTTTAAAAGCACTGCTGTCAAATGATTATTTTCTCTACCTTTATTACAGCGAAGAACATGTCCTTGTATTACTGACTTGTCACATAGCTGTCTGCCTTTTCGAAATGTTTCTGTCTGGGGATACTGGCAGAAAAGGTTGTCTGGTATGGAAGGGACAGCTCATAAAGGCATAAAATTAAAATAGCTAAAAAGTGAACGAATGCAATCCGAGTTCTAAGAGTAGGGGGCTGAAGACGAATTAGACTGACAGGTGTGCCTTGTGTTTGGAGAACTTGGTCAGCAGCAAAGGTGGCTCTGTAACGGAGCAGGTCATAGAGTGAGCAGTCTTAGGGGCTGGGGGAACTTGACCACCTCTCATTTACATACATACCCATTAAATGTCCCCAGAAGTGCAAATTCTACCCCACTGTACTCCCAATACCATCAGAGCTGAGTATGCTTCGCTTAGAATCAGAGGGGCATATTTAAAAAGCCGCTTGCGCCGCTCGTGCGTCACTTTTTGTGATGCACCGGTGGCGCATTTTGCTGCCCCATATTTACAAGGACACGTAAAGCCACCCTGTTTGGCTTTTTGTCTCCTTGTAAATACGGCCCCTTTTCACGCACCACTTTGCATGAAAGGGGCATGACATGGGTGATGCTGTGGGTGTTCCCACGCAGCACCCATGGCTTCTGCCACATTCCCAGATTTACGAGAAATCGTACACCTGGGAATAAGTCAGAAAGCTATGCCTCCTCAGGGGAGGCGTAGCGAGGTGCAATGAGGAGAAATGTTTTAATTTCTCCTTGTTTTTCGTCTTACATAGAAAAAGGAAATCACCTCTTGTGATTGTTTTTGTGCAGGAAGGTGTGCCTTCCTGCAATCTCCCCTAAAACGCAGACACCCTTGCACAATGGTGCCTGCGTCAGCGCATGGCAGCCAGTTGTGCGCCAGCGCAGGGGAGAGCAAATGGATACGTTGTATCATTGTAGATATGACACATCCCTTTGGTTCCAAAGTAACACAGCGCAGCCAAATGGCTTGTGGCACCGCGCTGCATTACTTTGCCGTAAATAAGGCCCAGAGGGATTAAGGGCTGAGCGCCACAATGTCAAGTGCAACATGGCTTTGGAATCCATGTTTACCTTCTGTTGTCTCCCCTTCCTTCCTCCTGCTTCTAGCTCCCAGGCAGTAACAAACAATCTTGACTGTTAACCCCTTCAACGCTGTGCGGGAGAATTAATGAGTGGGCGTGTTTCGGAAGGCCCCCGGCCGTCCTCTGCACACGCCCACCGTGACGTCGGACGGCCGGGGGCCGTCCTGAGCACCGAAGAGGTTAAGGGACTAAGGTGAGGCGCTATCCCTTGCCCCAACCTTAACATCTCACCAGTGGCACAGCCTGGGAGTCGTCGCCATAATGCAAGCAAGCAAAATGGACCCTGGGGTCGGTATTAAAATATAGATATAATTGGAGACCAGTGTGTTAATCACACCGCTGGATCATGGCCTCACTGCACCTGTTGCACCAAATGACAACTGGGCCCTGAAAGACAGAAAGGCATTCTGGCAGGCAGTAAATGCCCCCTTCCTACAAGAAGAGTATGTATGAGGTTGGGAACTGTTGTGGATGCAAAAACAGGTTCTTCGAACCCAGTGTGCTATATAAAGTGTACGTAAAGGTTGAGCCCACTGGGGGAAGCAATGAAGTTTCATTAGGATTTTTGAACCTTTCATTCAAACCTAAGTTACCATCCATCAGGCATGTGAATGTTTGAGTGGAGATATGTGTCTATTTGCTTGCGTGTGTGCAGTGCAAGAGTCATTGATCATGTGATGTGTGTTGTTGTTGTGATTTGTTGTCTTATCGGTGCATCTTGGTAGACAATACTTACATGAAGAGGCAGATAAAGAGTTGTGTTGTGGGTGCTAGAGTTGTAGTTTTGGAGTGTGTTGTATGGAAGTGGTCATTTTAAGGGCAAGATGTGGAATATTTTATCAGTATACTAGCTTTAATGAACTGTGTGATTGCATCGTATGGCATGTTGAGTTTTTGTAAGGAGTTGTGTGGTATTATGTCGTATCAGTGGTGTGATTTGGGCTGTGTGAAGGCTTGGGAGTGGTATGGCATGTATACAGCGACACAGCGGGAAGCGATGTAGTCTGTAATTAGTGGTGAGTAGTTTCCATTGTGAATATGTGATGTGACATTGGGAGGTTTGATGCCATGGGTGGCATTGTACGTTGTGGTGTGAGGTGATTCATACAGCGTGGTGTGGGTTGACAAGATCTTTTGGATTGATTTGTTTGGGACTGTTAGGTAATATGGAGTGATTTGGTGGGTGGTGGTGCATTGTTATTTGGCAACAGGTGTGTATGACTTGGTAATGTGTGGCCTTGTGTCTTGGGTGTGTTGAGGTATTAAGTCTTACAATGCAGCATTATACAGTGCAGTAAGATAAGTTAGAAATTTGAGGGTTATGTGGGTTTTTATATGAGGTGCAGTGATGTGATGCTGTGTGAGAATGTGAAGTAGCAGGGCATCATGCCCAGAGCCATCAAGCTGCCCATTATCAGATCTGGATGAAGCATCCAGTTCAGGCTTATGGATGGGACATGATGTTGCATGTGATGTGTTTGGAGTGTAGAAACTCATGAAGCAATGCAGGCCTCTGCTTTGTAAGGGGGGAGCATCTGCCATTATAACTGTGTACGGGACGTTGCCTTGAGTGATTTAAGTAAATTCTGTGTGTTGAGAGGGTACACTTGTAATTTGAGTCTAACCTTGTGCTGTAGTGGGCTGCATTGGGCATGTGACTTTACATCTATGCACTCTGCGGCTGCAACCGGGATACGCCATTCGAGACTACACCAAAAAAATTGAGGCTGTAGATGTCCATATGAACTACATAATTTAAATCGTTTATTTCTGTACCTCAATCAATCAATCAGGGATTTGTAAGCACGCTACTCACCCGTGAGGGTCTCAAGGCGCTGAGGGGGGGGGGTCCACAGATCTGTTTAGCCGAAGAGCCAGGTCTTGAGGGTCTTCCTGAAGGTGTTCAGGGAGGGGGCGCGTCTGATGTCTGCCGGTAGCTCGTTCCAGGTCTTGGCTGCAATGTGAGAGAAGGATCTTCCGCCTGCTCTGGCTTTGTGGATGCGCGGGGTTTCCGCCAGTGCGAGGTTGGAAGATCGGAGGTTTCTTTTGGGTACGTGGAGGTTGATTCTGTCGTTGAGGTATTTGGGTCCGTTGTTGTGTAGGCATTTGTAGGCGTGAGTGAGGATTTTGAAAGTGACTCTTTTCTCCACGGGGAGCCAGTGGAGACTTCGTAGGTGTTGGCTGATGTGTTCGTGTCGGGGGATGCCGAGGACGAGTCTGGCGGCGGTGTTCTGTACTGTCTGGAGTTTGCGGAGTAGGGACTTGTTGATGCCGGCGTAGAGTGCATTTCCATAGTCCAGTCTGCTGGTGATGAGTGCGTGGGTGACTGTCTTCCTTGACTCAGGGGGGATCCACTTGAAGGTCTTGCGGAGGATGCGGAGGGTGTTGAAGCAGCTGGAGGTGATGGCGTTGACCTGTCGGTTCATGGAGAGTGATGAGTCGAGTACGATGCCGAGGTTCTTGGCGTGGTCTGAGGGGCTAGGTGGGCTTCCGAGGGCGGTCGGCCACTAGGTGCTGCCCCATGCAGAAGGGGTGGTACCGAGGACGAGGACTTCTGTCTTCTCGGCGTTGAGCTTCAGGCAGCTGTTGGTCATCCAGACTGCGACGTCTTGCATTCCTTTCTGGAAGTTGAGTTTGGCAGTGGTGGGGTCTTTGGTGAGGGAGAGGATGAGCTGGGTGTCGTCGGCGTAGGATACGATGTTGAGGCCGTGTTGTCGGACGATGGCTGCGAGGGGGGCCATGTAAATGTTGAAGAGGGTGGGGCTCAGTGATGAACCCTGTGGGACTCCGCAGGTAATTTTCGTGGGGTCGGAGAGGAAGGGTGGGAGTCTGATCCTTTGGCTTCTTCCGGTGAGGAATGATCGGATCCAGTCCAGGGCTGTTCCTTGTATGCCTGCGTCGTGTAGTCTGACGACTAGTGTGCGATGGGAGACGGTGTCGAAGGCCGCTGATAGGTCGAGTAGGATGAGGGCTGTGGAGTGGCCTTGGTCCAGGAGGGTGCGGATGTTGTCTGTGGCGGCGAGTAGGGCGGTCTCTGTGCTGTGGTTGCTTCGAAATCCGGATTGGGACGGGTCGAGGACGGCGTTTTCTTCAATGAATCGTGTCAGTTTCCTGTTGACTGTTTTCTCTGCAACTTTGGCTGCGAAGGGGAGGAGCGAGATGGGCCGATAGTTCTTGAGGTCGGTGGGGTCAGCTGTGGGCTTCTTGAGTAGGGGTCTGACTTCTGCACGCTTCCAGTCATCTGGGAAGGTGCCTGTTTTGAAGGTGGTGTTGATGGTGCGTTGTAGTTCGGGTGCGATGGCGGCCACGGCTCTGTGGTAGATGTGAGGGGGCAGGGGTCGGTGGGGGCCCCCGAGTGGATGCTTTTCATGGTCGAGGCGGTGTCTTCGGCCGTGATCGGTGTCCAGTTGGAGATGGTGGGCTGGCTGGTGTTTCTGGGGGCGGGGGCCGTCTGTGGCGCTGGTGGATGGTCGATGAAGTTGTCGTAGAGGTTTTTGATCTTGAGGTGGAAATAGGTTCCAAGCTTGTCGCAGAGGTCTTGGGATGGGGTGATGTCTGTGGCTTCGCTGCGTGGGTTGGTGAATTCTTGAATGACACTGAAAAGTTCCTTGGAGTTGGCCAGGATTTTGTTGTGGATGAAGTTCCTTTTGGTGGCTCTGATCTGGTTGTGGTAGTCCGTCATGGCGTCTTTGTAGGTGGTGTGGTTTTCGGTTGTCTTGGTGTTTCTCCAGTTCTTCTCCAGGCGTCTGCAGGTGAGTCTGGCTTCTTGGAGAGCGGTTGTGAACCAGGCGGCTTTCCTGGGGCGTTTTCTGTCGGGGTTGCGTAGCGGGGCAAGCTCATCTGCGCAGTTGGAGATCCAGGTGTGGAGCGTTTGCGCTGTTTGCGTCGGGTGCCCAGGTGTGGTTGTCTCAGTTGAGGGTGGAGTTAAGTTGCTCGTCGGTAACCTTGCTCCAGTTCCTTCGTGGTGGGCGTGGGGCTGGTTTGGGTTCCTTGGGTTTGTTGATGGCGAAGTGTACGCAGTGGTGGTCGGTCCATAGCGGCTGCGTTGTGTGGCTGAAATGGACGCTGTTTCCTGCCGCGAAGATGGGGTCGAGGGTGTGTCCGGCTCTGTGGGTGGAGCATCTGAGACTGTGCCTGGCCCTGTGTTGCAGGTGGCTAGCTATGTGTTGGCTGTCCCTGCCACCAGAATGAATGAGTTTTTTGCATAGCGCAACGTTCACTCCAAGGAGTATCTTGGCGCTGTATGCGGAAAGGGGAGCACCTACCAGGAGAGAGAGCTGACGTAGATTTAGATAGTAGAGGTTCAGAGAAAAGCCCAAGCAATATTATCTGGAATACCAAAAATCCATGTTTTTAAGGACTTCCTGAAATTGAGTTCAGTTTGTGTATGTCTAAGTTGAGTTGGCAAGGAGTTCCAGGCTTTGATCCCTATGGCCGCCAGTGTCTTTCCGCCCCTGGTTTTACGTTTAAAATTGGGTGTTATTAAAAGGTTCTCTGAGGATGACCTTAAAGTACGTTGAGTAATGTATGGCTTAGTTCTGACATTGAGATATTCAGGTCCAGTATTATTAGTTGTTTTATAAATGATGGTCAGAACCTTGTAGAGAACCCTCTTATGGACGGGCAGCCAGTGAAGGGTTTTTAATGCTATTGCTGAGGAGGAATCTCTAGGCAAATTGAGTACCAACCTCGCTGCGGCATTCTGGACCACCTGTAGTCTCTGTAGGACTTTTCTATTAGTTCCTGCATAGCGACTATTACAGTAGTCCAGGCGGGATAGAATTAAAGCTGCTACTACTGTCTTTTTGGCTGACATTGGGAGAAAATCGAAAAAATTTCTGAGAGTTTTTATTACTTGAAAACAGGTACCTGCCACAACAAGTGCTTGTTTGTGAAAGGATAATGTCTGATCGAATTTTATTCCCAGATTTCTTACAGTATCTACTGTAGTGGGAGGTGGGGCCGAATTGGACGGCCACCATTGGTCCGGTCTGAAAACGTTGGTCTTGCCAAACAACATTATCTCTGTTTTAGAGCTATTGCATTTCAGGTGATTAAGCTTCATCCAATCCATCACTGCTGTTAGACAGTGGTGAAATTTCTCTTCAGCCGCTGTCGAATTTTTGTCTAGGGTAAGGATCAGTTGAGTATCATTTGCATATGCGATGCACTCCACATCATAGATGTCCATCAGATAAAGCAGTGGTGCCATGTAAAGGTTAAAGAGGGTTGGACTCAGGGCCGATCCCTGAGGGACCCCTGATGCCAGCCCTCTTTCTTGCGATCTATATCTTCCCAGTGTTACAATCTGTTTCCTGTTTTCCAAAAAAGATGTAATCCAGGCCAGTGCCTTGTTAGTAATTCCACTGCATGCAAGTCTGTCTCTCAGAATATCATGAGAGACAGTGTCAAACGCCGCCGACAGATCCAACAGAACCAGTACCGCATCCTTTCCCTGATCCATAGCAAGTTTTAAAGATTCAGTGGTGTGCAGTAGTACTGATTCTGTTGAATGACCCGATCGAAAGCCAGATTGCTTGGGATGTAAGATGTTGGCTTCCCGAATAAAATTATTGAGTTGGTTGTTAACAAGTTTCTCAGCAATCTTACTCAGGCATGGCAGCAGTGAGATCGGCCTGAGATTGGAAAGGATTGTTGGATCTGAAAGTTTCTTTTTTTGAAGCGGTTTCACAGCAGCAATTTTCCAGCTGTCGGGAATTTTAGCTAGTCTAAAAGTAGCATTAATAATCTGATTAATGATGGGGTTGATAGTATCTACCAGTGCATGCAAAATATTTGGAGGGCAAGGATCAAAAGGTGAGCCAGCTTTACAGGAGAGAATAGCTTGCCTGGATTGTTCTAGGTTGATCTCCTTAAAACATATCAGTTCCTTATTACTTTTTCCTATGGTCTGACCGTTTTGCATTTGGGGAAATGTTTTAGTAAAATCTTTTTTTATATCCAGAATTTTTTTATTTTTTTTTACTGGCATTTGAGGCTGTAATGGAACACTTGAGCCTATCCCTGCCCTATGATGATTATGGTCAGTAAAGTGAGTACCTGCATTTGGGCTGTGCTTGGGTGTTTTGAGCATCTGGGGCTATTTTTGGGGGTGTCTGGGCCATTTGGCAGTTGTCTTGACTTGACTTTTGAGGTTATTTCGGGCAGTTGAAGCTCTTGCAGAGCATTTTAAGCTACTCCTCGGTACACAAAGGCAGCCTTTGGTTATTTGGACTGTCCTGCATGTGGTGTTGTGTCTGAGCATTTGGAGCTGTACCTGTGCATGTGGACTGTTCATCGACATTTTGTTAGGTGTCTGAAAATTTGAAGCTGTGTCTGGACATAATTGGCCATTTCAACCAACGATTGGCCATTTGACCCTGCAATCTGGCATATAATGACTGTAGTTGGGTATGTAATAGACGTGTCCTGCCTAGTGTGAAAAGCTCTGTGAAATTCACAACAGCAACATTTGAGAGAGTTTTGCACTATTTTTTCACTGAGAGACTTGTTGGAGCTGAAAATATCATGCAGCAGATGTGTTTTGCCTCGGACCAGTCCACTGGCAGATATATCGTATGACTTTCGAGTGTGAAGTATGCAAAGGTTTGAATTTTCATGTGGAATACCACAAAGTGCTTCTCTCAAAATCTGTGCAATTTTGTGCAATAGTGAAACATTTCTCAAAGCTCCATCATTCACATTTTCACACGTTCTTAGTAATGGCTGAATGCCAGGAATATCTTGGTAGTGCCTCGTCTAACATACTAGAATTTTTCAGTTTTTGTAGCCTGTGCAGAGAGAGACATCCCTCTGGCAATGTTGCTGGGCTCGATAACCGACCTATGACATATCCTATCATAGGTTTCAGCTAAAACAAGCTATTGTCATCTTTATATATCACTCTTTTATTAGGCTGGCAGTGATTTTGTTTTGCTTTATTTAAAGAGTGTCAATCCTGTGATGACAATAGGGTGAAAGTGTACATGATAAAGCTAAGGAAAATATCTTTGGCTTACTTCGATGACTGCGCTACATCTGATGTTCTGCTGAAGAGTACACATAGAGGCTGAAGTGATTAGGGGATCCTTCTGGGTGTTCTTCTGGCTGTTGCCCGACTATCCCACAGTTGAGTAGAATTAACAGAATATCGATTACAAAAATACATAAATATCATGATCTAAATAAGGTTTGAAAAACCTATCACTCAGTTGGGTGTAGATTTTCCATTATTAGCTTCATTGGGGCCATATATTTGTGAAGGATAGTTGGGACATGACATTTTTGTCAGAGGATATTCTCGCCATGCTAGTCTGGTATCATACAGGTTGAGGTTTGAATGTAACTTCAATCATCTCTAACATGCTGTGTAATTTATTAGTGATTGAGATAAGATAGTAGAGGCAGCCGGACATGTTTGACTCAGTCATTTAGAGCTATGAACTCCTTCAATGCTAGGTGTCTTTGGGCCCGATTATAAGTGCCCTGGTAAACTGTGATCCACGCAAACAAATTTTTGTCATTATAAGTGGTATGACGTTTATCACACCCTGTAATTACCAGGTGCGATAAAGTCTGTTAAATTTCAGCAAATTAAACCAACCAGAATTTAATGGTAAATACTGATGTTGATTTATGCAGATTAAGCACCAAAATTTAAATGTTATGCCTTCTTTTTGTGAGCTAAAGTAGGCATCGAACTAGATACATTCTAAACACCACTGTGATCATATGACAACAGTGCATGCATGGCAGTTCAGTTTGAGATAGCATTCATGGGAAAACATGTTAACTGGATTACATTATGGTTTTGGTCACTGGTCAATAGCTTGGGTTGCTTGTGTTGTGCCAGCAAGAGGCTTCTAATGCTAGAGTCAGCCTGGGCTGCTCTCTCACAAACTGAGCAGTTGTTCTCGAAAGCTAAATGAGGCAGCAGAACTGAGAAGTTGGCAGAATGGGCAAATCTACTATGGCAGATGCCTAATTACCGTGCAACAAAGCCTTTTCCCTCTGCGCTAATTAATATTGATATCAGAAACCCTTTCAGGTTTGAATATGCAAGATTGACTACCGTTCCCCGCGGCAGTAATAGCTCAAACTGAAAATCCCCAGCAATCTATAGAAATGGAAACAGCTGCTGATATTGGTTTCCATATCCCCCATACATCATCTCCCTCATTACAGCTAATGCAGGCCCATAAAGCAAAAGATAGCCCGACCGACCTCATAACCAATCTAGGTGGGTTGAGAGTTTTGTCATGGAACATAGCTGGGCTAAGATCAAAAAAAGGTGATACTGCCTGGCTACGTTTCGTGAGTACCCACCATATTATAGCATTACAAGAAACGTGGGAGCCCACTAACCATTTTTTTCTGGACGGCTACATATCATTTTGGAAACCCGCTATAAAGTCAAGTATGGGTAGAGCAAGGGGGGGCCTCCTTTTGTTGTTCAGTCTCAAACTCTCCTTCAATATTAAATTGATTGACGTGTGTTCACCTCACATGTTAACTGTAGAACTGACAGGAAAGAACCTACCAACACTCCTTGTGGTAAATTTTTACAATTCTTTCACAAGGGTTAATGAGACAGAGCACCTAATGGCCTTGGAGGGCTTTCTTTCTGCTTACGGGGAAAGTTCTGTTGATCATTACAATACATTAATTTTGGGAGATTTCAACACGCGCCCTTGTCCCCTTAACTGTTTGGCATCACTAGAGGAGGAGGAGGCTGGTTTGCAGGGGCTAAACCATTTTGAACATTCGCCATCTGGCGCCTTATTAGAAGGTATTTTATCAACCCATAATCTGTATTGCCTACAACAGTTAGATAATTTTGTACCTGTAGCCACCTATATTGGACATGGATGTGGAAGTGTAATTGACCATATATTGGTATCCTCCTCGTTAACATCTGCTCTAGGAAATTTAAGAGTTAGCCAGAGTCCGTTCAGGGACCATAACCCTCTGACACTGGATCTCCATCTACGTGCTGCTTTTAAAGACATGATTGTCAGTCAACTCACTAATACCAACATAAATCCCAAAGATCAAGAACGCAGACTGAGATGGGACAGGATCGTTCCCGAAAGCTTCATGAATAATCTGTACACTACCTGTGCCTCAGAGTTTAAGGTGTGCCTAGATCAGGAATCTCATGCTAGCTCTATCTTGGATGCCTTTGAGTCAATTATTAAATGTGTTGCCTCTAACTTGTCAACTACGACTAGAGTAGTACGCCCGAAGTTGAAAAGATGGTTTGATGATACCTGCATGACCACCCATAAGGAGCTCATGCAGGCTCTCAAGCAAAAACCGAGGGTGGCTTCTTTAGTTAAAAATAGTAGAAAGGCATATAAAACTGCAGTACAGATAAGGAAAAAACAACTGAGGGAGATGGCATGGGAGGAGCTCAGCCAAGCCAGTGTGTTTGCAAACAGTGCTAAATTTTGGTCTGTTATTAATAGCCCCCTCTTTGATGATACATCATATACCGGTATAGAGTGTTTAGTACCTGCAGAGACATGGGTTCAACATTTCTGCAAAATTTATAGCGATGATAACCTGGAGAACGTGGAGAACTCCGTGGGACACATCGTTCCCGGATTAGCAGGTTGCCCGCTTGTTTTTAATACAGATAAGGTCCATAAAGCTATTACCTCGACATTAGGAGGAAAAGCACCTGGTCCCGACGGTGTACCGGCCGACCTTTACAAGGCAGATCCCAAACTTTGGGCTACGATTTTAACCTATGTCTTCAATGCAGCCTGCAAGTTTGGCTTCCCATTGTCATGGGCAAAGGCGGTGATCATCCCTATTTTAAAAAAAGGCTCTAGGGATGACCCAGCATGTTACAGGCCAATTTCGCTTCTTGACTCTTCGGCAAAAATTATGGGGAAAGTGGTCTTGGAGCGTATAACAGCTTGGCTTGACAGTGTCAACATAGTATCGGATCTGCAGTATGGGTTCAGACCGGGGAGAGGGACTCTGGATCAGTGCCTTAACCTCCACCTGGTGATAGGAAAGTATACCGTCGCCAGGGGGGGGAATTTGCACTTGGCCTTTATGGACCTCTCCTCGGCCTTTGATCTAGTTAATAGGTCCAAGTTATGGCTGGTCCTTCAAGAAATGGGGCTAGACGCCGATCTGATAAGCTTTCTGGTGACTGCTCATGATAACACCACGGCGGCAGTCCGTTTTAATGAAGACGGCAGTCTGACTGATTCCAGGGAGGTCAAAAGAGGGGTGCGCCAGGGATGTATACTGGCCCCTCTGTTATTTACTCTTTATATTAACAAATTAGGGCACTCGTTGACAAATTGCTGTAAAGATATACCTAGAGCAGGCGTAAAAATGATCCCGGCACTTTTATATGCTGACGACGCGGTTTTAATATCTAGAACCGCAAGAGGGCTGCAATTGTTATTAAATTGTTTTATAGATTTTATGGATTCTTTGGATCTAATTACGAATTTTAAAAAATCACATGCAATGACAATAGGAACGAGGAAGGCAGCAAAAGCAAAATTTTACTGTAAGGGGACGGAGCTAACTAAGGTGTCCACTTTCCCATATCTTGGGGTGCTCTTTGATGATCAACGCTCATGGTGTGCACAACGCACCCTTAAAATGAATGCTTTAGTTAGAGCGGCAGGGGCAACATTAGACTTTGCAAAAAGAATAGGTTCTAAGCCGCTCCCTGCGATTTTAAAGATTTATAACGCCAAGTGCATCCCCATGACCACCTATGGTAGTGACATTTGGGGCTATAAGGACGCGACAGAAATACAAGTGGCAGAAAATAATTTTATGCGTAAACTGCTTTCTGTCCCTGTATCCACACCAATTTTTAACGTACATGAGGAGATGGGAGTGGGTTACATCTCAGACCTGATTGCGGTTGCCCCCCTTCTCCGCTGGATGAGAATTTGGGCTCAAACAACCCCAAAATTAAGTCAATTAATAATTCAGGACTGCTTGGTGCTGGATAAGGCACTAAACATTCCATGGCTTAAATATATTAAAGATCAGACGGAGAAGTTAGGCTGCCCCGAATTGTTTACGCTCCCTACCCCTCTGGCTAAGTCCGCCGTTAGAGCAGTTAAGCTGAGGTTTTTAGACAGATGTCAATGTTTAAGGGAAGAAAAGGAACTAATTAAGCCCTCGGTGAGAAAGTATGTCACACTGAGCCTGGGACAGCAGATGCAACCATATTTGACTTATATAAACAAAGCTCATCATCTCTTTGTTTTAACAAGATTTCGTTTAAATATGGTACCCTGGCTACTGGCCTTTCCGAAAGGTTATTTTAAACCAAATTCATCAAATAGGTGCACATGTGACAACTTCTCAGAGCAAGATACTCTACACATATTGTTCTTTTGCTCCCATTATGATCACCTACGCAGAAAGTACATCCTCCCGCTGCTAAGGGATCCAAATTTTGTGCAAATAAGGCCAGCTTTGGTCTACCTGCAAATGTTAAGTTCACCTGTAATTTGCTTGGGGGTAGCCAGTTTTTTAACTGGCGCAATTAGATACAGGAATAGGATGAAGTAGAGTTAATCCTTCTGAACAAGACTGATAGTATGTCTATGCGGATTATACTCTAAAGTTATCTGATAGTCATAATTGTGGTTGGTTTTTATTACCCTCTGTATGATGTTTTAATGGATTTTAAATACACAAAGATACGGATTTTTAATGGATTTAAATAATGTTTATACGATGTTTTATGTTTACAGATGTTTTATGTTGTACTTTTATGGCTCTAACCAGCCGAATAAAGTTGATTTGACTGACTGACTGACTGATATCAGAAACCACTTATTTTTTCTCACTCATGCATACACATTCAAATGATGCAAACAAATCCTGTTTTCTGTAAAAAGTATCTCCTGTTTTATTAAAAAAAATTACTTAAAGATTTTACTGCTACTACAGCAATAACGTACAGTGTTAAACCATCTAAGCATATATATACACATTCAAAGACATTAAGATAAAGTCATATATGTTGAGAACAAAGTTTTTTCTAGACGGTTCCTTTTTTCATGTGACTGAATCAAGATGTATTATTATTTCATATTCAGGCAGTTATCTCTTTGTCCACAAGTTTTAAGGTAAGTCTCTTTGCTCGATTTACAATGAATACATATACCAGAAATCAATCAATTCCATATTGAAAAATATATAATTTTGAAGAAAAGTAAGTGCATAAATAATAAAAGAAAGTTGTCGACGCAGCGTTTCGGTGGACTTGACTTGGTTTAACCACCTTCTTCAGGGCAAGCTAAATTTAAAAACGATATGTTTCAATCTATAAAAAAATATATAAAACAGCATATCAGACATCTGTACAGGAGAACAAATACAATACACAAAAAAACAGGAGAATGCCAATAACATCAAAAAGTCAGAATTAACCAGCCATTCATTGACATTGATACCAATTATCCAGAAAATACAAAAGCCATTCACTATATGGGTTAAAATTAATCCTCAGTACACAATATCACAGCCAACTTCTAAATGAGGTACTAATGGCCCAGTTTAGAGATAGGCAAGCAGGGTGCCGCATTTATTGATGGGTGGACTAAGTATTCCATCAATATAGCCCTTCATTGACTCTGTCAATGGAATACTTCCTCTGACAGGCAGATGAAATAGGGACCGTCAGAGGAAGGGCATTACATCATCCTTTCTATTTAGGGTGGCAGGTGTAATGCCTTTGTTGGCTGTCCATAGCCACCAGGAAAAGCCTGGAAGTGAGGGACAGGAAAAATATCTTAATTACCCCCAGAGGGAGCCAATAGGTTTTTATTTTTCAAAAACAAGAGACTTTTAAAAAAGCATGATGGTTGGCTGTCATGGCTGAAGGTACCATCCGTCAAACTATTCCTACAATAACAGGAAACAACAGAGCTGCAGTTCCTGCCAATATAGAGAGATATCCGTGGGGCCAGCGTACATTTCAAAATTTAGAAGGGCAACATTTCTCAGGATGACGGAGGAAATTGTAACATCTTCCATTAGTATGTGTATACTTTCATCAACATCATATAGATCTTTATTTCGGTCCACAGACCATAAAAGAACAGTAAAAAGAAAGCCACAATTTATAAAAACAAGTTTAAAATACTAAAAACCCACTAAAACTATATAAAATTGATACTATACATGTGTAAAAAATCAATCGGTATTCAGTTAATTTTTCATCTCCTAGGAAAACCTTACGAAACAGCATATACAATTGGCGTCTGGGTGTTATATTTCAGAAGTCTAAATGCTTCTTCACAGCGTCTTGTACCTAAATTCTTGCACAGTTGAATCAACCATTTTTGCCTTATTTTCTTATACCCCGGACAAAAGAAAAATACATGTAGTTCAGTCTCCTCTAGACTATTGCATGCAGGGCAATGCAGGACAGAGCTGGCAGCCCATTTGTTGGTACATGCACAAAGCGGAAGCGTGCCATGCCTGAACTGTAAATAGAGTTTCCTGGCTAATGCCGGTCTTACCTCATCTAGACATGGCTCCAATTTATAGGTGTCCTTGACTTTTAGGAAGTTGCCTGTTAGAGGACCAGTGGCTGATTTTTCAAAAAGTTGTGCAAGTTTACCCGCCCTATATCTGCTAACTAATTGTTTAGGCGATATTACAGAGCAGGCTACCTCCTGGTTATTCTATCGACTCTCCCTACCTAAATTGTGAAAACCTGCCTTAATATGTGCAAACCATGCCAGCTTCCCAATGCCAGGAAGCCCCAGGATCTCCTTTAACTCCATCCTATACTCAGACAATTCAGGTGTCACCCATAATCGCCGCCAGTATATTGGGGGTCTACAGCCAATTTCCTCCGCGATTGGAATGAGTGGGGAACTCACTGGAAGGCCAAAAACTTGCCTGAAAAAGTTGTTCTCAATCTTGATAATGGTTTTTGGAGAACAATGCCCCCCAAAGTTCTGCCCCTACAAAGCAGCACCCCTATGTTGGGTTTTGTAGATCTCTAAAGCAGGGCCTACAGGCTTGTGAAAGGAATTTCTATAAAGCTTAGCCAGACCACCTGTGGTCTGAGCAAGCTTAAGACTTGTTTTATCCTTTTGTGGCCCCCAATCCATTTTTGTTGTTAGGGTGAGCTCTAGATAATCAAAAACAGACACCCTTTCTAGTTGGATGCCATTCATGCGTGGATTAGGACGGGTTGTACTAGCGGGGTTGAAGACCATATATTTGGTCTTCTGTAGATTGATCTCCAACCCAGTGTTTCTACAAAACTCTCCAAAGCCGTCAAGTATCCTCTGGATACCCATCAGTGTCTTGGAGAGCAAAAGAGTGTCGTCTGCAAACATTAGTGCCGACACTATCCTATGCACTAGCTTGGGAGCGTCTATATCTTTCAGCTCATTCAAGGCACCGACCAAACCATTAATATAAATACAGAACAATGCAGGGGCAAGGACACAGCCCTGTCTGACTCCTCTGTTAACTGGGATGGGTGAAGTAAGTTCCCCATGCTTTCCATACCTGATTTGGACGAAATTATCTTCGTGAAGTCTCCTTACCATATTCAAAAGATAGTGGGGGACTCCAAGATCACTTAGTACCGCCCAAAGTGCATCCCTGGGCACCAAATCAAAGGCACTTTTTAGATCCACAAACACCACATACAGGCTACCCCCCTCCACGTGCACTGTTTTCCAGTAGAGGAGCTGTAGCCTAAATATTTGGTCAGTAGTAGATGTTTTTTTCCTAAAACCAGCTTGTAGTGTACTCATTCGTTATATTCATCCAACCATATCTGGAGGTGGCTCAACAAGATTAGTGCAAAGATTTTTTGAGTTACATCAATCAGGCTGATTGGCCTATAGTTAGCGGGTATTACAGGGGAACCTTTTTTATGCACAGGAAAAATCTCAGCTCCAACCCAGGTTGCAGGGAGTGCCATCTCTTGTAGTATGGCATTGAAGAGCACCCATAGGTAAGGCCCCCAAATATTAGGCTCAGCACGGAAGAGATCCCCAGGTATCTTGTCCAATCCAGGGGCTTTACTGGAGGCTGTTTGGCTTATGGAACTAATAACTTCGGTCAATGTCAACTTAGGGGTCACCACAAAAGAATTTTTAAGTGGCTGGGTAGCTATGGTTAAAACACTGACCTCAGCCTCCAGCGGGAGTAGAGGGCCTGAAAGTGCTCTCTCCAGCTGTCTGCTGCTATGTTAGACTCTATGGCTGGCTTTCCATTGTTACTACATGTGCTGACAATACTCCAGAAAGCTTTCATATCCTTGGCAGCTAGGGCTTTTTCAGGGATGCCCATTGATTGATTTCCCATGTGTTTTTTGCAAGTGTAATGCTATCTTTGTAGAGGACCCTCGCTGTTTTAATTTGAGTTCTGTTCTTGGTTTTTAAAGCATCTATCAGGGCCAAATTTGCCTCCCAGCAACTGTCATTAAACCATGACCGCTTTGCCTTTGCCCTTCCCCCCTGTGTACACACAACCCAGAATGTGTCCACCAAGATAGCTGTTAATGCTTCATGCATTTTGGCAACATCTGTTACCAGTGTGGCAGTATCGTCTACAGCAGAAAGCAATTCTAGTGTCAGGAGAATGGGTATGGTAGATTTATATAGGGAAGACAATTTTTCGGGCGACTTTTCAATCCATGACCATTAAATTTTCCTCCTGTCATTCGTAAGGGTTAATCTATCATCTGCCATTAGGTTGGAATCAGAAATGGTCCTAGTGGCAGGCAACTGCAGCTCCAAGATCAAGGCATTATGGTCACTATCATGTTGAGGCAGGACAGTAAAATCGATGACCTTACCCCATATCCTGGTTTCCACCATGATGTAATCTAGGATGGAAGAATGGCCAATCCTATTAAAGGTGTAGTTCCCAGGAGAATCGGATTTAGTTTGGGCATTACAGGCTCTCAGGGAGTGATTTAGGGTGATCGACTTGATCTGAAGGGCCAGTGGTGTCCATACTCTGATTGTAGAAATATTCGGCTCTGGAATTGCCCAGAACTCGTCTTTGTCAGAGGGTAGCGTACTATTAGAGTCATTCAAAGGCTAAAATTGACAGTTAAAATCTCCCCCTATGACCACCCAGACATTTTTGGGAAGCCTGGAATAAAACAATCTAATGGGTCTAGGGTCAAAGATTCTTGACTGTTCTTCACGGCCCAGAATAGACATTAACCAATGCTATTTTAAGGTTCAATGAAAAGGTTAGCAGAATACACAGGATATCATCAGAGATGGACTCCAGTTGGGTAGTCATACAGCCCAAGTGGGAACCTACCCAGGTACATAACCCCGCAGAAGGTCTTCCCTTACCACAGGAAGAGGCGGCTATTCTGTGTGCCATGAAACCCATGCGTGGCACCTCCTCTATTATCCATGATTCCTGGAACATACAAATGTCGTGTGCATCTACAAAGTCCCCCCAATCGGAGCAACTCAGCTTACTTTTAAGACCTGCAACATTCCAGGACAGTATCTTCAGCTTGTTCAAGCCAGATTTTCCAGCTGAGGTACCATCCTGGGTGTTAGAGTTGGACAGACGTACACTCCCAATCCGATCGTTGTGGTTTTTTATCACGGGGCTAGTAGGGGCTCCCACCCAAGGAACCTGGTCAATTACGTAACTGGGGTTGTAACATCTTCCATTAGTATGTGCATACTTTCAACTATCCTTTGCAGTTGTATGTGGTCCAATCCTGGGACTTGAAAGGAAATTGGCATTACTTCTGCATTGTTTGGGTGCAGAAGGCCAGGAGGTACTAGAACATCTCCCTGAGTTAGGAGAGGACGACGCTCGAAGTTTAAATGCATACAACATTTGCATTAAGAGATTAGATGCTCATTATCTTCCCAAGGTTAGTACAATTTTAGAGCGATACCATTGTGATGAGAGACCACAAAGAGAGGGTGAAACTATAGAGGAATTTATGAGGGCGCCCAGGTAAATAGCAGCCATGTGCATACTTAAAGGATTATGCGACGAGCACATAAAAGACCAGTTCCTTCTCATGTGTAATATTGAAAGGGTGACAGAGGAAATTTGGTTAAAGGATGACCCTCCTTTGAACGAAGGTTTAGTGGTAGCAAAGCAGTTTGAACATATGTTGTCATGTGTGAAGGAAATTAAGAAGGACAACAAGAAAGACTTGGAAAGTAAGGAATGGGTTAATGCTATAACAGAGAAGTGAAAAGAAGTTGCAAGGAGGGTTGAGAGCAAGCTCTAAGGCCAGTGTTATAGGTGTGACTATTTAGGTCACAGGGCCAATGCAAAACGTTGTCCAGCCATAAGAGCGACATGCAATAAATGTGTAAGAAAAGGACACTATATGGTTTGTTAGAAGTGGCAAAACTGAAAAAAGGATACCAAAGCTGTTGCTGAAGTATGTGATGAGATTATACGTCATAAGGACAACAATACTATGGCAATCCCAAGACATGGAAAAGATTGGAGGTGCCAAGATCGGAGAAATATTTTTCTCATGTTCAAGATTGGCCATTTCATCTGAAGAAACATTCAAGAGAATGTATGGTGGCAGAGTGTGTCTGAATAAGATGGACATTTGACCTGGAGGTTATGGGGGTCAACCTAAAAAGATGAAGTGTCACTTTACAGGTGACATTGAGTATAAAGGCAGATATGCAGCGGGAAATATTTGTTTCAAACAAAGGGGACAACATACTGGGTCGGCCCATACAAAAAGATTTAGGAGTAATTTTGGATTCCAATGCTTGTCCCCAGGTGCAATCAGTGGAGGAATGTATTATATTTGAATAAGAGTTCCAAGAGGTTTTTGGGAATTGCCTAGGATACCTTAAAACCTATGTACACAGAATCAGGTTGAGGGGAGGAGTGATTCCTGTGGATCAAAAGTGAGAACATTGCCTCTGAATGTACGGATGATGCTCTACAGGAGCTGGTATAATTGTGTGCCTGTGGGGTGATTGAGCCATTGGAGCCGACGTAGTGGCCTGCTCCTATTGTTGTGGCTCATAAGGTCGATGGGAAGATATTGCTATGTGTAGATCTCAGAACTTTAAATAAGGCAGTGGTGGTGGACATATTTCCATTACCCAATATTTCAGAGATGATGGCCAGTTTGGCTGGGCCCAAAATCTTCTCCACTCTGAATTTGGCATCAGCCTACCATCAGGGACGGCAACATCCAGAGTTCACTGCCTTTATCACACTCATGGGTGCCTACAGGTTCAAATGTATGCCCTTTGGGTTGGTGTGCCGGACCTCGGTTTTTCAAAGGGTTATGTTGTCCATGTTGGGGTTTATTCCAGGAGTATTCTTTTATTAGGACAGTGTACTTGTGTTTGGAGGTGATATTGATGAGCATGATGGAAGGGTGAGAATGTTGTTAAAGAAGTTCAGGAAGTATGGCTTAACAGTGACGGCACCTAAATGCAGTCAGGTGTAAAGAAATTGATTATTTAGTAGGCCTGGGTGGAGTTGGTGGAGTTCTGCTATGCGTAAGTCCTCGAAGTGACCAACAAACTCTGCCGCGCTACATGGAGTTCCATAAGCGGCGGAGTGCATTTGCCTCACGCAGTTCTTGCTGATTTTTAACGTCGGGTGTTTGTCCCGCACTGTAAAATCAGCGCGAATGGCACCACATGCAGCGCAAGAGGGTGCTGCTTCTTTCTGCCACTCGAGTAGATGTTCTACTCGAGTGGCAGCTTTCTCAACATGAACAGAAGGTTTCTCAACGCGAGCGGTAGTGACCATCCGTGACCGTCCGCATTGAGAAATCTCGCCGGGAAGTGGACTGGAGTAAGATTTTCATCGCTCGTGCTCGCCAACTTAACCTTGGACGAGCAGGAGCGAGGAAAAAACTCCGCTACGTGGAGTTTTTCAGAACACTGTGCACTACGCAGAGCACGGATTAGGAAAAACACCACAAACTTCATGAACGAAGCAGAATTTCACAGCCAGGCCTATTATTTAGGCCATTGTGTGACAGGTGAGGGGACAGTACCTAAAAAAGGGCTGATTGACACTATAATTAAGTTGACTTCACCTAAGAGTAAAGAAGAACTATGCTCTTCCTTAGGTATGGCTGAATTTTACAGCACATTTGTTGACAACATGTAGGACTTTCAATATTAGAATTCTTCTGAAGAGTAAGGTGATGTTTGTGTGGAATAAAGAATGTGAAGATGTGTTTAAAGACATCAAGGATTGCTTGAGCACAACTCCTAAATTGGAAGCCTTGTACCTGGGCTTAACATGACAATAACTACTGATACCAATTCAAAAGGATTAGGGGCAGTGCTCATGCAAGCTAATGAGTCAGGAGATGAGTCAAAGGGGACCATACCAGTCAGTGCTAGAGCTCTTCATGGTTTGGAAAACAATTACTCAGTTATAGAGAAGCAGGCATTGGCTGTTCACTGTGCCTTAAACAAGTTCAGAGGTTTTCTACGGGGCATACAATTCAAAGTAAAGACTGACCACAAACCACTGAGAGAAATAGTCATGCTGTATCCAGTAGAATAAGATATTGGGTGATCAGTTTTCAGGAGTAAGGAACAAAGCAGCAGATTGCTTATCCAGATTGGTAGAAGAAGGTTATTCAGTTACTGGAAGTGAAGGTAAGCCAGGGGTGAAGGTTGGGCTTTGCAGACAGTTTGTGTTCTGACACTGGGCATTATATCAGAAGAGGAGTGGAATGGGACATAAGGGAGAGATCAGATTTTGTTGAAAGTAAAAGCCATGATAAATAGTGGATGGGAGCATGGTGGTGATGGCTAGGAACAATTGAGGCCATTTTGAATGATGAGGGAAGAAGTAGCAGAAAACTGAGTTTTTTTGTTCAGAGGCATGAAGCTAATCCCTCCAGTAGTGTTACGGGAAAAATGTATTGATTTGGCACATGAGGTGCATTTTTTGAGGATGGATATTTGGTGGCCAGAAATAAATGTTCCAACTGAAACAATAGTAAGGGGGGAACGTTCTGTGCTGGAACAGTAATAAGGTGATAAATTCACTGCACCTATGAAAGTTGTGAAGTTGTTCCGCAATGCTGTTAAGACCCAAGATGGAAGAATTTGGCATTTGGGAAGAGTGGCTAACTACACAGGATGGTTGAGTAGAGATGTAGAAAGAGAGTCGGAGAATGTACTGAGTAGTAGTGGTGAAAGGTTGTGTGATTTGATTTGGAGCACCCACTGCGAGGATCTAGCAACTGCATTTCACGACCCCCGGACATACCTCAAAGGTCTAGTCACAGCACTTCAAGACCACCATGTTTTCTGAAAGCCTACGTCTACAAAAAATACATATTGATCATTGGTCATTGTGTCTATCGTGTTCAAGTGTGAATTTTTGTTCTCTGTTAAGAATGTGGTTTTTTTTAGGTGATAACCTCCAAATGTTGTAATAATTTATTTGTTTCTGTAAATCTCGCATTAGTGTGTGTATACTTGCACCTGTCTTTTATTCTTTAATCTTTAATCTTAATCCTTAACCCTTAATCTTTGTTCATATGAGTTCTAGAACAGTTTATATTTAAAAGAAGAAGCTGCTTCCCTTGGTGTGGCTGGGGTGTTTCTCCATTAAAGCTTCATGTTAAATCAACTTGGAGTCTCTGCTATTCTGTTCAGCAAGACTTCACTCTAATGTCCTCCGCCATACCGATAGTAAACTCTGCCCACCAATCTCTGACATTATTTCTATCTTTCCAAACTGGTTATTGTTGAATATGAAGGCATGTAGCACTGATATTCTAACAATGTATCCATTCTTTTTTCATGTTAACTTTATATCGTTTATATTATAGTTGACTGTTCCGTTTTATTTAACATAGAAAACATGCACTTTTTGGTATACAACTGAATCACTACAGTCCAAGCCAAATAAAACAGTTTTACAGGGAACAGATGCAGGCTGTGTCCAACCACTCTTGTGTGCTGTTCTGTTTCAATTGTAAACATTTTGAACCAATTCAAGTCCAATTCCTGCACAAATTCCTTGTTTGTGCAGAAATGGTAATTCTGAGGTTTGTGGCTAGTACCACAACCCTGGTGAAACATGCAGTAAATTCTGATACAAGTGAAGTCAATTCCTCATGTAACCCCTCATTTTCCAGAGAAAACTTCGGAATAGGGAATATTACGGCACTTGATAAATCCCTTGCCCAGCCCAGCCCAGCCGATTCAGTGAAAGAAAATTAGAAAAAGAAATATCAACTAAGCTGATATTTTTTTGCTAGTTTTTGTTGGCTGATTGTCTCCCTTCTCTATAAAAGTAAAGGGAGGAGCCTAGACAACCATGTCTCAACCAGCTGCTTCAGAAGAGGCCAGTGTTAGGAAGTAAGTAAAAAGCTTGTAAAGTTCGTGAATGCCTGGAAACGTGTTGCCGCTGGGGTCCGAGAAAGAGCCAACAAAAACAGAGACCTATTTGGAAGGAAGTGAGAAGAGATGGGTTTTCAACATTTTCTTGAATTGTAGTAAATTTGACTGGGCAAAAAGAATGACACGGTTATGCGACTCATTCGATGGTGCCCTCTGTGACCATGCTAACTACGAGATAATAATTTGTGGTGTCTTCAATCTCCATCAATTGGGGGCTCCAATGCCCGAACACACTCCAGGGAGTACGCTGCTAAACCCGTTACATGGCTTGCTCAACAAACACACTCTCAAATCCATACAAAACACATTGGAACGCAGCACAGCAGACCTACAATTTGATAAAACTTAGGAATAAGCGCACTTGACTACGTGTTTACTACAGATAATATCATGGAACAGTTGGAGGGTTTCAAAATTCTCTTATTCCAGGAGAGCGACCATCTTCCACTCTGTACGGTGCTACACTTAAACTCAGTGAAGCGTGACCACCAAAGACAATTGGCACCTCAAAAGGTAATGAAAAAACACAATTAATTTCGGCGAATCAAATGGAGCCCAGTCCCCCTGAAAAAAATTAAAACTTGGAAATCCACCAGTGGCTCACTTCTAAAGGCGCAAAAAGGAAAACCCCTACTTGAATATCGGGATACCATCCTTAAAGACATCCATTCTAAAAAAGGCCCTACATTTCTCCTCTGCAGGCCGAAGGCCAGTCAGCTTCAAAAAAAGGGTCCTGCAATAGTAAGTAAGCTGAAGATCGGCAGGACCCGGAAATTACTTTACAAACTCAAATTCAGCAACTTAAACAGACCTGCAACAAAAAGTGAAGGGTCAATTAAAATTACACAAGCAGCTGGTCTGGTCTATTGTTGGAAAGTGGATTATTGGTAGGGGCAAATGTAGGTCTGCCGCTGGCAATAAGGCCACTAACACATGATAGGACTCAGCATAGGTCTTAAAAAATTATTCCCATGCTCAACCCTTGGTAGCTTGGCTGCGAGCAGGCAGGCTTAACTTCAAAGACAGCATTTAAAAACAGCAATTCAGTAAATTATTAAGACACAACAAATAATAAAAATCCAAAACCAATTTATAAAAATAGGAAATATTTTTATCTTTAAAATGACACCAAAACGACAAAAATCCAATGTAGGGAAACGGAGATATGAATTTTTAAAGATTTATCACTTTATAGCACTTAGAAACAAATAGCACCATGTTGGGATATCTGGTCGCGATAGACCGGCTCAAAGTCAAAGTTTCAGGCCGACCGCGATGGAGCCCTGAGCGGCTACCACTCGCGGTAGGTCCCGGTCACAGTTTTTACCTTCGGACTAGGAAACTTTTCTGGAGCTTTTTCTCGCGGGGTCCCTCGATGCTCTTCACCAGGCCGGATTTGGTGAGGGTTCGCCGGCCTCGGATTTCTTCTACTCCCGGTCAAACTCTGGAAGTCGGACCTACGGAGCTTTTAGCGGGACAAACCTGAAAGGCTTGATCGGCTTGCGGTTGAAGGCAGGTGGCTTGGCTGACCAGGTTGAGTCGGTCCCCCTGTGGAGCTTTTTTCCAAAGTTGCTCCAAATTTCTCCAAACTCCTGGAACTTCTTCCTGAAGTTCCCCAAGGGGTCCCAAAGTGTCTCAAACTCACTCCAAGAGTCTGGAAGCTCCAAGATGGTCTTTGAAAGTTGAGGACTTCAGTTCCCACAATCCACTTGAACAAAACCCTTACAAATCCACAGTTATTTCTCCAGGTTGAGGATCCTTGGTGGTGATGTTCCAGGTGAGCTCTGTTAACCTGTAGCTTGCAGGGAGTCCACTATTTAGTTCTTTTACAGCAAGGTAATCCACAGGGCTGTAGTTTCAGCTGGTGCAGTCTTCAGAGGGCAGGCCTTAGAATTTGCACCCCAACTTCTCAGCATGGCAACGTCTTGCTTTCTTAAGTTTCAAGCAGCAGATCTGAGAGACTCTGCCCCTCTCAGGTACTTATTCCAAGTTCTCTGGGTCAAGCAGGAGGTCACTCCTTACAAATGGGAGCAGGGCAACTCCCCAAGGTTATGACCACATCCTGTAGAGTGTGGCATTATTTTGTCCCAGAGTGCACCAAATCCTCCAAATTCATAATGGCTGATTTTCCAGCAGGGAGGTAAGAGCTGGCTAAACGCACCCCTAGGATGGCTACTTTCCATAGAGTCTCCCCCTTGCATCTGTGCATTCCTTCCATAAGCCTAGCTCTGGCTGAGGTGAAGAGTTTAGAGTTGTAAATGACACTGGTTTCTTCCCTCCTCTTTGAAGACCATGGTTTACGACTCCTCCCCCTGCCCTGGCATTCCTGTGGAACAGCACACTGTCCTCCCAGAAGAGCTGGTTAACCCCAGGGGCTCTTTATCACCACTTCAAAGCAGCCTGGCTAATCCACTTAACTCTGACCAATCAGGACCGACCACTGGAAGGCTGAATCTGAACTTACAAACAAGAAAGTCTTCTAACTTCTTGTCTGTATATTTTAGGAGAAATTCAACAATATCATATTGTTGGATTTATCACTACCATTCTGGGAAGTCTTTGAATGGAAGTTCTATCATTCCCCTATCAGGAGTTATTAGTTAATAACCTCTTGCCATGTTAACCTATGTGTCATGGGATTTGCAATGGGAAAAATGACGTGGGCCATTTTTTCAGCACCAGGCCTTATAAAAACATATTTTATAAGTAATCCGCCTATATCTACAGAACCCCCACCCCATGGAACACCTAGGGGACATTTTAGGGGTTCTGAATCTGTAGATATATTGCAGATCCTCCCTCCACAGTGCTCCTAGCATCAAAGTCGAATTTGGGCAGCACTAGATCACAATGTGGGGAGTGAAATGTTAAATTTCACTAAACCAGGGCATATAAAACTTCTTTTATAAGGGTCCACCCTATAAATACCTGACACCCCCCCCCCCCCACCCCACCCCTGGGACACCTAGGGGAGACCCTGGAGGTACCTAATATGCCAAAACATTGTAGGTTATCCATTTTTAAGTGCCCCAAACACCAAAGTCGAGTTTGGGCACAATTTACTTTTTAAAGGCAGTCATGGAACCCAGGGCTGCTTTTAAACTGACCTCAGGCTTCAGCAGGGCACACATGCAAGTGCAGAAAAGGCTGCTGGCCTCTAAACTGCCATGCCCTACTATATACTAGGGACTGATAGGTAGTTTCAATCCCCCTGCCCTATTATGTACTAGGGGCTTATAGGGTAGGTCATGCCAATCACAGGGGTACCCCAACCCATAGTGTACCCTAGTGTATGTAGGTGTTTTCACTGTATTCTAAGTGTTTTCAGCATAGCACTGGCCCTGGGCCTGGTTAGGCAAAGCCCAGGGTCAGTCAGAGTCAGTTACCACCAGTACCAGTCAGCAAAAAGTTGGGGGGTACCCAGGGCACAGGATGACTTTGAACATTGCCCCCCCCCCAAACGAAAGGTGATGGGTTACTAACCTACACCCTGGTAGTCCTCATCAGCTAAGTGGAAAAACCTGGAAAGTCCATCTGCATTTGCATGGGCAACCCCAGGTCTGTGTTCCACTGTAAAGTCCATTCCCTGTAGGGAAATGGACCCCCTTAACAGCTTGGGATTCTCCCCTCTCATCTGCATGAGCCATATGAGAGGCCTGTGGTCAGTTTGAACACGAAAGTGAATCCCAAACAAATATGGTCTCAACTTTTTCAGGGACCAAACCACAACAAAAGCCTCTCTCTCAATGGCACTCCACCTCTGCTCTCTGGGAAGAAGTCTCCTGCTAATAAAGGCAACTGGCTGATCAAGGCCCTCTTCATTTTGCTGTGACAACACTGCCCCAGTCCTTTGCTCTGAAGCATCTGTCTGAACCACAAATTCTTTTGTGTAGTCAGGGGCCAGCAGCACTGGTGCTGAACACATAGCAGCTTTCAGAGTGTCAAAAGCCTTCTGACACTCTGGGGTCCAATCCACCTTCTTGGGCCTCTTTTTAGAAGTGAGTTCTGTTAGTGGTCCCATAATTTTGAACAAACCTTCTATAGTACCCTGTCAGTCCAAGGAATGCCCTGACCTGAGTCTGGGTAACAGGAGCTGTCCAATCCAAAATAGTTTGGATTTTAGCTTGGAGAGGCTATACATGGCCCCCACCTACCAGGTGGCCCAGGTACACTATAGAACTCTGCCCTATTTGGCACTTACTTGCCTTAATAGTCAGGCCTACCTGCTGCATGGCCTGAAGCACTTCCCTTAGGTGGCTTAAGTGATCCCCCCTAGGTAGAACTGTATACAGCTATATCATCCAGGTAAGCTGCACTGAACTGTTCCAACCCAGACAAGACCCTGTTCACCAACCGTTGGAAGGTGGCAGGTGCATTCTTTAAGCCAAAGGGCATTACCTTGAACTGATAATGTCCCTCTGGTGTGGAAAATGCTGACCTCTCCTTTGCTCCATCAGTGAGGGCAATCTGCCAGTAACCTGAAGTCAAATCAAAAGTACTCAGGTACTTAGCAGTCCCTAACCTGTCTATGAGCTCATCAACTCTAGGTATAGGGTGAGCGTCCGTCTTTGTGACTGCATTTAATCCTCTGTAGTCCACACAGAACCTTAACTCCTTGGGTCCCCCCTGAGGATTAGGTTTAGGTACCAGCACCACTGGACTGGCCCATGGACTCTCAGACGGTTCAATTACCCCCAATTCCAGCATCTTTGCAACCTCAGCCTTAATGCTGGCTCTGACATGGTCAGACAACCTGTACAGTTTATTTTTGACAGGTAGGCTGTCACTAGTGTCAATATGGTGCACACACCACTCAGTGATGCCTGGGGTCAAAGAGAACAGGCCAGCAAACTGCTCCAGCACTTGCTTACAGTCTCTGTGCTGCTGGTCTGTCAACTTGGGAGAGAGCACAACTCCCTCCACTGACCCATCTTGCACATTAGTGGAGAGGAGTTCAGGCACAGGCTCAGTTTCCTCCTCCACACCCTCACCAGTGACCAGTAACATGGTCATGTCTGCCCTGTCATGGTGGGGTTTCAATCTAGTCACATGCAGGACCCTATGAGGGTTCCTGGGGGTGCCAAGGTCAATCAAATAGGTAACCTCACCCTTCTTTTCTAAGATTGGATAGGGCCCACTCCACTTGTCATGGAGGGCCCTGGGAGCCACAGGCTCCAACACCCACACCAATTGTCCTAGAGTATACTCAGACATAGTAGCCTTTTGATCATACCAGTGCTTCATGAGTTCCTGGCTGGCCTCCAGTTTCCTGTTTGCCTTGTACATGTACTCTGCCATTCTAGATCTCAGGCCTAGCCCATAGTCAAGCACATTGTCCTTTGCTTCTTTAAGAGGCTTCTCCAAAGACTCTCTCAGCAGGCTCAATGGCCCCTTCACAGGGTGTCCACACAACAACTCAAAGGGACTGAAACCAACCCCTTTCAGTGGCACCTCCCTGTAGGCAAACAGTAAGCATGTGAGGAGAACATCCCATCTCCTCCTGAGTTTCTCTGACAACCCATTTATCATGCCCTTCAGGGTTTTGTTGAATCTCTCAACAAGACCATTTGATTGTGGGTGATAGGGGTGGTGAACTTGTAGTTGACACCACACTCATCCCACATAGCAGTCAGATAGCTGAACAGGAAGTTCGTGCCCCTATCTGATACCACCTCTTTTGGAAAACCGACTCTGGTGAACACACCCAGCAGAGCTCTAGCCACTGCAGGAGCATCAATGGTTCTAAGAGGGATTGCTTCAGGGTACCTAGTGGCATGGTCCACCACCACTAAGATATACCTATTCCCTGATGCAGTAGGTGGGTCCAGAGTGACCAACAATGTCCATCCCCACCCTTTCAAAAGGAACCCCAACCACTGGCAGTGGTATTAGGGGAGCCTTTGTCTTGCCCCCTGCCTTGCCACTGGCCTGACAGGTGACAGAGGAGCTGCAAAACTTCTTTACCTTTTCAGACATATGGGGCCAATAGAAATGGTTCACCAACCAGTTCCATGTCTTTGTCTGTCCCAAATGTCCTGCCAAGGGGATATCATGACCCAAAGTCAGGATGAACTCTCTGTACTTCTGGGGCACCACCAACCTCCTGGTGGCCCCCTCCTTGAGGTTTCTGGCCTCAGTATAAAGCAGTCCATCTTCCCAGTAGAGTTTGTGAAACCCACTGTCATCCCCCTCCTCTTGCTTAGAGGCAATCTGCCTCAAGCTCTCAAGGGTGGGACAGTGTCTCTGTCCCTTACTGAACTCCTCTCTGGAGGGTCCACCTGCTCCTGTCAGTTCTGCCAAATCTGACAGCTCTGGCAGGGATGGAGTCCCTCCCTCAGAGGCCAGATCTTTCCCATCAGGGTTAGATTCTTCCTGCACCTCTGGAGTTCCCTGGGCTGGCTCACCAGGCCCAGTACCCTTGTCCTTGGATGCTTGGCCCTTTGTTCCAGGGTCCAAGTGTCCAGCCCCTCCCTTCTGGCTAGTCTGTGACCTAGTCACAGCACATACCCACTCAGGGAGCTCCAATATTTTCATATGGAGTCCTCTCTCCACCTCTGACCACACAGAGGCTTCAAGGTCATTGCCCAGTAAACACTGGACTGGGAGCACCTTAGACACAGCTACCTTCATAGGGCCTGTCACACCTCCCCATTCCAAATCCACCACAGCCATAGGATGGAGTTTGGTAGTGCTGTCTGCATAAGTCACCTGGTGAAACTCACCAGGTAACAACCTCTCTGGTGGCACCAGCTCAACCAGGACCATAGTTACACTAGCCCCAGTGTCTCTGATAGCCTCAACCTCAGTCCCATTCACTTTAGGCCTCTGCCTGTACTTGTCCATGTTTGGAGGTAAGGCAGCAAGGGTTGCAATATTCACCCTACCCAGGGACACTAAGGTTGCTTCCACCACCTGACTACCCCTCTCTGGGGCACCACTCTCCACCCCTACACTTACACTGGCAATCCCTGTGGATGGCCCCTTAGGGGGGAGCTTCTTGGCGCAGACAGCATCTCCCTGGTTACAGTCAAATCACTTACCCACTTTTGAGGGATCAAAGAACCTACCATTCTTTCCCTGATTCCACCTCCCTTTGAATTTGGGTTGGCTCGGGGCCCCACCTCCTTGGGCAGGTTTTTGTGGGTCTTTGGAGGACTCCTTCTGGTTTTGACCTTCTTTCCCTTGGGCTTTCCCTTGAGGAGGGACCTGTCCCCCTTTCTTCTGTTCACTCCCCTGGTGCTGAATGGAAACCCGGGTTCTTACCCACTCATCAGCTGCTTCCCCCAGCTCTCTGGGGTCTGTCAGCTTAGAGTCCACTAGATACTGGCGTAACTTCTCTTCTGCACAATGAGTCAAAATATGTTCTTTCAAAAACAAATTATACAATCCCTCATATGTGTCAACTTTGTTACCAACAATCCAGCCTTCCAGTGCCTTCACTGAAACGTCCACAAAGTCTACCCAAGACTTTGAACTCAATTTCTGGGTGCCTCTAAACTTCACCCTGTACTACTCTGGAGTCAGACCAAATCTCTTGACTAAGCATGCCTTCATCTGCTGGTATGATTCGGCATCCTCTCCCTTCAGGGTCAGGAGCCTATCCCTCCCAGCTACTGGAATCAACTCCCACAGGAGTGCACCCCAATACCTAGAGTGGACCCTACTCATTCTAAGGGCCCTCTCAAAAGCTGCTAGCCACCTGTCAATGTCATCCCCCTCAGTGTACTTGGGTACTATACCCTTGGGAAGTTTAGGATCAAATGCACCACCCCTGGACATTTCACAATCTTCATCATTTTCACTGCCACCATTTCTTTTGAACGCCTCCTCCCTCTCCCATCTCTTCTTAGCTAATTTCAATTTTTCCTTCTCCAAGGCAATCAAAGCTAATTGAGCCTCAAGCTGTCTCTCTGCAAAGGGCCGTGGTGGTTCCTGAGTAAGGGACCCTTCCCCACTCCCCCCATCTGGAATCATAGGGCTAACATTAGAGATAATGGAAGAGGCACCATCCTCACCCTCCTCTTGGGTGAGGTTGGGGGGAATACCCTCCATCCCCCCTTGAATCTCCTCAGCTACCCCAGCCCAGGCCTGTAGGGACTTAAGCAACCCTGCCTTCCTAATCTTGTTGGAAGCAGACAAGCCCCTAAGCCTACACTGTACCCTAAGATCAGCCATCCTGAACTGGGACAGTTTAGCCAGGTCCAGCTCCATGGTTCCCTAGTTTTGGGTCACAACAACTAGGCACAACAGACTTAGAACAATTTGAAAAAATCAATGGATTAAAAACAGTTTAGTCCAAATTCCAAAAATCAAACTCAAAAGTTTTGTTCTAAGGCAATTTAGAGGATTTTTATAATCTTAATTCACTTTACTGAAAGGTAAACTTTTTAAACACAAATCCTCATCCGCACCGCTGAGCACCAAATGTTGGAAAGTGTATTATTGGTAGGGGCAAATGTAGGTCTTCCACTGGCAATAAGGCCACTAACACATGATAGGACTCAGCATAGGTCTTAGAAAAATTATTCCCATGCTCAACCCTTGGTAGCTTGGCTGCGAGCAGGCAGGCGTAACTTCAAAGACAGGTATGTAAAGCATTTAAAAACACCAATTCAGTAAATAATTAAGACACAACAAATAATAAAAATCCAACACCAATTTATAAAAATAGGAAATTTATTTTATCTTTAAAATGACATCAAAACAACAAAAATCCAATGTAGGGAACCGGAAATATGAATTTTTAAAGGTTTATCACTTTATAGCACTTAGAAACATATAGCACCATGTTGGGATATCTGGTCGCGATAGACCGGCTCAAAGTCAAGGTTTCAGGCCGACCGCGATGGAGCCCTGAGTGGCTACCACTCGCAGTAGGTCCCGGTCACAGTTTTTACCTTCGGACTTAGAAACTTTTCTGGAGCTTTTTCTCACGGGGTCCCTCGATGCTCTTCACCAGGCCGGATTCTACTCCCGGTCAAACTCTGGAAGTCGGACCTACGGAGCTTTTAGCGGGACGAACCTGGAAGGCTTGGCCGGCTCGCGGTTGAAGGCAGGCGGCTTGGCTGACCAGGTTGAGTCGGTCCCCCTATGGAGCTTTTTCCAAAGTTGCTCCAAAGTTCTCCAAACTCCTGGAACTTCTTCCTGAAGTTCCCCAAGGGGTCCCAAAGTGTCTCAAACTCACTCCAAGGGTCTGGAAGCTCCAAGATGGTCCTTGAAAGTTGAGGACTTCAGTTCCCACAATCCACTTGAACAGAACCCTTACAAATCCACTGGTAGTTCTCCAGGTTGAGGATCCTTGGTGGTGATGTTCCAGGTGAGCTCTGTTAACCTGTAGCTTGCAGGGAGTCCACTATTTAGTTCTTTTACAGCAAGGTAATCCACAGGGCTGTAGTTTCAGCTGGTGCAGTCTTCAGAGGGCAGGCCTTAGAATTTGCACCCCAACTTCTCAGCATGGCAAAGTCTTGCTTTCTTAAGTTTCAAGCAGCAGATCTGAGAGACTCTGCCCCTCTCAGATACTTATTCCAAGTTCTCTGGGTCAAGCAGGAGGTCACTCCTGACCAATGGGAGCAGGGCAACTCCCCAAGGTTATGACCACATCCTGTAGAGTGTGGCATTATTTTGTCCCAGGGTGCATCTGTCACGACTTGCTCCCTGCGTTTTTGTGTCCACCACCAGGGGGCTGAACTGTGGGACTTTCCAGTATTCTAATATGCTTCCAGACACTCCCCTGTATGCATATCCTGACTTCCAGGTATTTGGACATCATTTAGGAATTGACATCCATTCCCAATCCATGCCGGGTTTTGTGGAAACCAGTCTGCTCATGCTGGAAACTCCATTACCTATAATCCCCTGCTCACTGCTTTGTCTCCACCCCTGCAGGCCAAGCATGGGTGGAGGAATTCAGTTCACCTGTGGCTGGCTGCTGCTAGCCTGCTCACACCTGATGCATGTGATTACTGTGAGCTCTTTTAAGCCCCAGCTCCCTTTAGCCCAGTGTTGGTCATTGTAGCTGTTTTCCGGTGAGACCGATCCTTGTTTCCTGAGCTTTTGATATTCCTTGATTCCTGAGCTATAGCTATTCCTTGTGCCTGAATTAGCACTGCCTGCAGTGCTACCTTGTTTCCTGAGCTACAGTTATTCTTTGTTCCTGTTCCTGGGCTTCAGCTATTTCTTGTTCCTGATTTACACTGCTTGCAGTGCTCTATTGACTCCTTGTTTCCTGAGCTGTAGCTATTTCCTGTTTCCTTGAACCAGTACTGCCTGCAGTGCTACCTTGACTCCTGAAGCTTTAGTAATTTCCCTGTTCCTGAACTAGCACTGCCTGCAGTGCTACCTTGACTCCTGAAGCTTTAGTAATTCCCTGTTCCTGAACCAGCACTGCCTGCAGTGCTACCTTGACTCCTGAAGCTTTAGTAATTTCCCTGTTCCTGAACTAGCACTGCCTGCAGTGCTACCTTGACTCCTGAAGCTTTAGTAATTCCCTGTTCCTGAACCAGCACTGCCTGCAGTGCTACCTTGACTCCTGAAGCTTTAGTAATTTCCCTGTTCCTGAACCAGCACTGCCTGCAGTGCTTCCTTGACCCTTGAAGCTTTAGTAATTCCCTGTTCCTGAACCAGCACTGCCTGCAGTGCTACCTTGACCCCTGAAGCTTTAGTAATTCCCTGTTCCTGAACCAGCACTGCCTGCAGTGCTACCTTGACTCCTGAGCCTTAGCTCAATTCTTGTTCCTGCCCCAGCACTGCCTTCTATGCTACTTTGTTTCCTTGATTCCTGAACCAGCACTATTCTAGTACACCCTTGTAACCTCCCCTTCTGTATATCCTTTTCCAGTCCCTGCCTTTCTTTCCATTTCCTTGGTTCCAGTTCTAATTTGCTGTCTTTCTATTCTGCTGTCTTGCTTCTGTTACCTTGTATGTTTGTTACCTGCTTTCTGCCAAGTGTGCCCTGTGATTTCCATCCTTTCCTGTTAAGCACTCCTCATTGCTAGCTCCTTGTCTATTGTGCTTGTGTTTAGTTCTACCTTTTTGCTGTTATTGTCTTTGAGTTACAGTTATAACATCACCATAGGTATAAGCTCTACAGACCCTGCCTTTGCATGCATATCCTATAAGTGGGTATGTTCAGTCAGTATCTGTAACAGCAATTGTGGGTGAGGAACTTACTGAGCTTCAGTCTTACCGTGTGGAGCTCCTGAGTGCTTTACCCCACATTCCCTTTATTGTTAATGTTGTATTATATATATGTCTTGCACGTCCGTCCTGGGTGTAGTTAGTCTGAATGCTAAAGTGCCTTGTGAGTGCCCGTCCTTTCTGAGTCTTAGCCATCTTGTACAGGCTTCCCCTTTGGATCCCTTTTTCTCCTCTAACTCCTTGTGTGATCCTGGGCAGTGCTGTACTACTCTTTCTGTGCATGGTACGCTTTCTACCCAGTCCCCAATCCTTGCTCAAGTCCCTGACTGTGTTCCCGACATAGTCCCGGACAGTCCCTGACAGCACCAAATCCTCCAAATTCATAATGACTAATTTTCCAGCAGGGAGGTAAGAGCTGGCTAAACGCACCCCTAGGATGGCTACTTTCCATAGACTCTCCCCCTTGCATCTGAGCATTCCTTCCATAAGCCTAGCTCTGGCTGAGGTGAAGAGTTTAGAGTTGTAAATGACACTGGTTTCTTCCCTCCTCTTTGAAGACCATGGTTTCCGACTCCTCCCTCCGCCCTGGCATTCCTGTGGAACAGCACACTGATCCTCCCAGAAGAGCTGGTTAACCCCAGGGGCTCTTTATCACCTCTTCAAAGCAGCCTGGCTAATCCACTTAACTCTGACCAATCACGACAGACCACTGGAAGGCTGAATCTGGACCGACAAACAAGAAAGTCTTATAACTTCTTGTCTGTATATTTTAGGAGAAATTAAACAATATCATATTGTTGGATTTATCACTACGATTCTGGGAAGTCTTTGAATGGAAGTTCTATCATTCCCCTATCAGGATTTATTAGTTAATAACCTCTTGCCATGTTAACCTATGTGGCATGGGATTTGCAATGGGAAAAATGACTTGGGCCATTTTTCCAGCACCAGGCCTTATAAAAACATATTTTATAAGTACTCCGCCTATATCTACAGAACCCCCACCCCATGGAACACCTAGGGGACATTTTAGGGGTTCTGAATCTGTAGAAATATTGCAGATCCTCCCTCCACAGTGCTCCTAGCATCAAAGTCGAATTTGGGCAGCACTTGATCACAATACGGGGTGTGAAATGTGAAATTTTACTTAACCCAGGGCATATAAAACTCATTTTTATAAGGGTCCACCCTATAAATACCTGACCCCCCACCCCTGGGACACCTAGGGGAGACACTGGAGGTTCCTAATATGCCAAAACATTGTAGGTTATCCATTTTTAAGTGCCCCAAACACCAAAGTCGAGTTTGGGCACAATTTACTTTTTAAAAGCAGTCATGGAACCCAGGGCTGCTTTTAAACTGACCTCAGGCTTCAGCAGTGCACACATGCAAGTGCAGAAAAGGCTGCTGGCCTCTAAACTGCCATGCCCTACTATATACTAGGGACTGATAGGTAGTTTCAATCCCCCTGCCCTATTATGTACTAGGGGCTTATAGGGTAGGTCATGCCAATCACAGGGGTACCCCAACCCATAGTGTACCCTAGTGTATGTAGGTGTTTTCACTGTATTCTAAGTGTTTTCAGCATAGCACTGGCCCTGGGCCTGGTTAGGCAGAGCCCAGGGTCAGTCAGTTACCACCAGTACCAGTCAGCAAAATGTTGGGGGGTGCCCAGGGCACAGGATGACTTTGCAACATATATGAAGCGTGAACAAATGGAGAAAGAATGGCTACACATATATATTCTCTATTAGGCAAACGTAGCCACGCCGAGCTGTGGAGCCACATCAAAAATAAAATGTCCCAAGACAGACCACGAATCAACACAATAGAAGAGGCTCAGTGGATGCAGGATATAAACAAACTGTATGTAGCCAAAACAACTAGAGTCCCTTTTAACTACAATTTCAGTACAGAGCCCGAGGTTTCTAACAAAGATACAACCTTTACAGCAAAACTAATTTCAAACACTTTGTAAAAAATCAGAACAACGGGAGCTCTAGGTCCAAACGGCATTCCAGCCCAACTTTTTAAGAATGACGTGGACCTATGGACCTCCATACTTCTCCCACTGTATCATACATGTTCAGTCACCAGGCAGATTCCGGAAAGTTGGAGAGGTTCCATATTACATCCCATATTTAAGATGGGTGGCAGACTGGATCCAGTTCCATATTACATCCCATATTTAAGATGGGCGGCAGACTGAATCCAGGCAGCTATCGTCTTATCGCGCTTCTCGATATTGAAGCCAAGGGATACGCCTCCGTCCTCCTAAAAGAACTGGAGTCCTGGGTGGAAGAAAATGAACTGATCCCGTTTTGTCAAACCGGCTTTAGGGCAAACTCATCAAGCATTGACAACATTGTGGGTATATCCTTTTTAATCCAACAATCCCTAAGCCGGAATTCACATCCCTTATATGCATGCTTTATTGATTATTCTTCCGCCTTCGATTCAGTGGATAGGAACAAACTGTGGCGGAAACTACAGAATTGGGGCATCCCAAATAATCTGCTGCAGGCAATAATGTCTTTATATACCTCAACTTGGGTGAAGATTAAGTTATCCCAAACAGTCACAACAAGGAAAATTCAGTCAGACAGTGGATTAAAGCACGGGTGTGTTCTGGCCCCTCTTTTATTTAACCTATAAACAGCAAACATGTTTTCGGACTTAAAACATGCAAATTTGATTCCAGGAAAATCGGGGAACTTAAGATCACATTATTAGAATATGCAGATGATATAGTTGTATTAGACTGCTCGAGAATGGGGATTCAAAAAGCCCTGAATGTCCTTCATAAATATAATGATGTAAATAAAATGACCGTCAATGAGACAAAGACAAAAGTTGTTGTTTTTGGATGAACAACCAAGAAAACAAACACCATCTGGAGTCTGGGCCCCTTTTAAAGTCAAAAGGACAACCTCTTATAATTATCTGGGTGTGTGGCTGACAGCAAATGGAGGAATCAAAACCCACTTGGACAATCTGAAAACCAAGGATGCATTGATCTACTTGAGATTAAGCCAATTTAACACAATTCTAGAAAGCTCATCTGCAATACCAATTCGTTTGGTTCTTCAGGCCTCCCTTTTACCGCTAATTAATTACGGGCAAGAAACCTTCCCTGGCAACCTCACTAAAACACTCGATAAATTGCAACTTCAAGCATATAAGAGAATTTTTAGACTCCTACACTATACAAGAGGCTGTATGGTCAGATTAGAACTGGGTTTGGAGGTACAAATGTGGTCTAATATGGGTGTCTTCTTAAAATATTATTATAGGATTATTAAGGCCCCACCTAACACCTTGAAATCAGCCCTTCAGCAGTTCTTCATCCAAAAGAAGAATCCTTGGTCGAATTACTTAAATAAATCAGTGGACACTCTCCAAATAGATATGTCTGTGCAAAATAACACACTGCTTTCGCATTCAGCACTTAAAACAATCCTTAAAAGGCAGACAAAATTGCAATCAATGTTAACGAAGTTGGCTAAACTAAAGTTAAAGTGCACTCACTATTTGATGCAGTGGGCACATCAACCGACACCCATGATCCACCTTGTCTGAGACCACAACCATACCTCCAGTGCTCGGTCGGAAAGATATGCTTAATACAAATCATGGCTGCAATGTTTTGTTTTTTTTTATGTTTGAAAAGCTTTATTTAACAACCAATAAAAACAGAAGAAAAAATATAACATACCAGCATTACAAAGATAGCATATAAAAGGAGAAATATTACAAAAGTTTTGGCTAGTACATTGAAGAGAAGAATAGAAGCAATTTTGGGAGTTTTTATATAAGGTAGGGAAGGGGAGGAAGGAAGGGAGGAGGAAGAGAAGGGGGGAAGAAGGAAGTGCTAACACTCTGGAATAAAAGGAAATCATATATCACAATGCATATTATATATAGATTAAAAAATGAGTTATTAATTAATTAGAATCATATATCAAGTCAACATGGATAAGAAGAACAGAGATAATATCATTCAAGGGGGTTTGAAGTTTTCAGAGGCTAAAGGCGAGTTCTTTTTTAAAACAATCTGATCTAAGTAGGTGGTAAGGGGTAACCAGAAGAGTTCTCTATTGACCATTGGTTTACAGGAGGAGGTGAAAGCAACATCAAGTCTATGAAAGGAACAAAGGCTATTCCACCAGTGTTGTATGGATAATTTTGTGAGGGTTTTCCAATTAAAAAAGATATGTTGGAAAGCTAGAGCAAGCATGAGATCAAAAAGACCGTGACTATGTGAGGGGAGATCTAGGGAATCAGAGAGACTGCCAACAAAGAGGAGGGGTATAGAGTGAGGAATGAAGGTCTTAAATAGTCGGGAGATATATGACCAAACCTTCCCCCAAAAGTCACAAACCGAAGGACAGAGAAAGAGAAGATGAATGAGATTAGCATTAGAGGAACCACAAGTCCAACAGTTAGAATCAGTAGAAGAGGAGAAACGGGCTATAGAGGCAGGGGTAAGATAAAGTCTGTGATAAAGAAAGAACATAGATTGGGTAAGAGAGGCAGAACGAGAGATTTTGAGAGACCTGGTCCAAAGTTTATCCCAGAAGGTGATAGTCCATTCGCAACCCAGATCAGATTCCCAAGAAAGTTCCAATTTAGATTTGGTTCTATCTGGTTTGGGGGCTAAGAAATATTTGTATACAAGGGAGGCTTTGGGTAGGGAGAGGAGTATTTTAAGAAGAGGATTTTGGACGCCAGTTGGGGTTGAAGAGGGAAGGGAATAGTAAACGTCAAGAATAATCGCCATAAGAGTGGTAAACTTCTGTAAAAAGGAACGGGGACAATGGAATAAAGCCTGAAATTGAGGGAAAGAACATGGTGAAAGTCCATTGAAAAGATGCTTAACCCAGATAATACCTTTGAATCTCCACGCTTTCCAAAAAACGGGTCTGTTGTTAAGGAGAATAAGAGAGTTGTGCCAAATAGAGGAGTCTAAGAAGGATTCGCGAGAGATAGGAGTGGGTTGGACCAGGGGTTTCAAAAGGGAACAGGTGTGTCTAAATAAGGGAAGGGAGGTAAGGGAGGTTTTGGAAGAAAAAGTTATAATTTCCTTGAAAGAAAAGGGTAATAGTAAAATGTGTTCAATAGAGAGCCAAAGTGGGGTAAAGGGGGAGGAATCAGATATGAGCCATCTCGAAGCATGACGAAGGGAAAAGGATTTGTGGTAGAGACGAAAATCCGGGAAATTCACCCCACCATTGGATCTGGTCTTACGAAGAGAAGACAAAGCGATTCTGGCGTTTTTATTTTTCCTGAGAAATTTAGAGAGGCATGAATCGATCCGTTTAAAATAAAGAGCGGGGATATGAATGGGGAGCATGGAGGGAGTATAAATTAAAATTGGAGCAATCATCATTTTAATTGAATCTAATCGACCCCACCAAGAAAGAAAAAGAGGGTTCCAGGAAGAGAGTAAGTTCTCAATTCGGGATAAAACTGCAGACATATTTAATTTAATTGAAGAAGTAATGGAATTAGAAAACCATATGCCTAGATATTTAATTTTTTAACTATTCCAGGCAAATCCTGTGGAAGAAAAGGAATGGGGAAGACAGAATTTTGTAAGGGGGAGAATCTCGGTCTTATCTGAGTTAATTTTATAGCCAGAGACCTGGGAAAAAGAATCAAATTCAAATAATAAAGGGGGAATAGAGGTTTCTGGAGCAGAAATGAATAAAAGAATATCGTCTGCATAAGCAGAAAGTTTCAATAGATGGTCACCATAAGAAAAACCGGAGATGGAATCGTTATTACGAATAGAGGATAAAAAGGGTTCAAGAGCAAGAACAAAAAGAAGAGGGGATAAAGGGCAACCTTGACGAACGCCACGTTGAAGAGGAAAATAAGATGAGATTCGACCATTGACTAATACCGAAGCTTTGGGAGCAGAGTAAAGTAAAGAGATAAGTGAAATCAGTTTAGGACCAAAACCGTGCCATTGCAATGAGGCAAATAAAAAGGACCAATCTACTCTATCAAAGGCTTTCTCTGCATCAACAGAGATAGCCGCCAGGGAAGTGGAGAGGGAGGGAACTTTATTTAAAACATTGAGGAAAAGACGGGAATTATCCGAGGTAAGTCTCCCCTTGACTAAACCGCACTGCTCCTTACCTATAAGGAGAGGCATGAGGGGATCTAAACGTAAAGCGAGCGATTTGGCAAATAACTTATAATCAACATTAACCAGGGAGATCGGACGATAATTCTTACAAAATTTTGGATCTTGACCTTCTTTAGGAATGAGGCAGATTGTGGCTTCCTGAAAGGAACCCTCTGTCTTACCAGTTAAATAAAAAGAGTGAAAAAGTGTTAAGAGTTTCGGGAGTAATAACTCAGAAAAATGTAAATAAAATTCAACAGAAAATCCATCTGGGCCAGGAGTTTTCCCTTTAGTGAGAGTATTTAAAGCAGTAGAAAGTTCATTAAGGGATAGGTCAGTTTCAAGATCAAAAAGATTAAGATGGGGGTTAGAAGGGGCAGGGATTTTATCAAGGTAGGCCTTAGTAAGAGAGGAGGAGGGAGGGGACTCTGGAATATAAAGATTTTGATAAAAAAGTTTAAATTCATTAAGTATTTCTTGATCTTTATGCAAAAGGGAATTATTAGAGGAATAAATAGAGTCTATGAGGGTACGTTCTTTGCGCGTTTTGAGGTAATTTGCTAAAAGTTTCCCTGTTTTATTACGGCCTCCATAGAAACGGGCACTACTACGAAGAAGTACAGAGGACGCATTATCAGTGGTGGATTTGTTAAAAGCGAGTTTGGCTTGTATCAACTCTGGTGAGATGGAATCTTTCGAAGAAGTGTAAAATTCATGTTCTAGAAGCTTAATATGTGCTAAAGTAGCTTTTCGTTGTTGCAGAAAACGCTTCTTTTTTTTTTTAGACGAAGTCTATGATAAAACCTCTTGCAGTGGCCTTAAAAGAGTCCCAAATGATATGGGGGAGAGATTGGGATCACAGTTAAGATCAAAGAATTCATTAGCAAAGGAACGAAAGGAGGAAGAGAAAAGAGGGTCTAAAAGAAGAGAGTTATTGAAACGCCATCGAGAGGACCTGGGATGCGGAGGGAGTAAATCAAGATCTGTTATAATAGGGGCATGATCCGAAATGACTATAGGTTCAATAGAGGAAGACAGTAAATTTTGAGATAAGGATTGAGAAAGAAAGATATAGTCTAGGCGAGAGAGAGAAGCATGAGGAGGAGAGAAAAAGGAGAAATCCAGAGTATCAGGGTGAGAAAGTCTCCAAGAGTCAATGAGATGTGTCTGAGAGATAGTATCAAGAAAGTGTTTATGGGTCTTGTGTGGGACAAAGCGAACCTTGGATTGACGGTCAAGAAATGGATCTACAACTTGATTGCAGTCGCCTCCTAGTATAAAAAGATCATCTTGAAATTGGATACACTTTTGCGTAATCAGAGGCCAAAAAGAACAGTCAGAGTATGTAGGGCCATAAACATTAAAAACAGTTAAAGGAACAGTATTAATTAACAATTTAGCTAGTATCCATCTACCTTCTGTGTCAATTTCTTCTGATAGGACTTTACAGTTCAATTTCTTATGACACAAAATTATGACACCATTTTTTTTATTAACAGATGGGGAGAATAAAACCGTACCCACCCAGCTCCTCTTTAATTTTAATGCCTCAATTTCTGTAAGATGGGTCTCTTGTAAAAAAACCAGATCGGGGTTATAAGAGGCAAGGTGGGAAAGGATTCTCTGTCTTTTAATAGGGTTAATAAAGCCTTTTACGTTCCAGGAGATAACTCTGAATGTAAAAACATTAAAGGTTTAAACAAGCGAAATATGCAATGATAGAAACATAAAAAGAGATACCAAAGGGAAAAAGGAAAAAAAGAGGTAAGAAAGGAAAGGGGAAAGAGACGAGGAGAAGGAAGAATACAAGAAGAGACAGTACATATCCAAAAGGACGACTGAGGAAACGTACCTGAGGGGGACAAGAACAAAATAAGACTGGGGGAGTGGTGACGCGTGGAAGATGAACCACCCAAACCAGGAACTCCGGACCACACCAGAACAAACAAAAGTACGCAGGCAGACCGAATAAAGGAGAAAAATAAGAAACATTAGAAGACATATCTTTGACAAAATAGAAAGACACAAACAGATACGGATTGCAGGGATAGCATATAATCGAAGACAGAAAGAAGGAGATAAAGAAGAATTAACCATAAAAAATGTTAATGAGAACTATATCACGGCTGAGAGAAAGCGTAGGCAAACTTTTCTTAAACATATTCAAATCATACATTAATAGTATGAAAACTCTAGGCAAAATACATGAATGAATATAACATGTCAACCATTAGAAGGACCAGCAGTATCCATGCTAGTTGAAGAGTGAGAGTGTATGAATTTCCTGAGTTCCGCAGGATCTTCAAAAGACTGGGTACGATTTTGGAAAGTCACCTTAAAAATGCAAGGATGAAAGAGGCCATAGCGGGCTCCCAATGAGCGGAGTGGAGGTCGAAGACTAAGGAATTCTTTGCGTCTGCTTGCTGTAACATTGGAGACATCTTGAGACAGAAAAACTCTCTGACCAAGCCAAGAAAGTTGCTGCTTTGCTCTGGCTGCAGAAAGGACTGAAAGTAAATCAGTAAATTTCAGGAAGAGGATAATGACTCCTCGGGGCCTAACCGAAGTTGAAGACAGCGAAGGACGAGGACCAAGTCTGTGGGCTCTTTGAATATTAAGAGTGGAGGAAGTAGGCATGTCCAGCAATCTTGGCAAGAAGGAAGTGAAAAAGGCGACAGGATCATCACCTTCCAAAGCTTCAGGAAGACCATAAATTCGTAAGTTGTTCCTCCTATTGCGATTTTCCAAGTCTTCTGTATGCTGCTGGAGTTTGCGAACCTCTTTCTCCAGGGAGGAAAGTCTTTGAGAATCAGCTTGAACAGTCGAAAGTTGTTGCTCCATTGTAGAGACCCTACCCTCCATTGAAGACCACTTTTCTTCCAAAAATTGCATTTTATTATTCGTCTCCTCCACAAACGGACGTAAGGCACGTATTTCCTCTAATAGCAACTCCAAGGAGATGGGAGGAGATGTCTTATCTGGAGATGGAGAGTCCTGCTTCAATCTTTTAGGTGTAGACATAGGCGGAGAAGATTTATGTGGGATTGATTGTGATGACTGGTTACGAGCAGAAGTCACTCCAGCCATGTCTGTAGTGAGTGAAGAAGAACTAGGTGTAGATGATACAGGAGGCGTAGATGTCGCAATGGAAGAAGTTTTAGAGACAAAGATAAATTGAGGTTTGCGTATTCTACCCATACACAAGTATTAATCCAGTAAAACAATATTGAGTGGTAGCTGTGGGAGTAATGTTCCTTCAAAAGATGACGAGATGAGAAAAATATCCTCGAGACCACAAAGAGAATTATGCAGTTTTAAGCGGACGAATGACTGACATCAAGAAGCAAAACTCCCCGTAAAAATAGTCCAAAGGTATGAGGTAAGGAGAGGAGTAGCTTAGATATTAGAGTTGACACATAGGTTGCATGAAGAAATCACCATAGGAAATATGTCAGCGTAAGAAAAATTGTTAGCATATTGTTAATATTGTGAAAAAGTAAGACCTGAGAAACACCTCCAGGATCAGAAGGAACAATGAAGCTCAGCAGCCAGTTGAGGAATGCATGCTCAGTATCTGCTATGAGGAGAAAGTAGAAGGCATCAGGAAGCAAAATGGAAACAAAATGGCGGCCGTTCTGAGGCACACTGAATTTCGGCGAAAAGTTGATGAGAAGTGCTACGCATCAAAACGAAAAACGGCTCACCATGTTCTGGAGGTGTTCCGCCGTCATTTTCATGAAGGGCCGTATGGCGAAGGTGTGCACCGCTAGAGGGTGATAGCACAGCATTCAAGAAGGCGGGCTCGCTGAGGGGATCGCAATGATGGCGAAAATGACGAGAAGCGCAATGCGCTCCGTATTCAGAAACCCCTCACCAGGCTCACCGCATCTTCCGGTTCACAAAATGTTGGAGTCCGCTTGTGAGGGATGCGAAATAACGCACCCGCGGCTCGTTATTCGTTCCGGCGCGGCGGAGCCCTCAGCTCAGGCAGCCATCTTGTGCGGCGCCGAAACCACGCGCCCATGGCTGCAATGTTGATGTGCAAACAGACTAAAAATATGAATTCAATATTGCGCACCCTTTCCATGATAGTCAAGTGCAGACTCTGCAGATATAAAAAGGAAATGTTTAACCACCTTTTGTGTTGCTGTCCTGCCCTATTGAATGCTCGCCGCACCTTGCTAAAACCTTTATTCCTCACACACAGGATACGAACCTGCAAAGAGGCAACAAATTTGGTTTTTAACATAGTGGAGCAGTGTGACTTGGTGAAATTTGACAAATACATCAGCCTGTTACAAGTATTACTTAAAGACATTAATAAGACTGATCACTGCTCCTACTAAAAACACCAAATTAGTGAATTTTAACATTTTATATGGCAGACTTTTAATATCTGCTCGGATAGATCGTTTAAATGTTCCTATTAGTCTCACTCCTAGTACATGATTAGACAACTATCTGCTTTATGGTTTTCTGTCCATATGCACTTTATGCACTGTTTTGCACACTTAAACTACTTTGCACAAGTAATGAGCTATTATCTAGCCACAGGTTTTGTTTATGATTCCCAAATTCTTATGGCATTTATTTAAAATCGGCCCCTAACTGCGCTATATTATTGAGATTACCTATTCTTGTTTTTAAGACCATATGCACTACATGTACTGTTTGCACAGCTAAGCTATTTTGAACACCAATGATCTGGACTCTAGCCATAGGCTCTGCTTATGAATCTGACTTTTTATGGCATCTATCTAAATTGGGCCTTCACATGTGTTACATCCTTGACACTGCTTATGCCCATGATAACAACTTTTACCCTATCCTTTCTTGATAAAACTCAATTTTCATTTTAGGCTTTTGTACATATATTGTAATGATTTTATTTAATTATACAATAAAGGAATATTGACTGACTGACTGACTGGGATCTTAGTTGAAAGGGTAGGGAGTTGCATAGTTTACAGGCAGAATAGGAAAAACTACTGCCACCTCATCTGGCTTTATTGATTCTGGGAATGGCCAGCAACTTAGCTGAGCAGTGTTGGCCTAATGGGCACTCTGGCACTGCCAGATGGGCTAGCTTGAAAGGGCCAGTGTATGGGCCATTTGTTTTGGTCATGTGAGCCCTGATGAGACCCAAACAACAGCAGACACACTGGCCATCTCAAGTTGGCCCATCTTGCAGTGCCAGAGTGCCCAATAGGCCAGTCCAACAGTGGAAGAAACTGAGGGAGCACCGCAATATAATGGAGCCATTTTTCAACCTGTCTTTCAGGTGAGAGGCAGCTCCTGTTGGATCAATGGTCTCTATTTTCTTAGTGCTTGCACGGTGGGGCCGGCAGCGGAATTATGTTAGGAGCAGAATACTCCATCTGCAGGCAGTGGCGGCTGCCTCGGAACAGGGGTTGTGGGCAGGGGGAGGGGATGAAAAAATATTAAAAAATAAACGTACCTATCGCCGTCGCATCCGCTGCCTCTCCTCCGTCCGCAAACCCGGAAGCACCCAGGCTCCCTGCCTCTCTCAGCCAATCACAACACTGCTGATGCAGGATCGTGATTGGTCTGAGCTGCCAAACAAGCCGCTCAGGCAGTGCCTGGGAACCTGGGCATGTTCTCCACTGGGCTGTGCAACACAGCCCAGTGGAGAACATGTTAAGTGCGCATAACGATTTGGCTGGCCCAAGAGGCCTGGACAAACCATCATGCGCACATAGAGGAGTGCAAACCACTCCTCAATCTGCTCTGACGGCGGGGAGCCTAGTCCCGCCCCACCCGACCTGGCTCCGAGACCCGCAAAGAAAAAGACAATGATAATAACTCTTGTTATTATCATTTTCTTTTTTTGCACTGCTCGCTGAGCAGTGGGGCGACGCTCCTCCGCCTTAGCAAAGGAGCCGCACTGTCTGCAGAGATGTAACGGTAGCTATAGCCCACAAAGTCAGCACTTTGATTGGCTGGCCAGCTCCCAACGTTCCATGGAGGGTGCTGATTATTATTGTCATTGTCATCACCTAATGGTCAGCATTACAGTAATTATAATGGGATATTCTAATGTATGCCTAGAAAGGCTTATCTTTTGTTTTCTTATTCTAATTGAGTTCTAACATCAGAATTTGCTTGTAATGTGATAAAACGAACTTGTGACCTCTATTAATGTATTACAAGCGTCTAGGACGTGACAAGGTTCCAGTGGGCACAGCTCCCTCCTGCCTTCTGTCACTGACTGACAGAGGCGACCTAGCACTGTTCACTTTCTGTGTTTTGGACCCTGGCAAATGCAACTGAAGGTGAAACAAATCTTCAAAATAAATTAGGAAAATTGAGTCAACACTGAATCTCTGCTCTGAAATAACACAGTGTCACATGAGAGGGAAGCTGGACTGCAAATAAAATATATCACAGAATGAGCCACACATTTCTCTTCGGATTCTTTTTCTTGCCGAGTTTGCATCTTATTTGGCTAGTAAGCACTGTTTTCACCATTTCTGACAAGCCACATATATCTGCCTTGTTATCTGAAGATGTGATAGCTCTCTGGTGGGGCTGCAGCTCTTACTTATGCACTGACACCGATTTTTTATTTAACGCAGAACAGGCATGACAACTACACTAAGAACATAAATACATGCTCTGGGTGTAAACTAGTGTACCAGTAAAGGTCCCCAGTCAGAGTACCTACATACACCTTTATCATTCACGAAGAAGGATGAAGGTGCCTAACTTTGCACCAGGTGCAGTCTAGGGTCATCCCTACTCCTTGCAGACAAAGGTTCCATCTAGAGCGGCAGCAGACCATCACATTACCCGCCCTCGACCACCACGAAGATCCTATTGCATGCTGTGGGAAGTCCTACCCTTGACTTCAGCCAGCAGAGAATGGGCAGTAAGGATCTCGAGATGCCTGGAGCAGGTAGTAAGAGGCTGCTGAGAAGCCCTCAGCGGCAGCAGGAACATTCCCCCATATACATGGGGCTCCAATTTAAACCATTTAAAACAAAAAAAATTAAAACTTCACCAGCTTCTTTCTGTACGAAGATTGTGAAATGTATAAACAATTTTACCTTTGGGCCATGCTTTTCAGCATTAAACTTCATTGAGATGCACATATAAAGAGCAAGTAATCTGAAAAAGCAAAGTTCTGTGTGTACATTGATTTACTGCCTTGGATGAAGCCTGCACCATCAAGTCTCTTGTGAATGTATATGCTGCGATGACTAACTCATCCGTTCTATAGGTTGATCAAGTGTGGTCAACCTTTAACTTTTAATTTCCCTTGGCACTTTAGAGGTAACACTTTTGCGCTATGTGTTTAAGAGCATGGGAAATTTTGAATGTAACAATTACATGCCTGTTGGTGTTCTGAGATTCAAGCTGGGGATTCAGTTTTTTATACATTTCGGGTTCAGTTATTATTTTGGCGCATTTGGGAGTGACCTGCGGGGTCCTTGTTAACAAAATGCCTTTGTCTTAAATTTTTGAGGGGTTTAACACAGTGCATTTCAAGGTGCTTGGGTGGACTCTTGCCTTGCTGCATTGGGAATTCTAAATTCGTCATTTTGCGCAGGAATATCACACAAATAATGCAATTTGACAATTTATGGATGTATTGAATTGCCCAAACTAGATATTATATTAAACCATAGGTACTCCCAACCATTTTTTCAAGGGCCACAAAGTTTGGTGTGTGATGTGACGAGGGCCGCATCGATGCCAGAAGGGTAAAGATTTGGAAGGGGGTGATGTAAGGTGGGTATAGGGGAAGCAAAGCATATACATTCAGTGGCTGGATTGCACAATATGAACCCAGAAAGTCTGAGATTAATCCCAGCTTCCCCACCTTACCAAATTGTGTGGAATGAAATACACTTTTTGAATTTTGAAGAGACGTTATCATATTTTTACACTTTTGCTGCAAGATAGCTTTGAGAATGAATGTGCTCCTAAAGTTAAGTGGTGCAGGACACTAAGTCACTTACTTTTTTAAGCTTCAATTAACCTTTAAATAAAGGTTTGCCTGTATATTTAACGTTTTTTTAATGTTAGTGCTGAGTCGAGTGAACAGCAGCCCAGTGCTGCTGTAGATCAGGGGACTGCATGCTAAGGTCAGGAGGGCCGCATGTGGCCCCAGGGCCCAACTTTAAGTATCTCTGTACTAAGCCAACAAGAACTTTCTTTTTAGTCCCTTATGACATCCATTGAGAATGATCTTATTAAGACTCCATAAGTAAGGTTTAACACACGCACACTCACACACATTTGGCATGGGCATCACCCAGATCCAGTGCTTTCAAACTATTGTCAGCCCAGTTGTTAATGACAGGTTGCATAGGTCTAACCTTACCCTGGTGTCTAGTGTGAGGATGATAGGGGTGACCTTCCCCTGCAGCCTCAGCACGATCCTTCAGAGTGACTGAAGGAGAGAAAGGAGATGCGAGACAATGATACCCAAAAAAAACCTCAAAAGGAAAGGAGCTAAGATATAAAGATGGCACCTAGAAGTAGAAAAAAGAACAAGGAATAACAAACTCTCAACAAAACGAACAAAAAAAAGAAAAATAAGCATTCATAAGAAGGAATTGATAGCATGGCACAACATATTGTACATACGTCTGGGCAATTAGGCAGGAGAAGCCCCTATATGCTCCACCCTTCGATTTTTGGGAAATAGAGATGGTGGAACGGAAGGGGGTTAAATTCTGTTATATTACTATGGGGGAATCTAGTGGGCGAAGGTCTGTATGACAAGAACTATCAGTCAGTCAGTCAGTCAATTTCTTTATTCGATCAGTTAAAAGTGATCATAAAAGCACAAATAAAACATATTCAGAACACGTTATCAGTAAGAGCAATAAATAATTCATATTTTATCTACGGTTAAAAAGGATAAAAGGACCCTACTAGACAAGAACTATCTTATTACGGTATATACTTTGTATTTCAATGGGGCATGCTGATACCAGATCGTGCTGGATTTTTCAGGAAAGTTTTGTATTCTTTAGTGCAACTCAAAACGTCTAGAATTCCATCTTTTTTTTTTGTATCTATTGCACTCCAGTCCTTGTTACTTCTTTCGGGTTACATTGTGTTTGTTTTTGTGCTTGTTTTTTCCTTGTTTTGAATTGCTTATTTTGTTTCTCGAATTTTTGCTTTGTTGTGAGGTTTTTATGCTTTGTGCTTTTCCCGCTCTGATGTACCATCTCTATATCTTGGCTCCTTTCTTTCTGAGCTTCTTTTGGGTGCCACTGCCTAGAATCTCCTTTCTGTCCTTCAGTCACTCTGGAGGGCAGGGCTGAGTTTGGTGGGGAAGTTCGGCCCTGTCACCCTTTTATTCCTCCACCGCCAGCCTTCTCATGGCGATGCTCCTGCCATGAAATGCTGGATAAACTTGTAATGTGCTGAGCGGGACTGCGCCGGTCCCCGCTCAGCATATTGCGTTGTGGCGCAGCTGCGCCACTGCCAGGGAATGACTACTCCCTGGTGCAGCCGGCGGTCTACCGCAGATACGACTTTGAAAGTCGTAACCGGCAAAATGGTGGACTGCCGCGCCACCGAGAGTCTGGCGGTCACAAGACCGCCAGACTCGTAATCAGGCCCTATGTCCTTGAGACAAGCAGTAGCCTCTAGGGCTCCTATTACCTTAAACCCCCCTTTAACAGGGTTAGGAGGAGCTAAGTAAGATGAGTGCCCTCTGCACCAGAATACATTTCTGAATGCTTGTACCATTCAGCTGACTTTTCACCCACATCAGTTTAGCATAAATAGAGTAAGAAATGTTGTCACTCTGTAAAGGCCATCGCCATAGCAAGTAACTCTTTCTTTAAAAAAGAATTATGACCTCACAACATGCCATGCCATGTTGTCAATGCAGCACCCACAATTTTTGGGAAGAGCCCATTCAGTTGCTTGGTGCCCACAGGTCCGATGCACACTAGAATCTGCAGCTTGGTAGCCGGGGAGCGTAACACCAGTGAGCCACCAGAAAGTGAATTGCACTCTGGAATCTAATTCATATTGTGTATGCTACCAATAGGGGAAGGAAACTTGAGTGCACTTCTTGTCGTAATGCCCGGCTTATTATGAATTGAGAAGCCGCATCTTAAAATGAATTCCATGAAGACTTAGTTACGGATAGATATAGATATGTATCCTAATGGGAAAGTGGTTACTTGTGCTACTTTGTCACACAATGTGTACAGAGTTGGTAGTGCATTTATTCTGTTGTAGATTTTGAAATGCTTTTTAAGGTATTGTAACACTTATTTGTAAAAATCTATTTTCTATGAACCGGGTAACATACTTTTGAAACCCTCCTTGTGAAAGGTGCGTCTAATTTGAATGTGGTCCTGAAGAAGATGGTGAGACTGTCAAGTTTCTACAGAAACACTGGATGACAAGTAATCTGAAAACAAGGGCCTAAATGTCCTGAGATCCCAGTGTTTAATTTGAGCCAGTGGTTGATTGCCCGTGGGAGCACTTATTTTTCCTGATCTAATATTTTCTGAGAGCAAGACAGAGAAAAACATACAAAGGGTTAAAGAAGAAGGAAGATAAAAATATGGAAAACGTCACAGAGGTTTCTCTTTGGGAGGTTTTTATCATTTTTCTCTGCAGGGACCGGAAAGAGTGAGATAAAGTTATAGAATGTGTCTGTTAGTGGCTTAAAGAGGCATGAGCCGAATTTAAGGCTACGCAGCCTTGGAATTCAGTGGGCCGACTTTTAATTGCACCCGCTGCGGCTCCTGAGCAGAGATGAGCCTCTGTGGACTGTGGAGCCCCTGCCCTCCTGGGGGAGACTTCGCACACAACGAGATCGCCCTGTCCTATCTTTTTCATGCGTGGAGATCTTTGCCCCTATTGCGGAGTCTCTGCAGCCGTAAAATTACTATTAGTAAAATTAAACTCGTAGTTTGTGAATACCTAAAAAAAGGTACATTTACACAGAAGTGTAAGTGTACCTTTGTGAATGATGTCCCGAGTGTATATATATATGAAAGCTTGTGGTGCTCACTTACCGTATGCCTAAAACTGTGCTGCAAAAGGATGTTATGAAACGCACTGCCTTGAGCAAGTTCGAGAATGAAGTAACTCGAGCCCCACGATTCAGTATGAACACAAAAAACACACCTTGAGTAGAGTGCAGAGATTCAATTTCTCTTTACAAATGCCTACGATGGACCTATACATCTGAATCCCTACAAGTAACCCAAATCCCATTCTCAAGCAGCTAAGTCATAGTTGGAAAAAGAGAAACTGGAACTTTCAATAAGGGAAACACTTTTTAGGGGAACGAGAACTAACCATGATAGCACTGGGGTAACGAAAATTGAGGGGACCCCCTGCAAGGTACGTGGCGGGTCCCCTCCGGACAAAATCGGGAGCTCTCCGGCCTGATTTCTGCGCTGAGGGGCCCCCCTGGAGCTTGGAGGCCCCCCCAGGAGCTTGGAGGCCCCCCGCACCGCAGGGGCTGCGGGGGCCTGTGTTACCTCACTGCATGACAGTGATGGCTGCGATAGTGGCCCTGATTCCGAATTTGTTGAAATCCGTGTGCTTTGATATAGAGGTACATTATTTATTGATTGCGATAAATAGTAACTATTATCACTTTCTTGGGAAGAACGTGGATTTGGTACTTATCGCACCCAAATCCACATGGTATGGTAAACAATGCACACTTGTTGCATGTTACAATCAAGCAGGCTCGATCTGCTGAACTGTAACGAAGGATAAGATATTTAAAGCATCCGGAACTTGCCAGATGCAGTTAATTCCCTACAACTCATAATTCCCGCCTGTGCACAGACAGGTTTACACAGGGGTCAGAAAACACTGACTCACTTGTAATCAGGGCCACAAGTGTGTTATTCCGATCCACGGTGGGTCAATTTAAAGGATTCTTTCAGAAGGGAGATTTATTTATTATCTTTCGGAGTGTGATGGATATGTGGAGCGATGAAGAGCGCCAATCATCTTCTCTGCATTTTATGATTCATTACATTTTTAGTATTATATGTTTTATAGCGATGCTGCAATCGTTTAATAGCTCTGTGTGTTAATGCATCTGCTGCTGATATCATTGTACATTAGGGGGCGAGTTTGAATTGCTTGTTGAAAACAAGGACAAGCCATGGCTTTCCAAGGGGAACCTGTATGAGCAATAAACAAGCATAGTTTCTCCGTGAACATTGGAGCAGAGGAAGGCATCTCTGACTTTCAGCCTGCCTATGTAGATAAATGAGGTCTAATGAATTGAGTAGCACTTACAAGTTCTTTGTGCACTATGTAGCATCAAGACCACGGCAGTCGGCGCTATCCAAATGGGTGTCGTCATAATTAACTATCCTGCCGTCCAGGGAGGGCAGGCAGCGCTGATCAGGCAGACCGAATAAATGTAAGTATTCCAAGGCATGGAAACTGTTTCCTAGAGTGAGAGACGGTACTCTGGAGGGACATAACATAAACAGTGTTGTCGCTAGGGAGCAGGTTTGCATGAGTGGAAGAGATCCCATTAATTAGCCAGTGCTTTCCTGACGTCACACCATTTCTAGCTGTGGAGAGGAGTAAGGCTGGCCTAATTTAATAGGGGTGCAGTAGTATGGAAACATTGCAAAAGAAGTCTCCTTGTATGCAGATGGCGTTACTCTATATGTGAAATGCCTGGCCTTGAATCTAGACCCACTCATTAGAGAATTCATTAGATTTGGTGGACTATCGGCCATAGTCATTAATTGGGCAAAGTCTGTGATTTTCCCGCTTACGGGGGCCACGGTGCAGTTTCGATCGGAGTTCCTCCTCCGCTGGGCGGAGGGCCCGGTGAAGTATTTGGGCATATGGCTAAGCCAAGAAGTTGATGTGCTGTGGAGATCTAATTACGGTCGCCTGATGGACTGGCTGGAGAGCCATCTGAAACAGTGGGCCCGGCTGCCACTGTCCTTGGTGGGACGCCTGCGCATTGCCAAAATGCTTATATTGCCAACATTTCTTACTTATTCATTAATCTCCCCCTCCCTCTTACCAGCAGATTCAGGCGTAGGCTATGTTAGAACATGATCTCATTGGCATGGGAGGGAAAACAACCGAGGGCCTCCTGGGAGACACTGATGCTTCCTTTTGAGCAGGGTGGACTGGGAGCACCAGACATGGTCCTTTATTATAACTGTGCACAGGCACAATTTGGGTTTCACTGGGTATACCCTACACAAATCATGGCGCACACTCGCCGGAACATGATCAGGCTGTGCCGTACCCATTGCATATGGTCCTCTATAGGGTGCAAACTAGGCCGCGGCCGAGAGTGGACATGATCAGCTGCACTTTATGGGCATGGCACTTGCTGCGCCGTGGGGCGCAGCTGGAGGTGCTATTTGCTCCACCTATACCGCTAATGAGACACCCAACACTACCCTTCTCCCAGGACGCGGGAGCCTGCGATAGACTGAGGAGACTTCGGCTTAACACAATCGGAGATGTGTTTACGGAGGGCGTATTTATTGCATCGCAACAGGCCCTAGATGGGGCGGAGTTCAATGTGTTGGGCAGATTCACTTATTACCAGCTCCGGGCCAGGTTGCGTGCCAGCTTTGCCTCATTTCCAATAGCGCCGCTCACGCGTCAGGTGCTGGAAAACTTCTTGAAGAATCACTCCCTACGCAAATTGATAACGCTGCTTTACACTGAAATGCAATGAACGGCACCAGTGCACGTCCCTAAGGCGAGGCATGAGTGGGAGGTCCAGTTGGGCATACCGGTATCAGAAGAGAAGTGGACGTTCTGTTGCGCCCGGGCTAGAGGACTATCCCCTAACTACAGGCTGCGTTTGATACATTTCAAATTTTTGCATAGATTATATCAGACACCGGAATGGCTATTTAGGGTGGGCTTGATTGAGGATGCGCGTTGCATTAGATGCATGGCTCCCTGCGTGAATTTCATGCACCTGTCATGGGACGGCCCCGACATTAACTGCTGCTGGGGGGCTGTCTTTGATGCAATAGAAGAAATGGTGGATTTGCGATTGGAGTATTCCCCCTTGACTGTACTGGTGGGATATGTGGGGAACGTCCTCTTCGACAACAGGAAATTAATCTCGCTGCTCCTGCTGCTTGGTAAAGGCGATGTAGTGGGGCCGCTGCTCGATCCCTCGTGTGGAGGATTGGCATAGGGACGCGGCCAGCCTACTGGGATCTAATGCCCGTCCAGGCACGATGCAGAGATATCTGGGGCCCTTTGCAGACCTACCTGCGAATGCGAACGCAAGAAGAGACGCAATCCCCCCTCCCACCCTCCCTCATGTGTGCCGACCTAATGCCAATAGAGTGTGAAGATGGACATTGATGTGGCTCTGGGTACGCGAAGTAAGCTGAGGAGGTCAGCCCTTTCCCTTCCCCTCCCTCTTTATTTCCCTCTCATTTGCTTTCTTTGTGCCCCTCTAATTTCCTAGTTTTAGAGTTATAAAATCAAGGTTTGCCTTATAAATGTATGACGTGATGCTATAGTGTTCTTGTTCAAGATGGCTCTGTGTAAGAACTGTATGGAGCTCAGTTTCTTCAAACAAAACTATGATAATGCTGTGTTACTGCATTCTCCAGACTGTCCTGACCTATATCTTCAATAAACAGAAATGTAAAAAATAAATAAAAACATTGCAAAAGAAGTTATATTAGCAAAGGGGACCTCAAAATGAGCAGAGGGTTGGGAGTAAAACACAGTACATGCAGCAGACACACCTTCTTTATGTATATTTACAAAGTAATTCATCAATCAATGGCTGCAGTCAATTCCTAATATAATGTATACTCCGTATTATGACCAATAAGACAATGAAATCTTTATTTTTCTCATTCATTCAAAATAGAAAGTTCGATTGACAAACATTGCATATTTTCATTTATACTCTATCATTAGGCTAGCATCAAACATTTGTATTAGGAAACAATCATACATTTTCCAAATTTAGAAATAGAACTTCATGCTATGAGGCACTATTACAAATATTGCAGATAAGAAAGATCCCTCCTGTAGAACTCAAATAGAAGGAGGTCATAAACGGGGAAACAGGGATTAGTCGTGACCCCTGAGCCTTCCTTGAGTTAGAATGCAGCTCTGTTTGAGACAAATACAGTGTGTTTCTTACCTCCTACAGAAGCTTCTTGGCACACTGTTACTTGAAGAAAAATGCCTCATACATTGCATTAATACACATTACAGTAAAAAAAAGGATGATGAGCATTGCTGAAGGTCTTGTGTAACCACAGTACCCAGAATATACCTGGGATAAGGGAACAAGAGGTACGGGGTATTGGGAGTCAGCAGCCTCCAGCAACAATGTAAAACCACAAAAGAGCTACTCCCAGTATACTAGTCTATGTGCAATGTATCTAAATAGGTGAGTGAAGGTGTCTCACAAAAAGTGAAGGACTGGTCTCACACACCACCTGGTGTCATGCTTCATCATAGACCAGTCCTCGCCCTCTAAAAACTTGGTTTGATAGAGGGCGGGCATACACTGACGACAGGGATGCACTTCTAAACTAAGTGGGGGCCCTTATAAAGAAAAGTGAATTTAAAACCCATTCCAGATGTCAAATTAATTTATTATCTACCGGCATCTGCATGGTATTAAAAATATAAAGTGATCGGTAAACTGGGGATTTTATTATCCCTTAACCGACATCAATATGGTCAATATGGTCAACATGTTTCTGCCAAGAGGCCCAATAGGGTCCGCGGCATTCATCAGGACCTAAATAGTAATCTGGAGGGCTCCGCTCTTACCACAATTATGGTGAGAGGACATCCACTGTGTGGGGGGTGACGTGATCACAACCCACTGAGGAGAGGAGGAGCATAGACATAGGTGTAACAACGGAGACTGCATCGTGGATCACGCTGGACCAATTGCGGTCTTCCGCCCTCACCCTCCTATGGGGCACTGATTCCCAAGTTTAGGGTGCTTAATATAAAGGCCATTTCTCAGTGGGTTGTGATCACGTCACCCCCACACAGTGGATGTCCTCTCACCATAATTGTGGTAAGAGCGGAGCCCTCCAGATTACTATTTAGGTCCTGATGAATGCCGCGGACCCTATTGGGCCTCTTGGCAGAAACATGTTGACCATATTGACCATATTGATGTCGGTTAAGGGATAATAAAATCCCCAGTTTACCGATCACTTTATATTTTTAATACCATGCAGATGCCGGTAGATAATAAATTAATTTGACATCTGGAATGGGTTTTAAATTCACTTTTCTTTATAAGGGCCCCCACTTAGTTTAGAAGTGCATCCCTGTCGTCAGGTGTATGCCCGCCCTCTATCAAACCAAGTTTTTAGAGGGCGAGGACTGGTCTATGATGAAGCATGACACCAGGTGGTGTGTGAGACCAGTCCTTCACTTTTTGTGAGACACCTTCACTCACCTATTTAGATACATTGCACATAGACTAGTATACTGGGAGTAGCTCTTTTGTGGTTTTACATTGCTGAAGGTCACCAGACACTCGTAGGCATACAGTGATGCACTTTGTGGCGGGACAGAGTAAGTTAGTAAGTTAACATGAAGTTGGACAGCCTGATCATTATAACACTTTGTTTAATACTTCTGTAGCAAGTCATGTCGGTGTTGCTTTCTTCAAGTCCCCATCAAAGGGATTCAAGGATAATAAACAGTCATTTTTTTCAAATCTATGTTCTGTTTTTTCTTCCTCTGTGTCATTGACTTCATTTTGGTCTCAGTCCTCCTTGGATTTTAGTCACCATAATGGGACTGATTCACAAAGGTAACTTATGCTTTTGAGTACTTCGATTTTTGAGTGCAAAAAAACTCATAGGAAATAATGTTAAATTAAACTACATTTTTTAAAATAGTTAAAAATATAAGTAAATATAAAGAAATGTTAAAGATATATACAAAACAGTACATATTTTGTATTTGATTATAAAATGCCTGTGTGCTTTCTATACTATTATTCCTTTGTGCATGTGAGTTGGTGAGACACCTTACCAAAGTGCAACACACACAACACTTCTTATATATTCTGCCCTATTCGCAAACTAATGCAGAAGAGATGTAAAAACATAAATCGTAATGTAACTGAAAAGCTAATCACAACTCTGACAAAGTTGCGTGCAGGGAAGACACCTGACAACATTTCAGGGCAGATTTATCAAGGTTTTGCACCTATGAAAAGTCACAAAAAATGATGCAAACTGGGGCAAAGGCTTCATAAACTGTTTACTTTCCAGCGCAAAACTTGTTTAGCACTAGAAAGTTGCAGAAAACGATGCAAATAGAGCTTCATGCTGCTTTGTGTCACTTTGAGTCAAGGGGGCATTTCATGGGTGGTGCATGGGTGCTCCCTTGGAACCACCCATGGGTTTTGAACTTTTGACTGAAAGTTCTGTCTCCTAACAATGATAGAACGGGCTCTGCAGAAAAATAATCTAAATTAAAAAGGAGAAATTGTGTTATTTCTCCTACATTTTCCAACAATGGATGTGCCCTCTACTGTACAACACACATCTAATGTGATAAAAGAGTAAGGGGCTGATTCCGATCTCGGCCGGTAGGGCTCCGAATCAGATTCGGCTTAACCGGATCCGATTCGGTGCCCTATTTCCCGACCGATTCGTACGCGCGTCCGGGCGAGCGAGTACGATGCGAATTCGCCGACCGACTCGTCCGGGCGTCCCGACCGCTCCGACCGACTCGTTCCCGGGTCGAACCGCACCGACCGACTCGCTTGGACTCGACTCGCACCGCGCAATGGAGACGTTCCCCGGCCGGGTAAGTACGATGCGCGCCGCGAGCAGTCCGACCGAGCCGCGCACTCCGGCTCGAAAGAGCAGTCGGAGCCGTACTTTGGGGGTCCGTGTCAGACCCCCCTGTACGCGTAGCCGCGCGAGTCGCACACAGGGGGGACCCATGGGTCCCCCTTACCTGTGCGTGTACGGCGCGAGTCGCTTCACCGCGTACCCACTGTAGGGGGCGCCCTTGTCCGCCTGGCACCCATTGAGTCAATGGGAGCCTGCGTACGCGTTGTACGACCGGCTCCCATTGACTTCAATGGGAGTCCGACCGACTCGAGTCCGATGGCATACGTGCGCATCGTACTCGTTCGGTCGGGCTGCCAGAGTCCGATTCGGTCGGAAATCTCTCCGAGTCCGGCTCGGTCGGAGAGATTTCCGGCCCGAATCGGAATCGGCCCCACAGTGTGTGGTACAAGGTAGATTCAAAGAGCTCCAGTGCAACGGGTGAGAAAAACAACAGCATATCGTAGGCTTAACAGTGCTATTCCACTCTCTCCCTCTCACACAATGCAGAGCAGCAACTTTGGTTACTGAACTGCGCTGTATGATATATTACCAAATCCGTCCCATCAAATTATATTTCAGACTCAGATTCCAAACATCTGGAATCCATGTTAACCTAATAAACAGTGACTTTTTTTAAATGGCTTCTTGGTGCCATTTTGTTGTTTCATAAAGTTACAATTACTCAATGGTGATCGAATTGTTTACTTAAGAGCAAGTCGCACTGCTCTTGCCGGGTTTCACAACAATGGCTTCAAGTCACACATAGATCTCAGCAGAAAGCCCTTAACTTATTGAGCATGTCAAAATTAACTGCTGATTTGCCAGTCATACTTCCAGTTGCCAATCAGATTTCCTGATCACTTACATGTAACTAAGTTTGGCATCAAATAGTTTTGATTCTGAAATTCCATTAAACCTACACATGTGGCTTTTGACACATGCTTTTATAGTTACCTTTCTCAAAAACAAATATGTAAATCTGGTATTCAGTAAATGGTAATTCTGAAAAAACATCACTTTCATTTACAAACTGCAAATTATAGGTTTAACTTGCGACTGGGCATGCTCAGTCTGTCATCCTTCTGAGGCCAACAGCATAAGTGCCTTTTGATTAGTTACTAGCAGTGGATGAAGTGGAAGGGATCTATTTGGAATGATGTTCTCAGTGTATTTTAATTTTACAAAAACAGTCACATACTCTTTGATAAAAAATAAAATCCTGAACGGTTAATGCCGGCCTTGAGGTTCCTCTTTCTAAAAGGGAAAGTTGAGGGTCTCCTGTACTCTAAAGCCAAGGTGGAGGCAGACGAGCAAAAAGGAAGCAAGCCTGCTCTCTGGGGTGCCAGCTACCTGAAAGCAACTCAAATGTGTGTATATGGTTAATCACAACACAGCCAAAACATCAAAGTCACTGGCAACATCTCTTTTAGTCAAGCATCTGGAAGAGCTTTTACTCGAGTTCGCTTCTGCTGAAGTCTTGTTATTAGGCGACTTTAACATCAGAGATCTGGGATCCAACGCTCATTTAGTCACCAAAACCAAAGAGCAAGAAGCCATGATCACTTTTTTAACCAATTACAATTTATGTTCGGCGAAGCAAATTGCATTGGAACAGGAGCCCAGTGCCCATCTACCTCCAACATTTAAGAACCTCTCGACCATTGATTATATTTTCCTATCACCATCTCTGGCAAGTCAGTTAGTTAAAATGGAGATCCCCACTCGAACAGAGAGCGACCATAACCCCTTGACCATAACAATGGACCTGCAAGTTCCTGTTGCTGCCAAAATAACTGAAGTGGGACATTCAACGCAGATCGAACTCCACACTCTAGTCAGAAGAATCAAATGGGACTCTATAGGCGTCGACAAGGTGGGCACTTGGCTCATGGAAACAACCCCAAATTTCACCCACTATCCTCTCACACACTATCATCACTGGTGGGACAATGCCATTGCTAAACTATGAGACCTTCTAATAGGCCCTGAAGTCCATCACAGACTCCCCAGACCTCTTCCGCAGCGGATTTTCGATCCGGTCTTAGTCACCCAAAGAAGAGCCCTAAGGAGGGCTGTGCGCCTGCATAAATCGAAAGGTACATAGCTTTCTGCTAATAATATGGCCTCACTACGCAAAGCCTATAAAAATCAACATGGGAAGCTAAGAAACTAAAAGAACAGAACGACTGGCTACAAATATTTGCCCTGTTAAAGAAAAAAAACCTGACCCACTTCTGGAACCATATAAACAAACTTCGTTCCTCCAATAAGAGCAGGGGGAACGCGGTTCATGAAGAAGTCTGGTCTCAGTATGTGACTCAACAATACTGCTGCGATACCCTGGACCTCGCTGAGGTCAAAATCAGAGATCCTGCCGACACCACGCGGATGGATACCCATGAGCTGACTTCCTCGGCCCAGGTCTGCAAGTTCCTGAAATCCATGAAAAACGATGGAGCACCAGGGCCCAACGACCTTCCAACTACTGTATTCAAATGTGCGCTGGAAGATTGGGCTAAGCTATTAGTTCCCTTATACAACTACGCGTTTACTACCTATCAGATACCAGACTCATGGAAAGGCTCGATCTTATGCCCAATTTTCAAGAAAGGAGATCCCTCCCTTCCAGCTAATTACCGACTCATTGCCCTATTAGATCTTGAGGCTAAGGTATATCCTCGGTGTCTTCTCAGGTCGTTAGAAAAATGGTTAGCGGAAAATAACATCTTACCATACTTTCAAACTGGGTTTCGATCTTCTGCCTTCACAATTGACAACATCACCGCCCTAGCCATCCTGAGTCAACAAGATGCGCAAAAAAATCAACTCCTCCTCTATTGCTGCTTTATAGACTACAGCGCCGCCTTCGACAAAGTGTCCTGTAACACTTTATGGAGGAAATTGGATAAGTGGGGGATTTCACAGAGCCTGCTCGGAGCCCTTATCTCCTTGCATAAGAACACATGGGTACGAGTCAGAACTGGCCCAACGACAGTCTCCGCAAAACTTCCAACTTCAGACGGCCTAAAGCAAGGATGTGTTCTTGCTCCCCTCTTGTTCAACCTCTACACTGCTGACCTGGGGAGATTTCTGGAGAAAAGTAGTCTCCTTCCGCCAAAACTGGGCCTCGCAAAAACGAACTTGCACATTCTGCAATACGCTGATGACATTGTTATAATGGACCAGGCAAAGTCTGGTCTCCAAAGAGCCTTGTGCACGCTCCACAATTACAACACAGCTAATGCTATTAAAATTAACCAGGATAAGACCAAGGTCTTGATTTTCGACCGTTGCAAGAAAAAGAAAAGTTTAACGTGGAACATCGGGCCCGCAAAGATTAAAACAACATCAAAATACAACTACCTGAGGGTTTGGTTCAGCGAGTCTTCCAGACCAGCAGTCCACCTGGCTGCCTTGAAAAAGAAAGCTGGAGCAACAACATACAGCCTGACTCGACTTAACCAGCACCTGAGAAGTCCTTCTGCCGAACCCATTCTGAAGGTGATTAAAGCTACCCTTCTTCCCGCCTTAAGTTACGGGCACCAGGCCTTTCCTGGCGCATGCTCGGCCAGTCTCGACCACGCCCAGGTTCCCATTTATAAAAAAATCTTCCATCTCCCGAACTACATCCACAGGGCTAGACTACGACTGGAGCTGGGCTTTCAAAGACAATCAATTTTCTGTGAGGCTGACACCCTGAAGTATTATATAAGGGCACTAAAAGCCGCAGATAACACGCTTAAAGCCAGGTTAAAAGAAACCCTTGCCAGCCCCGGGAATCCATGGAACTGTCAAATTGTAAATGCCATAAGAACGCTACATATTGACCAAACATCACTAACTGCAGACTCTATTCCATACACAGCTTGGAAAAGGGTTATCAACAAGCAGGTTAGACAAATTTCCTACCAGATGGACATTCGGGTCCTAAAAACATCAACTACTCAGCTCCCCTTGAACGACTCATACCTTCCTGGGGTACCTCAATCTTACCTTCTTTATAGTCTGAACGCAGTGGCCCGCAAAAATATAATGTTTATGCGTCTCCTAGGTCTGCGCTCCACTGCTTTCAACCGATGGGCTCCAACTAGTGAGGAGGGGGCTTGCAGACTGTGCAATTACAGGTCTGAATCATGGCTGCATCTTCTGTGCTGTTGTCCCACCCTTTACGCTCTCAGAAGACTTCTCTTAAAACCCTTATATCTAAAAAGGGGCATCAGCACATGTTGGGAGGCATCTGCTCTCTGCTTTACTTCCCCAGACATTCAAGTGCTTGCAAGGTCCGGGAAATATGTGAGACTCTTGGACAATCTGCTTTCTCCCCCTCCTGCCCCCGCCCTACCAGCTCCTCCTCCCCAAAAACTTATCACAGACAATTTTTGCACTTTGCCCTAGTGTCTCTGCACCAAATCATTTTATCCTTGATTTTAGAAGCTTGTCACGTAATTACAACAGTAACTACTAGACTGCCTCCTCAGTAATATGTGTATGAATTGAAATTTGATGGCTTGCTTCACTTTGCTTTTAATGTGGTAACAGTGCTACGATGACATTTTATTGCAATGGTTTTAATTAACTGTGCCAATTTAATAAACTAAACTAAACTAACTATGGTTAATCACTATATCTAAAGGCTAATTGGGAGCTGTATATGTTTTTGATTTTGGGGTCATTTGAGGCTTCATTGTGACAAAGATTTATTATTTTTGAGAGGTACATAGGGTGTTTCCAGCTGAGCTCTTGAGTGCGTCCTTCTAATGGAAACTTGTCAGAAAGTTAAGCACTAAGTAGCCTCATTGCGTGTTAGTAAAAATATATATTTTGAAAGCACTTCTTTTATATAAACACTAAGGGCTGTATCATGATAACTTTTTCTGCACTACACCGTCCCAAAAGACATCTGTGAATTCATTTATTGGCGTCTTTAGTGCACACGTTAACTTGAAAAATCTCTGAGCTAGTGTATGTTTTGCTGACATCAAAGCTCAGAAACACAGTGCAGAAATTGCCGCTTTGTGTTTCTGAACTCTGCCGTCAACAAAACATGCGCTAACTCGGAGATATTTCAAGTTAATGTCTGTGCTCAAGATGACAAAAAGATAGGCACAGATCCCTTCTGCAGTGGCACAGCAAATAAATGGAGACAGTCACATGTGTAATGGCAGAAACATTCATCCATCCCAGGAACGGAGGCTTGAGTTCCATGTTTAAAACTAAGACGGACTGTTTTAGGGACGGACTATGTATGCACATTTAAGAGTGAAAATAAGTTCATTATCAATATGCAAGCTCATGCTTTCTAATTGTATGTTTTGAAAGTTAGAACCTTTCTTAATTGACGTATGGATAACATCTAAGGGTGGGCAGGGTATTCAAGAGTGTGGCCTGGGGAGGTTCCGATAACAGGGAGTGTTGGTAACGAGGTATTTTTAGCAGTGCCTTATGGGATTTAGAGTCATAAAGTGTGCGAAAGTGAATGGTCCGGTTCACGGGATTGGTTGACGTGGAGGGGTGGGGTCATCTGCTCGTACTGGAACAGGGAAACAGCAGCACTGAGTAATACACTGTTTGATGCAAAGAGGAAATATGCCGGGAAGGTGATTACGCTGTTATATGATGAAGGTACGGGGAATGTTTACGGAGTTTGGTTCACGGTTACAGGTCAATTCAAAAGTAAGGTGTAACATCAGGTGCTGGGGAACACTGAGTGGAGGTTCTACAGGTTAAGGGAGGTTAAATCCGGGCGGGTAATGTAGGTTGGGAGAGGCTTCCTTGGGTAGATTTTGGTCGCGTATAGTGGCGAGTTTAGAGGGAAAACATCAGTTAATAGCAAAATATGGTTTGTTTATTGTAATTTTTAATTGGTGTACATAGATCTGAAAACGCAAACTAATGTCATTGTTTTAATACTTGTAGTGAACCCCTGAAGAAGGGCTACTGAAAGCCCGAAATGCATTGGGTAAAAGAGATCCACTACTGAGGATGTTTTATGTATGTGTCATGCTCCAGAGAAAGGCCTGCATTGGCATCTCTGTTGCAGTAGAAACTTTCGAATACATAAAGTGCCTCACATGTGACAAGACAAAAATTTTTGAAAAAGATGATATGTTGGAGGATATGGAATAAAAAAATGTGATTAAACGTGGATAAATTGTAAAGTATTTTTGGTACTAAAAACGGAGTGCTGTGAGTTCGGTTGGAGTGCTACCTCGCTCGAGTTTCTGAAGTGAAACAGCAAATAAATGGGAATTATAATGGGGCCATGACCCTGTTTGCACGTTTTGAGGCTGCCTCTCTTTTGTACCGTGTGTAAAACAATTTTAAAATAACGACTTGCATATTCACATTGCTCTCAGTCGCAGGCTGGCACCTTATAGCCTCATAAATGCACATGGCGCTATTCCCCACTGTGCCGAGAGACAGTTTTGTGACTGGTTGCACATACAGACCAGGGCCGGTTCTAGGTTTTGTGGAGCCCCGGGCGAAGGGGAATGTGCGAGGCCCCTCTAATTTACATAAGTGACACCTTCAGGGCTCCGGAAGCTGCTTTGTGCAGACTCCTCCTGGGCCACAGCTCCCCTCTCTGCCTCCTACAAGCACCTCTTTCACAGCTCATATCGGACTGAAGGTGTGAGAATAGCTTGGGGGCTGAGAGTTAAACAGTGCAGACTGTAAAGTGCTGACAATGGGTGTCCCGCAGTGTCTCTTAATGGGCAGCCAGGCAGGGGGCCTAATTGCAGGACACACCTGCAAAATGCGTCTTCTTGCAACTGGCACAAGATGAAGTGTCCCCCTCCCCTAGGCCTCCCCACACCATCCCTGAAAGGCCCAGGGAGGGGGCCCCCTCCTGTAAGCCCAATTGCAAACAGACACCTTTCTTCAATGGGATCAGCAGGGGCACAAGAGGTTTGGTGGTGTGTTGCATTGGTGCGGGCCCCATGCTGGTGGGCGGAGAGCGAGGCCTTGGGCAGCTGCCCATACTGCCAATGCCTAGCGCCAACCCTGATACAGACATCTGCTGTGATCACATTAACCACAGAGGTCGAAGTGGGAACGGGGGGGCGACGTTCCCAAGCTTTTAAATTTGATCAAAACAGTTCCCATACTTTTTATTAAAAACACAACCGGTCCTGAATGGTTGAGTTGCCACAGGTTGAAAGAGGAGAAAGGCCTCCAGTACTGCGATGTGAAAGAAGGGAAAGGCAGTTAAAGAAGAAACTAGTCTCCTCTCCAGGATCCCTGCGCCTAAAAGAAATGTAAATGTGTCCAATTGGTTAATCAGCAAAACTGAAGGTGCTTGGGAGCCAATAGAGGCTTTAATTGATAGAATCTGGAATTTGTCCTTCTAGTGGAAACCTATAAAATGGTTTGCAGTAGCTCCATCCATAGTATTACTAAAAACACAACATTGGACAGCACTGTAAATATATAAACATATTATTTGCTGGAGCGGCCCTTGCAGGTAAGAGCGGTGGGGCGAGTAGAGGGAAAGTCGACAAACGATGACGAGGGAAAATAAAATAAAAAAAGAAAACTACTTACCTTGCGACGGTGATGCGGCGAGCGCAAGGTAAGTGGTTTTCTGTTTTTAAATTTAATTTTCCCTCGTCGTTGTCTGTCGGCTTCCCTCACACCGCCCCACCGCTCTGACCTGCACGCTCCTGATTATTTGTACCTTTTGCAACAGTCTACTTCAACTGCGTTTAATGCATTTTTTTTAAATGACATGAGTTACATATTCACAGTGCCTTCTGTCATAGGCTTGGGCCTCTTAGCACTATAAATAGGCATCACTATTTGCCCAATTCACCGACCCAGATTCAGATCAGTCACTGTCTGGCTAAACCCACAGACATCTGAAGTGATTGCGTTAACCAACCCACATTTCCTACTAGAATTTTTTTTTTTTAAATTGCATTTATTTTTCATTTAAGGTGGGTGCGTTATATTTTATATGTATTTACCCTGAAGTTGAAAACGCCAACAAAATAGTTGCAGCATGTTCCGTTCTTATTAGCCACGTCAGTGGCACTGCCCCCACACTCACTGATCACGCCCCCATGGCACTCTGGAATACAGTCAGAGTCTGCATACTTTTTATGCATTTAAACCGCTGGCTAATAACAGCATATGTAATGCACCAAGGTCAGAGGCATTGGATCAGCGGGGCCGCCAGGACTGAAAGTAGAAGAGTATTCTGTAGTCGCGCGTCTACGTCTTGATTTAAATATTGAAGGCCACGCCCCATTGCAGCACACTAGCAGCATCGACTCCCTTGCTTACACCATGGCAGCTCCAGGTGAAATCTCGGACCGCGAGGGCACCAGGATCCCATGCCTGTGAGTTTCAGGAAGGAATGTCCTTTGGCGCCATCTAGCGGACGGGGATAATCAGTTCATTGCTGGTACAGAAGCTGCTGTGTCTGTGGTTGATGCGAGGATAGTGCCCCGGGCTGCTTCCAGGCATTAATCCCTCCGTGGCTTCAGAGCCCAGGGCTGCCTGCCTGCCTGCATGGCTCTATCCCGGCTCCACCCACAGCGTATTTCTACCGAGGGGAGTGCGTGCGTAGAGGAACTGCCCTGACTCTCTCCGGCGGAGGCTGGGGGTGGGGGACAGGCTCACACTTGTAAAGTCTGCATGGCTAGGGCTGACGGCGAAGACAGACATCATAACACCTTGGCAGGAGCAGAGAGCACAACGAGGCGCCATCATCCCACCACTGGGTGCTGCTGGGAAGTAAGGAAAAGTCTTTCGGAATTATTGGATTCCCTGCTGGCTTGAATGGATCGCTGAGACAGGTAAAATGCGCTATTACCATGGGCACCTGGGCAAGCACGTGCACGTATATATGTCTCTATAAGTTAGTGGGCATCTAGTCTGAAAAGTTGCGTTAATCGTGTTACCAACCAGCGGGCTTGAGGAAATATATTCATTTGTTCTGGTATATTTAAATTTGTCATTCTGGCTCCTGACTTGCACGTCATATGATTCCCCTCTATTGAGACCCTACTGCTGCCCTCTCTTAGCGCCAAGAAGCTGCATCGACTCTAAACGCAACTCCTGAAACTCAATTGCCCCTAAAAATCCCAATAATGTATGTTTATACCTTGGTATGGGTTGGGGGCTAATCTCCTGCCACTCCCCCCCCCCCTCCTCTCTTAGCGCCAAGAAGCTGCATCGACTCTAAACGCAACTCCTGAAACTCCATTGCCCCTAAAAATCCCAATAATGTATGTTTATACCTTTGTATGGGTTGGGGGCTAATGTCCTGCAACTCACCCCTCGCCACCCAGACGAGACGTAAATGCTCCATTAGGTTGTCCTTCTCGACTCTATCGTCCCAATTCTCCCTGCTGTGTTACGGTGACAGGTATTTTATGGAGGGCACAAGGAGTAAAGTCAGCCCCTGTGTAGACAATTAACGCAAGAAAATAATTGTCGCCTACAGGTCCTTAGGAAGGAGAGGTCGTCTAGCGGCTAAAAGGCGCATCCGGATAAAAGCATCACTGTATATCCCACCATTTCTCCTTTGACTGCATCGTGTGATCTTGGTCAATTGAACCATTCCTCCGTGCATACTTTTTATCGGTATCGGTGGGTCTTAGAAAATCAATAGGTTAAGTAGCTATTTTGTCAAACTGAACATTGACAACATAGGACCTTTGAATTGAATTCTAACCCTTGGTGAATTTCCCTCCACACTTTTTACAGTGGGCGGTGGATTGGGCGCCGGTATTTTCACGCGGAAGCCCCACACTGCCTAAACTTTGGGAAATAGCGACTTGCAAGGTGTTGGCTTAGTAAGGTTGCGGGAATGGGGTGGGAGTACACATATACTTGACAGCAGGGTGCCCTAAAGTCCTCTGAAATGCACGCGCAAGACAGCTTGAGCAGTCTAGTCGAAAAGAACATTGTTGCCCCAGAATCACACTTTCTGCCTGTGTGTTTTGGGGGTCCTCGCCCAGCTAGCTGCTCGTTTTGCCTAGTTGTGTTATTCTTCCAAAAGGTTTTCATTCATTGGAATAAAAGAAAAGCACCTTTTATTTTCGCCACACGTGAACAGGAAGCCCCTTCACCCCCCGCTCCCCGCTCCCCCACCCCATCCAAAGGACACTGCAAGCAGTACGTTTAGCGGGCATGTAGAAGTGCTGGTCAGAGTGCCCGTTTTCTCCCAGAAGTGCCGTACTCTCTAATTAAATGTTTTGCAACAGTGCTGAGAAGTGCAGACACTCTTCCTTTCAAATTAAGGAAGTGCGGGTACTCAGTACCGGACAGTACCGGCCTATCTAAAGCACTGACTGCAAGTATGTAACGAGCGGTGTTTAAGATGGAACTAAAGAAGCGCCGAGAGTTCGGTCAGACGGTGTCTGTTCTCTGGAGAGACGCGCAGGAACCCGATGTCTGGCACCACCTGCAGTCTAATGAGGAGTGCGGAGCACACTGACAGCGCAAGGGGGTCTGGTGAATAGTGCAAGCACTCACTATCTACCGGTGTCTGTTCTCTGGAGAGACGTACAGGAACTCGATGTCTGACATCACTTGTAGTCTGCTAAGAAGTGAGGGAACACCTTGACAGTGCTTGAGGTTCGGTGAATAGCGCAGGCACTCACTCTCTGGCGTTGCACGGTCTCTGGTGACAAGTGCAGGAATTCCGTGTCTCAGGACATGTGTAATCCGACGAGGAGTGGGGGAACTGTGCTTGTGGCCTGGTGAATTCTGCAGGCACTCACTGTCTAATGGTGTCTGTTCTCTGGAGAGACATGCAGGAACTCGATGTCTGACATCACTTGTAGTCTGACATCTGTTCTCTGGTGAGAAGTGCAGGATCTCGATGTCTGACGCTGCCTGTAGTCTGAAAAGAAATGCGGAAACGCACTGACAGTGCTTCGGGTCTGGTGAACAGTGCAGACACTCGCTATCTAACGGTGTCCGTTCTCTGGTGAGAAGTGCAGGACCTCGATGTCTGACAACACCTGCAGTCTAATGAGGAGTGCGGAGCACACTGACAGCGCAAGGGGGTCTGGTGAATAGTGCAAGCACTCACTATCTAACGGTGTCTGTTCTCTGGAGAGACGTGCAGGAACTCGATGTCTGACATCACTTGTAGTCTGCTAAGAAGTGAGGGAACCCCTTGACAGTCCTTGAGGTTCGGTGAATAGCGAAGGCACTCACTCTCTGGCGTTGCACGGTCTTTGGTGACAAGTGCAGGAATTCCGTGTCTGAGGACATGTGTAATCCGACGAGGAGTGGGGGAACTGTGCTTGTGGCCTGGTGAATACTGCAGGCACTCACTATCTAACGGTGTCTGTTCTCTGCAGGATCTCGATGTCTGACACCACCTATAGTCTGCTAAGAAGTACGGAAACACACACTGACAGTGCATGCAGTCGGGTGAATGGTGCAGGCACTCACTAATGGGTGTCTGTTCTCGGGACAGACGTGCAGGATCTCGATGTCTGACACCACCTGTAGTCTGCTAAGAAGTACGGAAACACACACTGACAGTGCATGCAGTCCGGTGAATGGTGCAGGCGCTCACTATCTAACGGTGTCTGCTCTATGGAGAGACGCGCAGGATCTCGATGTCTGACACCCCCTGTAGTCTAACAAGGAGTGCAGGAACACACTGACAGCGCTTGAGGATCGGCAAACAGCGCAGACACTCACTCTGACGATGCATGGTCCTTGGTGACAAGCGCAGGAATTCCGCGTCTGGCGCCATCTGCAGTCCGGTGAGAAGTACGGGAAGACATCGAGAACACTTGTGGTCTGGTGAACAGTGCAGGCACTCACTATCTGACGGTGCCTGTGCTCTGGTGAGAAGTGCAGTCATTGAGGGCGCTCGTTCTCTGGTGAGAACTGTTGTTCTATCTGACAAGGTCTGTAGCCTGGTGAGAAGTGCAGGGATTGGGAGAAGGGCCTGACACCACATATAATCTGAGGGTAAGTGCTGGTGCCTAGTGACAGTGCCTGTAGTCTGACGAGAAGCCACTTGTAGTCTGATGAGAAGCGCTGGTACACACTGACAGTGCGTGTGGTCTGGTGAAAAGTGCAGGGACTCACTGTCTGATGGTGCGTGTTCTCTGGTGAGAGCAGGTGCTCAATCCGACAGGATCTGTAGCATGGTGAGAAGTGCAAGGGACTCACTGCCTGATACCACATATAGTTTTTTGAGAAGTGCGGGTACACAGTGCCTGAACGTGCCCGTAATCCAGAGTGAACTGTAGAATTAGATTGATGTAAACTGAAACGCAGGTGGTCTGGTGACCAATGCAAGCCTCTCTGTCTGACAGTGCCTGTTTTCTGGTGAGAACTGCTGCATGTGGTTTGTTGAGAAGTGCAGGTACTCGCTGTTAGTGCCAGCATTCGTGTAGAAAGTGCTAATATACAGCCTGACAGCGCATTTAGGCTTGTTATAGGTGCTATCTGCCAGCGCTTATAACTGCAGGATCCAACTGATGCACAGTTCATGCAGGCTGGAGAACCATGCAGGTACTCAAGCTCTGAGAGTGACAGCAGTGTGCTCACCAGTGACAGCTCCTGTAGTCACCACTGACAGCTCCTGTGGCCTCGTGAGAAGTGCCTGCGACTGTCAACCAGTCACTGTACTTCATGCACTCGCTGTCTGATGAAATGAATAGATAACCGACACCTGGGAGTGCCTGTACTCGAACGAGAAGTGCTGGTGCCGACTGTCAAAAAGTGCCTGCAGTCTGATGAGAAGTGCAGGTACTCAATGTTATGTAGTGATTGTAGTGTGAAGTGCAGTTTGAAGTGCATATGCTAGTTGTCTGAAAGTGGTATCACCAGGATGAGAAGACGTCCTCGCCCTTTGAAAGTGCCTGCAATAACGAGAAGTGCAGGTGCTGAATGTTATAATATTTGTAGTCCAATGAGAACTCTAAGTATGTGCTCTCTGAAAGTGTGTGTGTTCTGATGAGAAGAGTGGGTACTTTCGGATTGGACGTTCCTGCAATCTAATGAAAAGTGCAGGTACTGACTGTACGAAGCTGTCTGACTCCGATGAGAAGTGCAGGCACTCCTGTGTTTAATCATGTTTTTAGTCTGATAAAGAGTGCAGGTAACCGCTGCCTGAAAGTGCCCACACTCTTATGAGAATAGGTACCCACTTCCCAAAATCGCCTGCAGTGCATTCTAGTAAGAAGTGCAGGTACTCAATGTTATAGTGTTCATTGTCTGCTGAGAAGGTACCCGCTGTCTGAAAGTGTCCGCACTCTGATGGGAACAGATACTCACTGACCGAGAGTGCACGCAGTAATGAGAAGTAGTGCCGATATTGATGGTTATAGTGTTTTTGTTTGATGAGAAGTGCAGGTTCTCGCTATCCGAAAGTGTCCGCACACTGGTGAGAAAAACAGGTACTCACACCCTCGAAGCGCCTGCAGTCTAGTGAGAAGTGCAGGTACTGAATGTTATAGCCTTTGTAGTCTAATAAGAAGTGCAAGTACTCTCTATCTGAAAGTGACAGCACTCTGGTGAGAAGAACAGGTATTCACCGCCTGAGACTGCCTGCAGTTTAATGATAAGAGCAGGTGCTCAATGTTATAGTGTTTGTAGTCTTATGAGAAGTGCAGATATTTGCTATCTGTAACTGCCCACACTCTGGCGAAAAGAAGGGAGTGACTGCCGTCTAGTGAAAAGCACAGTCACTGAATGTTAGGAAGTGTGTGTAGCCTGGTGAGAAGTGCAGGTACTGAATATTAGAAAGTGTCTGCAGTCCGTTTAGAAGTGCAGGACTGTATGCAGCCTGGTGAGATGTGCAGGTACTGAATGGTAGAAAGTGTCTGCAGTCCGTTGAGAAGTGCAGGTACTGAAGGCTATAAAGTACATGTGGCATGGTGAGAAGTGCAGGTACTCGCTTTGTGAAGGGAAGTGCTAGCCACACTTTCTGAAGGCAGGTACCTTCTTGAGCCGACCCTTGCTTACGGTGCCAATAAACCCTAACACCTCCTTGGAAAGAAACGCGGGTCACCAGGCAGACATGACTGGGAGGACAACTGGCCGCGCTCTCTGACCATTGTGCTCTGAGGAGACAGATAGCTGACGCTCTGCTCCAGAATTAAACAAGCATTGGCAAAGTCAACAGGTCTCGTCTATGCAAGATCTATTGGCTTTCTCAATGTGCTTTTTAGCCATGTTGTACAGCAGCGTGGCTTGGTTGAAAGTCAATAAGTTGAAAGTAAATAAGATTTTCATATGGATGGATGCATGAATGAATTCAAAAGTAAATGCATTTACTTCACTCATTGAGTCATATCCCAGAATGCTTTACACTAGGAAAAAAGGCATAGGGAAGCCATATCCTAAGTCAGTACATCTAAGAACAAGCATTGGCGAAAACAGTAGTCTGCACTACAAGAGCTATAGGCTTTTTGAATGCTTTCAGCCACGTTGAACAGCAGCCGGGCTGACGTGGCAAGTACTGTCCGTGTGAAAGCGCTGTTTTTCTTATAGTGGTTGGGGGGTAAAAAGCAACACAAACAACAAGCGGGTGGGGGAGACAAACCAGCACAAAGGCCGGGTGGGGGGGAAGTTAAACCAATACGAACAACGGGCAATTGGAGGGATAAAGCAACACAAAACAACGGGCTGGTGGATGTTGGAAAGAACAACACGGACATCGGAAATAGTACTGGAATCACGGCACGAGCAGCGGAAGTACACTAATCAAACTAAATCAAAGAGTGTTTCTTCCATGCTCCAAACGAAAGAACAGGAAGTGACATCGGCAATCTCTGGCCTCTTAGGAGGTAGCGAGTGACATGAAGCCAATGAACGGTAAGCAAAGGGCGGGATCCAAGCTCCTTATAGTAAACAATAGAACTCGCAAGGACAGCACATGTGGTATCAGCAGGGGAGACCAAAAATGGGGATGTCATTCAAATCTCGCAAGATATCAGTGCAGCTGAATCATTACAATGAGTTCACGATGCACTCGTATCCATCATGGGGATCTGCCTTATGCCACAATAATAAAAGTTAATGAATCCAACCCCCTGTTCAGTGTACAGTAGGGAAAAGGACCACGCCACCCCCCTTTCGTTGTCCAGACAGACAAATGCAATTAGTGCCCTTTACTTGGGAATTTCATCCCAAAATTAAGGCCCATGCAAGACAGAGTGGACCCCAGCCCCCTGGGATTGTATCAGGTAATTTTCCCATTGGGACATAGCAGGAATCCTACCTTGCCTACTTTACTTAAAAACACATTTATCATTATCTTATGAGACATTCACCCCTGAGTGTAGAGGTTCGATCCCAGCCACCGCAGAAGAAGACAGCACAGAGCAAGCCCTCAGAACTCGTATAAGGCCAGGACACTTTAAACAAGTGTTCTTCAAACCTTTTAATGCCGACTCCAACCTTTCTACAAAAAAAATAATCAGACCCCCCCCAAATAACAAACATTTTTTCTCACAATAATTCTATAAAACCAGCAGCAATAAACATATCTGACAGTTCTAACATTGAAGCTATGTTTAGTTATCCATTTAAAAATGCAGTCAAGTACAGGATTGCCAACATGCTATTGGCAGTCCAGTGTTTATAAAAGAGTAAAAAAATCCACGGAAGAGAGACCTTTAGGGTTATTTGGAACCAGCCCCCACCCCCACTTTGACAACTACAGGACATGAGTGACAAAATTATTACTCATGGCCAGTACTGAGAGGCCACTCTTGTTTCTTTAACTAAAAACACAGCACTGTTTTCAGCATTATACTTGTGCTGGGTCCCTTAGGACATATTAAATGCTTTTCTAGACCAGAGCATACTGCCCCCATGTGAGATCAGTCCATATCCACACCCCACCCCAAGTTTGAAGACCTCTGCTTTGAATGCACCTTTCCCAGCCAAAGAAAGGCAACTTGCCACCACAGTCTACAAGGACCTGTGTCTGTTCGAGAGGGTATCGGGGTCACCGTGTCCATCTCAGGGAGCTATGTCCGAGTGGTTCACTCCTGTTAGATTTGGGGCAGTATTATGAAAAGCCTGGGTGGTTCCACTGAGATGGGAGGAGGGACATCCCTAAAAAGGAGGTGTTATCATCTCCAATCCCGGTACCCGAGGGAGCGGCGTCTTGATTGCCCAAATTAGGCAAGGAATGCAATTGACTCTGGTTTAACCTTTTATTTTTGCTTTTAGGTGGAAAGATCTGGGCCAGTTCTTCAAGAATTTCAAATAAGTTCCTGTGGCCATCCCTTGGACCCTTACACCCCCCGCTTGTCATCGGAGCACAATTGAAGGCGGTGCGTACACTTAAGGCGGTTCACCGGAGCCAAGAAGGAACAGCAGACAAAAGGTGACCAAACTGAGAGGACAATGAGAGGAATGGGAGCAAAACTAGTGAGCAGCCAATCACTGAACACAGGATGAACAAAACTGTAGCTGGGGAGTAAACTCAGGAATGTCAGCAGGAGAATCAGCATAAAAGGATACAAGCAGATATTTAAAGAGAAGAATGTCAACCATCATCATTCCAAAGGGAAGGTAACACCCCAGCATTTGGGCCACTCAATCACAGCATCAACCTCTCCCACCCAGAGCTGCTGGCAGACATGGAGGGCTTATGTCTGAAGGAGAACGACTGCTGGGCTCTTTTGGCCAACAGCTCTATGGATAACTCTACCTTGGAGAACAGGACGTATGCGGGGAACAAAACCAGGGACCCCTTGAAAAGGAATGAGCACATGGCCCGTGTGGAGGTGAGCGTGCTGGCCCTCATCCTCTTCCTGGCTCTGGTGGGTAACGTGTGCGTGCTGCTGGCAATCCACATTAACCGGACCAAGCACTCACGCATGTATTTCTTCATGAAGCACCTCAGCATCGCTGACCTGGTGGTGGCCGTCTTCCAGGTCCTCCCACAGCTCATCTGGGACATTACCTTCAGGTTCTATGGGCCGGACTTCCTCTGCCGGGCAGTCAAGTACTTGCAGGTGGTGGGGATGTTCGCGTCCACCTACATGCTGCTGCTGATGTCCATGGACCGGTGCCTGGCCATCTGCCAGCCTCTTCGGTCTCTTCACAGACGTTCCGATCGGGTGTATGTCATCCTCACCTGGATCCTGAGCTTTTTGGTAAGCATTCCTCAGATTCACATCTTCTCCTTGAAGGAGGTGGGCAATGGGGTTCATGATTGTTGGGCAGACTTCATCCAGCCCTGGGGCGTGAAAGCTTATGTGACTTGGATCACCGTGATGGTGTACATCATCCCTGTACTGATCCTCAGCATCTGCTATGGGCTCATCAGCTTCAAGATCTGGCAGAACTTTCGCCTGAAGACAGTCTGTGAGACCAATGTGGCGCTGACCTCTACCTCTACCTCCACACGCAGGACCAACCTGTCGAGGGTCAGCAGCGTGAAGCTGATCTCCAAAGCCAAAATCAGGACTGTCAAGATGACCTTCATCATCGTCTTGGCCTATATCGTCTGCTGGACGCCCTTCTTCTTCGTCCAGATGTGGTCTGTCTGGGACAGCGATGCACCCAAAGAAGGTAATGGCCCTTTATGTATGTTGCATTAATTGTGTGTCATGTATTCCGAGACACACAACAATATTTTATGGCATCAGCATTTGTACAAATTAGCGTTATCTATCATTCGCATGGCACCAAAGCACTTTCTTAAACTGAGTGCCCTTATACTAAGGATCCGGGATTTCAAGCTATTGGTTGTTTTTGACATGGTATAGTTAGCAGTGATTTGTCAAATATTTAGTTTAGAAATGGTTTGTGCTGATACTTATTGAATCTGCCAGTCAATCATATATTTTTAGGTCAGGCCTACTAGACAGCGCAAGCTGTCCGGCTGCAAAAGACCAATTGTGGGATTACGAAGAATTTACAGTGGCTTACAGCCTACCCATTGCTTATCACTGGTTGGCTTTATTGTCACTCTCATTTGCTTACTTTTTTTTCAATGACAGTCCTTGTCCCAGCTTATCCACTGTATCCATCTTTTGTTTGTCCCTTCCTTGGAATACAGCCCTTTTATCATCTCTCTGAATGGTTGGCTTCTATGCTTTCACTGCTCTCTTTAAGGTATGCGTCTTTATTTATTTTTCCCTAAGCACTCCATGAGAGTGCATGTGTTTTCCAGCTCTCTCCGAAGGGTGCTTCCACCACTCCCCACCCCCATGGCAGGGGTAGGGTTTATTATTCCCTCTCATCCCTGTTGTGCTCATCTGTGAGCACAAAAATCTCACAAAACATTAAAAACATGTGTGGCATTTGCACATTCCTGTTTCTCTAATTGTGCCAGTTTTTCCTGAACAGATACTATCTCCTACAACTTCCCTGAAATTGAAAGGGAATTAGATAGTAAGAAAGCTTTTTGGGGAGTTGTCAGATAGAGAAATTGGTCCTTGTGTAATAATGAAAAGTAACTTGTTTTTCTAAATAGTACATTATAACTGTAGTTTCACCATTTTCTAAGTGCTCCTCATAGCAGCCAATGCAACAGTAAACTGTTTACCGACCTCAGAAAGATGATAGCCCGAGCTGGTCTTGCCAGGATTTGAATTGGCATTCAATTCACAGCAGATATCAGCAGTGATTGTATAATTCACTGCGCTATCTTGCCAATGTAGTCACATTTTTTCAATACTTTTCCAAGATAGAAAAATTGTTTCCTTGTGAGCATTGCTTGGCAGGATCTCAGTCAACTTTGATGAACGAATTCCTCTTCCAAACTAGCCTTGATTTCCAGTTGCTTGGATACATTTTGTATTCCTTTTAGGAAACTTTGATCAGTTTCAATGTGATTGAAACTGAACATCAGAGGCAGAAACATTACTGGTTGGCAAGTGGGCATCACAACATTCTGGGACACTCAGGCTGCCTCGTGACTGCACCACCTCTCCTTACCTCTTAAATTACTTGGATCCCGGCTCAGATATGGTCATCAGATTCAGCATTAACTTGCACTCCAATAACAATAAATTCTGAAAGTTACATGGTGAATGGCACATTTAAATCCCTGAACATTGATCTGTGCTGGAGCTGCAAGAGTGCTGCTGGTACATATCAACATATGTATTTTGAATGCTCCCTTCTCAAATCGTTTTGGGATCTGATCCATAAACATTTATTGTTAATCTTTGATATCCAATTTGAGCTTTCCTTTCCGTTGGTTGTGTTGGGCCCGTGGGCAGCTCCATCTCCACTTCCTCTAGATGAGTTAGATTTACAACTCTTAGATTTGCTGTTATCCATAGCGATTAAGATTATCTTGACGGAATGGAAATCCTTTAACTCTAAATCTTATCACATATGGTGGGCATGGGTATCGTTTCTTCGAGGAGCTATCACGTCGGTGGAAGAAAGAAAATATACTCCTATTTCTTCTGGTGTCTGGAGATCACTAGATAAATATATGCAGTTAGCTTCTCAAGGCCTGGTGGCTCAATACCCTTTTCAGATCTCTGCTTGATTCTCCTCTTTCATTAAGGTTGGAATCCCTGCTCTCCTTTTCTTTCCTTTTCTCTTATTTATTTTTCTTCTCTTTCTTCTTTTCCCTCTTTCTACTTCTTTCTTGCTGGGTTTTTCCCGGTTGCTATTTTTGTTTTTCATTTTTGTGATGATTTATCTTTTCTCCTATGTAATACAAATGAAATATTTGGGTCTCTATGTTTTTTGTAATGGACTTTATTGATGCATATCCATTATTTATAACATTGCTTCTATGTATTCTTTTTATTAATTAGGGATTATTTATTGTTCAAATCTCTTTTTAAATGTATTGGATATTGTGATATCTTAACTATTTATATTCTCTCTCTTAAATTAATAACATTTATTGAACAAATCCCTGAACATTGAGGAGTTTGTGCAGAGATCAGATTACAGAGTAATGCTCTAATTATTCTCGCACACACCCGGCAATATCTTCAGGCAAAACTTGGCAGGACCCTGCTTCCCCTGTGTCACAGTGGAAACCCCAAACCTTCAGGGACCCCCACTAATTCTTCAGGCGAACCACATTCAGCCCAAGGCCAAGAAATATCTGTGAGTTATGTTAGACTCCCATTCTGCAGGGGGAGGGGCGTTATATATATTGCATTGAGCTACAGCGTAAACTGTGCGGTAAATTCCAATATATGAGGAATTTACAGCAGAAAATACTGATTCCGCATGTACCGCCTAATTTTCCAGAAGACAGCTTTAATTTGAATTCTTTAAAACACCCGGTATTTACCGCAGCATGCGGTGTTAGTACTTAACACGTGCAGTAAATACCTCACCCCTTAACCCTAACATTATAATCACGGCCATGGTGTTGTAGTGTGTGCTGCATCAGGGTACATATTTCCACACTTCAGTGCAATTACTCAAAAGTGTGCATAGTCCATGAGCCTCAGCACAGATAACTATAATAGAAGCCAGTCGAGAAAACATGCAAAAACAGAACTAAGAAACAAGCAAATGAGACGTAAAAGTGCACTCTCTGGATCTCCGCCAAACAGAATACCCCTTATTATAAACATCTGAGCCAATGCAAGTACAGTCACTAGAGGAAACATTCTTATGTAGAACGTATATATAAGACACGTGTTTGTAAAATGTATTTAACATTTACTGTTGGACACTAAATGAAATGCGTATAACTTTGAATGTCTATAAAAACTACTGAGAACAGTGGCCTTCGCAACCACAAAAAAGCTTTTCCTCATGTACTAAGCCCATTTTAGGATGCGATAGAGTTTTATTTGTGTGGATTTGCATCTGGGTACAGAATCGCAATTTGTAAGAGGTGTCTTTTGGGCATTTCTTCCAAACGGGTTTTATTTCTGATGTATCAATGATTTGCAACTAGAATTCGGGTATCAAACCAGTCAAATTTACAACTCCTAAGTTGAGTGGTAACATATTCGCAAACAGGCCCCTTCCCATCTGATAATAGGGGTAAACGTGCCAGGTCAGAGAAATGTTGTATAAATGTGATCTTTTTGTATAGCGCACATTGGGAACCGACGCTACTTTAGGCGCTGCATGATTTTAATTAGTGCTTGTGAAAGATGCAAGATTCCGAGCGCTGGATCTTCTAGCCTCCGGGGCACTACATGCTTACCTACCCTACTCCCCAAAGTGCATTATAGCTATTCAGTAACACGGAAATATATTTCTGATTTTCTACCTGTACAATGGTTGGCCTCTCTGCTGGGATGACACGAAAATAAAAGAATCAGTGCCCATTGTGAATGTGATCTATTTTATGCCATTCAACTGGTATTTGGTTTGTGCACAGAAGCCATTAGTTTGGCCTCTTGCTTCTGTGGGATGTCAGGAATGTGCGTTTCCATCCTGCTGCTCGGGGATTTCGTGCAGGCTTGAGACTGTCTCGCCGAGGTTTGTTTTGTCTTCCGTGCTGTCAGCATATGTAGTTGGTTGTCAATGTGTGCATGCAGGAGCGTGTGGTTTCGGGCTGGAATGGTCCATTGTCTGGGGTGCTTTTCAGTAAACATCTGCTTGGCTATGCTCCCCCTTATCTGTTTGGCGTCCTGGTGCACAGCGTGGCTACATTATATCCCATTTGTAGAAAATTACCCAGTTGCAGAAAACAGGACTTAGGGGCCGATTACGATGGCGGGCGGATCGCCCCCGCCGGGCCAGCGGTGGTCACCGCCGGCCCGGCGGGGGCGATCCGCCCGCCATCCAGACAGCAAAGACCCCCCGCCATATCATGATGGCTGGGGGGTCCGCGGCGGACGGAAAGACCGTCCGCCGCTTTTCCGCCGGTCGACTCTTCGACCGGCGGAAAACGTGTTGAATATGGTGGCGGTGTCTGGAAGACACCGCCATCCATATTACGATGCAGGCTGAGAGCAGCCTTTCCATGGCTGCATTGCCGCCATGGAAAGGCAGGCGGTTCCTGCTGTTGGGGGCCCGTTGCGGGCCCCCAGGGTGTTGGGGGGTTGGGGGTGCACCTGCATTTGCATGTACAATGTGGCAGGCACCGCGCGGTGCCTGTCACGTTGTGCATGTAAAAGCACGACGTATATTTTACAGTGCGGCGGGTGCTGCTTGCAGCACCGCCGCCGCAATGTAAAATATACGGGATCCGCCCGCCAGTGTGGCGGGCGCATCCTAATTCGTATGGCGGGACCGCCGCACCTATGGCGGGCGGTCCCTTTTGCCAATGCGATGGCGGGCGGACTTTGTCCGCCCGCCATCGTAATCGACCCCTTAATCTTTCTGAGCAAGCTGTATTTCGATGACAGTCGCAAAATTAAATGAACTATTGTGCTTTTGAAAGGATGACATTCTGTGACAGTATGAGTGTTGGTCAACAAGCGCATTTGTGTTTCCTCTGAAATTCGAGATCTCTGCAGTAATGCAGTGTGTGATCTTGAGCATGGTCCTTTACTTCCCATGTAAACACGGTGTTGTGTGACTCTGAGGACTCCACTTTATTCTTTCAGTAGTGCTTAATGACATGGTGTGCTACTTGAGGCAAAAATATTCACTTCTTTAGTTACATACTGAGTGATCTTGGGCAAGTCACCTTATTTCTCCAATGACATTCTGGATGATTTTGAACAAGTCCATTTATTTGTCGTGTGACATAATTTTACCTTAAATCAGTCACTGGGGGGCCAAATGTACTATTTTTCACACAATACAGTACAACAAATAAGGTTGCTGCAATGCGTGAAACAGAGACACCTGGGGCCGTATTACGGAAGCTCCTCGGGGGCTCAACGAGTGGTTGTTCCCGCTTTGCGCGCCCCCAGGGCACTTTGGTATTACAAAAGGGGCTGCAGACGCTTGTGCGTCCCCTTCTGTAATACCGATTGCACTGGTGCACATAAAGCTCCACAACTATCTTCAGAGGGCGTTCCCTCATTTGCATGGGGGCTTGGTCCCATGCAAATGAGGAAATCCCTTTGCCTCTGCGCTCCACGCTGTATTACAGATGTGGACGCAGAGGCAAAGAAGCTGTCAGAAGGCACACTGACAGTGCGCCACCTAAAAGGTGACACACTGTCAGTGCGCCCCCTGATAGCAGCCCTCTGAATGGACCACTCACACATCCCCTTGCAGGCGGGTGCAGTCGCTCACAGCACCTGCCTGAGAGGGGATCTCTAATCCCCTATAAAATTGCAGGTAGCTTGCCACCTGCACTGTGAAACACGGAGCAGCTTCAAAGCAGCTGCTACATTTTTCACGTGAATGTGCTGCCCTGGGGGCAGCGCGAGTTCGCGGCTGCACTGGGGGGCAGCACATTCATCCTGATACGACGCATTTTCCTTGATTGCGCTGTATAATACGGCCCCAGGACAGTGCCATAGCTGATGCTGTGATCCTGTGTGCTGGCTGAACTTTAGGCTGCCTTGTACCATTCACATACCATTGTACTATAGTGCAAGGGTGTCTGCTTGAGTCTAGCATAGATTGTGTAATTGAAGAATACCCTTTCAGTGCAAAATACTGTGCCTAGACATGGGTTTAAAATGTTTTGTGTTCTATATATTAGAGCACACATGCAAGTTAGAAAAGTTCTGAGAAAAAAAAAGTTTTCTCAAATGTTAATCCTGTCTTGACAAGGCGTACATTTTTGGCACCATGCCCTGTCTGCCTTTTTTAGTAGGTAGTTCTTTGCATTGAAATCCATAGGTGCTTGCATGGGAGTGTCCATGTACACCCCATGGGAAGTCCCCTTGACCCAAAGTAGTGCAAATTAGCTCAAAGCATTACTTTATGGCCACTTTTTTCAGTGCAAATCGTGATTTGTAGTGGAAAATAGATCCCAACTCAAGGCTTCACTTCACTTTTGTGACACTGCACTGACACACCGCCTTGATAAATCTGGCCCATAATTTGCCATATCGTTGGCAAGTGTCCCACTATTTCTTATGTGATACTCTATGTCAGAAATTGAAAAGTCCACTCATCACTTTAGTGATACTGTAAAGTTATTTAAGTTTCCTTTATCAGGAGAAACTGGCGGATTTCCGACAAGCCAATCATCTATTCAGGTTTTCTCCTTTTATATGATGCTCTACAAGTGATTTTTGGGCAGGTCCTTTATATATATATATATATATATATATATATATATATATATATATATATATATATATATATATATATATATATATATATATATTTCACATTGTTTTTCATACTGCATACTTCAAGTCACTGCAGGACCCAATCTGACAGGGACCACCACCATCACCAGTGGTGGGTCCTCTTCCGGATCATGGGTGAGGAATCTCTGACAGAATATTGACGACCAGAATATCGACGACAAAAATATCGGACCCGAAATATCGTTGTCCATAATATCGAAGTCCTATCTACATAATGGTAAGTACAAAAATATCGATAAAAAAATATCGTTGTTAAAAATATAGTTGTTAAAAAAATCGTTTTTTTTTAATGTTTAAAAAATAATGTAATATAAATTAAATAATAAATGTAATTAAAATAAACATTGTTAAAATTATTAGAAAATGTTTAAAATTATAATTAATACATATAATGTAAAAAAAAATGAAACAGATATATATAAAATATAATATATATATTTACTTAATAATATTAATAAATAATTATTTTAATAAATTAAAAAAGTAAAAAATACATTTTACACTACATTAACTTAAACAGTAAAGAAAATATTGGATAGAGGAGAGGATAGAATTACTATTCCCACTCCAGAGAGTGCAACAGTAGGGAAAGTGTTGGATAGCGTGGGAATAAAAATTACTATTCCCACTCCAGTGAGTGCAACAGTAGGGAGAATGTTGGATAGCGGAGGGTTAAAAATTACTATTCCCACTCCAGTGAGTGCAACAGTAGGGAAACTGTTGGATAGCGTATGGGTAAAAATTACTATTCCCACTCCAGTGAGTGCAACAGTAGGGAAAGTGTTGGATAGCGTAGAAGTAAAAATTACTATTCCCACTCCAGTGAGTGCAACAGTAGGGAAAGTGTTGGATAGCGTAGAGGTAAAAATTACTATTCCCACTCCAATGTATGAAACAGTGGGGAAAGTGTTGGATAGCGTAGGGGTAAAAATTACTATTCCCACTCCAATGAATGCAACAGTAGGGAAAGTGTTGGATAGCGTAGGGGTAAAAATTACTATTCCCACTCCAGTGAGTGCTACAGTAAGGAAAGTGTTGGATAGCGTAGGGGTAAAAATTACTATTCCCACTCCAATGAATGCAACAGTAGATAAAGTTTTGGATACCGAAGAGGTAAAAATTACTATTCCCACTCCAGTGAGTGCAACAGTAGGGAAAGTGTTGGATAGCAAAGGGTTAAAATTAATAATTTCAAAAATTTAAATAAATAAATAAAAAAAATAAAAAAATAGCAACTCCACGTGCCGCTCCGCAATGAAACGGTCTACATTAACTTTCGTAGATCCTTAAAAACCTGGCTTTTTAATCAATAAATTCCTTCTCCTTTTTGTTCCTCTGACCGGCGCCGGGAAACCCTTTTTGGGTAGCTGTTGCGCCCTACAAATTAAATTAACATAACATAACAACAATACAAAAATTGTTAATAACACAGAAAAAAATATATCAAAATATTACAAAATTCCAAAACATACAGAAATATTTAAATATTAAAAAATCCTGAAAATTAAATACAAACATTAATTTATAAAAGTTTTAAAACAACATTTTACAAACAACTATCTTTACAAATACATATTTATAATCCCAAAAATATTTATTAATAATTTATAAATAAATTACTTCACACCATATTCCACTATAAACGCACAAAGAACTCATACAAATTTGACAGAATTAACATATTTACCAATTAAATATTCATACTTTTCAAACAATTAATAATTAAATATCATTAAATAAATTACCACAAACAACACTATAAAATAGAAATATAAAATAAATACTAATAAATAAAAAATATTAATTACTTAATTTTAATTAAGTTACTTCCCAACCTATTCCCTTATAAACCTACAACCCCCTTCTTAACAAAATAACACTTTTAACTTAATTATCAATTTAATAATTACACAAATTTAATAACCCATTAATAATTAATAAATAATAAATTAATTATAATTACTAATAAATCAATCAATCAATCAATCACAGAATTTGTAGAGCGCACTACTTACCCGCGAGGGTCTCAAGGCGCTGGGGGGGGGGTGCTGCTACTGGTCGAACAGCCAGGTCTTGAGTAGCCTCCTGAAGGTCAGCAGGTCTTGGGTCTTTAGTAGGCTTAGTGGAAGGGTGTTCCAGGTCTTGGCGGTGAGGTGTGAGAAGGATCTGCCGCCGGTGGTTGTTCTTCGAATGCGGGGGACGGTGGCGAGGGAGAGGTCGGCGGAGCGGAGCTGGCGGTTGGGGACGTAGAAGAAGAGTCGTCTGTTGAGGTAGGCTGGGCCAGTTTTGTGGAGTGCCTTGTGTGCGTGGGTGAGGAGTTTGAAGGTGATCCTCCTGTCGACGGGGAGCCAGTGCAGGTTCCTCAAGTGGGGGGTGATGTGGCTGTGGCGTGGTACGTCGAGGATCAGTCGTGCGGAGGCGTTTTGTATGCGTTGCAGTCGCTTGATGAGCTTGGCCGGGGCTCCCGCGTAGAGGGCGTTCCCATAGTCCAGTCTGCTACTGACGAGGGCCTGGGTGACTGTTCTTCTTGCGTCTGTCGGGATCCACCTGTAGATCTTGCGAAGCATGCGGAGGGTGTTGAAGCAGGAGGAGGAGACTGCGTTGACTTGCTTGGCCATGGAGAGCGTTGAGTCGAGGATGACTCCCAGGTTGCGTGCGTGGTCGGTGGGTGTCGGGGCTGCTCCCAGCGTCGTTGGCCACCAGGAGTCGTCCCAGGCTGAGGGGTTGGAGCCGAGGATGAGGACCTCCGTTTTGTCCGTGTTCAGCTTTAGTCGGCTGATCTTCATCCAATCGGCGACGGCCTTCATTCCTTCATGGAGTTTGGCTTTGGCAGCGAGGGGGTCCTTGGTGAGGGAGAGGATCAGTTGAGTGTCGTCGGCGTAGGAGATAATGTTGAGGCCGTGTTGTCTGGCGATGCGTGCGAGCGGGGCCATGTAGATGTTGAACAGTGTTGGGCTGAGGGACGATCCCTGGGGTACGCCGCAGATGATCTCGGAGGCTTCGGATCGGAAAGGTGGGAGGCGGACTCTCTGGGTTCTGCCGTCGAGGAAGGAGGTGGTCCATTCCAGGGCCTTGTCTCGGATCCCTGCGTCGTGGAGGCGTGCGCGTAGAGTGCGGTGGCAGACAGTGTCGAAGGCGGCGGAGAGGTCCAGCAGGATGAGGGCTGCGGTCTCACCATTGTCCAGCAGGATCCTGATGTCGTTGGTGGCGGCGATGAGAGCAGTCTCAGTGCTGTGGTTGCTGCGGAACCCTGATTGGGATGGGTCCAGGATGCTGTTTTCTTCGAGGTATCGGGTTAGCTGTGTGTTGACGATCTTCTCGATGACCTTGGCTGGGAACGGAAGCAGAGAGATGGGCCGGAAGTTCTTGAGGTCTCTCGGGTCCGCCTTGGGTTTTTTGAGTAGGGCGTTGATCTCTGCGTGTTTCCAGCTCTCTGGGAAGGTCGCGGTCTCGAAGGAGAGGTTGATGATGTTGCACAGGTGGGGTGCGATGGAGCTGCTGGCTTTGTTGAAGATGTGGTGCGGGAAAGGGTCTGACGGGGAGCCGGAGTGTATTGTGCTCATGGTCTTGATGGTGTCCTCGATGTTCACGCTGGCCCAGGCTGGAAGGGGGTCGTGGTCGATGGTGTGTGGCGGGTCTGGTGTATCAATCTTAGTTGGGGTTGTCTGGGTGTCGAAGCTGTCGTGGATGTCGGCGATCTTGCGGTGAAAGAAGGTGGCGAGGGAATCGCACAGGGGTTGCGACGGCGGGATGTCGTTGGTGTTGGAGCTGGGATTGGAGAGTTCCTTCACGATGTTGAAAAGCTCCTTGCTGTTGTGTGCGTTGTTGTCGAGGTGGTCTTTGAAGGAGATTCTCTTGGCGGACCTGATGAGTTGGTGGTGGTTACGGATGGCGTCTTTGTGGGCTGTGTGGCTGTCCGGTGTCTTATCGCTGTGCCATTTCTTCTCTAGTTTCCGGCAGGTGCGCTTGGAAGCTAGGAGTTCCGAGGTGAACCAGCTGGCTCTTTTGGTGGTGTCGCTGTAGGTGAGCTTTTTCAGCGGGCGAGGGTGTTGGCACAGTCGTCCATCCATCGTCTGAGGTTGCAGGCAGCGTCGTCGGTGTTGGATGGGTCGGAGGGAGGGCTGAGAGCGAGGGTTGCCCGGAGTTGGTCTTCGGTGACTTTGCTCCAGCAGCGGCGTGGGATCTGTTGGGTGCGGTGGTGTGTGGTGGGTTTCTGGAAGGTGAAATGGATGCAGCGGTGGTCGGTCAAGAGGAGTTCCGTGGTGTGGCTGAAGGAGACGTGGGAGCTTGAGGAGAAGATGGGGTCAAGCGTGTGGCCGGCGCAGTGGGTCGGTGTTGTGACGAGCTGGCTCAGGCCGAGGTTGGCGAGGCTGTCGATCAGGGTGGTGGAGTTGCTGTCGTTGTTGTTCTCCAGGTGAAAGTTCAGGTCTCCGAGGAGGATGTAGTCGGTAGAGGTCAGGGCGTGCGTGCTGATGAAGTCGGCGATGGAGTCGCTGAACTGGGGTCGGGGCCCAGGGGGTCTGTAGACAAGGGTGCCTCTAAGGGTGGTGTTGGGGTCCGTGTGGATCTGGAAGTGCATGTGTTCGGCGGTGCTGAGAGTGTCGTCGGTGTTGGTCGAGACCCTGATGGTGTTCTTGTAGACAATGGCGAATCCTCCTCCTACTGCGTTGATGCGGTCTCTGCGGGTGATCTTATAGCCGTCTGGGATGGCTATGGCGATGTCGGGGGTGGAGGAGTCGTTCATCAAGGTCTTTGTCAGGAAGGCGACGTCTGGTGATGATGTGTCGAGCAGGTCCCAGAGCTCGACGGCGTGTTTGCGTGCGGAGCGGGTGTTCAGCAGGATGCACCGGAGGTGGTTGAGGTCCTTCTTGGCGGGCGCCTCGGTGGCTCTGAGGATGGTGTAGCTGCAGTTCCGGCAGGTGAAGGGACCATGGGTGCGTTTCGGGGCGGCCTTGAAGCAGTTGTGTGTCCGTCCGGGGTTGAGAGCGTGGAGTGTGGTGGCATCGTATCGGCGTCAGTCCTCGAGGCTGGGGCGGGGGGCGCGCGGCCCAGGGGTTCTGGCGCTGGGCGCGGTCCAGTCGCGGACGGGCGCAGACGGGCTTGCCTTAGGCGCGCCCGCTGCACACGTCCGCTGCGCGGCCACGCAGCGGCCGCCATATATGGGGAGGTGGGAGGGAGGAGCAGCTGGGAGGCAGGGGCAGCGAATGGGCAGTCAGGGGGGCGGGGCCGCAGGGGACGCAGCGGCGGGAATGGAGAGAGGCAGCGGGGGCACAGAAGGGAAAATAGAGAGAAAACAAACAGAAATACGGGCACAGTACAATGGGGCAGCGAGGGGCACAGAAGGGAAAAAGGAGAGAAAACAAACAGAAATACGGGCACAGTACAATGGGGCAGCGAGGGGCACAGAAGGGAAAAAGGAGAGAAAACAAACAGAAATACGGGCACAGTACAATGGGGCAGCGAGGGGCACAGAAGGGAAAATGGAGAGAAAACAAACAGAGAAATACGGGCACAGTACAATGGGGCAGCGAGGGGCACAGAAGGGAAAATGGGGAGACATAAAGCAAAGAAATACGGGCACCGAGGCCACAAGCGGAGGGGCGAGCTTACCAGCAGCAGCAGCGGGCGGACAACACAGGCGGAGCTGTGTGGTGGGGGAGCGACCTACCTGGCAGATAAATAATTACTTTACTATAATTAAATTACTTCCCACCCTATTCCCCTATAAACCCACAACCCACTCCTAAAAAGAAAATATATTTTCATTATCAATTAATCAATTAATAAAAATTAATAACCAATTAATAAGTAATTAATAATAAATTAATTATAAATACTAATAAATAAACATTAAAAATTACTTTATTATAATTAAATTACTTCCCACCCTATTCCCCTATAAACCCACAACCCGCTCCTAAAAATAAAATATATTTTAATTATCAATTAATCAATTAATAAAATTTAATAACCAATTAATAAGTAATTAATAATAACTTAATTATAAATACTAATAAATAAACATTAAAAATTACTTTATTATAATTAAATTACTTCCCACCCTATTCCCCTATAAACCCACAACCCTCTCCTAAAAATAAAATATATTTTAATTATCAATCGATCAATTAATAAAAATTAATAAGTCAATAATAATACATTAATTATAAATACTAATAAATAAACATTAAAAATTACTTTATTATAATTAAATTACTTCCCACCCTATTCCCCTATAAACCCACAACCCGCTCCTAAAATAAATAGCTCAATTATTACAATTATCAATTAATCTATTAATAAAAATTATTAACCAATTAATAATTAATTATTAATAAATTAATTATAAATAGTAATAAATGAAACTTAATAATTACTTTATTATAATTAAATTACTTCCCACCCTATTCCCCTATAAACCCACAACCCGCTACAGAACTAAAATACGCAAAAATTAATTAACATAAAATTATTTATTGCTAAAAATTGAACACATACATAAAAAAAATTGCTATACTTATACAAAAAATTAACATCACATACTTTTAACAAACATACTAAAATACAGAACACTAATATAAATATCGATATTATTAACAACGATAATTTTACAAACGATATTACTGTCTTCGATATTAAAAAAAACGATATTTCTTACCTTACTGTTGATATTCTGTACCACGATAATCTTGTACCTCAATATTTAAAACTCAATATTCTTGTAGGTCGAAAAAAAAACTTCGATATTCTGTCTGTTTACCTGGGTGAGCCCTCTTCTGGATCCTCTTTAATGCCTCTGTGGCCCTATTGGCATGCCTGATGGGAGTTCACGTCCTTGAGTTTTGTATTTACATGGATGATACCTAGATTCATCTCCAACTAGAAAAGGGATCTAAGGAATGTCTAACTAGTTACCGATAATCTTCATCACTCCTAGTCCAAATGATCTTCGTCATGTTCACCACTCTTGAGCTGAGTCACTTATCCATACACAAACACAGCCAGTAATTGCTGCATAGATAGTCCCACCCACCCACACAGAGTTGGAAGGACTGGCCTAACCATCATTTCTCATGTTTGACCAAGGTTCAATAAATGAAGGGTCGAGAAAGGGAGAGTGAGGTATGTTATGAATGTGATGAGGACCATTGGGAATGGGAGGGATGAAATTACCAGTAAGTAGTTAGGCATTACTTTCACGCAATGTCTCAGCACATTCATTTCTGGCCTCATCACATTCATTGCTCGTAAGTTATACCAAAACCCACCTAATGGCCTTCATTTCTCTTACATATCTGAAATCAAAAGCCCACCACAATGATTTATTACAGGATATCTATATTCTTCTAAAGTCAATATGGCATTTCACATCCCAAAACCAAAGTTTTTACCGTCATTCAAAACATTTCATAGCCTGCAATGTTTCACAACATATTCAGGTCTGCCAAAGTCGCTGCCCTCCAAATTTCAGACAATGGCACATTATTAATTTCTTCCCCAGAGATAAGACATTCCCATGGTTGATCGTCCCTTTATACCCTGAAGCAATGGACCTCATGCTAAAGAATAAGCTAATGCCATTGATGACTTAACCCATCTACTGGCTTTCTTTCCTTTACATACAGTCTCAAACATGAGAAATAGTCTCCCTGATTGCCCAAAAGTAGCAGATCTCTCCGGGTAGATTGCTAAAGACCTCTTAATATCTAGCAATTGCCAATCAGCTTCCAAAGGTGAAGGGGATTCAGGCTAAATGACTGGCAGAACCACTTCCTGTTTCATGTGAAAAGCTGACATTTATGTATAAATGAAGAATCTGTTCTTAGAACCACACTATCATTGTCTATCCTATCTTGCCGAAGGGATAGCAACCAAAATACCAATTTGAAGGTGAGAAAGTTCCTAGCAACCAGCAGTGCTTAATTTGAGCCGGTAGTTTCCAGTGCCCAGCCCCTGTGCTTAATTGTCAACACCGACACTTATGACAGTCTCCCACATGGTGGCGCTATTAGCCTAATTAAAAGGTAAGTACAAGTACAGTTGTTTACTAATTTAATAAACATTAAAAAATACTTAATACCTGTCGCCCAAGCCATTCTTATAGCTTTGAGGGCCTGGAATATTGTGCACTGTCACACTTATAGGAGTGTGATGGTTAGTAGTTGTGTTGGTAATGTGATTGGCAGCGCTGGTAGGGGCAATTGGTGGTGCGAGCTTCAGTGGCTTACTGACAATGGCCCTGGCACTTACTTTATTACAAATTAAGCACTTGCAAACAGTGAAAGATGTTCAAAAGAGTGAACAATCAAGAATCTTAATACTATAGGCAAATCCTATAAGGGATATGATTGTCTGAATACCAGGCATGACAAAAAATTATTTTCAGCAACCCAGAAAATAATTCCTTTTCATCTTTCAAATTTGCTCAAAGGTCTCTGAATGCTCTAATAGCTGCCCACTGAGCTTTCAGATTAGACACTGCAAATTTCCATTTGGATTCGCCCCAGAGAAACTGAAAAACTGTCTGTAAACAACTACTCAGCTGAAATAAAGAATGCTTTTTGCACCCTTTGTGGAAGATTTCCCAATGTCTTGTTTGCAACTTTAATAAGCCGACCGGACTCTTGGATTGCAAAAGCTAGATGCCTTGAGATTCATTTACTTTGCAGCCCTGAGGGGCACAGCTACTGCAGCAGAAGAACACTCAACGATACCAGAGAAGGGGGGGAGAGAGGAAAAATCCAACCAAGATTTATCTCTAATGATGTCAGAATGGGAAACCATGGCATTTTGGGCCGAAACCCAACTACTAAAATGAGTTCCTTGTCATCCCTCTGCATTCTTGCTAACACCTTGTGAATTCATGGAAAAGTGGGAAAGGCACACAAGAGTTTGCTGGGCCATGGAGCTGAGAAGGTGTCTGTTATACCTGCTGCTCAGCCAGTGTGAATGTGGAGTAGAATGTTGGTGTGAGAGGTGACTGCGGAATGTTGGATGAGTGAGAATGTCAGTTGGTGTATGGGCTGAGCAGCAGGGAGGCTGCTCCTGGTGGGGCTCTCTTCTCTTCTACTTAAGATCTTACTTGGAATAAATACTTAAAGATACAACCTGGACTGGACTACTTCATTACAACAGTGTCCACTGTCAATGCGGTTTTCACCACATTCCTGGAGCAAAACCTGGGAACCTCAGTATTGACAGGGGAATTAGACAACCAAGTGGTGTTCCCCAAACCTCCTGTGTATCTGTTGATCTGTTGACATGTTCCTCTGAACAATGACTTATCCTGTGGTGACGGGAATATTCTAGTCAAATGGCCTACTTGGGCATTGTTCTTCCCCCTTATATAAACTGCAGTTAATGGTAGAAATGTGCTTCCACTCTGCTGAGCAACTGAAGTGCAATCCAGCTCAATGATTTCAACTTCTTCCCCCCTTGCTTGTGCACCTTTGCCACCGATACCAAGTTGTCTGATCTGACTACCAGATTGTGACATTCAATCAATTCTTGAAAAAGCAGCATTGCCCTGCATAAGCTGTTAACTCTCTCCTATTGGATAATTGACAACTCTCTAGCATCATCCACCTTGCCTAAAAGGACCTCAACTGAAATGTTTCTCCTTATCCATAGGAGCTTGCGTCCATTGTCAGGACTAATAGGAGGGTCGGGCTGCAGGTGCAGTCCCTTGGATAGATCCTCAGGCCTCGACCACCAAACGAGGTCCTGTCTTATGCTTTGAGACACAGTAATTTGCACATCGAAATTCTGAGATGCTCGGTCCCAATACACATAGAGATGAGATGTAGATGCTGCCTTGTCCAAGGCATTGTAAACTATGATGCTGCCATATCTTCCTGGGCTCTTAGCCACTCTTTCGCTAAAGGGGATTGATTGCGCATGATCCTCTCTAAGATTTTTAGCAGAGATTCCACTCTTGATTGAGGAAGAAACAGCTTGTTGATATCTGTTCTGAATTTTGTTCCAATAAAAGTCAGGTCCTAAGATAGCTGAAGGTGACATTTGGGAATGTTCAAGAGGAAATGATGATATTTCAGAGAGTTGCTCTCAACTTTCCTTCCCTCCATTAATAGTTTCTTTGATGATGCATAGAGATTCCAATTGCTGAGATGGGTCTACAATTTCCATCCCTGCAGGTGAAGTGATGCCACCACTGGTTCCACCATGTTTTCAAGCACCCAAGGGAATGACTTGAGCCCAGAAGGAAGGACCCTGAACTGATAATGATAATTCAGAATGCATAATCTTCGATATCTCTGATGCTCATTGACCATCAGCACATGAAAGTAGGCACCATGTAGATCCAAAGTTGTCATATAATGTCCCTTCAGAATGAGAGGTATTATCTTCTGCAATGTTTCCCTTTTGAAAGGAATTTATTTCACCGACAGATTTAGATTCTTCAGGTCAAGTGCCTATTACCCCTCCCACCTCCAAGGTCTACAGAACTAGGAATGCTTTCAGGTAGAAACCCTTCCCTCTATTGCCTTTGGTGACCACTGCAACAGCTTACTACAATATTAATGATGCCTGCAATTCCTCTGATCTTTGTTGACTAAACATGCTGTTGGCCCAATAAAGGAGTCGGGGCAGGGATTGAGAAACTCTATTCAGTACCCCAATCTCATAATCTAAAGTACCCAAACAGCTGAAAGAGGTTCTTCCCAGGAGTGTAGAAAATTCAAAATTCTACCTCCGGCCAGAAACATGTGGCCGGTGTTGACATAATCAGGACATCTGTTGTTGGTTAGAGGAGCCCTGCTTTTGATTTTGCTGTTGCTTAGCTCCATAATTCCTTGGTGTGAACTTACTGGACAAGTGTAACTGTTGCCTTCCTGACGCGGATTAAATGAAACTTTTTGAAGGCCTTACCTGGGCCATACCCTGAGTCTTAGCCTCTTTCACTTCTGACAATGTCTCCAAAATCAGCCATATTTGTTGATTCCCCACCTCTTTTTTAAGCCTCTTTCTGTGAGGAGATGTGACAGCGCAGATAATGTGGAACACTCCACGTGGCATCTCTATTTGGAATTCTTTCCCATCACAGGTCACACCAACAAGACTGCAACTTTTTCCAGCACAGTGGTATGGCAAAATCCCTTTTCACACTAACACAACTTACCTGCCTCTCGCATCTTCTTTTATGCATCCTAAATCCTTCTTCCTACTCGGGAGCGAAACAAATGCTCATGTATGCTCAGTTCAGCCAAGTGGTGCGCATGCTCCCAGAGAGCACCATTCAGGAAGTTAAATTTGTCCGGGCAGTCCCAGAAAGCCCCGACAACAAATATTAATTAAATAATTTAAAATAATAATAATTAAATAATTTAAAGATCCTTCCCTATATGAACGATATTCTGCCACTCTTACAAGCCCAGTACAAGAGAATTGAATCTCAACACTTAAAATATTATATGAAAAGAAAAGTCACAGATCGAAGCCCGGTTGTGATTTGATGCAGCTTTATTTCCTTTTTCGCTTGAGACAGGGATCCAAACAGGAGAAATGCTGGGTAGGTCAGTCCTTATGACACTCAGAGTGGGAGGGCGGGACTTTCTACACATCATTTCCTGACTATCTTCCTGTATGGAGAGGCGACTCACCTCAAGAGTAATGAATGCGATGAGGGCATAGGACGTAGAAGTAATGCCAGCGACTGGCTAAATCGATCTGTCATTGGATGCAGCTGGTCTGGCTCTGCTTCAGTAGACAGTGTTTCAAGAACATGATCCTGGGCACGGCTGACCATTTTCTCTCCCAATCATCTGGCTTCACACAGACACTGGATTTATTCCCAAAGCCAAATCAAAAGGCTTGTATGCTGGAAGTGTTTTTTAGCAAAACCTTCTCTTTAACTCAATAAGTAAATCATGGGCCGATTCACAAAGCACGGCTGCACTCGCGGCGGAGGCCCCGCAGTCTTGGCATGGGGGCCCACAGTCGTGGTGGGACCTCCCCACTGCAGTTACTCATTACGGGGCACCCACCACGAGTGCGGAGGCCCTTTGTAAATTGTAAGTTTTCAGGCATGTGATGCACAGTAGCGGCTGTTCTCACGGCAGAGTGGCGGGCGAGGAAGGGGTGTTAGGTGGGGGGCGGAAAGCCGACAAAAATGTAGAAAAAAAAGAACTTACCTTCTCCTCGCCGATTGCCGATCTTCTCCTTTCTACTGAGACTCCCAAACTCCCCTGCGGCTAATCCCAACGCTTCTCTCATGCATGAGCGAAGCGCTGGGATTGGCCTGAGTGGGCTTGTTTTCTGCTTCAAAGGGGACTGGGAGCCTACGCCTGCTATTCTCTCCACCCAACAATGCAGTTCAAGTTAGGGAGATGTCAGTGCGCATGACGGTTTGGCCGTCCTGAGACAGCCGACCAAACCATCATGGGCACCTAGTGCAGTGCCACCACTCCTCCTGTGACTGCCCCCGCGATAGCCCTGCCCACAAGACGTGACAGGAAAGGAAAAAGAAAACAATAATAAACATGTTTTATTATTGTTTTAATTTTAAAACTTTAAGGCAACTGGCGGGGGGGCGACGCTCCTCCGCCATAGCGGAGGAGCCGCCACTGGTGATGCGCCATTTATGCTTGCCAGTGGGGTAGGGAGGGGTTCATATTTCAGATGCCTTTGTCCTCTCATTGATAGCCTTCTTCATAGACAACTGCAATTACCTTAACCATGGCTCCCCAAAATGGATGTTACCAAAGAAACCTACCATCTGTCTGCCTTGGCACAAAATGATTCTGGTTGATGTATGCATTTCCAGGGCTGTATCCTTTGGGTTGCACTCACACATCTCTCTTAAGTGGATTTCTTAAGAATTCTTCGCAATTTAAAGACACGCCTCTTCCGCTCAGCCTGCGACTTGTAGGGACTGCGGATAGCTCAAGGGAGGGCCTGATTGGTCATGGAACCATTCGGCCGACAATCGAGAAGGCAGCTGACTGGGGCCAGCTAGGACTGTGTTCTTTGTATTGTTGACTTTGTGCAGCCCCATTAGCCTGGACCCATTCGGACATGCCTTAGCCAGCCCTGGGACATGGGCCTGCACAAAGGAAAGAAGTTCATTGGAGCGTGTGTGTCTCCAGTGTCCTGAACAGAATAATGACAATGACTGCTCCCCTCCCCCCCCCGCTCTCCTCCAGGATGGGCACAGCAGGAAGTGTGCTTGTCCTGCTTTCATTGCACCCAGGGCCTCTCTCCATAATAGAGAGGCCACAGGGAGCTGCTGAACTGCTCAATTAACCCTGCCCATGCCCTCAATAGCAGGCAGTGAGGCCAAAAACAACCTTCTCTGGCATGGGAAGTGCAAGATGGCGCTGCCCAGACCAATTCACAGAGACCAGGCAGGTGGAGCGCAGGCGGGGCAGCTGAACACAATCATTGTACCTCTTTGCTCAGGCTGCAGGGTTTTAAAACAAGTCTCTGTTGGGTCCTAGGCCCATGTCCTTAACTTTTGTGAACCAGGGGGCTCATTACGATGGCGGGCGGAAGCACAACCGCCGTGCTGGCGGATGCAAAAACCACCAGTTACCGCCGGCACGCAGCAGTCCACACGCCCGCCCAATTACGATGCGAAAAGCAGGCCAAACACCGCCGGCAAGCCAGCAACACCGTCCGCCATCAAAGTGCGCCCGTACACGTAGCGGCGCAGCCCAACTGACACACACCGTCCGACGAAACACGTCCCGCCCGGCGTATAAATTACGATGCCGCAAACAAACGGCTCCCACGGCTAAGAGACACCGCACGTGAAAGAGAGGCGGTAACACGGACGCAGAGCACGGACAACGAAGAAGCGGCACCCCGAGCATGAATCCAGCACTGCAGGCCCTTCCCATGCTTCTGCTGATGCACCACCAAGGACGCAACGTACTGCGGAGACGCAGGTAGGCACACACACAACAAGTGCACGCAAACAGCGCACACAGTGCAAGGGCGGAAAAAGCGGACAACCCCCCACCAGCGCGTGTACACTACACATCCACCATTGCATCCACATATGACACACAGGCCAAATCCTAACATCGCGGAACACATGTGTACACACCACCTGGGACTAGGAACCAACCACCCCGTCACGGCCCCAAAGCGCCGATGACGCCGCCACACATGCGCACAACGCAGAGGCCAACCGCAGCGCCATGCATGCGTCGCACACAGATACAGGGACACAACCAAGCAGCACACACATCAGCCCCACCCCGAACGCACATGACACGTGACAGGCCTGCCACAGACATGTCCCCAACGCCCAATTCACGGACAACACCCAACGCCACACAACCGACGCACACATGTCAGTGAAGTCACGCAACAGCAGGACACACCCCAGTGTAACAAACATGGCGTAGCACACAGCGGCGGCAACACCAACTAGGAGAAGCAGGGCCCCTTCGGGAAGAGGAACGCCAGTACCACACTGAAAAACCCATACCACCCTGCACATATGAACAAGACATATAAAACGGAACACCAAATTGCACGGGGACCGACAACAGGTGGCCCAAGAATAACATTCACACACAAGGCCCAACGCAGAGCGGAAAGGCAGCCTGCCGCCCACACAAGGGAGAGCAGACAGCACTGAATGACCTTCCATTCCAACTCCGAAACCACAGCCCTACGACAGAAGCCGGTGAATACAGCCATTGTCCAAGAATAGACCAACACAGGCATGCCGAGGAGACCGACCACAGGGCAGATAGCGCATATCACAGAAGCACACAACGGACGGGGAAGAAAGAAGAAAACACTCCCCCATGTCGGCCACATGCAAGTTAATTGGAAGGAGTCACACAGCACTGACCTTGAACTGTCTGAGAAGCATGTGGGAAGAGGGCCCGTGTCCTCCAAACAAGCCAACAGAACACAAGTCCTGTCTCCCTACGACTACACAGAGCTCACAGCAACCCCGGAGCGTGCACATTGCAGACTGCACACACAGCCGGAGCACGCCACCTCAACGAACCGCTGCGAAATGGCAACCGCAACACACCTACCCAACTACGCCGAACAGCTCAAGCTGTACAAAACCAACCTGATACATACATTGGGATGCGATCTCCTGTCCCTGCTGAACGTAAGTTACAGACTGACTTACCGCATCACATTGTTCAGCTGCGTCATGCCCGTCTTCTACTGTCGGAGGTGTCCCTACCAGCATCCCGTCGAGATATGCCTCTCCAACCCGGCATGTCTAAAGGCGGACCTGCTACCACTACTCCTCCCTCTGGACGCACACGACAGGGCCTGCTCTGCCTATGGGGGCATGGCGTATGTGGCCAACATCGCACCCGCACTGAAATGGGACCACTGTGCCTCCACACGACGGATCATCGAGAACAGCTACATCGAATGTCACCCAGCATGCCCCATCATGGTCCTCCAAGGGACAACTTACGAACAACACCTTGACAGCCACCATCCGCTTCATTGGCTGGCAAACATGTACACCACCAATGACATGGAAGCCCTGCTGGACGGCATCGCATACCTGACAACCTGTAAATACGTCGGACCACAACGCAGGTTCCCCGAGTGACCTATGATGTCCAACCCCGCACCCATGCTTAGCTTCCGCACGGACTGGCCAGTCACCACCACAACAGCCATACCAAACGACCGGCAACTGTAACCACACCATCAACGACATCGCCATGACATCGGATATGACCGGGACATGCACACTGTTCCCCATCACATCCAGGAACACCGCATGCATCGTGGGAGGCAGTGGCATGGGCTCTGTGTATCGCACCCACATGGACGGAACTGCACGAACAACCAGGACACGACATGGATCCAGCGCACATGGACACACACACCGCTCAGTGGACATGAATAGGTCGCCTGGAGTCTGTGGGTGCTGCACCCCTCCCACCCCCGCCCCGGGAATCCCATACCAGGACCTTTGCATGGACGACAAGTGCATACAACAACAACACGACCCCAGTGACTGTGACATGTCCAGTAACCACCACAGTGCAACAACAAGTGGCACGCCGCTGCATGCACGCAAGCACATGCCCTGATGTCATCTCACATGCACGCGTGCATGAGGAACAACCGCAGCAAACCTGTCACATGGAACTGAGATGGACTGTGCCCATGATGCCAAGCGGTCTGGTAGGCTACATGTATACCGTCTGTGTCAAAGTCCGCAGCTCCGCAGCTATACGTAAATGTACATTAGCACAGCCTGGGCCAAGCAGATGTCACTCTGAAGCCCACATCCCACATGCAACAGCCAATCACATGTAACCCCACACCCTATCCCATTTGCAATCATGCTCAGTATATCCTCAACATGTATTCCGCTGCCAGTAGTGTCCACTATACTGCATCACAGAGGACAGAAGACTCAATATAATGTTTGAAACCAAAACTGTCTCCGCTGACTCATTTCACAAGTACGAATGAGAGAGGATGAGAGTATGTGAAGTACACGGCAGTCGTGACATGACCATGTAGTCCACTGGTATTGGATGTCAACGCAAATGAGTAGCACTACTGTGGAAGACACACATGTGTCGTGTGAAGTCGTATGGACGCAGTGCTCAGGTGGGTGGGTGCGACGGGTAGATGCGCACATGCCAAGTTGGAGCACGCCGTGTTGGGAGGGGTCATGAACAGTACACCACCGCTTCCCTGGGCATTGTGAGAGGACACCTGTCGGGGGGAGTGAACACGTGTGTGCACAGCAGCCGGGCACACGTACAAAGCGGTACCAGGCGCACCTCAGCCCACCCTCTGTGGACAAGCTGGATCCTGTTGTGCGCCTGCCATGCCCCTTGACAAGGCACACACAGCCCCAGTCGACCAGGTGTAACCCCAACATAGTCAATCCGCACAGGCGATACAGGGCACGGGATGGCAGTGGAGCATGGTGTGTGAGAGGTCTCCTCGCGCTCCTCCTGGTCATATCATGCAGGCAATAGAACCTCAACGTCTAGCATGGCAAAAAGTCAAATGGAAGTGTAGGGGGACGCACCACAGCACGAGCAGCACTGACGTCACGGGAGGTGGCTCGCACCATCCCATCCATTGCCCATCATACCAACCACGCCACATGCCATTGCGACTAAGTGCAAGCGCGTGTGCCACCACCCCCGAGCCCTCCCCAGAGAGGCCAAAGAGTGAATGTGTGGGCCACCAGTCACAGACGGACGCGGCCTGGCCGCAAGGGCAGCCACAGCCACTGGGTGTCGCAGGTGGCGGATCCGGAAGGCGAAGACTGTGATGCATAGTCCATGCAGGCCGGGTCTCCATTTGGGGCACCACGCAGGTGGACGGCGTCCCGCCACACATCATACCCTGAGACAGCCCACTCGTGCAACTGGACCCACACATACACTCCTTGCCCTCTCTGGTGCGAGCTTGGGGCTGCCTGTGCAAGCGTTAGCCACGCAGGTGAGCATGCATATTGGGGGGCGAGGGGAGGACATGAGGGCTGGGGCGAAGATGACCGTATCACTGTCAGTTAGTACAAGGGATGACCCAGATGTGGAAAGGAAGAGACGTGTCCCGTGTGTACTGCAACTAGTCGCCAATCCAACTACCCCCCATGTCCGGAACGTAAGCCCGCACCTAGGCTCGCCCATCCGCCACATCGAACATACCACCAGCACGACAACCTTCCCATTCGAAACACTGACTGGGGTGGCGACCAGTGAACAATCATGTGTAGCCTACCCACGCGTACATGTGGGCCCTCCATGATCCATGTCACCTGCGGCAAAGACATGACATGCGCAATGAGGGAAGTGAGGAGAGCTGTCCGCCCCACGCACAGAAGGTGCATCAGCTCCACAGACCCAGCAGCGAGTCCAGCAGGGGTCACATGTGCAGGGGCAGCGGTGCCTGGTGTGAAGGCACATGCATATAGACAGCACATCGACCAATGTGTAGTCTGCCCACATCCACAGTCCATCATCATGCGGACATAGGAATTGAACACAGGGCAACACATCTTAGTTGGTGCACCCACTGTGACCAACAATGCGCAATCATCGACGTACCCGCCCTGTGCATGGCCCCCCACCCAACGGAGGCACATCCAGTGCCACCATCCCACACACACAAGCCTTCCACGGAACATGCTGTGTCCAATGGTCAGTACAGAGTCAGCGCCCATCTGGTGGATCCTGAACAGGAGACACATGCACACACATGCCAGCTCCCACTATGTACGTCTGCCACCTGGCACGTGCAATGTAACCTCTCACCTGTGACGTGTGACTGCAAGCACACAGCCGTCTTGGCATGGGGCTGTCAATGTGGACACCAGTCAATGTTTCGGGAGCTGTGATCCGTACAGTGCTGTACATAGGGTGCAGTGCTGACACCTACTACTGTCTCATATCCCCTCGTGCCACAGGTCCCACTTGTATTGGCCGCTCAGCCCGTGCCCACATCGTCGTCGTCGTGTGCCATACTCATCCAGCCTCGGAAGCAGTTCCATGCTCAGCAGACACTCATGTAGCCGTGGCGTTGCCGCTTGACGAATATGCAGTCAGTCCCCATCAGCACGCCCCGCAAGTCATTGGGGCCTAGATCCCCATGTGCATGCACATGGCAGTGGTATGTCTCACTTGCCATTGCCATTGTTGGGAGACCTGTGTAAGTGTATTGTGGCCGTGCCGTCCCAGCTTGACAGCTGGGCTGTGGCTCATGTGCTTGCTCAGTCATGTCAGTGATGTGTATGCGAAATTGCTATGTGCCGTGTTGCTTTGACATGTGTCCTCTGCCATTTACCCCAGGCGGAGACCGAACATTGACCGCCCATACCAATTGCTGGCGGACATGGACGATACAGAGGTTATCAGGAAGTTTCGGCTGGACAGGCCAACCCTGCATCGACTGTGTGCCATGTTAGAGCCCCATCTCCGTCCCCGCAGGGTGTATCCGACTGCTGTCACCCCCACGGCTAAGGTGATGGCCGCCATGCATTTCTTCGCCACTGGGTCATTCCAGCACACAGTGGGCAGTGGAGGAGGGATGTCCCAGCCCATGTTCAGCAAGGTGCTGAGGGATGTACTGGCAGCCATGATGCTGTACCGAAACAGGTACATCAGATTCCCCAGGGCTCGTGAATTGGCGGCAGTGAAGGGTGCATTCTATGCCCTTGGCAGAATCCCACACGTCGTGGGAGCCATTGACTGCACACATGTTGGCCTTGTTCCACCACAGGCCACTGAGCACCTGTACCGCAACAGGAAGCACACGCACTCCCTGAATGTGCAAGTGGTGTGCCTTGCGGACATGGTGATCACCCACGTGTGTGCCAAGTTTCCAGGCTCGGCACATGACGCACACATAATGCGCAACAGCATCTTGCCACGACTGATGGCCAATCTGCAACAGGATCGTGGCTGTATTGTCGGTGAGTATGTGGAGTGGTGTAGCGTGCTGGTTGTGCGATGCTGTCCCCTGTCCAGTTGGAATAGCAACGGTTCTCTGTGTCCCTCACACCCAGGTGACTCTGCGTATCCGAATGGGGCATGGCTGCTCAGTCCATTGAGGAATCCTCGCACCCCAGCAGACGATCGATACAATGAGGCACATGGGAGGACCAGACGTGTGGTCGAGCGTACCTTTGGCCTCCTCAAGTCCAGGTTCAGGTGCCTGGACCGCACCGGGGGTGCACTGGCGTACTCCCCACAGAAGGTGTGCCAGATAGTGGTGGCGTGCTGCATGCTGCACAATCTGGCCATTCGGAAGCAGATCCCCCTCATTGTGGATGACGGAGATGAACCAGGGCCCCAGCCCGCAGACCAGGACAGCTCGAGTGAGGTGGACAGCGGAGAGGAGGAAGCTGGGAATGTGCGCCAGCAGCTCATCGCCCGCTACTTCACTTGACGGTGAGTGTCCATGTACGACGGATGATGTGTCTGTATCTGTGCAGGTGTGTGTGTGCTGTGTCAGGGTGGCCGTATGTTCACTGCGTGCAGTGTGTCAACGCTCCATGGCCAGGGTAGTATGCCACTGTTGGTGACTGTGGCATTGTGCCCTATTGCTCTGTGCGATGTGTGTACATTGCTTGTAGTTGTTGACATGTACTGTGTGATGGGTGTGTGACACACTCATTGAATGTGCTCCTGTTCTGTCTCCCACCCCTAGGTCCCTACAGGCCCTCCGGATTCCATTGCCATGCCACGCATCAGGTGCCTTTCCGCCCAAGGTGGCCGTTGTATTCCGTACAAATAAAACACAGGGCACAAACAGCAGTTAGTGAAAAAGGTGCATTTATTCCAAACTGTGACATGTGATTGTGTGTAAGGTGATGACAAAAGTGGTGCGTGCAGTGACAATGAGCTGTCGGTCATGGCTGCGTGAAGCTCAGGGTGTACCCACTGGTTCTATGTCCATAGTCCAACACACACATGCCATCCAGCTGGCTGTGTGGAGTGGGATCGTAGAGCAAGTCAATGCAGTGGCTGGTCAAGGAAGGCTGGCGGAAGGCTGGCTGGCTGCCTCACTTGCGACTGGAGCGTGCGAAGTCCTCCCGGGAGATCTGTTTCCTCTTCGGACGGCCCCTTCCACGTTTGGGAGGGGGGTGTGTGGTGGCGACCTGCTGGTGGTGGGTGAGGTGTGCTCACTGGCTGTGGACGCAGGGGAAGTGGACACTGCTGCCCGACCCTGCGCCCTAGCAGGTGGTGGCGGAGGTGGTGTTGCTGGCCTTGCCTGTGACCCCACCGCCACCACCAGCTGGCCCATGAGGTCCACGAGTTGGTCCATACGGGACACGAATTGGCCCATATGGGCGTCCATGGACCTCAGCACCCCAGCACCTCCCGCGTGTCTGTAGCAGACCTGACCCATTGTTCTTGGGCCTCCTCATAGGCCCCAAGGACTCTGGCCATTTGAGGCAGGGCATGGCTCCCAGGGGAGGCTGGCGTTTCCCTGACCCTGCTCCTCCTACCAGTCCTGCTGCCACCGGCTTGCCCACTAGCCACATTGCACACCACGGTCCTCGCTGTGGCTCCCAGGGTGGATCCAGTCGGCCGGGCCACCACCTGCGCTGGGGCTGGTGCCAGCGAAGACGTGGTGGTGGTGGTGGCGGTGGTGGTCGGTGCGGCGATGGTGGCGGTTGCGGCAGTGGTAGTGGCCGCAATGACCGTGGGTGTGGCCGCAACGACAGTGGCAGCAGGGGGCTGGGACTGTTCAGCATCCCTGGATGATGGGTTGGTGGGTAGGAGGGGTCCTGGGGAGCGGCTGGGCCCTGCCACACCAGATGGGCCTGCTTGGTGGTCCGTGTCCGAAGAGGAGGACAGATCCTCCAGATCCGTGTGTCCTCGTTGGGGGCTTGTGGGCTGGCTGTGCTGGCTGCTGTCTCCATCCCCAGCATCCGGCAGTTCGTCACCTGTGGAGAGAATGAGATTTGTTATTGTGTTGCACCTGGCGAAGTATGTATTTGTCGTCAGACATTGGCAGTTCGTGCAATCTCGTACATGGGTTTCCCGGAGGCGAGTGTGTGGCTGTGGCATCTGTAGTTGTGTGTGCTAGGCAATGGGACTGTGTGCTGTGCACATGTGGCATGGGACGGATTGGCCATGCCGATGGGTGTGTTGCTGTGCCCCTACTCATTGTGACTCTGGTGTATGCGGGCTCCTGGCCCATCCTGGGTCTGGTTTGTACTTTGCTTTTGGGGTTCATATGGAACAGCTTAGGCACCCATATGGCAACATGGGGGCCATGCCCCAGATTCACATTTGGGAGGGAATATGCTTTTGGGGTTCAAATGGAACGCTTAGGAACGCATATGGCAACATGGGGGCCATGCCCCAGATTCGCATTTGGGAGGGAATATGCTTTTGGGGTTCAAATGGGACGCTTAGGAACGCATATGGCAACATGGGGGCCATGCCCCAGATTCACATTTGGGAGGGAATATGCTTTTGGGGTTCAAATGGAACGCTTAGGAACGCATATGGCAACATGGGGGCCATGCCCCAGATTCGCATTTGGGAGGGAATATGCTTTTGGGGTTCAAATGGAACGCTTAGGAACGCATATGGCAACATGGGGGCCATGCCCCAGATTCGCATTTGGGAGGGGATATGCTTTTGGGGTACATGCTGTAAGCCATGGGTGCCGAACGTGACATGTGTTGTGGCAGCATGACAGTGCATGGTTTGAGGTGTGTGCATGCTTGACATGGCCTGCATATTTGCTGTCTGTTGTGATTACTGGACATGGCATTGGACGCATCGTTATGAGTGAGTGTTGGTTGTGTGCCAGCCAACGTATTGCAGTTGTCCCATCTCCTTGGTGTGCGTGCTGCCCTGTGCCATGTGCATCACTGCAGTGCTCGGGGGGGGGCCATGTTGTGTGTTGTTGCTCACAGTGTGTCGTGCGCTTCATTGACTTCTGGCACATGGTTGGTCATGGGCATGTGTCTTAGCGTGACTGCTGTATATGTGGCAGCTGTGCGGATGACATGCCTTTCATGAGACTGGGGCTGACGGATGGGATGGATGGTATGTTGTATGTGCATGGTGTGTCTGTGTGTTTGATGGGTTCAGTGGTGTTCGTGTGCATTTATGTTGTTCCGCTCTGTTGCGTCTAGTGTTGTTTGTCTTACATAGGCGTAGTTGTGGGGTGTGTGGTTGACAGGCAGTAGGGGCTACATGGACTGGACTTCAATGGTGTTTCGGTTGTGTGTGATGGGTTGCACAGTGGCTGCCGTGTGGTACTATGTTCAGTGTGGCTTGTGCATGCAGACGTGGCTCCTTGGGTGTTGCTGTGTTTGTGATGGGTCATGTGGGGTGTGAGTCTGTGGTTCATGTCCGTGTGCACATTGTTCACTTGTTCGTGACGGTGGGCGGTGCTGCGTGTTCGTCTGCTACGTGACATGTCCCATGTGTTGGTCGTGTTACGGCCCTCATGCCTCCAGTAATCCAGCCCTGTCCAGTTTCCCACCTGCAGGTTGTTCGGGCGTGCACTGTACTGGATGCCACATGGTTCTAAGCGGGGGTGCTCCATGTTGCAGGTCTGTGGGGGTGGGGGGTGTTGTGGGTCGTAGTGGTGGCTGGACACCCACTGACACCGATTGCTGTGGACCGTGATGTCTACCTTTCGGCTGTCGTTGTGCACTGCGGTGGCTGACACGTGGCTGTGGGGTGTGGGGGATGCTCCTCCTTGCTGTACTGTGGGACTAGGGGCCTGGTGTGTTTTGTACTTGGGCTGTCCACCCTCCCACCCACTGCACTTTGTGTTCCTGCCACTTAACTGTTACTTGTCGGTTAGTGCAGCTATGGCGGACACATGGGTGTGGTGGGTGCTCGTTGTGGCGCTTCTGGCATATTTGGGGACCTGTTGGTGGTTACGTGGCTGGCTGAGTGTACACATGTCCCCACGCATCTTACAGTTGTTCTGTTTGGGCTGTGTGTGGTGGTGTCTGTTGCATGTGTGTGTGATGTGTTGTGTATTGTGTGCTGGACATGGGGGTGTTTGTCCCTGGGAGCTGTGGCATGGTGGTAGTGCATGTGAGTACATAGCGGTGTGCTGGTATACATTAGTTTGTACTTACCAGCCTCCACTCCCCCTGCTAATCCGGCGAGGATCTCGGGATGTATGATGACTCGCACCTTCTCCTCCCACGCTTTGAAGGTCTTGAAGAGCGCGGGATTCCCTCCGCCAGTGACGGCAGCCAGCTCTCTGTTTTTGCCCTCCTTCTTCTTGACCAGGCTCTTGACGTCATTCCACCGTTTGTTAATTTCGACTCTGTTCCTGGGCAGGGTCCCGACTGCATTGACCTGGTCTACGATCCGGTTCCACATTCTGTTTCTGGTGGCTAGTGGTGTGTGTTGGACCATGTTCCCATAGATTTGTGGGTGCACCTTGATGATCTCGTCGACCATGACCGTCAGCTCCATGGGCGTGAACTTGGGCATTCTTTGTGGTGCCATGGTGTTTGTGGTGCTGGTGCGGTGTGTGTTGTGTAATGTGCAGGGGGTTTGTGGTGCCGGTGTTTGGTGGTGGTGGTGGTGGTGGTTGTGATGTGTGCGTTTCTGTGGTGTGCTGCTGTCCTTGCTGTGTCACTGTGTCCTCTCCTCTCCTCTCTGGTTTGCGATGTTGCAAGGGGTTGTGGTCTGTGGGAGTTCTGCTTTTGTACTTACCTATGTGGGTGTGTCCTCATGGTCTGTTGTTTTCAGGTGTGTTGTGTCTGGTGTTCTGGCCTTTGTAGTTTTTGTTTGTCCAGGGGGTGTTTTCGGGATGTGTACTGTGCTTGTGTATTTGTGCGTGCCTTGCTGTGTGGACTTATTGGCCATGTTGTGTGCTATTGGTTTTGTGAGCGGATGGTTTCTGTGCAGGGACGTGGGCGCCATGGTTTCTGCCGTGTCGATTGGCATCGGCGTTGTTTGCGCTGGCGGGCGGTATATTTGTGGTTTTCCCGCGCTCATGGCGGTGCGATCGTAATTTCACGTGCGGTTTGTCGGCCGTGAGGGCGGGCGGTTTTGTGTTGTCGTGCGTGTTTCCGTCCGTGGCGGGCGGTTTGACTCCGACTCGGACGATGGCGGGCGGTATTTTGTGTGATTTTTCCGCCGATGGCGGTTTTCGGTTTGTGTTATCGTAATGGCGTGGTCGGTGTTCAGACGGTGTATGCGGGCGGAATTTTGCCGCTTCCATGCCTGGCGGATTTATTTACGCCGGGTATCGTAATGGGCCCCCAGGACTGTAAATACCCTTAAAGGCAAGCCCTGTCAGAGAGGCAGTCCCTGTTTACATTTCACATGTTGAACTTCTTCCAATATTTGCTTTCTATTGACATTGTGTTCCTGTATTTCTCTTTTTTTAAGCAACACATGACTCTTACGTAGTGCATAAAGTGAACTATGTCGCCTTGAGGTGTCTGGATAAGTTTGCACTTGCGTGTCTGCGCGTGTATTTGTGTTTGTGATAGGGCACGATAGTGAGCTCTAGATTTGAGGCTGATGGCGGTGCCGGTTTCACACAGTGACAGTCAGTGGGTCATAAAAATGTTCAGACTCACATCCAATCCTTGGCCTCTCTGCAGGGCACACAGAGTGATGGTCACATATATATCAGTAATAATATAATCATGTGAAAGTACATGAGGAGGTACACAGCTCTTGTATTAGGGACAACAACAACAGAAAAGAAAATGCAGTGATTACAGGTGTGTGGGTATGTTGCGTTCATGGTGGGATGATGAAGTGAAGAGATGAAAGGAGTGCATGCAGGAGAGTGAAAAGACAGCTCTGAAGAGGAAAGAGATGATGTGAGAGATATGCACATGGAGGGTTTCAGACAGATGAGGGGACAACAATTGCATAAGTGGGTTAGACTCAAGAAGAAAGTGGTGTGGACCACTAGCACTTCCACTGACCTTAGTAATGTTTAATTCACAGTCTAATTTTCAGATGTGAAATGGTTTAATTTCTAATCAGTATTGTTACTCATTTACTTGATACTACAAATAAACATTGGCAGAGCCAATAATTCTGGCTTGTTTTAAACATAACAGAACATGTGTATTTGTAAAGCGCATGTTCACCCATAGGTATCTTGGCGCTAAATAACAAATGTTTATTGTTACCCACCTCAGTGATACTCATTTTATCGACCTCAGATTGATGAGAGGCTGAGTGGACCCGCCGGAATTTGAACATGTGACCATGAGGTCGAACACAGGCCCCTGCAATGGACAAATTAGTCCACTGAGCCACCAGACCCAGCTTAAGCCACAGGTCCATTGTTCTGTCATCTGCTTGAACACCATGACAAAATGACCAGAGGCACCCTGATACCGGTCAGATGGCCAGCTGTGTGAAGAAATGGTTTGAGTCTGCAAGTTTTCAGCCACACATGTAATTATATAGGTCAGGTCTTCTGGATTAGGACACTGTTTAACAGACTCACCCCACATTTTGTGTCCCAATTAACGCACTGTTAGTCAACAGTGATGTCACTGAAGCACAGAGGCTTCCCTACACTTTAAAGAGTGACTGACGAAGGAGCAGGCCCCTGGATGCGAGAGGGTGAGTACAGCTTTGAGTAGTAGGGCAGGTGAGGCAGCCCCAGACTCATGCTGGGCAAGGGGGAAGCAAAATACACATTCTGACTCTCCATAAAAGAGCCTCTCATTTCCTGTTGAGCTGCCTCTTGCTCCAATCAAAATGGCTGCAGCCTCCCAATACCTTCCCATTGCCAAAGTCATGTGTTATTTCTTCAGACAGCTAGTTCTAGCTTTTTAATCAAGAGCCCATTGTATTGAACTCATGTTTCACTATTAACATTGTAAGCCTGTTTTCAAAAGTCCCATAATGCGAAGCTTAGTACCTATTAAGCTAGGACTAGCTAAAGGTATCACACATTACATTGGATCACTTGTGGTGGTGGATCAGTGACCGAATGGATCCACTCCAGAAATCGATGTTTGGCCACAGGTTCGATCCTGGTGGTTCCACTCAGCCTTTCATCCTTCTGAAAACAATAAAATCAGTACTACCAAGTGGAAGAACAATAAACACCTGTTATTCAGCACCAAGATGCCCAAAGTGGTCAAGGAGCACAATACACGTGTTGGGTTGTGTTATGTTAGGCCTTCCTATTAAACCTCTCCCTGCCAGCAGAGGGTCTTTCATATCCCGCAGAGTGGCAACTCAATCCTGCTATAGAAGCCTCTTCATCAAAATAGGGTCTGATTAGAAGTTAGTTGGAATAGCATCTTCAGGGGAGATACTACTTCGCCTGATTACAAGTAGGCTGGTATTTCCAGGCATGAAATTACTGGGTCCACAAAAACAGGACCCAGTAATTTTAACCATAAAACTGGACCTAGTTTTATTGGGTGTGAAACCACATCTGGTGATACCTGTCTATCTGCTCACAAGGAAGAATACAGCAGGAAGAGTGGAGCAGACAAAGACAATGCTCCCGTCAGACTCCCTAGGCTCCGGCCCAGGCCTCCATACCCCTACCACAAAGCAGCACTCCAGTCATTGGGCCAAGTCAAAGAACCAGGGTTGAAAGACGCCCCTTGACTCCAAGCAACAGAAGAGAGGCTGATAGCCACAGCCCCTCTCGGCTTGCAGGAGAATGTCTGTACCCTACTGATCCACTAAGTCTCAACCACCATGAACATCAAACATTCTGGGCTAGAGGACGAGCCCCGGTGCAGATAACAGCCACACCCACCCACCCCCAGACAACCTCCGGCCACTCCCCCACAGCAGCAATACCAGAGAGAGAGAGGACAGACACAAGCCAGAGGCAGAGTCCAAGGGCTGGCAGGGCTACCATCACACCAGTGACACCGCAGGGGAGCCCCAACAGCATGCACCACCATTTCGCAAGACTTGGCAGGCTCCTGAAAACTATCAGAGTCCCACCACAAGCCCCAACGTCCTGCTCAAAGATGGTGTTAAACAAAACATTACAAAGGCCAGAATCAGGACACCTACGCATAATTTGCTACCGAAAAACCTGTCTGCAAGGTTATTCTCAATTCCGGCTTGCTTGGCTTTAATTGTATGGTGGAGAGGCAGAATTACCTATCTGCTAAAAGGGTCTGCCAGGGCACACACCAGTGCAGCCTTGAGGGTGATGAGGAGTCACAAACGCAACAAGGGCAGGATCCCCAGCATTGTCCCGGCTTCTGACAGCGCTGTGCTTTCAGTCCTATCAAGAAGCTGGAAGAAGGAAAGAGATGGGTCTTCCCCTTTATGATCCTGCTCCAGCTACTATGTCTGGCTCCTTTTTTGCAATCATGGCTGCCCTTCTGCTGCCAGGGAGTCTTCGAGCATCCAGCAAAGGAAGTAAGGTAAGTAAAATAAAAGTGTTCTTTTCAGTGCATGGGTCTATGTGTGTGTGTGTGTGTGTGTGTGTGTGTGTGTGGGTGTGTGGGTGGGTGTGTGTGTGTGTGTGTGTGCGTGTGTGTGTGTGATTGAGAGTGATTGAGATTGAGTGAAAGTGAGTGTGTTAGTGTGCTTGAGAGTGTCAATGAAAGTGAAAGTGAGTGAAGATCAGTGAACGTGATAGAGTATGAGTGAGCATGAATAAGTGAAAGTGAGTGCAAGGGAGTGAGTGAAGGAGTGTGAGAGAGTTAGAGGGAGTGAATGAGGGGAGGTTGGGAGAGGGAGTTGGATTGAGTCAGGATTGTAGATATTAATATTCTAACGGACGCAGTTGCTCCAGTGCTCAGAGGTCTGAGGGGCCTACTGAACCCTCCTTATTGAAGCAGAGTGATAGGGAAACAGATGAGTACATGCTCCTCCTTAGTTAATGTTTAAGTTTTTTTGATCAAGAAACCTCATGATTCCAATTTAATGTTTATTTTTTAATTTTTTTAATCTTCATCTTCATTTCATGATTCATAGATTATCATTGTTTTCCAAAGTGTTACAAGAATGGTTTTTTTAGATGTTGCAGCAGCCGACACATGTTTCACCCTTTGGCAGTCAATTGGACCAGGGCTTTCTCAAGGCTTATACAATCTGAGCTGAAAGATCACACCCTCTTTTCGATCGTACAAGGGATTTTACCCGGGACTTTTTGTTTCTTGATCATGAAATATATCTGTATTCGTTTGATGCAAAATATTTTGTCGAATATTATGCCACATGACAAACCCTGCCTGCTTAGATTGTATAAGCTTTGAGAAAGCCCTGGTCCAATTGACCTCCAAAGGGCGAAACACGTGTCGGCTGCTGCAACATCTAAAAAAAAACATTCTTGTAACACTTTGGGCAGTGCAACATCTAAAAAAACATTCTTGTAACACTTTGGGAAACAATGATAATCTATGAATCATGAAATGAAGATGAAGATTAAAAAATAAAAAAATAAACATCAAATTGGAATCATCCAGTTTCTTGATCAACAGAACTTAAACATTAACTAAGGATGTGATAAAGCGGGATTCTTATCTTATCTTACCATCACTAAGAATCCTCAGATCGACGGGATCTTTTTACCTGCTGAATAGTGTGAAGGGAAGAAAACTCATTTCTTCTATACAACAATTTAGGATTCAACTTTGGCTCCAAAGATCACTGACTCCGAATTCAAATTTTAAGGGTTTATTACAAAGCCAAAAATAACTGCACATACAAGCACCTCAACACGAGGTTAAAGAAATAGATGGGCACTAATACAAACATCATCCTACGCAGGAGTCTCATCCGACTCAGGATAAGAAGGATCGTTAGCTCCAGAAGCATTAAACTAGCAATGACGGCTCCAGTCTCTATTTTATTCTTCATTTACCTAATGGAAAGAAAAGCGTTAAATCTGTCCCTACTCTACCACTAAAGTGACATCCCTACTTAACGAGTTTCCCCAGGCAAGAGTAGAAAAGGTAAAGGTGTCAGCTGTGAAGACTTCCTAAGAAGTGCACTCACTTAGCATTGAGCTCGTTATAAGATGCTCCTTCCTAACCAGATCTCTCTCTTTCGCCCTTCTCTCAGGTCTTCTCTACCTCGAGTCTGCTCTCCTCCCTTGGGGCACTATCCCTAATACAAAATCCACATACAATAGAACACGCCCTTGTCACGCCTCTTCGGCCAGGTCTTCCTTCTTGTACTTTTCCATCGAAACTCTTACTTCACCCAGGACGGTTATAGTGACCTTGGGTCCCAGGCACCTTCTCCGCTGAAAGTATCATCTTTGCATTCCAGTATACTCCCATCTCAGTGTCTCCCACCATCCTAACTCCTAAAACAAAGAGCCAGTCTTTCACTAACAAGGCATGTGTCCTTGCACCTGCACCAGAAAATACATTCAACTGAAACTTTCCTCTGTGCTAATAAATCTATCGTCGGTGCCCAGAGAGCCTTCCCAAGAGAACACCTTCTCGGCCTACGAAATAAGCTAACATAAGAACGAACAGGCCTTTCCTTGACGTATATGCAGTCAGGCCTTTACACAATTTTTAAACGCACAAATTCAATCACTTCTATAAGCATTTGTTCATTACATTTCATATGCGAAAGGTGAACTACACGTGCAACTTAATACGGTACACATTTAAACTACTACATCTCAATTACACATGAGCTAATTCATTTATGCATCATTTCAAACGCGTTTCAGTTACGCATTACATTTGCATGATTAATAGCACAACTACTCTTCTATTCACTCTATTAAATGCGGTTTTAGAACTACATTTTACTGGCCATTCATGGATATATAACTGGATATATGCGGTTGCGGACTAACGGTGAGTATGATGCACCCCTACAAATTTCTCAAGAACATGGCGCTCTATCAGAGGCGCATGTACTCATCTGTTTCCCTATTACTACAATAAGAGGTCAGTAAGGTCCAGTACCTCGAGTTGACCTCCTCTCCTTACCTATAACAAATTGGCAACACCATCCAAGATAAAGATCTCTGGACCCTGTTTCTTACCTAGAAACGTATCAAAGCAGAGTGCCTGTACACAAGGAGTACATCATCAGTTGTAAATGAGAGTCAGTGAGAGTGAAAGGGTGAATGCATGCAAGTGCGCTTAGTGCATTTGTGGGTGAGTATGAGATTCAGTGAGTGTTAGTACATTTGTGGGTGAGCGACAGTGAGTGGGAGTTAGTATGAATAAGAATGAGTAAGTAAGATAGTGCGAGTGAGTGAGAGTGAGGGGGAAGGAGTGAATGAGTAATTCTTGGCATCAGGGAGGACACCCATGGCAAAATACTGGAAGTAATTCTTAGCATATGGGGACATCAACACAAAAATGCTGGTGATGCCATTCTGTAGTTAAGTCTTGGCCTCAAAGCGGGCAATCATTGCATATTGACATACTGTGTGTAATTGTTAATATATGTGTCACTCATGGTACATCGGCATTATCAATCACAAAGTTCTGGTACTGGCATATTGTATAATTCTCAGTATTAGGGATGCCCAAGAAAAAGTGCTGCCACTGGCACACTGTAGGGAATTCTTATCATATAGGGTGCAGTCCATGCGCATGTTGAAAAAAGTTGGGTGACTTTGTGGTGAGTTTTACACCGCCTTGCATTACAAACATCTCCATCTGCCACTGCCTGTGTGTGTGCTCATCTCTGCCACTGCAGCTCATTCATAACCTGTACATATCATGTGCGCTTCCAGTGCACCCCAGCCTTGACCTGCAGGCACACTGTACACACAGAACTATGCGAGTGCACCTCAAACAAACCTGAGCATAAACCGTGCACAAGAGGCTTTGCTAGTATGCCTCAATATACATAGCGCTCTTCAGTTCTGAACTACAGGTGCTCTGTGCAGGGGTGGCTCCTCCGCTATGGCAGAGGAGCGTCGTCCCACTGCTTTCTCGCAGTGCGAGAAGCCAAAACATAAAATGGTAATAACTTTTAGTTATTACCATTTTATGTTTGCTTTGCGGGTGGGCGGGGCTGCTCAGCTTTCCGAGCAGGGCAGGGGAGGAGTGGTATGCCCACTCCTGAGTGCGCAAAGACTGTTTGGTCGGCCCTCTTGGGCCGCCCAAACCAGTCATGCGCACTTTGCCCTTCTCCATGCAGGCTGCATTGCAGCCTGCATGGAGAACATGCCCACCCATTTAGCCCTGGCTGAGTGCCGTGTCACGGCGCTCCAGACCAATCACAACGCTGCATGAAGCATTGTGATTGGCTTAGGGGAGGGAGCCTGGCTGCCTGCTTCCTGTTCCTGTGGGAGGCAGGAGAGCAGGAGCAGAGAAGACCCGGGACCCGGAGGAAAGGTAGGTTTTAAAAAATATATTTTTTTTAATTATGACCTCCCCCACGTGACCCTCCCTACCTAGGCCAATCCCCCACCCCCCCCGCACCCACCACCCCACCCGTGAGCCATGCCGGCCGCTGCTGGCTCTGTGCATTCTATGAACGGGACCTTCTGGGGACCTGAGGGTAAGCAGGAGCCTCAGGAACTGAGAGTCAGTCTGGGCCTATGGGATAATGAAGGTGAGCAGGGGCTTCTGGGAACCAAGAGTGAACAGGAGCCTTCAAGAAATGAGGGTTGGCAAGAGCTCTTTGGAATTAAGGGTGATAGGGAACCTCAAGATAGTGAGTGTGATTACAAGCCTAGTGGGACTTGGGTTGAGTAGGGGCCTCAATGCCCTGAGGGTAGCAGGAGGCCCTGGGATCTGAGAGTGAGCAGTAAACTTGAAGATCTGAAGGTGATCTAGCATTGGGGACATAAACTAAGCTAAGGTCTTGCCAGGAACACGAGTGAGTGGGATCTTGTGGGATTGGGCATTAGCAGAAGCCTCAAGGTCTCAGTGTGAGGACATTCCATGGGTCCTTGATGGCCATCAACAGTCTCCAGGAGACTGTGTACTACTCTCTGGGGGGCTTTTCGTCAGTGGGAAGTGAACAACACTGAGAAAGAGCCAGTGAGTTTGGGACTGATGGGGGTAGGGCATTCAGAGATGTGAGAGTTTTAGGGTGAGTAATGGATTCAGGGACCTGAGAATGAGAAGGATGTTTATGGGCTTGAAGATGAGCTTCTGGAGACTGTAAGGGGCTTCAGGCTGAGACAGGATGAGACAGGCTGCAGAAAGTAGGAGCCGGGGCAGGGAAGAAGCAGGTCAGGAGGACCCCTGACTGGGCCAAACCAGGTTTCAGCTGGGGCAAACTAGAAGGGAGTGAGACAGCCGCAGCAGACAGAGGCAAAGGAAAGAGAGCAGACAGGACCAAGAGTTGCAAGAAATAGAGGGTGCTATAGAGACAGGGAGGGAGGCACTCCTGGGAGGTAGGAGGGTGCTTACATTTACAGTTTCTGCAGTTGAGCTGCAGTGGTATAATGATGGTTTGCAGCTATGGCCGGTGTTATTGGCCCCAAAATGTACCTGCTGATACTAACAAAGCAATGCTTCACACAAAGTCGTGATGTATGAAGGTGGCCCAATTTGGGTGATCAGGACTATACTTCATTCCAATCCGACCCATGCTCGAGGAGTCCTCTCCGCATCTGATGGGCACTCCTGTTACAGTCTGCCCTCAGCATGAGTCAACGTCATCTTCCTCTGCAGATGCCCAAGTCTGACTCCCACCTCAACCCAAGCACAAAGCAGTCCAAGGGTGTCTTGTTGATTCACCCCCACCACAAGGTCATGCCATCAAGTTCTAAGAGCCCCCTCCTTTAAAAGTGGTGGGAAATACTGGCAGAAAAAGCACCCGAGGTAAATACCATCATCACATGGTAAAAGCAAACGACTTTTCTGCCCATTTCCAAATTTCGTAGTTGGAATGGGGCTAACGTGGTGTTTCTGTTTTCCCACCCTGAAAAACCTATGGACCCCCCCCCAGACGTCCCCTTGCAGGCCGGTGCAGTCACTTACTGCACCCGCCTGCAAAGGGGTCTCTAATCCCCCTTTAAAGTGCAGGCTGCTTGTATAGGGAAACATGGGGCAGGTTTGAAGCAGCCGCTCCGTATTTAACTTGAATGCACTGCTCCCAGGGCACCACGAGTTTGCGGCTGCCCAAGGGGCAGCACATTCACTGTAATAGGGCGCACTCTCCCTGTTTGTGCAAGGTGCACCTATTTAAAGGTGCACCATAGCGCAAACAGGATAAATGTACCCTATGTGTAATAGGGCCCCAGGAAGTCATCCAGCTGAAATCAAGTGCCGTGTTTTCCTGATATCCCATTTACAGTGAAACCTTAAATGAGGGTCTAAGAAAGAGCCCTATGGAAGCAGTAAAAAGAACCCCAACGCCATTAGAGGCATGGAAGAGCCCCCCAAGGATTGTGCTCATGGACACCTCCCTTGTACCCATCCCCCGACCCTCACTTTTAACTCCTTCCGCTCTACATAAACATAATTAACTGAATGGTCCTTATTTTGCTCACCTCAAAAGATCTTGGATGATTCTCATGACGCATGAGCCTAGGTTAGCCAATGAAAAACTCTGGGCTATTGAACGAGTCTCTTTCATCTCTTGATCCAGTAGTCTGTGGGCGACCTTAGCTAAATCCCTTTTTCTGACTGGTGAAACCATGTGTGACCTTGGGCAACGGCTTTATTTTTCACACATTGATACAGCGGAATTTCTTTACACAGAGAATATCTTCAGCAAGCCAGTTGTGAGTCTCAAGTGATGTTTTATGTGCAATCTTTAGGAACATCCGTCTCTTAGCGACACTGTGCCATTTAAGTCAAGCATCTTTCTCATTTTAAGCGCAATCTAATTACGTTGGAATAAAAGGTGCATGCCTTTTATTCTGAATGCATCATCTGCATTAAAAAAACACACATCGTCAAGCCTTTTAGATTTGAGCCCGTGGCCTTCAAGCTACCGAAAGAACTATGGGGCATATTAACAAGGCGGCGTTAATGAATTATCGCCGCTTTTTCGGACGAAAAGCGGCGATAATTTTATCGCCGAATTAACAAGGACACGCTAGCGCATGATTCCTGACTTAGCGTCCGTTTTCTGCACGCCTCCCATCGCATCGCTAATGAGATGCAAAGGGGGCGTGCCTGTGAAAACAACAGGGGGAAATATCGCTAACCCAGGTATCGCCATATTAGCAACGTGGGTTAGCGATATTTTAAATTGCGTTAAGTATGCCTTAACGCAGGAATTTAACGTCTGCTAAATTCCTGACTAAGGCATACCTAACATGGGGGTGGATTGTGTGGCTAAGACCACAGGCCCTATCGCCAAGTATATCGCCGTTTTCCATGGGACATCGCTGGAAAACCAGCGATGTTCCATGGAAAACATCGCTATCACTGGAAAATTATCGCCTTTGCGCTAAGCGTTGTTAATACAGCGCTAGCATGGCGATAATTTCCAGCGATAGCCGGCGATAGGATTCCTCACGCTAAGCACGGCCAGCGATAATTATCGCCGGCCGTTGTTAATATGCCCCCTAGTAGGACGTTCTCAGCCCGCTAGAATATCTTCCCCGAATGTTGCTCTGACCTCCAGTACCCTTAACGGGAAGAATCTGCTTCTGCTCAACACTTGTGTCCACCATATGCCACATGGGTTGTGGCAGGGGCTGAGCACGTCTCGATGTTTTTATTTAGCTTATGGCACTAGTAAAGGAAAATGTAGGTGGCAGTGTCAGCGTGCGTGCTGACGTCAGCAAAGGCGGCCTCAATATTTTAATAGGAGAACAGAGAGTACTTCGAAGAGAGCGGGGAGCCGGACAGATGTGCATTTTTCAGTATAAAATAATGCCCTCAGGACGCGAGTGGTCAGCACTCTGCTAATGGAATGAGGCACCTGGGCCAAGGGGCAGCTGGTGAACTTTCAAGATGGCTGAATGTATACACTTCCATCCTTCTCCGAGCGAGCCAGCCGGACTGGCCCCTGCTGTGTTTTGGGGGTACTAACATCAAAGGCATTTAACAAAAAAAATGAAGGCAAACGGTGCATTTTTTTTCTGAAATAACTGGTTAAAGGCCATAGGGTTTACAGGCACTCATGACATATTCTAATATTCAGGGTCTGCGCAGTGAGTCCAGCTCACCCTACGACACTTTTGGTGAAATCTCACTATTCCAAAATAATTTTACACAAAAAAAGTCTTTAGAAATTGTGAAAAAGTCAGAAGTTTCTGAGGAAATTTTAAAATCTGGGCATCCGCTTGGCATGGCAATATACTTTAAACACATGTTTTTATCATGTGTTCATTTATATCTTCGACTTCCCTTTCTTTTACCATTCTTCCCCTACCAGATAGGATATTAGTATGAAAATATGACTGAAAGTCTAAGTAGAAGGAGCAGGAAGTGACATTAAAAGCTATTAGTATAGATCATGGAATTATTTCGCGTGTCATGAAATAACCACAGTAGCAGTGAATGGTGCCCTGCCTAGCCGGACACATCACTTTCAGTAAATACACTTGTTTTGCTCAAAATACCAGCGTTTAATTTTTAGTCCATAAACTAATTTTATACCAAAACAACAGTCTAAATTATATAGCATTAAATATTTTTTGCCAAAGATCAGCTTGACATATTCACTTTCACTGTAAGATGTAGGAGTCTCAGGGGTAAACAGCCTTTACAATGCTGTCTTTACCATTGCTTGATTTGTAAAAAAATAAGTGCCAGGGCACTCGTCATGCGGCCACTGCAGCTTGCACCCCCCCTCCCCCGTTGTCATTCCAGCACTTCCAATGACAATATCAACACAAATGCTAACCATCACACTTCTACAAGTGTGACAGTTCTGACTATCCCAGGCACCCAACACTATAAGAATGGTTTAGGCAGCAGGTATTAGTCCCTTTTAATGTATATTGAATTAAGAAACTACTGTTGTGCTTATTTGTAAATTAAACAGATAGTGCCACCCTGTGGCAGACTGTCATAATTGCCAGTGCTGACAATTAAGTGCCGGTGCCGAGCACAGGAAACCACCAGCTCAAATTAAGCGCTGGTCTTTACCATGCATAATCTTTACCACACAGTCATTACCACGCAGTTAAGGATTTTATTTTAATAATATAATTTTTTAATGTAAAAAAAGAGGTAAAGGTACCAGTAGAGGTAAAGAGAGGTAAGGGTCATTTTAGGTTTAGGGTAGGGTAGGGTAGTGATAAAGGGAGGTAAGCCTGATTTTAGGGTTTATGGGTTGGTTGAGGTAAAGGGAGGCAAAGGGAATTTTCGGGTTTAGGTGTGGGTAAACTGAGGTAAAAGTAATTTTGGGGTTAAGGGCAGAGTAGAGGTTAAGGGACGTCTGGGTACATTTAGTATGTAGGGGTGGTTAGAGGTAAAGGGAGGGAAGAGTACATTTAGGGTTTAATGGTGGTTAGAGGTAAAGGGAGGATTTGGTAATTTTAGGATTTACGGGTAAGTGAGGCTAAAGGGAGGTAAGGGTAAATTTTGTATTTAGGGATGGGTAGAGATAAAGAGAGAAAAGGTAAATTTAGGGTTTAAGGGTGGTTAGCGGTAAAGGGAGGTAACAGTAATTTTAGGGTTTAGGTGTGGGTGCAGGTAAAGGGAGATATGGGTAAATTAATTGTTCAGGGGAGCGAAGAAGTAAATGGATATTGGGGGTAATAAATAGGGGGTGTTTGGGGTGTTTTTCCTACCCAAAACAAAACAATGAAAAAGTATATATATATAAACATATATATATATATATATTTATTTATCAAATCTCCCCCCAAAAAACCTGATAAAGCGCGCGCTCAGGCAGACGAGGTAGATGCAGAAAAAAGATTTATTCCGTCATAAATCATTCGTAACGCGTTTCGACCGACCAGCGGTCTTGATCACACAGTGAGGTTTAGTAAAAACGTCATTACATAGGCACAGCAGGACATAGTAGTAGGGCTGTGCATTGCTCATGGACATAGTGGTAGGACTGTAGAAGTAAATAATCATGCAATGAAACAGTGGTTGCCATATTAGGATGTTACGGTAGAAATCCATAATCCATTGTAATGCAATCCCGAACATTAGATGCTGTAGCTAATCAAAGTGACAGATTATACCAAAGCAACAAGTATGTAAATCAACCTTGGCTATAAGAATGTTGAGATTGTCCCACTTTGCCAAATGTAAGGTTCTGTAGATGTAAACAGTGCACTTGGCCCAGAGTGATCACAAGTCATGATCTATGCATGCCAGTGTGTCAGGTAAACGTCACAGAAACCAAGGTGTCGTGTAGATCATTGAGCCTAGAAAGGTGATTATGTATTGACCCCAAGTGGGTTACCACCTACCCAGGTACATGATGTACACCATCTGATCAGTGTTGACCAGGTGTCGGATAAACAACTAAATACTCCCTGGTCTCGTGAGGCCGGTATCTCTCCCAATGCATGTAAACCCCAAGTGGGTTACTAGCCAGCCCAGAAAAGACTGTGATACTTGCAGTGACAATGTCCTGGTACTGTGGCCTGGGGCCAGAAATATGATATCCATCATCAATGTAATATACTGACGTGGCCCTCAGTGGAAAAGTGCTGAGTGTCTTATGCTCAACCAAAGAGACGTCCACCAACTAAACCATAGTACCCAGAAAATACATAATAAAAAACCAAACTAGACATGAAAAAGAACACCATAATAAAGCACAAAACATCATGTGATAGACAATTCTTATCTGTGATGCATTGAAGCCCAGATGAATGCTCCATGAAGAAAAGGGTAGGGAGCCCAAAAAGCAGTGTACGGAATGGTCCAATGGGTCCCTTCCTTTCCTCCTGTAGAAACAGACAGAACAGTAGCATAAATCAAATGCAAGTATACCAAGTGGTGTGAAGTATAGGGGTGGAAATGTATATGAGAAAAATACAAAAGAAAAATATATGAGAAAACACACATGTGAGGAAAACACACCATGTATGAAGTAAGATGCCTACCGCTCAATGAGAACTACAGATCAAAACACTTCAAGACAAACACTTCAAAACACTTCAAGACAAACACTTCAAGAAAAGAGAGGAATACATACAGGGACAGAGGAATGAAGGCAATAAATGACATTACAATGGTAATCTACTAGGTACACTTCCAAGACTTGAAAGACATGTTAATCATCATGCAGATGTATGTCCATTTCTTCATCAAATTGTGTCCACCTGGGTATCTAGTGCCCAGGTCTACAATATGTCTGGATTCTCTTTTCCTGAGTTTGAGTACACTGTTGCCCCCTCTGACATCTGAAAATACCTGTTCTATCGCATAGTATCTGAGTTTGGAGCTATCAGAGAAGTGGTGTGTTTCGAAGTGTCTTGCTATGGGATAATGTTGGTCTTTATTGGTGATAGCCCTCATGTGTTCAAGAACCCTCTTCGTGGCCATGAGTGTAGTGCTGCCTACATATCTTAGATTGCAAGGACACTCTAGGATGTACACTACAAAGGAGGAACTGCAAGTAAGGAATTGCCGTATCACCCTGTTGGTACTGGTACTGGGGATGGAGTATTCCTTTATCATACGGCTATTCAGGCAGGCTTTGCAGTGGCCGCACGGAAAGAAACCCTGCAAGTTATGTCCTTTGGTTTGTTCTGAAGTTGTGATGTCACTCCGTACTAGTATGTCTCTGAAACTGAGTCCCCTCCAGTATGTAATTCTGGGTCTGTCAAGAATGGAATTGCCAATCAGTGGGTCACTGGTCAAAATGTACCAGTTCTTGGCCAGGATTTTCTGTATGTCCATTGAGTTGCCATTAAAAGTGAGTATGACCCTAGTCATGTCATCTTCCTCTTTGGTGGTGGCGTCACTGCATGGGTTCTGTAAGTTGGTTGTCCTGTTCACTTTATTCACTTTTTCGACTGTCTTTCTAAGAACCCAACTCGGATAACCTCTGTCGATAAATCTGGATAACATGATCAATTGTTCTGTCTTAAAGGATTCAGTCGTTCTACAGTTACGTCTGGCCATGAGGAGTTCCCCGTAAGGGATGCTCTTTTTGAGATTGTCAGGATGACTGCTCATGGCATGGAGTAGGCTGTTACCTGCAGTGGCTTTCCTGAATAGGTAGGTGTGTATTTCATTGTTAGTGATTTCTACCCTCACGTTCAAGAACTATACAGAATGTCTACTCAAGTTACTTGTGAGTTTAAGATTGCGATTGTTGCAGTTCAATCTGGTGATGAAATCAACTGCTTCTCTTTCAGTTCCCTTCCAAATTATTAGCAAGTCTTCTATGTACAGGAGCCATAGGACTACCCGTTTAAAATGATCAGTGTTGTTACTGTCGTCCCGAATCTCCTCCTCCCATGCCCTCAGGAACAGGTTCGCAAAACTTGGAGCGAAACACGTTCCCATGGCAGTCCCCAGGATCTGTCTGTATAGGCTACCATTGAACATGAAGATATTGTTATTCAGGCAATATCTTATCATCTCTAAGAGCATGTTGGTATGTTCCATGTGGCGTGCAGGTCTTTTAGAGAGGTATTTGGCACAGAAAGTTATACCCTGCTCATGTTCTATGATAGTACAAAGAGAATTAACATCCATGGTGAGTAACAGTTAATCGCTGTGCCATTGGATGTCACTGATTTTAGTTAAAAAATCTTTGGTATCTTTCACATATGAGGGTAATGTGATAACTTGGTCCTGCAGGAAGTGATCGACATACCTGGAAATATTCTCAAGAGAGCTACCTCGCGAGGATACAGTAGGTCTGCCAGGGGCATTGAGTCTGTCCTTGTGGATCTTGGGGAGGAGATAAAGCACGGGTAGCTTGGGATAGTCCTTTTTGAGGAAACAGAATTCCTCCCATTCCAGTAGACCTTTGTCCTTCCAATCTGACAGTTTGTTCCAAATAACTGTTATACTTTTAGTGTATTCCACCTTACTGGTACTGGTATAGAAAAGGGGGTCACTGAGCTGTCTCAGAGCTTCGTTGATGTACAACTCTCTGATTAGTATAACAATGTTTCCCCCCTTATCTGCTGGGCGTATGATGATGTTGGTGTCATCGGCTAAGGATTTGATGGACTTTTTCTGTATAAGTGAGAAATTGTGTTGCATATTGTTGGATTTGTTGAACCCTGTTTTATGCCTGAATTTCAGGAAATGGTTGGTCATGATGTCTTGAAAAGTGTCTATATTGTCATGTGGGATATTAGGAAGAAATACAGAGCGAGGTTTGAAATCAGTAGAAGCTGCTTTGTCATATGATATCTCCAGGTTATCTAAGATAGTATAAACATCAGTCAACCCATCATTCCTCCCACATTCTTATTAGAATATGCTGCCAATGCACTAAAATAAATGCCAAGAAGTCCTGGAGTTGTAGCTTCGTCATTCTTTTCTTTGGTGTGATGTTGATCAACAGATTCGCCATACCCGTTTTTGAAGTTGCCCTGCAGGGATGGGGGCTCCCATCATTTGGAGACTTTGTGCTGGATATATATATATATAGTTTGTATATATGTGTGTATGTGCAAATAAATATATAAATATATATGCGACAACAATATTGTCAAATAAATATCAAGGACATAAGTATTGACTTTATATATTTTGCATGTAAAGTTAAAAATATTGACCACAACAATATAGAAGACTACCAAATAGTCATAAATTAGGAAACTACATCGAATTTTAAGTATTAAACATTATTCTAACTTTCACATGTATATTGACTTTAAAATATTTCACATTTTAAATATTTGTACATGAAAAATATATAAAAAATGATATAACATACACAAAATAAAATATGAGCATAATGTTTAACATATTTTATTAAACATGGATAAGATGCAAATAGTAATAATAATTGTTATAATTACAAGCGTAAGCTATTAAACAATATAAAAGATATAACAATATTGAAATAAACAATACTATATTATTGCTATTATAATAATTTTAATTAAACTAACATTTACAATTGAGTATTTAAAAAAAAGTTGACATGAATAATTAGACTTAAGGAGGTCAAATTCATTACTCCCACTCCAACATCATCAACAGTACGGAAAGTGTTGGACTTTGGAGCGAGATTTACTATTGCCACTCCTAAATTAAAAAAAAACAATAAAATATATATATCTATAAAAATATGGGCTCGATTATGATGTCAGATGGACCACCACAGATAGCCTGTCAGTAGCGGTCCATCTGACATCTAGTGCCTTCATCCGACCGCCGCATTACGATGTGAGGCGGTCGAGGCAGCGGTCGGAGGCAGCAGGCGTAGGGACTGGCTGACGCTTCCAACAGGCTCCAGGATCCTGCCCGACCATCTTTCAGAACGTAATACCCTACAATGAGGCGGTGCTGGCTCAGCCACCACCGTAGGGATTACGATGGTCCATCCCGACTGCCTTTTCATGGAGGTTCGACTGCCATGAAAAGGCAGACGGAATGGGACTTTGAGGGCCCTTAGCAGGGCCCCGTCCCTTGTGGGCCTCTGCTATGGGCCCAGGGGGGCACCTGTGGTGCCCCCACAAACATCAAAGCCACGTGTGCCAGGCACCACATTGTGGCTTGTGCTGCTGCCCTTTCCGGGCCCCAGCACAAGCTGCAATGGAAAAATTATGATTTCCATTGCTTACACAGTGGTCGCATCATAATTAGGCGGGTGGGACCTCTGACTACTTGTCGGTCAGTCTCAATTCAGCTACGATGTCTGTCGGACACTCATCCGACCAGCATCATAAAGAGCCCCAATGTATGTAGAAAATAAAGGATCATAAACTATATTTCCACAAATCTATAGCAAATTGTAATAGTTTTAACATTATATAATTTATATAAATAATTAATTAACAAAACACGAAACTAATAAACTAAATTATTAGAAATGATATAATTAATTAAAAACATTACAAAACAAATTTAAAACACTTCCCTCTCTGTTATCCTGAAATTCCAACACTAGAAAATTATTATATATAAAAACTAAAACTTTTTTTTTTTTATAAATGTGTTTATTAGTTTTGTGAAAGACAGGTACAATCAATAAATGCACATTCGATGCAGAATAATAAAATCAAACAAACCCTCCTTTACCCCCCCCCTTACCCCCAGGCAGAATGTGGTCAGGGTCGAGAACATTCGGACAATGCATGCTCAATAAGAAACTATCATATAGAAACCAATAACAGTGATTGGAAATGAATTGGCATATTCATGTGGCCCACTACTCCAGGTATGGGGAGCATTATAAAAGACACAAAATTACATGCCGGGACGGCACTACGCCAGTGCGTGGGGCAGGCACCCCCAAGCAATGCAGTAGTCTGCAGAGATAATAAGTAAAAAATAATTAGAGACTCACAACAGGTCCGGGTTGGACATTAAATATGCTGTAAGCGGGGCCCAGAAATCCTTGGGGCGAGATGCAACTGGCAGCTCCTCCTCGTAGATCAGGAGCTGGTCCCTGCAGTAGGTCAGATCACGTAGCCATTTTTTTACCGTAGGAGTAGTTTTAGCACCCCAACATTGCGCAACAGCACGTTTCGCTAATAAAATGGAGACTGCAACTATTCGTCTATTGCAGGGTTTAAGACGCTTGACATACCCAAGTAAGCAGATTTCAGGAGTACATGTCACGGGCTCCAGCACAACATCAGTAAGCATTCTTACCACAGCCGTCCAAAAAGCAAATATACCCGCACACAGCCAGGCCACATGGAAGAAATCAGCATCCGCCATTCCACAACGCACACAATTGGCAGTCTCCCGTAGACCATACCGATAAAGTTGTAAAGGGGTGTAATAGAGCTGGTGGAGGAATTTAAAATGAATAATGCGGAGATTACAGTTGGCCGTTAGTCGACCAGTGAGTTGACAGCACGCCGTCCAGACCTCCGGCTCAAGAGGAGAACCCAACGATACCTGCCAACGTAGATAAGAGGGGTGATCAACCTGCTCCCATTCACGTAGGGAAGCATTATATAGTTTCGTGATTAACCCCTTGCGCCCCTCTCCCGACAGCATCGCCTGCAATGCCCGTAGAGTAGTGGGTTCCGTAGGGTAATCCGGATAAACTGCCCGAATCGCCTGTTGAACTCTAACAATTGTAAAGCCAAACATAAAGCCCCGGTCAATACCATTTCTAGCCTCCTGTAATGTTTTGAATTGACCATCCCTGTACAGATCACCCAACTGAGAGATAACAGCCTTAGCCAACTCCCGTAGGGCCAATGGTTCCCGTGCCGCAGAGATCTCGGGGTGAGATGCTATGGGCAGCAGCGGTGCATAAAGATAGGGTAACTGAGCTCGTTTTGCAAGCATTCGCCAAGCCCACGCAGTGCACTGTACGGGGCTTATTTCTTTGCGCGGGCCTCCTGAGCCCCCCGAGAGAGTTGCCGCCTGCAGTGGCATGGGGAGAACAGCATCCGATTCAATAGCCACATGAGGCTGAAAACGCTGAGGAAAATGCCAATAATGCGCGAATTGCGCCTGTGCACACAAATAGTATAAGCGAAGGTCAGGTGCCTCAAAACCACCACAATCAAAGGGCTGCACCAGGAGGTCCCATTTACAGCGAGGTTTCTTACCACCCCAGACAAACGTCAGCAGGGAAGACTGAAGGGTACGAAACATTGCCACGTTTAATTTAATGGGGATATTAACAAAAAAGTATAGCAATTTAGGGAGAAAGGCCATTTTCACAACTGCTATCCTGTCTGCCAAAGAGAGGGGCAAGTGTGCCCATCTTTCGGCCAATTCCGTGATGCGCGTGACCGTGCGGCCGTAATTCTCAGAGATAACCACTTCTGGATCCCGGTGAAGCCAGACCCCAAGGTATTTCACAGGATCAGATGTCCAGGTTAGCGGAAACTCCATCTCCACTTCCCTCGTGTTCGCTGTAAGGGGAAACACCACTGATTTCGACCAGTTGATCCCCAGTCCTGAGAACCCCTCGAATTTAACATACTCCCGGAGAAGCGCTGGTAGATGCACCACTGGGTCGCGGACATAAAGCAGCATGTCGTCCGCATAAAGAAAGACCACAAGCGGCCTCTGTCGAAACCGCAAGGCCGCTGCCGCGTGCTTTTGACGCAATTTGCATGCTAGGGGCTCCAGGGCGAGCGAGAACAACATTGGAGACAGGGGGCACCCCTGCCGTGTACCTCTCTGAATGTGGAACAACGAAGACACCCAGCCATTGACCCGAACTCGCGCCACGGGGGAGTCATACAAAACCCTAAGCCATTGTAAAAAGAACGGCGGGAAGCCCATCCTAGTCAATACCATGAACATATAAGGCCATTGTAGGGAATCGAAAGCCTTTGCTGCATCGAGTAGCACAGCAACTGCTTGAAAATCAGGGTCAAAGTAGTGTAGGGTTGAAAAAACAGTGCGCAAATTATGAGCCGTGGATCTCGATGTGATGAACCCAGACTGATCTGGTAGAACCAAAAGAGGGACCAATGGTTGTATTCTAGTGGCGATCATTTTTGCCAGAATATTTGCGTCAATATTAATAATTGATAGGGGCCGATATGACTCGCATAGATTGGGGGCCTTGTCTGGTTTCAGCAATGTGACGAGCAAAGCTTCACGAAGGGAAGGAGGTAATTTCCCCGTCTCATAAGCTTCCGCATAGACTTCCAAAAGTCTGGGGGCAAGTACCGACGCATAAGCTTTATAAAATTCACTAGGCAAACCATCTATGCCTGCAGCCTTACATGTCGGAAGGGACATTATGGCCTCCTTAACCTCTTCTTCAGTGAACGGCTGCGTGAGATATTCACGATGCGAAGTAGATAGCCAACCCAGCGCGACATCCTCCAGATATGCGTCGTTCTCGATAGTCGACGGAGAAGCCCTCGTGGCATATAGTCGAGTGTAGAATTGCAATACTATATCGCAAATCTCAGTATTCGAGTTGTGAGCTACCCCGTCTTCTCCTATCAATTCTGTAATATGCTCCTGGCTGCGCGGCTCAGTTAGTTTTTGGGCCAGAGACCAGCCCGGACGACCTCCTCTCCATAGTAGCGGGCAACTCTTCGGCGGGAGCAATGAAGGAGCTCCTGATCCGCTGTAGCATTATACTCCGAAACAAGGTCGTGCACTGAAGCCAACGTAGTTGTGGAAGGATCAGATTCATACTCACGTTCTAGTTTAGAAATATCCGAAGCTAAGCGTTGGAGTCTCCGCCGAATATCTCGTAACACGCCGGATTGTGCCCCTATGCACGTCCCACGAATAGTCACCTTAAAGGCCTCCCACATCAGTCCCACACTATCCACTGATCCCTCGTTTTCCCTAAAAAAGTTTGTAATCGCCTCAGCAATAGTCAGGCGAAAGACAGGATCCATAAGTTCCGACGGCTGTAGTCGCCACGCAAAAGGTGGGCGTTCGCAGGCGGGAATACGCAACTGGAGGAGCACGGGAGAGTGGTCAGACAAAGTGCGGGCTGCATGCGACACCCCCACCACCCAAGGACAGACCCGCTCCGAGACCAGCCACATGTCTATCCGGGACCAGGACCCATGCACTGAGGACACGAAGGTACCCTCCCGGTCAGTGGGATGGCAGCTGCGCCAAACATCGCACAAGGTGCCTGCGTCCATCAAGCCCCGCAGAGCCTCAGCAGCTTGTTTAGGTCGCACCTCGCTACTACCCATTCTATCCATTGAAGCTTCCAGACTAAGGTTGAAATCTCCCCTCCAAATAATAGCAACAGAAGGAAATGCAGAGATTCTACGCCACACATCGGAATAGAAGGAGGGGCCATCAATATTAGGGCCATACACATTCACCAGCAGCACATTTTCACTACCAAGTCGTCCATGTATAATCACCACTCGTCCACATTCATCCACGTCAGAGCGAATCATCGTAAAGGGAACTCCTTTTTTTCACCAGGGTTAACACGCCCCTAGAGTAGGTAGAATAAGAGGACGCAGCTTTGGCTGCCCGCCCAGCGCATCCCTACTTTCTTAGCGGAAGCCTTGGTTAAGTGAGTCTCCTGTAGTAGAGCTATTTGCACTCCCATGCGATCTAAATAAGCAAATACTGCTCTTATTTTTTGGGAGAATTAAGGCCACGTACGTTCCAGGAAAGAAGCTTAACTGTAATAATCATGGTTCTAGGCCTTCCATAACAGAGCACCTAAATAATAAGGCATTCAAAGCATGTCCGAAGTACCATGTTGCACCACATCGGTAGAGAACCAACCCAGCTACATTACCATTCTGCCTGCCCTGTAACCACCCCCCCCACCCCCCTCCCACTTCAGCTTCCCCAACACGCCAAAGCCATCCCCAAAATATCCCACCCCTCCCCCAACATACCCAACAGCCGCACAGTGCATTTGGGGTACTCCCAATTTCAGGGGCGCTGAGTGCTACTAGCCTCCCACGTAGTGGGAGGTGGCTGAGCAGGTCTAATATTGCACCAATAATGGGCTACCTCAATAGCATGTAGCAGAATGAAGCAGCGTATAGTATCCATCAGGTCTTCTAGACGCCTCATCCTAGAGTCCCATTATATGGCTTCCACAGAGCCAGTGCAAGCACCTATTCAGAGTCTCGGGCAATTGACATAGAGAAACTCACATTTTGACAGAGCAGTAGCTGCATAGAGTTTAGTGCGCACATATTAACCAATCTAATAACCAGTGCCAGCTGTCTACAAGAAGCAGAGAGTTCCATAGCATGAATTTAGAAATTATTCCACATGACACACATCATTGCATAACACCCCCAGAGAGGGTTCTAAGAAGTAAACATAGATATACCTCGCAACAATGTGTAGTATTTTGCAGCTTGCAATCACTCCATCTCGTTAGAGGCACTACTGGCCTCATTCCTTCTCCGCTTTAGCTGTTTAGCGTGCTCCAGGGCTGCTTTTGGAGAAGAGAAAATTTTACAATCCCCATCTGGGCCAATGCGCAAATGAGCCGGATAAAGCATCGCATATGGGACCTCTTCCGTCTGCAGGAATTTTTTTACGGCACCAAATTCACGCCTGGCCGCCTGGACAGCCACCGTGAAATCCGGGAAGAATGCCAGCGAGTTTCCCTGATGTACCACATTTCCCTTCTCTCTAGCCAGCCTCAAAATGGTATCACGGTCCCTATAGTTCAAAAGCCTGGCTATCACAGGGCGGGGAGGAGCTCCGGGAGCCGGTCTGGCAGCAAGTGATCTATGGGCACGCTCCACAACAAACAGGTTGGAGAAGTGCTCTGCGCCAAAAATTTCAGTTATGAGGCGTTCCATAAAGGTCTCCATTTTCCCTACATTTGTGGATTCGGGCAGTCCTGTGAGTCTGATGTTGTTGCGCCTGGACCGCGCTTCTAAATCCTCATTTTTGGCCTGGATGAGGGCTAATACCTTCTCCATATTAAGTGCCTTTTCTGAAACTTCGCCCAGGCCATCTTCCGTAGCAGACACTCTTTGCTCCACCTCCCCCATGCGCGCATTATGCTTTTCTAGTTGGGAAGACATGTGGTCCAGTCTATGATTAACTGCAGACATCGTGCCCTCTATTGATTGTAAGCTGTGCTGCATATCCAGCAATGTAGCCTCCAGAGTGGGGGGGGGCGTCTGCCTGGGCATCTGCCTCCGAGCCTTCTGCATAGTTCTAGATGGCTTGCGTGCCTCGAAGGTGAGACGAGGCTGTGATTTGTCCGTACGTCCCATGGCCTCCCACGCTAGGTGCGCTGCGAAAGGAAAGAGGTTTTAAAGGAGAATTGCGTGAAGTTAGTAAGATGGTAGAAGCCCAATCAAGGCCCCAGTCTCCAGCCTACTGTCCCGACAACCAGACAGTGTTCACCACAATTCACAATGTGCCAGCATACAGCCAGCGGGTAACCACTCAGCGCAGATATGTGACACGGAAGCAGCGCTCACCCATAAAAACTAAAACTTAATATAATTAATTAATTTTTTAATTATTAAACTCAAATAAATATTTTACACTATTAATTGTATAATTAACCAACCAAAAGTTAAAGGAAATAATTACAAATGTTTTAAATTATCTACTAAATAATAAAAAAGAACATAATTATTAGTCAAATTACCAAACCAAAAATTGCCTTATTTAAAAATTTACTTTAATTAAAAATGCATGTTTAAAAAACTTCTCATCCTATTTTCCTACAAACTTAACTACAGCCATTAAAAAGTGAATTGAAATAAATTTTAAAAAGTCCTTTAAATAAATTGCAAAATAAAAAATGACACTAATACATAATTCTACATGCTTAACATTATAGCAATGTTTACCACAAAACTAATGAAGCACAACAAAATAATAAAAAAACAATATAAAGTGCAATTATATTTTTAAAAACAATATAAAATACTTAAAAAACAATATTTTTACCTTCAATATTTTGTCCAACAAAATTCTTCAAATCACAATACTTTTGACACAATAGTTGTGTCAATCAATATTTTTGAAACAATATTTTGGTGGCATACCTTCTTAGCAGATGAGGGCAGAGAGTGGGTCTCAAGCCATATGAAAGTTTGTCTCCTTTTCGGCTCAAGAGTACAAGAGGACCTCGAGCTAAGCCAGGACCAGTCATCTGGCTCAAGCCTGGCTCAAGCTTTGAATGGCTCACCCATCTTCCATTGGGTTAGTAAGCAAAAATATCCTTCATCTGCCAATAGCACCATGAGACCTCCTATGCATTGAATGTCATCACTATAAATATGTATGTTATGTTTTTAAGGTGCAGTTGTAGTGCATATCTCATAATGTGAATTGGTTGAAGCTCATATTTCCACCTGAATTTGGATTACTATTAAACGTGCAATGTGGGTTGACTTTAGAAGAAGTACCACAATGTGACACATGCCTTGAAAGACCTCAACTGGTTCCTAGTAAAACAAAGGGAAACTTTTGAAATGTTATTTGTTTACAACGCGTTCAGTGGAAAAGACACAAATATCACCAAAAAGTGGGTCCTCACTATACTTCCAATCAGAATCTGAAGTGCAGCCACACAAGACTGATTAGTGGGTCCAGAAATGGACCCAGTAACAACACAGAGAGATACTTATTGAGTACTGGGTACACAGGTGTACTCCACATGAGGATGCTGCCTCCCTTAGCATCCCTCAGAAGAGCTTTGAAAACCAAGGGATTGTAGTTCTAATCAGGCGCCGAAAGACCAATGCCCCATCTTGTAAGACGTTTTAAACCAGACCAACTACTTTACCATAGTACTTAGTACAGGCAACATTCAGAAAAAGGATTCATTCCTTGAATGTTCAAGCATTCGCTTCATACTGGACTTGAGGAACCAATAAGGAGGATGATCTAGTGTCACCTAGTACATGAGAGATCTCTTTTGGTGACTTGCCAGATCTGTAAAAATAAAACATATGCATAAATGACTACTGAGGAGACCCCTGCTCTCTCCTTGGCTCAATGCCACATTTGCTGGGCACGCTTAAACCAATTCTGTTTTTACCAATATGAACTTATCATCATCGTATATACATATTAGATTCTGGTTGTCGGTATTTTGGCCATGATATTCGGTATTTTTGTACTCAGTATCCAACATGCACGATTCTGAGGGACTCTCATGCTGCTAGTTTAACACGTATATACGCTTTAAGCCAAAAATACAGTTGTGGTTGAGAATAGTTGTAAGTCAGACTGATCTGTAATGAAAGTGAGTAAAATAAATTGCAGGATTGCAGAGGAGCATATACTGGTAAGCAGTCAGTGGTTAAATATTTAATTATATTCTCACCTCATTGAGATAGTGAGGGACATGAAGCCCCAATACGGTCTGTGGGCTGGTGTGGTCTGTGTTCCGTAACGTTGTCTGTGGAATGCCTGCTACCCCGTCTTTAATATGTCTGCTGCTTTGCATTCACAAACATAGAAGGGTGTGTCTGCTTATGTTACAGGCACTGCCTTCTTTGAAAATGTATCTTTGTGCAGTGGCGTAGCTCGACCTACTGCCACCTGGGGTGGTTGCTAAGTTTGCCGCCCACTTTAGGTAAAAGGGGGTGGAGGGGGGGTCGGCCGATGGACGACTTGTTTGTTGCTGGCATGTCGGCTGACAGACGACTTGTTCCCGGGGGCGAGGTGTTGGTGGTAGTCGAAAGACACGACTTGCTTACCCCCACCACCCCCAAAAAGAGTCCTACCCTGCTATGTGGCTGCCATCTTGAAAGTAAAAACAGTGTTAAAGTGGACATAGAATTGGAAACTATTATGAATGGAAGTTATCACATTGAGAATGCACAAGGTAATACTGATGGTCATGTTTGTGTCTACAATGGAACACACAGACACCCAGAAACCCATCTCCGACCCCCTTACAGTCCTGGAAAAGGACAGAGATTTACTCCTGTCACGGACAAGAGTAAACCACTTTTAGTTTGGGAAGGTGACTTGGAACACCTCCAAATATGGTAGAGTTTTGGGGAAAGGGGCTTTTCCATGGGTAAATGTTTTCTCTATGGAGAAATGAAAGCAAGTAGCACTATTGATTTCTTAACACAAAAAATGTGCAATGATGTTTTTGCCTGCGAAAATGAAATTCACAAATGTTTTGTGAGGTGGTCACACTGAAAGCTGAATAGGTTTATCTGATTTTCTCTGTGGTTTTTCTGGATTTTGAGCTGAGATAGGATCTGCCTTCTGGCGCTCCTATTAGGGCCTAACTGGAGATATTGTTGGCCTTGACGCCATAGACCTTGAAAATGATACATGCCTGGAGAGAGGGCCATTTTGCAGATAAAAAACGTTTTCTTTTCGCTCTCTTGTGTAATCGTGGAACAGCCATGACCTCGTTATTCTAAGAAGATGCAAACCATCTTCAGTCTAACAAAGACCCCGATATAAATCACAGTGTATAAAACCAGTAAGTGTCACATGCCTCTGATGAACACAGCACTGACTTATGTGCATTCAAATGAGAAATAATGATTTGGAAAGCACTTGAATATAAAGAAAGAGAGTAATATAATGTGACGGCAGATGTGAACCACCAGGCCCATTAAGTTGGCTTTTTAATGATAACTTGTGACAAAACATAGTACTTTATTCTCCGTTTTAACATTTCCTATACCTGTAAGCATCACTATTATATAACCAAGTGGCATTCATTTATTCAATCTCTGCAGGATGAAAAGCTGAAACAGCCTTGTTCGCATTTGATCCTGTGACCTTCTGATTCCACAAATGTCTAAACAGCTAGTGCTGAACCCACAGAGCTATATTTTCTAATTTGCCAAATCATGATAGACCTCAATTGGTCTCAGGTCTTGCCATTTATGTTTTAAAGTAACAGTGTTCCCTTGGGTGTTCTCCTGGCCTTTTAAAATATATACCTCCATTTGTCTGGTGTCAGGTGTATAAATGAGCTACCTTTCTTCCATAACAGTTCAATGGTGCATAACATAAATCACTTGTGAGAGAACAGTAATGAGGCTCTGTTGACTGTAAATAGATGTTGTTATAAATATTTCCACTATGCTACAGCTTAGATAGACCATTACTTCGACTAGATTTTGCCTTCAGAGGTCAGTGAATAAGTAGTTTAAAAGTTATATTAAAAATAAAAGCTATTTAAAAGGAACAAATTAGACAAGCTGACATTTGTATTTTAAAACAGGATCATTAAAAATAATAAAAGGAATCACTTGCGAGGTTTTTGGCTAGGGTTATGTTACCTGTGTTTATTAAAAACGCTGACTAAATATAAACATTTTAACTTAATTCCAGGAATTTTAAACGTAATATTTACTTTAATTTGGGTTTAGGATTTCCTGCTTTTTTAAAATTAAATGCAAACTATTTAATTTCTCAAGATGACGACATATTTGATATCGATTGGAGTTACAGCTCCCTATCTTTTCTTTTGGTTTTATTAAATGTAATTTAATTTAATTTAAACAATACCAGTATGGATTTTTAATAAGATTCAGTATTTTTTTTACAAATAAATTAATTTAACTTAATATATTAGTAGCAATACAAATACGTATTTTACATTTGTTAGAGTTACACACACAATATGGTTATGGGTAGAATAGTCTAATTTTTTAATTTAATTTAGTTCAATAATATTATTGGTACCAATTAAACATTTGTAATAGTTAATATTTGGACTAGAGGTATTGTAGAGGTGATAGTGTCAAAACAAATGATATTTTAATGTAAAAAGATTAGGGATAGGGAACGGAAATGATGGGGGGGGGGGTCAAAGAGATGTCGAATAAATGGTCATTTTAATTCGGAATGCGGGCTGGTTTGGTGCTACATACACGTAATGATGTCCATTTATCCCAATCAGCTTTCAGTTTGATAATTGTTTTTGCATGTCTGCTGTAATTACACTTCATTATCATTTTCATTTTAATTTTGCTTTATTTTAGTTAAAAACAAATTGGCGATATAGTGTGGGACCAGAACATGTAGACATCTGGAATATTTCAGAACAAGAGACACATTAGGTAACTGACAGAAAACAAAATGTAAAGGTTATACTAAACTCAGCCCGAGGGCCAAAGTTCTAGCTTTCTGTTAGAGAGATGGGATGCGACCACGAAGGCTGGGGCTAGGAAGTGCGAGGTTGAATAGTAAAGGAAGTCACCTGAAGTGACTGTCCAGTAGTGAGCAGGTGAGGGATTATTTCTTAAAACCTCCACAGTTTTCCTTCTTTTTCAGCATATAACATTGACAAACACTGAGATATCAGAGTAGATAAGTGCAAAACGAACATTACCAAAATTCAGGGTATCAAACACATGGCCAGGCACAAGCTTGGAGCTTAAAAAAAGGAATAGTGTGCAGTGAAGAGTCAACACCGCGGGGTAATACAAAACTGCTGAATGCGGAAAAAATGCGCCCAGAATGTCCAATTCAATGATCCCTGGCTTTACATGGTGGCTGTAATCTCATGAAGCAGGGATCTAGGCATACTGTCTGGAGAGATCTGAACAAATACATTCTTGGGAAGGGTTGCTGTCAGTGCTAACGCTGGGCTGAGATGTAAATAAGAATTTTACAGCGAATTGGATACAATGAGATGGAGATTTCTAAAGGTAAGATGGCGAGGACTGGGGTCAAAAACTGACAACAGGAACTAGCAGAGACAATATGGCTAAGTCAGAAAGTCATGATGAAGAATTTCATATGATTTTCACACAGATTCTGACAGGGGACCATGTTCTTCTCTACCAATGCCAGGTTGAGCTGGGGTAGAGAATCCTAAGCAGATATTTTCCTTGATGGAGAGATGGAACTTTACGCATTTGTCTTATAGAAGATGAATCGATCCTTCCTCGCTTACATTTTGACCTTGAGACCGCACCAGCTCCTCAGTAAACACTTGAACCAGCTCTCCACTTTATTGCAGCTCTGTGCCCAAACATATCTACCAGTCTGAGGTATACTGAATGGTGTACTAACATGGGATGAAGTACCCCACAAGTAGTCACCAGGAATCTGGCTGACACAGTATGTCAGCACTGGACAACTGCTCGCTATCAGTCTAAATGTGCAACCTGTGAGTTATGGTAAATGGGCTTCTGGAAAGGACCGGGCCATGCCACATAGGTAGAGGCAATCACCTTTGCACTGTAACCTGGGGTGGGTGGAAAGTGCGGATTTCACTCCAAAGAATTCCGCGAAGTTACATGAAAACCCTGCGAGATTCTGCGGAGTTCCGTGAACGGACGGAAATTAGCACATTGCACTGCTCCCACTGATTGTGAGCACCAGGAGCTTGATCTGTTGTGAAAAATCCACGCAAACGGCAACCCATGCCATGTCAGAGGGTGCTGCTGCTTGAGATGGTTTTGCTGCCGCTGTAGTAGATGTTCTACTTGAGTGACAGCTGTCTCACCGTGAACTGTCGCGACCACTGACGTTCGGAAAATCTCGCCAGGTGCCCTCCTTGTGCCCAAAAATCGTGCTAGGGTATGCCAATTCTCGCTCCCCAACTTACCATTGGCGAGCTGCACGTGAGAAAAACTCCACCACGTGGCGGTTGGCAGAATTTGGCCGGAGCTGTGGCCGAAACTCCGCCAACTCCGCCGGCGAAGCGGAATTTCTTTTCCACTCCTAACTGTATCCTTTTACTATCCATTTCTGTATGTACTGTTGTGAGATGTTACACAGATGTTTAACATTATCTCACAATTGTGAATGGGTGTTAACATTGCATTACATGACTAGAGATGAACAAAGTGTTTATTTAACGGGTCATCCAGAGCAGAGGAAAAAAACAATTTTCTTTACTCAGTCCTGTATCTTTTCCATTCACCAACAATAGGCATTTCAGACGTTTCATATGTTTGATGGTATTTGCCTGGGTTGAGTGACCTATTGTTACATTATTCACTTAATGGACACTTTAGGAAAGTGAATTTTTACTTAATTCCTGATTATTATGTTTGCATGCTTTTATACTTTTCCTTCACTTGCACGTATACTTATGTGAGTCTCCCAGACAGAGCAAGGTGTCTGGTTGCAAAATACCTATTGTGGGCTTGCCAAGAACTTGCAGGGGCCTAGGGCCTGCCCATTGCTTAACATTTGTGGGCTTTATTGTCACTCTCATGTTTTTGCTTCTTATTTAATGGCTTTCCTTGTCCATGTTGTGGTTGTCTCTCCCTTGGAGCATATCCTCTTTACCTATATCTTTCCACTGCTCTCTTTTTTCATTTTCGATAAGAGCGCCATGAGAGTGAATTTGTTTTCCAGCTCCCTACCCTCAAAAATGCCTGCACTCCCTAAAAAACTCAAACACCTCCATGCGTGCTGATCTCTCACATGTGCTGCTCGATTTCCCAAACTTCTCCCCTGCCCTGTCCTTCGTGATGCTCACTCTCTTGTATGCTTATCTCCCCACCCACAACCCCATGTTCCTCATGTTCACTCTCTGGTGTGCTTCTCACCCACGATCCCCAAAGGCTCCATGTTTTTTCTACTATGTATGCTTCTCCTCCCACTCCTGTGTTGCTTTTTTCCACATCCCCCACCCAATCACCCCACCCACTCCTCTGTTACCCCAACGTTTGCGGTTCTTTCTTTATTTTGTAATTGGTGCTACTGCACTTAAAAATCAAATTTATTTTCATTTACTGATCCAAGTGGTGCTCCCCCATCTTGGATCGGTAAATAAAAAAATAAAGCATGCAGCATTTACATCATTACGCTGGTCCGAGGCTTCCTTCTGACACATGGACACGATGTGTCATACAGTATGCCCTCTTCAGTGGAATGGTAGGACTGCTACTGGCAGTCTCATCATAGCGCCTTTATTTTTTTATTTTTTTATGATGATGTACGGCATCCCAGTGCTGTACAACACAGCGAAAGGTGAGACCGATTGGCTTTGCTAATGCTTGTTTTTATCTCTACACTGAAACTGGATGTGTTTTTGTACTCATGAATACTTATTTTTTATTTTGAGAGTTTTATATAGCGCTGGCTAGACCCGGAGGTATCAGAGCGCTTTACATTGGGTTACACAATGTTACAGAACACGATAAACAAATTACACTTTACATCAAAAAATAAGCAACATATTGAAAGAGGAAGGAAAGGTGAGACAGATAGAGCGGAGGGGGAGGGGGAAATGTGAAGGGGGAGGATGGGTGAAAATATGGCAGGAGAGACGAGAGGAAGTCTGCCCAAAGACCGACTGGGTAGGTGACGACCGAGGAGGGAATCCACAGCCCGTCTCCCCTATAGCTAAACATGGTAGCTCCATCGGGCATCAGTCAAAATAGCTAGGTCTCAGCTGACGAGGGAAGGTTCACAAAAGAAAGTCAAGTGGATAAGGCAGGTTGGGGTCTATGAGCAAGGACGGGTGAGGGCAAGGGTCAGTAGCTAGAAAGAGGAAAAAGAGTAGAGAGGGGTAGGGGGTAGGGTGAAGGGGGAGGAGGGAAATAAAGGTCCAGAGAGACGCAGGAAAGTTTGCCCAAAGACCGGCTGGGTAGGTGATGGTCAAGGAGGGAATCCATAGCCTATCTCCCCTATATCACGCGAGGTAGATCCACCGGGCATCAGTCAAAATGGCTAAGTCTCCGCTGTCAAGGGAAAGTTCTCAGAGTAAATGTCCTGGTAGGTAAGCAGGAACGGGGTCGGGTGAGGGCAGATCAAGATCAGGACGATGACCATTAATTTTAGATCAGGAGAGATAAAGCATCGAGGAGCATTCGAGGAAGGGTCCCACTGAGGCGGCCATCTTGAGGTCAGGCAAGGGGGGGTGAGTCCTTAACCCCTTGCATGCTCACGACGGCCCCCAGCCGTCACGCGTTACAGTGGGCGTGTGCTCACGACGGCTGGGGGCCGTCGAAAACCCGCCCACGCGTCAATTCTCCCGCACAGCGGGAGAATTTACTGCGCACGGAAGGGGTTAAGGTTTCAATTCAGTCGGTCCCCATAGCACTCTATAACCCAGAAGGAACGAGGGTCTAAGCTGAGCAGTGGAGCTTCAAGGGGACAGAGCCAGGATTCGCATGTCTTCAGAGGGGGGTGCGTGATGTCAAGAACGTCAGCCCGTGGAAGAGATTGCTGCCATTGGCAGGTCAGGCAGGGTGCCTCCGGTGTATTACTCGCCCCCGAATTCTCTCAACCGGGAGCAGAGCAGCATTAGCCCGGGTATTCACCCGCGCGTCGGGCCCCCGCAGGGCTCCGCCATGTCGGGAATGCGCTTGAAGTTCCATCAGCAACAGCTGCTCATTCCCATGATAGTTCCCACAAAGGATCAAAGCAGACGTGGTGCGGACCGGGGCCCCTCCTGGCCGATCGCGCACTTTCCCTTGGGTTCAGCAGCTGATAAGCTTTGGGCCGAGGGGGGCCTTATGTTTTGCCGCCATCTTGGGGTCAGACAGGCTCGTGGAATCCCATGGGGGCCCCCCATTCACCGACATACTGTGTCCTTTTCACGGATTGCTGAGACCATTCCTGGGGCCCTGCTATTACTGCTTTCCCCCCTCAGGGTGCCTCTGGGGTGCTCTCGCACCATACCTGAAAAAGGGAGGGACGCCGCCATTTTGGAGTCAGTCTGCCTTCAGTTCTTGGGGCCCCCCTTGCACCAGTACCGTAGCTCCAGAGTCTCAGTGCACCTGGGGGGGTCCTTTTAGTCCCAGTCTGCTCCTTGAAGTGTTTGCTGCGCTCGGGTTTGGCAATGGCCAGTTCTTCTTGTGTCCCCGGGCTCCGATTCGTCCGTCTAGTTTCTAGCCTTCTATCTGCCGCGATCCCCCCCTTCTGATAGTAGACTGTCCCTCAGAGCTTCTTCTCTGCCGGTGTTCAGCCCTTGCTCCGGTCCGCAGCCTAAATCCGGCAATTGCGGCGGGACGGCGCCCTCTTGATTTGCGCCTCCTCCTCTTTTCACCCGACTCCTTCTCCCGATATGAGCGCTCACCGGCAATTTCAGCAGCTTCCCCCGTCTCCACGCATCTTCACAATACTGTGAAACTTTGTTGCTCTGGTAGTTTGTTTGTGATTGCATAAATTGCATAGTTCTTCCGCAAAAGAGACAACACTTGCACAAGAAAATAAGAATAAATTATGCTTTTGTTCAAAGTCCATCGTGAAACTCAGTGCTTAATTTGAGCAGGTGGTTTCTGGTGCTCGGCACTGGCACTTAATTGTCAACAAAGGCACTTATGACAGTCTAACACATGGTGGCGCTGTCTTTTTAATTTACAAATTAGCACAACAAAAGCAGTTTCTTAATTCAATATACATTAAAAAGGGCTAATACCTGCTGCCTAAACCATTCTTATAGTGTTGGGCACCAGGGATAGTCAGAATTGTCACACTTGTAGGAGGAGTGTGATGAGTAGCATTTGTGTTATTGTCATTGGCCATGCTAGAATGACAACGGGTGTTGCGAGCTGCAGTGGCCTCATCACGTGCTCCCTGGCACCTATTTATTTACAAAATTAAGCACTGTTGAAACTCCAACTCCAAAAAAAACTTCTCAAACTACACGCATATTTTTTTTTTTATAGCTTTTTAGCTTTTGTGAGAAAAAGGTTGCAGGAAAAAAGACAAATCATCACACCCCTAAACATGATAAGGCGTGACAACTATAACATCCTTTAAAACAAGGCTAGTTTATTTATTTTAAAAAAAAATCTTTTTATTTAAACAATAAAAACAAACAATAGACAACCAGCAAATCAATGCACATTTAGTATCATGTTACATGCTGTGAAGCTAGCACTGTGTTATAGTATTCATGTTAGCAGGACCATGCAGTTTCTGGACATTATTGATCATTCCCTGAAGACCCCCATCATTCAGGCCGTTACTAACTGATTTCTTTGTCTTGATGGTGGTATTGGCGCACATATCATGCCTCGATATTCATTCCACCTCCCCCAAACGTTCGTCCAATGGTCTGGGCAGCCTCTGCTCTCATATATGGTTTTTGTCAGCCACCACGCACCAATCCATGTCCCTTTTCCATTCATTCAACCTAGAAGCCGTTGGGGCACTCCATAATCTAGCAATGTTTAAGTTTAGCCACTATAAAGCCCAGTGTCACCCAGAGACATTCTTTGCTTGTAGATTAGTTTTGCTCCAAATATTTAGGCGACACCACCGTGCCGAATACAAGGCTGGTTTTGATGAAAAGGGTGTGGCCTTGTTTCATTCGTTGGAATCTTCTCCCTAATTACACCCTTCATTGTTCTTGATGTACTCCTGCTAATACTTACTATGCCATCCTAATAGTATTTTTACATTCCTGCAGTGACAAATGTAATTTTATAATGTGTCTAAAGATGATGCACAGACGTAAAGCTGTTTGACTTTGTACCAGGGCCGAACTGGTCGTAGCGACATCGGGCATTTGTCAGGGAAGCTGGAAGGGTGGGGGCCTGTTCTGGAGCAGTGGGGACCGGTTTTGTCACTGGGTGCCGGTTTTGCAGCAATGCTACAATATCGGCCCCCAGTAACAAAAGCAGCAGTGCTGGAGGCTGGTTTTAAGTAGCAGTACTCCACACTTGCCCCCTTACCCCCCCCCCCGGGGGTGGGGCTCAGTTCAACAAAATTGCCAGGGCTGCTTTGAGTTCCCAGTCCAGCCCTGGTTTGCACCACCCACTCAGAGAAGCTCAGCTAAACTAAAATAACAAGCATTTGTAATGCAATAGGTCTCGCATTTGGAACAGTTTGAGCTCTTGGCATTGTAAATGACAATGCCTTTTATTTATGTGTTGGTTTTTAAAACATAAATAAAAGGCATTATCATTTACAATGCCAATAGCTTAAACTCTCGCAAATGCGAGACCTATTGCATTGCAAATGCTTGTTTTCTCTGCTTTTTGTTAGGATCAGTACCTCCACTACTTACGTATTTCAAAAGCACAGAATTATTAAATCATCCCTTCAGAGACAGATTTTGGGAAAGAGTAGGCCTTGGTTGCATGCTCTTTGGGCTTGGCATGGAAACCTCTACTTCTGCTGAGCAGGTCAGCGATTGTGCTCTAGCTCTCCCTGAGGTGAAGGTTGTTAAATCTGATGTTTACCCTGCCTTCAGAAATGGAGGGGCGCGAGGGAACGCAGTAGAAAAGGGTTAGTGTCTTTCATTCGAGTTAGTAGGTTGCGTCCAAGCCTGTAAGAACTTTATTCATGAGCTGAAAATGTGAACATGTTCAGGTCTATCCTCCCATCACAGGCTACGAGAGCAGAGGCTACATCTATATATCTACAAGGAGATGTAACTTTATTACGAGTAACCAGTTTCCTTCAAGTAAGATGTAACGGTGTCCTACAAATATACTGCACAACTTCTTGAACTATTGGTCATCTTTCAAGTTCTGCTGGGGTTTGATAAACTAATAAAATGGATAGAACAAAAGTAATGATCAGATTGTGTCTCCTATGCTTTTTGTTACACCCCTTGTATATATTCCCTGCTTACCCTCTTTTATTTTTTCGACATTAGAAAACCATACCATTCTGGTAATAAAACAGCCACAGCTAGACACAGCAGAACATGTGTAACATTACATGGAGTCTCAGGGTCAGCAAAGAGGGGGGCTTTACTTAAATATGGGAACATGTCTTTAACTCTATCACTCTGCTCACATAATTTCATAAACTAATGTGTCTAAATTAACAGCGTAACCACATGTGCCATTTGAGATATTGTCTACAGATTACAAACAGGAAACAGGTCATAGCAAGTTTACAATTTGGTGCGCCTACAAACACACATAGGCATACACAGGCAGACACATGCACACAGACTAATCTACAAAGACACTTACAAATCTACCCACAGAAGCACTTTCACACAAAAGCAGGCACCCAAAGAGACACACAAACACTGACGCACAAAGCCACAAACTTGCAAAGACACACAGATAGGCACTTTAAGGAAAAAAACTCATACGAGACAAATTCAAACACACGGAGGAACACACAGGAAGGTTGTTGTTATCTCAATTTAGCAATTTATAGCCGACTGCAAGCAGTGATTGACACGAGACAGTGAGGATTAATGCCCAAGGCTGCCTTGTGAATTAAGAAGGGATTCATTTAAAGAGTCAGTGATGCTGTAAAGTATTTTAAATTGTAACTGCATTTTGACAGGCTCCTGAGTTGTCTTGATAAAGCAAAAAACAATGATCGTAAAATGTGGAGAGGAGGCAATCTTTCATAGGCTAATGTGTTCCCATACTCCCCATACCCTATGGCAAAAACCCGGCCTTTATGCTGTGGGCAGTGCTCCAAGAGGCAATGCCCTTGTAACTTCTTTCAGCAGCAAAGCACATCAAAGGCACATCAATTACTGTACTGAAAAACTGACAGGACAAGCCGATATAAACACTCATACCGTGTCCTACATCTGCAGCAGCAAAACGAGGGTTTAAATGCATTAGGGCGGCGGGAGGGTAAACGTAAAGCGCCCTAACGAGGTGAAGATTATTCATGAAGTGTGAGGAGGGCTGGGGGCGGGGTGGGTCTGTAGGGGGCCTTGGGTGAAAATTCCCGTTCCAGAGGTTGGAAAGGGGCAGTGCTGCGTGAGAACAGAACCACGGGTGGTAAATATGCACCCCACGCCCCCCAGGGGTGGGGATGGGGGGGCTGTCATAGCCAGTGAGCTCCTTCACAATGCTTCACAAAGCTTGCAGAGCACAGAACGCATCGCCGACACAGAGATGGAGACGCAAATAACACAGCCCTCTCACATTTCACAACCTGCATACCTCAAGTGTCAACACGGGCAGGACGAGCCTGAGGCGATGACCCCTCGGAGTCCTGTCACGGAGGGAGACCGGAAGTAGAGGTGTCACGTCTCCCTTTACGGCCTAATACCACCATCAGTCTCTCAACTACGTCATCAGGGACGTAGAAGCAAGAGGCACGCGCTCCTAGCCACTTGTAGCCTAAAGCTACGTATATAAGATGATTGAATTCGGCATATTTGAAGAGGCCCAGTTTTCCTGTAATGCAGCTTGTAATATGTAGGTAGATGTTCGCCATGCAATCTGGTATGCCGGCGCCCTTTTTGAAGATGCATGCTAAGCACTAGGAGCCACCAGACACAATGATCCCAACAGAAAGCCACTGCGATACAAAGAGGTACAAGCTAACTTGTAATCATGATCCGTCACTACACGCCCCCTAGTCACAGACTATCTCGTAAACATACACGCCCCCTATAGATAAGAAATTCAGTCACGACAGCCGGCAAGCAGACAATCCAGTCTGGATGGGCCGGACGAAAAGGAGACAGGGCGGAAACAAAAAGGCCTCAGTTTCAATCGGAGGCCACCGTTTTACATAAACGATGACGCCAGCCAATGAAAATGAGGGGCGGGGCTTCAAGTCCCCTTCTGAAATCTCCTCGATCACAATAGCCCTCGCAGAGCGAGCAGCGCATGCGCGCTGCAACGCTAGGCGAGACCTAAAAACCATTAAGCAGGAGTTGGAAATGTGGCAGTACTCACATGCACCCCAAATAAAGAACATCTGGGGAAAGGAAATGTGCTGACAGAAGGAGAAACAAGAAGGAAAGAAGCTGCAGCTGACCTTCAGCAGAAACCTTGTGATTTTGCCAGAGCACGCTTCCCCTCCAGCAAACCATTTCAGAGGAGTATTCAGATGCAAACTTCCTCTTCTCAGAGAACATCCAGCATCTATGTATTTATTTATTCCGATTTATACAGCACTTTTGTCAAAAACAGCACTATAAAAACATAGCTGAACAACTTGTATAAGAAAATCAGTTTGAACACCCAAGACATGGGCACCTCAGGATAAAAAGAAGAAAATAGCACATAACTGAAAATTACTTAAGGTGGAAAGGCTATGATAAGTACATAGCTTTTAAGATTTTTTTTACATACCTAGAAAAGTGAAAGATGTGTAACAGCAGTTAACTCATCCCAAAGCTTAGGAGTGAGTAAAAGAAAAACCTAAAACCAAGAAGGGCTTTACATCAAATACACAAAAGGTAATGGGAGGAATGCACCCAAAAAGTCTAACCACTCGCAATTATTCAGAGTAGCATTCCAAGCCATTGTTAAATTTGCCCTCCTTGCCTTCTCAGTTTAGAGCCAGACATATGCAAATCAGTCTTGACCATGCTCCAATAGGAACAGTCCAATCTAAACTGCCTGGCCAGATCCTCTCTGAACCGGAACACAAGCCACTGTAGATCAGTTTCACCCTTATTGGGGCTCGTCAGTCGGCTGTAGCTTGATACCAGTGGCAGAGTGAGCACGGGACCCACATCTGGGCAGACCCAGAGCCACTGAGCACTGTCTATACAATATAACTGACTACAGATATCGTCCTGCCCAGCATAACGAGCTTTATCAGTGTGTTCTACGTATTAGAATACTCTGAAAAATACTAGGTAAAATCATACTTTTAAGCACACTTAATATAATGAGCTCAGAGCATAAAATCTGGCATCCAAACATAAAGGGCTTGATTCACAAAGGCAATCTGAGACAAAAGTCTAACTTTTTTTTTAAAGGTTTTTATTAAGTCTTATGCATGTTACATACACAGTATTGGATATCTCATCAATCCGTATAACATAAACAACCCGTGGCAATATTGTACATTGGTACACACATTCTCAGAAATCACATTCGCAACGTGTAATACATTGTTATAGAAAGGGCAATCTTGTACATTATTATTATACATCAGGGCTAGATGGTGTATCTTGCTCATTTGACCGCAAATACTGCAGCAACGGCTCCCAAATGTCATTGGGCCTAAAGGTGGTGGGCAGCTCTTCCGCATAAAGTGCCAAGTTGTCGCGACAATATACCATGTCCTTAATCCACTGTGCGGAGGAGGGGCTAGCTTAACTCTCCCAAGTCATTGCCACCCGTCGTTTGGCTAATAATAGCGCTATTCTCACCAATTTCCCCACACTACTCTTCAGGAACGGCACCAGGCCTAACAAACACACCTGAGGAGAACAAGTTAGCACGGTTAGGGTCATTTCTTCCAGTGTATTGACAACAGCAGTCCAGAACGCCGCCACCATCCCACATGCCCAGGCCAAATGCCAGAAATCCGCACCCGTATTACCACAACGTTTACATTTATCAGTATCACGAAGACCATATTTAAATAGCTTGTGTGGTGTATGGTAAACTTGATGTAAATATTTGAAGTGGATTATACGCAGTTTTCCGTTAGATGTGAGTGCGCTAGTGAGCTGGCAACAGTGCTCCCATTCTTCTGTGTGATCTGTGGATCTAATTTCGCATTCCACTGTTCCATACTCTTGTTGCGGGGTGATGGCGTTTCATCTCTAGCAGCTCTATACAACTTGGTGACCATTTTATGTCTTGTGGGGCTAATGAGCAGGGTATGCAAAGATTGCAGTGTCGGGGGCTCAGTTGGAAATGTGGGATAGTGCGCCTGCAGCACCTTCTTCAGTCTGTGTAGGGTGAAAATGAATAATGGCGTTTGATTTTGCACATAACTAAAGTCCTCTTTCGTTAGAAATGCACCCTTGGGGAAGATGTCTTGCATTTTATCAATCCCAGCTAATGTCAAGGTACGCATGGCTCCCGTTTCATGCGTGACCGATGCTCCTGCATGATATGCAAGGGGTAGAAGTGGGGAATATAGAGGCGATTTCGCCGCTCTGCGGCCAAGCGCCTGCCAGGCCGCGACCGTAGCATCAATTGAATTAATTTCGGATTTGGGTGTGCCCCTATGAGTGTGAGTCAGTATAGAGCCCAAGGGGATGGGATGAGCGTCACCATCCTCCACTGCAACATGTGGGATGAAACATGAGTGTTATACCAGTAGTTGGCATGTTGAGCTTGAGCACTGAGGTAATATAAATATATATCTGGTACACTAAAACCCCCTTTGTTGTAGTCTAGTGTGAGGGTCGTCAGACTCACTCGAGCCTATTTACCGCCCCATATCAGCCTGAGTAGCATTGATCGTACTGTTTTAAAAAAACATGTGGGTAGTTGTATAGGTATGGTGCTAAAAAGTAAGAAACTTGGGCAGCACGACCATTTTTATGAGTGCTATGCGGTCCGCCAATGATAGGGGCAGGCGTATCCACCTGTCTATCTGCTGCTCCAACCTTGTGCAGGCTGTGCCATAGTTTTCGCGAATGACTATCTCGGGATCGCGGTGAACCCACACCCGAGGTATTTGACGGGCTCCATGGACCATATCAGTGGGAATTCGAGCTCGTGGGGAGAAGAGGTCTCAGTGAGCGGTACCACTACTGATTTAGACCAGTTTATTGTGAGACCCGAAAACCGTCCAAATCGTATGTATTCCCTTAGGATCGGCGCCATGAAGGTGTGCGGTTCTCTAATGAATAACAGCATATAGTCTGCATATAATGATATGCTCACGGGGCGATGAGCAAACCGTAACGCTGCTGCTCCGTGTCGCTGCCTAATAATGCAAGCCAATGGCTCTAACAGTACCGCAAACAGGAGTGGTGACAAGGGGCAGCCCTGTCTAGTTCCCCTGCTTATTTGTATAGTGTCCGAAGTGGTGCCCTCCACGCGTATTCGTGCTGTAGGATCGGTATACAGTAACCGCACCCAGTTGATAAAGATTAGAGGAAACCCCATTCGCTGAAGTATATGAAATAGATATCCCCATTCTATAGAGTCAACGGCTTTGGCCGCATCCAGCATCACGGCCGCCGCCTTTAAATCCGGGTCCAGAATGTGATACATGGCGAAGAGCGTTCGCAAATTATGCGAGGTAGATCTATCAGGGATGAAGCCGGATTGATCCGGTAGGACTAAGTTTGGCATTAGGGGTTTAAGTCTGGTCGCTAAAATTGTCGCTAGCAACTTCGCGTCAATGTTTATAAGTGATAGCAGCCTATAAGAGTCACATCGGGAAGGTGGTTTATCCTTTTTTAGCAGGGTGATGATTAGGGCCTCCCTGAGCGTTGGTGGTAATTTACCTGCCTCATAGGCCTCTGCATAAATTTCAAGTAAGTGGGGTGTCAGTTCCTCTGCGAATTCCTTGTAAAACTCGCAGGTGAGTCCGTCAGGACCCGGAGCTTTTTTGTTAGGAAGAGTTTTATTTGCAGCTCGGATGTCCTCTTCCGTGATTGGTTGGCTCAGGTATTCTCGTTGGCCATCCGACAGCCACGCAAGGGCAATGTCCGATAAATAATCATCTAGTTCTGCAGCGGTCGTACTTGTTTGTGACGTGTACATATCTGCATAAGTCTTCCTAAACTGCATGACAATGTCTCGTGTAGTGTAATGGTCCGCACCGGAAGCATCAGTTATTTTGGTGATGGTGTGCCTATCCTCCCTAGCCTTTATTTTGACCGCAAGATTATGCCCAGGTCTACCACCCTCCCCGTATGCGCGGGCAACATGCCTTTTAGATAAATACCGGATTTCTACGTCTGCTAGGTCATTATATTCCAGTAATGATGCCTTGATTTGTGCGAGGAGAGAGGTGCTGGGGGAGCTCTCGTATTCCCTTTCTAGTTTTAGCAGTGTGTTTTTAGTCTTCGCCAGTTGGCCCCGGATGTCTTTTAATATCCCCGCTGATGTGCTAATGCATGTACCCCGTATCGTGGCTTTGAAGGCCTCCCATAGCGTTGCTGCACTGTCTACAGACCCCTTATTCTTTGTGAAATATTAGACTATGGCCTCACGGATGGTATTAGTGTAAAGCGGGTCTAGCAGCGCCTCGGAGCGGAACCGCCAGGTGAACTGTCGGCTAGTGGTTTGTGGGATGTGTAATTTAAGCTTGACTGGGCTGTGGTCAGATAGCGTTCTTGGTAGCCCCTCTACGTCTGAGACCCAGGTCACCGCGCTCTCACTCATTATCCAGTAATCTAGCCGCAACCAGCTACCATGAGCAGTGGAGATATGTGTTCCCTCTAGTTTGTCTGCGTTTCGCAGGTGCCATACGTCTGTCAGACAGAGCTCAGCCATCCCTTCTTTAATGACTCTGGCCGCTTTGGGAGATTGCCCCCCCATCCCACTGGATTTGTCCCTACTGGGGTCTAGGTGGGTGATGAGATCGCCCCCCCATAGTATCGTGGCGTCGGGCCATTCCCGCAATATAGAAATTATTCGTTCATAAAATCCAGGATCCCCTACATTAGGCCCATAAACATTCACCAGGGTGACTAGCGTCCCTGCTAATTTTCTGTGTGTTATGGCATAGCGGCCTGCAGTGTCCGTGCAGTTTTTGATCATAGTGAATGGGAGAGTTTTCTTGATAAGCGTGAGCACCGCTCTCGCATATGACGAGTATGAAGAGGCCAATCTATAGCCAGCCCAATGTGCCCCAATTTGTGCCTCGTTCTGTCTCGTCAAGTGTGTTTCTTGAATAAGGGCAGTTTTTACCTCATGTCGGTCTAAGTATGCCAGCACCTGACGTATTTTTTTGGATGAGTTGAGCCCTCGCACTTTCCACGTCAGGCAGGCAATTGTCTCACATTCTATACGTGACATCTGAGCAGATTGTACAGCGTACATGATGACATTGCATTGTGATACTCCTGCCCTGCATATAGTAGGATGTCTGAGCAACATGTAGCCACATGAACAAACACCCCAATCCCCCCAATTCCCCCTCCCACCTCCACCCCCCACCCACTTCAGCAACCCCAACATGCCCGAACCACCCAGATCAATACCCAAACATAAAAACAGAGCTGAAAACAGCTGTGGGGATCACCCATCGGGGAGCGCTGGAGCACAGGTAGCCTCCCAGTTGTAAAGGGAGGTGGACATAGAACAATAGTAAAGGCGCCCACCCGCATGTCAGCACAAATGAGAATGAGACATTAAGTGGCATTCACGAAGGTAAAAACATAAATCTTATCTGCGTGGCCATAGTTCAGATCATCAGTCCAGACAGTAGCTGCAGATGAGATAGGACCGGTGACACCTGCCCGCAGTTCGTGTGTTAGAGAACCATTCGCCCCTATTAGAAACGGAGCCCCAAATGGACACAGATAGTCTGTCACTCAGCAGCGTCGTGTGAGGAGCCATCATTGTTATCGTCCGCTAGGCTAGGGGAGTCCCGGTTTCTGCGTTTTAGTGTCTTTGCGTATTCCATCGCGGAGCTTGGAGTAGTGAAGATCTTTGATTTTCCATTTAATTCAATGCGCAACCGCGCCGGGTACAGCATTGCGTAAGGGACTTTTTCCGCCATAAGGAGTCTTTTCGCAGGTAGATATTCTTTCTTTGCCGCTTGCACCGCTGCAGTAAAATCCGGGTAGAAAGCCAGTGAGTTTCCCTCGTGAACGATGTTCCCCTTTTCCCTGGCCATGCGGAGGATAGTATCCCGGTCTCTGTAATTCAGCAGACGCGCAATTATGGGGTGCGGGGGGGCGCCCGGGGAGGCCGGGCAGCAAGCGAGCGGTGCGCACGTTCTACTATCAGCACAGGTGACAAATGTTCAGCTCCAAAGATCGCCTGCAGCAAGGCTTCGACATAAGTTTCAAGGCGGCCAGTATTGGTGGACTCTGGCAGGCCCGTGATCCGTAGATTGTTCCGTCTTGACCTTGCTTCCAAGTCCTCATTTTTGGCTTGTATGACAGTGAGCGCTTTTTCCATGGCAAGCGATTTTGATGATAATTGCTGCAAGCCGCCCTCAGCGTCAGAGATTCGCGTTTCCGCTTCGCCCAGGCGCAAAGCTTGCTTGTCCAGCTTTGTGGACATGTGATCCATCCTGAGATTCAGACTGTCTATCTTGCCATCGATGGACTGTAAGCTTGACTGTACCGCCAAGAGCGTTTTCTGGATGGCGGAAAATCTGTCAGTTGGGACGTCCATTTGCGAGTCAAAGGCAGCCTGTTGCTGCGATTTGCGGGGCTCAAACGTGAGGCGAGGTTGGCCGCGCTCAGTTTTTCCCATTTTAGCCCTGTGCTGGTGGTGAAGGTAAGTAGGAAGAAGAGCGTTCAAACCAGGAGAATAATTGTACTGCGCACTCTAGGCCAACCGCACGTTGCGAGTCCAGACAGTGTCGCCGGCAGGGCAGACGTCCGTGGAGCGGTCTCAGACGTGATCCAGCGCCAGCGCCCAGTTGTTAGGCGCACCTCGTGTCGAGTTCGTGTAGGAGACAAGCGACCACAGCACAGTGACCTCAATTAAACATAAAAGGAACACGATCTGTGATCAGCCTTAGGCCCCAGTGCTGAACAGTGGGATCCCGTTCGGGTGCGGCTTTTGTACGGCCTTCGCAACTGGCGCGTTCTTGTCTCACCAGTCTTGGCCCAGGCAATGACCCACCACCTAGTCCGCCCCAGGCCCCTATCACCGCAGGGGGCTGTAAGACTGGCCGCGTTAGTTTCGCCCACGAGGACTGATCTGCGCCAGGCTGCAGCTTGCAAGTGTCCGGGAGGATAGATCCGCCCCACCGGTGCAGTGGTGCAGAAAGTGCCCCCCTTTCCAAGAGGACCTCGGCAGCAACAGTGGTCATGCCGGTGGGCTCAGCGCTCCCGGTATTCCTGTCCGCCCTGCACCGCAAACAATGGGACCCGGGCTTCAGTGACGGAGTTGTAGGGCCTGAGCGCAGGCACCAGCGGCGATGAAGGCCTCCGCTGTCTCACACCGCACCCAGGCGCTTGGCTCACGCTCACCGCACAGGTTACGGTACCTCAAAGGCAACAGGTCCGTCCGGGCCTCGCTCCGGTGCTCAGGGCAGGGTCCCGCACACTCCAGCTACCCTCGGTCACGGTGACTCTCCGGCACGGGGGTGCGGCGGCTGCGCAGGCAATGCAGTGTCGCCCTCCGAGGTCGCCCGCCCGCTGCGCACTCACCGGTCGCCGACACCTCTAGGAGAGCACCTAGTGGCTGCGCGATCCCCCGCTTCCAGCCGCCGGCATCAGCCGCTGCGTCCCACCACCCTCTGTGCACTAGTCCCAGTGCGAATGTTAGGCCGCCATTTCGTGAACTAAGGCCCTCGCCGTAAACTGTGGCGTTCTCTTCAGACGGTAGAGCTGGTGTCTGTATTCACTCGCTGCATGCAGCTGGAAGATCAGCGCTATCATGTCCCGAAGTTTTGGCAAAGGATGTGAGCGGGGAGAGCAGGATTATTAACGGATTAAGACTCCATCCAGCGGAGCTGCATTACAGCGCAGCCATTTCGTTGTGCGTCCCCCACAAAAGTCTAACTTTACGACTTTTGGTATTCATAGAGGTCATTTACGAGTCGTTTCTTTACGTCCGCAGTCGGGCCGGAATCTCTGGCTCAAGCCGTACTCTCCGGCTGAAGCTGTACTCTCCGGCTCGGCTGTATTCTCTGCACCCATGCCGAAATCTCCAGCTTGGGCCGGATAAAGTGTAATCAATGGGCCAAAACACACTTTTTACAAAAAGCAACATTAGGAACGTGAGATAAATGGTAGAGGAGGTCATGAAAATCAGTTTGGACAGGGAAAAGGGTGTGGCCAGACACTGCATCACACCCCAGAAAAGTTTATTCCTTTGCATCATGGTACATGCAGTCCACAATTTGTGCTCCCCTCAGTGTTGTCTGTAGTGTTACATCACACTCAGTGTTGACTGTAGTGTTACAACACACCAAACCAAAAGGCAGTCTAAAATAAGATATTAAGGCTGGTTTATAAAATCATAGGAAAAGCATGCTGTCCTCTTGCATAGAAAAGAAAGAGTATGGCGTTTGGCATCTGGCGTTGCCCCACAAAGAAAGAAAAAAGTATGGCATTGCCCCTCCTTTGGGGTTTCTTCTTTTGTAGTCTTAATGATGCTTTAATGATGTAGAATCACTCCACAAGTCAGTCCATCGCATGATTAGTGAAAACACTAAATACAATTTGGTTGTTCCTGCATACTTTCCCATGCTGATCATGAGAAAGAACTGGCTGTCCGGGCCTCACAGGTTTGTCAACAGCAAGAAGCTCACAGTGTATCAATCCATGACATTGGGTTATGGTTCACGTTCCCACCAGACTATTTCACAGTGAACTCTAAAAGAATGTCCTTTAAATGTAAGATGATACATGTACAGAACAAATACGGCAACATTTGCAGCAATGTCAAGGGACCATTGCACTGGGCTAAGGGGGAAAATGCAACTTTAGGGACGAACCCATTTAACAGGCCTTAAAATGCATATGTCAGCTTTAAATGAATTAAACTTAATTAGAATCAAATACAATGTATTAAATCACCATTTCATAAGAGACAAATAACAATGCTTCATCAATGTATTGCATGAAATTGATTAGCGTTAACTATGGTCAACTGCGACAATTTTCAACATCTATACATGTCAGTTATTCTTAAAAATTATTTAACTAAAATTGTTTCTTGTTCTCTATAAACATTATGGTTTCTACTATCACATTTGTAAATTTCAGCTTCCTAACTAATTTTATCTCGGAATTATAACACAATCTATTCATGATGCATTTCAATGTAAGGCAAATAGAAACGCTAATCCACACCATTAGAATCATTAGTTTAATCAGAAAATGAATAATAAAACATAATTTTCATAAGTAATCTTGTTAAGGAAACCTATTAATAAGCATTATAATCAGTTAGCAATGAATTTCTCTTTTTCTAGTACTCTCAAGCACGCTTTTACGGTGCTGTTACTTCACTTGTCTCAACTGCTGTGTCACTTCACTTAACCTGTGCAATGTGCACATTCAGGTTTCTCTCTAAAATCGGTAAATGTGTCAAAAAATGTGCTTTGAAATATCTAGCGTCATTACAGTCTAGCTGGAAGAAACATCACAATGGTCCTGTTCTCTCTCTAGAACTGTTCTCTTTGGGAATCTTATTCCTGACTCCAGAAGTCAAGAACCTCCAGCCATGTCGGATCTACACTGCTTGGTTGGTGCCTTGCATTCATTTTTTTCCAGCCCAAGTGCGATTTGCTTTTGTACACTCTCAATAAACAGTCTGTTCTGTGGCATGGAGGTTGAGTCATCAAAATGCCAGGGGTAGCAGAAGCGACATCATGCACTCCTTGGCCACCAGAAAATACTCAAAATGTAATTCCTTGGCCCTTGCTTTAGTACCTCAGCATCCTTGCACCTTCTGATGATGGGTTGGGAATGAGCAAGGCGACTAAACTACAGAAACAAAGAGGGCTAGTAAATCTCTGTTTACTTTCTGTTCATACAGAAAGGAAGGGAAACCTAGGGTTAGGAGGTGCCACCTTGGTTACCTCTCACCCACATGTTGTGGGGGAGGCATGATTAAGCCAAACACATCCTTTGCTGTGCTATCACTCAAAAGATGCAAGTGGTTCAGAACCCCCCTCTGTCAAAGTGAGCCTTTGTTGGCATGACCGGTCCTAACAATAGGGCATCAGTTTTGATATTTGCATATAACTTTATCCACCAGATGTTATTTGATTTTAATTAGTTTAGTTTCTTTATTGCATACTTATAATAGGCAAATCCCAAAATCCATTTGCCAGTCCAAAGCCCAGCATACGCACGCAAAGAGAACAATTGATGGACAGAATGCTGAACAATGTCAAACATTCACCCCAGCACAGAGATCAGGACCTAAATCCATCCAGGATGCTTGTTTCCAGTCCAGGGAGGACCCGGCTTGGCAGTTCGGGCTGGACTGTTCCCATGAGGAGCAGAGTCAAGACTGATTTGCATATGGCTGGGTCCAAACTGGGGTGGCGTAGTGAGCAAAACAACGATGAATTTAACCCAGATCTCTTGAATGCAGGGCTGGACTGGCCGTAGCGGGCGTTTTCGGGGTGGGCCGCGAGGGTGGGGGCCGGTTTTGTTACCGGGGGCCGGCAATATCAGCTCCTTGTAACAAAATCGGCCGAAACCAGCCCAAGCAAACAGCTCGGCCGCACCCCCACTGTCCCCCCCAGGGGGGCCGGCCAAGCAGTTTGCCAGGGCCAGTTTCGGTTCCCAGTCCGGCCCTGCTTGAATGGGGGTGGATGTTTGATTCATTCAGCATTCCGTCCATCATTTGTTGCCGCAGCACTTTTCGCCCCTAGTGGGATGGGAATGCCCAGACGTGGATCCCTTGCTCACTGTGCCACGGGATTCAAGCTAGCCTGGCTGATGAGGGGTGTTACCCCGAAACCAGTCCCAGGATGCTTGTTTCCACTCCAGGGAGGACCCGGCCTGGCAGTCTGGGCTGGACTGTTCCCATGAGAAGCAAGGTCAAGACTGCTTTGCATATGACTTGGTCCAAACTGGGGTGGCATAGTGAGCAAAAGAACAATGGATTTAACCCAGATCTCTTGACTGGGGGTGAATGTTTGATTTATTCAGCATTCCGTCCATCATTTGTTGCCACAACACTTTTCGCCTTAAGTGTGCTGGGTATGCCCAGACGTGGGTCCCTTGTTTGCTGTGCCACTGGATTCAAGCTAGCCTGGCTGATGAGGGGTGTTACCCCGAAACCGGTTCCAGGAGGCTTTTTTCTGGTCCAGGGAGGTCCCAGCTTTCAGTTAGGGCTGGACTGTTCGCATGAAAAGCAGGGTCAAGACTGATTTGCATATGGCTGTGTCCAAACTAGGGGTGGCGTAGTGAGCAAAAGAAAAATTAATTTAATCCAGATCACTTGACTGGGGATGATATTTGATTCATTCAGCATTCCGTCCATCATTTGTTGCTGCAGCACAAAGTCCAGCATACAGCAGTGTGGCAGCAGAAATATTAAATGAGTAGATAATGCCCAGTTTATCTATTTGAAAGTTTAGAGGGTTAAGTTTAGGTCCTGTTATTGCACTTCATTGAAAGGTTCAGACTGTTGACTGATTAAAGCGTGTTCCAAAATGTTATTACTTCTATGAGCATTGTGCATCCTTTTAAACCAACCTGTAAATACTGTGTCATGAAGCTGGTGGTAGAAAACCAGTTGTTAAGATGGCTGAGTGGGTCAGTGCATCTGCTGCAGAGATACGTGCATAAAATAAATTGCCTAGGCTCAGTAAGGGGTGAATGCAAAGGCGCTTTAAGGGGCACCCATTCAGCCCAAGGAGAATGTAAATCTATGAGATGTGGGAGACTCAGGGCCCCTCACCACATTCTGTTGGGGGCCCAATCATTTTGCAATATGCCATTGATTGAAAGGAAGAAGAGGCCTCAGAAAGTGGCTTCTTCAGTCATTATTATAAATTATATTTATTGAATTTTATAAGAAAGATGGGCCCCTGAGAATCACAGGGATGAGAAACATCAGATAAACAAAAGTACATATAAAATGTGTGCATAGACCTACTAACAATACATTGCTACAAAAAGTACATCATTACAGATCCTGGACGCGTGCACTACAGGGCACACACTAGTGCACACATCTGAGCTGAGCACATGTGAGCAGATGTAAGGAAACCATTTGTGGGACTGGTTGCAGAAGCAATCACTTCTCGACTGAGATTTGACATATTAGTATTCAGGATTCTTCGCAGGCCTCATCCCCTGCAGTGGTGCGCATTATACTGCTCTCAAGAAGGTCGCTTGGCTGAAAACATCTGAAACAGACAAATTAAAAGCAGCTCTAACACCTGGTCAAGGGGAAGCTTTTGAAATTCAAAAAGCCTGGATGCAATTTTAAAGGAGTTGGCTACGTCACAACTGTGAGATGAGACGGGGTTGAGATGAGAGGATGTGGCGCAACTCCAAAGCTGCCGACTTTGGAATTGGGGAACCAGGTCACGTAATCTCCGCGTGGTTAAAACAAAAAAAATTTAAAAAATGAATGTGACCTTTTATAATGTAACCAGTGCTCATGTAAAGCTGTCCAATACCTTCTAGTTCAGTTCCCGCTATAGATAACTGCAAAATTAATAAATCAAAGGGAGGCTGACGGAAGCCAAGAAAGAGGTCCATTTTGATTTCCCAAGATCTCCATCTCACACTTCATCATTAATTAATTCAGGGTGACACTTCAGAGTAGACCTGATGAGGTTTCATTTTAAATAATGCCTTTCTCGCAGATTCCTATAGTGATAAAAGCAGTTCCTTTGCTCTTAGGGCAGCTCGGCCCCAAGGGTCTGGGACTTACACGTATTTTATGTATTTGTATGGCAACATTTGTATAGCGCTTACTACCCCTATGCCTACATGAGTAGCATGCTACCCTGTCGTAAGTCTGTGGTTGAAACTGCAATGTCTTTGTTTTGATCCTATATGGGAAGTGTTTCCATATTGTGTGCGATGACCACCTACGTGAGGTTATCATGTTATGGGGTGCAGCACTTAGCTGTGTGATGGATGAGGAAGAGGAGGCACAAAGTATATGGGTTTCAGTAAGCTGGCAGCTTTGAACTACTCTGCTGGTCCATTCATTGTATTTTTTATCATTATAATCCACTTATCTGGTTACTGCACTGAGATATTTTCTGAGATATTTTGTTTAAAGTTTATGGTCCTGAGGAGGCATAGGCTGGAGGGAGAAATGTGGAGCGATCTGCTGGGATGAGTGTTAATACCATCCCATATCTTATTGTCATTGTGAGATGTTAAAAAGTGTTAGCATTAGCACTTTCTATTTTGCACATTCGTTTCTGTGGTTGTGGGCTCACCCGCACATTATTCATGCGGATGTCGGGAATATTGGTGTTGGCTGGAGTTAGGTCTTCCCTGCAGTTGAGTTTCATAGGATGGGTGGGTCATCGTGAGCTGTTGTCTGGACTGTGTGAGGGTAAGGTGCTTTCAGGATTTTTTCTCTGTGTGGTGTATTGCAGTGGGGTGCTGTTCTTTTGACCCTAGGCCTAACCCTTATCACCTGTGTCAGTCTGCCTGCTTAGGGTCTCGGGTAGCTCATGTTGTACTGGGAAGAACTGCACCTTCTTGGTTGCTATTGGAGTGTTGTTGTGCATGTGTGTTTGTGAGATGTATGGGCAGTTAAGCAAGAATATGTAAACCTTTCAAAATGAAAGCCTAGTTTCCACCACCGCCAGAGCCAACCTGCACGACGGGATGAGAGACGTCGCCGACTGGATGAGGAACAGCCGCCTTAAACTGAACTCAGACAAGACGGAAGTCCTCATCCTGGGCTCATCACCCTCCGCCTGGGACGACTCCTGGTGGCCCCCGGCCCTGGGCACCGCACCCAAGCCAACGGACCACGCACGCAACCTGGGCTTCATCCTGGACTCCTCCCTGTCGATGACCAGACAAGTCAACGCCGTCTCATCTTCATGCTTCAACACCCTGCGCATGCTCCGCAAGATCTTCAGATGGATCCCCACTGAAACCAGGAAGACCGTCACCCAGGCACTCGTCACCAGCCGACTGGACTATGGGAACACCCTCTACGCCGGAACCACAGCCAAACTTCAAAAGAGACTCCAGCGCATCCAGAACGCCTCCGCACGACTCATCCTGGACATCCCCCGACACAGCCACATCACCGTACACCTGAAAGACCTGCACTGGCTCCCCGTCAGCAAGAGAATCACGTTCAGACTCCTCACCCACGCACACAAGGCCCTCCACGACCTGGGCCCAAAGTACCTCAACGACCGCATGTCCTTCTACACGCCCACACGCCAGCTACGATCAACCAGCCACGCCCTCGCCACCGTACCACGCATCCGCAGAACCACCGCCGGAGGAAGATCCTTCTCCTACCTGGCGGCCAAGACCTGGAACTCCCTCCCCACTCACCTTCGGCGAACCCAGGACCATCTCGCCTTCAGGAAGCAGCTCAAGACCTGGCTGTTCGAGCAGTAACTTACCCCCTCCCCCAGCGCCTTGAGACCCTCCCGGGTGAGTAGCGCGCTCTATAAATGCCGTGATTGATTGATTGATTGAGTTTTTCAGCATTCTCGGTCATTGGTCTACACTTGCAGCATTTCCAGTTTTCTACTTGTATGCACTTGTGTAATATTTCTCTCTCATGTCTTACTTGGTGCAAGTAGCTTGTGGGTATTTTGTATGCAAGTGCCTAACATGCTTTGCTTTTTCTCGCAAATACACTCAAACAAACCATAGCATGCTAGTGTGATGTGAGCAATGTATATGTTAGTGCACAGTGTGATTACAGACCCGTCAACTCACATGGTGCCTATGTGTGTCCCATGACCTCAGCTCCCTTGACACAGTCACCTGGTGAGGAGCTGATTTCATATAGTAGCAGGAGAGGCGAGCTAGAACTCCCTACACAGAGTAGGTTTCCAGCTCACCTTTGAGGGCTCTAAGCAGCTGATGTTCATTAAGAGATGTAAAAAAAGGACATAGGCACCAGTCTCAGCAAGCTTTTGGTTGTTTTTTGGATGGGAGGAAGTTGGTGAGGGCAAGGGGCAGAAGTGCCTCTTAGGTAGTTCTCGCCATGAGATCACGCCCCCTCCACGGTTCTGTCCCCCCTCACACGGCAAGATATTTATCAAGATGGCCAGTCTATGTTTTGCATTTCATGTTGAGTGACGAAATTCAAATTATACAAAATGCTTCCAAACGTCTCATGTTTCAGACAAAAATCCAACTTGTATATTGCAACCATCGCACATTTTTTGTGGTTTTGGTAGAAACGTCCAAAGTTCTTGAGAAAAAAATGTGAAACTTCTCACACCCTTATTAATAAACAGCACAGTAGAGAAGCAGTCATGTCTTCCATCACTGCATCCCCTGGGGACACCCCTCCAATAAGAACTGCAGAATTTCATTAAATTACTTACATCATTTCATTCCATGCCGAGTAATTTAACAAGGTGCCTGCGCACGACAGCATGTTAAGTCAGAGAGCTGATTTATTTTTCAAGCATGTACTCAAAAATTCTGTAATTTGTATTACTCATTAAGAGTATTAAATTTGCTGACATGAACAGTAAGGAGCAAATATTATAATCACAACCAAAATATAATCAGTATGTCTGGCCAAAATATCTCCAAAGCAGGGTATCTCATTAAATGTTTGTTCCAATAAAAAGTAGCTGCAATAGAAGTATTAATCACTGACAGAGCCCAACACCCTCATCCAAAACCCTGTCTATATCGTATTTCCAACCCGATCCCTATCTTTGATATTTGGGTGGAGATAATGTAAATTCAATTTTTTACCAAAGGGATTTTCCATGCTTTGCTTACTTTGTTGGTGATGATGTATCCGATTAAAGTGACTTGTACAAGGAAGCTGTTTTCCCAGTGGCAAAGGCATTAAATGGTTCTGATTGAAGAAAAGTCCATTTTACTATGGACATGTGGACCCATTGCTATGACATTACAATGTTACGTCTCACTCTACTGCCAGTCAACAGGAGTCTTATTCCCATAGACAGGGGGAAAAGCAGAGGCATTATGATAATCAGCTGGTGTAAGGATTTGACTGGAATTCTGGCCAGAGACTCCAATGCTACCCCACTCCTTTCCCTTTTAGTGAAATAAGATGTTTAATGAACTCCAAAATCTGAAGGGACTGTAGAGGGGGAAAAGGAGAATGGAGATAGAGAGAGAAGCAACACAACGTGAATGCCTCGGACGGCTGACGTCGGGAGCACAGATGGAAGTCATGCGGCAATGACCCTTGGTGTACTATGGACTGCCTGGTATCCCTCGTAACCCTATAAAACAAGGTGCCGTTCAACTAACTATACTTGTGTACAACAGGATACAATGTCTTGTGAGTAACAGAAGGACAGCTTCCCAGAGGATGGAAATGGAATGGCTGTGACTAAGGCCTGAGATGTCTAGAATACAGTCCAGGAACAGAATACAAAAGTCAGCTTCTATTAGTAGAGTTGACGGGAGCCGGGATGACTTGGAGTGTTCAAAGTTGTACCAGAAATTTCAAGCAAACAAAGCTCAGTATATGTGGAAGGAAGGGTTAACCAAAGCTGCCCTACCCACCCGAGACAACTGATAGGGAGGAAAATAGTAAAGGTGCAGGGAATGTAAACAGTGCAGATTATATGACCGTTGGAGAGAACCAGTCAACTTGCCTGGCAGTGTAATACTGTGAGTGGTGCTTAAATCTTCCTAGCTTTTACTGACCTGGAAGTGTCTGGAACATTCTGACTCCTTCCAGAATGCTCCAGCTTCTCTAGAATGTTGTGCCTCTTTCCACCTTGCCCTGGCAGTACTGATATTTTCTACCCTGTGATTCCACCCACCTTTGCCTCCCCATCTACCACTAGGCTGTCTGCCACAGTTTCCAAGGTTGGCTAGTAGCAAGTCTGTATGCTTTTCATGGAGTTTGATAAGTGTAAGCATGTCCCTGGATATTTTCTCCGGAGAGCACAACCTCCAGGATTTGTGACAACTGGTCACATGCATGCAAGGTTTTGACCCAGCTGGGGGTAAAAGAGATGGGCTAGTTACCTTGCATTTCTCCGCCCTTTAATGGTTGGATAAAGCTATACGGGGTGTTTCTAAGACAACAAGCCTTACACTGTACATCAGCTTCAGGGAGCCAAATCCTTCAGCACCTAAGGGGCCATTAAAAGATAAGTCTGCTTTGGAAAAGTCAATCTTTCAAAGTCGCTTGACTCTCCAATCTCCCGCTTTTCGGCTCGAGATCTTCGGAGTAAGGCGTGATTGATGTCCTGACCACGGAGACGAGGTATCTTGGCCGATGCCCGGTGGAGCTGCTAGATCGGCTATAGAGGAGAGTGGCTCCGGCCAACGGCGGCTGGTGGAATTTGAAACTGGTGAGGCGTATGCAGAGCGAATCAACGCATGTGAGCAAGCGCAGCGAGCAAGCCCGACGGCAATAAGGGGGAAATTTTTAAAAAATTGGCATCTTTTTGGTGCGATTTTCAGCACTATATCTGTGATAAATGGACAAAAAATTCAGTAGTTCTAGGCATTCATAAAAGAAAACTCAAACATTATTTCAGAGAATTTCTGGGTTGCCAAGCAAGTCTGACTTCTGAAGAGGGTTAGGGTTCTAAGCAAGACTGCTTTGGCTCTACCCTTTCCAATAGAAAACACTAGTTAGTGATGTGAACAAGTTCAATGGACAAACCTGGGGTCTAGGGAGAGTCCCTCTCCTGAGAAAGAAATTTTAAAAAGATTGGCAAATGGTGCATTTTAAAGCAAATGAATGCAGCGATAAAGCAAGGCAGTGGGAACGTATAGTCTTGAAATATTAAACATTAAAAACTGCCCCGTATCTTCTTGCATTAATTTGTTCAACAGTTACTGTAATATGTAAATTGTTCTGCATGACAACTTTTGCTCTTTAAAATGTATGTTTAGCTTGCCCAGTGTCTGCAGAGGAAGCAATCAAACCCCTTATTATAGTTGCTGTGAGTGAATGTTAAATGTCAAGGAGTTACCAATGCGCTGCAGGGGAGCACGTTACAGTTAAAGATGCATAAAATATCAGCACTTTTTTTTAATGCTTGTGCATTCAACAAAGACTCCCATCATAATTAACTGGTATGGAAATAAATAATTTTTACAAACTACCTTACGAGCACTTGAGACACGTTTTTTTCTTCCTAGGGAGAAGGCTGTAAAGAGATATTTTAGCTGCAATGGCTTTTTTTTACACTTGTTTAGATAATTTATATTGGATGTCCGCGATTTCCTAGTTTATAAACATATGTCGACGCTATTTTTTAACTGATTTTCTTAATGATAAATGATGCAAAAAGATATTGACTGTCTAAAATATTGCATGCAGATTTGAAATTGTTGTTTCAGGTTTAGAAAAATATATTACGAGTTATGTTTAATTCCTTTGAATAGTTTAAGGTTTTGCTACATGTCCTGTATTCTCACTGTATACTTTCTTGGTTACTATTGACGGATGTCATGGTTATGGGTGCACAGTGGGCAGAGTGCTGGCAGTGGCACAGTTGTTTTAAGGTGAATTCTTGGCGTAGCAAAGTCTTGAGTGAAAAAAGAATGAGTGCACGAGAATGGCAGAATGGTAAGACTGTCACAATGCAAAAGGGGCTTAATTGATGTGCCGGAAGGAGGAGAACCCTAGGCCCTGTGAAGTGCTCAGTCTGTGTGCCAGGAGACGTGTTGCCAAAGGTACAAGCACTGGCAATGTTAGTGGGCTGGGAGGGGGACATTGTGGAGAGTACAGACTGCTAGTAAGTGTAGAGCTATGGGAAGTATAGATTCTTCAGAGGTGCCCAAGTAGTGGAAGAGACAGAGTCCTGAAAGGTACAGAGTTTTAGAAGGGACCGAGTGCTGGGACAGACTGTTGAAAGGGGAAGGGTTAAGCGAGAGAAATCCTCAAAGAGGCAGAAGCAGAGAGATGCATATATACTGGAATGGGTAATGCTGCCGAGAGGAATATGTGCCATATTTTTTTGCTAGCTGTGGCATGTCCAAGAGCATCTTCATAATTTTCTACGTTTATTTTAGGAGTTTAAATCTGAAAAAGGCCTTCATCTTATTTCAACTCAATTCCCATGTTTTAATGAAGTGCAATTGAATTCCATCTCAGGATTTGGAAAGTCCCAATGACCTTTCGTTGGGTGACCAGGTGTGCAATCAAAGTAGAAGTAACATATTTTACCAAAAATATTTTCTATAATTTGTGACTCATTTAAGAAATCTGTTCCAGCTATGTAGCTACGCTTTAGCGCATTAAGGCTACAGAGCAGAGAAAAAGGGTCTAATTGGAGATGGTATTAAGCTGTGAAGGTTTCGTCGAGCCATCATCATTATTGCCCTACTCTTGGCCTACTGCCCGTGTTCTTTAGCACTAGGGTCCTATTTCATGAGCAGGAAAGCTGTAGGTTGACTGAAGGCAAATGAGGTTGTAACCTTTGCTACAGGAGTTCCAACCAAGGCCTTTGTCTCAGACCAAGACTCTTTACAAAATGGGTAGCCATGAAAGCAGTGACAAAATAAATAATGTGTGGTAAGCTGTGGGCTAACCCCCAACCATTACCAACTTTTAATTCACAAGAGGATTAAAGCAATAGCCTTTTGCTGACATCCAGAGATTCAAGCAGCCTCACAACAGGCTCTGAATCCAATGGTCCTTTCAAACAATGCTGAAAAGACACATTACAAATATTTTTTTAAACGATAGACCCGTGGACCCCCAATTGTTTGTGAGCCTCCCTATGTCTCTAGAAGGCTGCCCAAAAGAGTTGGTTCTCTATCAGGGTGTGTGGCCAACACACTGGATGATATCTTACCCTCAGCCATAACACAACTGCTCTGCATCAGAATCACATCCAATCTATACTAAAGAGTGTAAGCGACTTTCACAAAAACAGACGCGCAGTAAGTGAAGGACTAAGTACCAGCAAAACAATTTCATAGGCGGTCATCCCTATCACCTCTGTACGCACCAGAGTTCCATGCCTTTCTCAGCAGGTAGATGACCATCGTTCGGAGTCAAGCTGTGATATTACCGGCTTACTCCCATCACTGATGGAGAGGGACAGTGACAAGGCTGGGGGTGACAAAAGGCCCTGAAGCACCAGCCCCCTGGCCCAGCAGCGAAGCTGCTCTGCTATCTGCAGACACAAACACAGTCATCATGCTGTTGGAAAGCCAGCTTTACCAAGAGTAAACCTGAAAATCATTGCCCAGACGTTGATTATGACAGAGGCAAACATGAGACCCAGCTACAAACTCTTTGATTAATTGGAACATGACAGAACTATTTCTCCATACAGATTCCATATCCCAAGTACAAATTGGATTTCCCATTATATGGGTAGGAGAATTTACTGAATATATTCACGCACACCTACATCGCAACACGGAAACTATGATATGCCCCCCCCCCAAACTATGGAATTGTGACCCAGCATATTAAGAGTTTGGCTGAGACTGCACCTATAAATAGCAAACCGATTGGCGCTTATTAACATTATTGTAATATACAAGTTCTTATACTTATTGTTTAACATCCCAATCACACCGGGGGAGGGGGATTTGCGGGGGGGGGGTCGCGCAGGGGTGGGAGCCGGGGGGAGTTTTAAAATAAAATAAAAATCTTACCTGGACAGGTCCGCGCCGCCTCGGGTCCTTTGGCGCCTACACTGGAACAGCCGCATCACTGCTGGCAAGTGGCAACCCCTTTCAGCCAATCCTGGCGCTGCTGGAGCGCCAGGATTGGCTGAGAGCAGAGTTACTCGCCGCCCGCCTGCCCATTAGGAGACCGAGGTTTGAGCCTTTGCTCAACCCTCGCTCTCCTAATGGGCATGCGCCAGCCTAGGCAGACACTAGTGCGCATGACTGGGCACGGCGAAAAAATTCGCCGACCTTCACAAGTCATGGCACTTGTGCTGCACTGCTGCTGCCTGCGGCCTGCCCTGGTCTGACAATGCCTGTCAGTCAGCATGACGTCGACCGCGTCCGACGTCATGCTGACTGACAGGCATTGTCAGTTCTCCCTGGCGTCTCTGAACTTAAGTCAACTGAGTTTACTTAAGTTCAGAGACGCCAAGGGAGCTGCGGGCGGGGGGGCAACGCCCCAGCGCCCCCAATGGACGCACCACCACTGGCTCCGGCTTCGCTGCCTCAGCCGTCACCTACCCAGCTGGACTTCTGACTCAGCTCTCCTCGTCTCTCCGCGGTGTCACGTTCTTCCCCCCCGCCTCCCCGAAGAGACACCAGGGAAAGTGGATCCTCTTTCTTCCCGGGTGGCCGCTGGGGACATGGCGGAGGATCTCTCTCTCCTCAGGCCGTCGCCTGACTCTTCCAGACCTGACACCTGGCACCCCGCTGCACAGGGATGTAAAATCGATGTAAAAGCAGAGATAGACCACTACACGACGCTGCTGTACTGCTCCATTGAGCCCGCTTTCCTTTTTCCCGAGTTGCTCGCCCTCCGGGCTCAGCCACTGCCTTCCTCTTCCGGGACGGCTGTCCTGATCCCCGTGCCGACTTCCCCGGACCTGTAGGACCCCGAGAGCGATCTGCGACCCTCTACCATTTCCTCCCTCCTGAATCGACTGCCGCCTTCCCCATTCAGCTCTGCTTTTGGGGTAGGTTTTTCATTGCTGGTTGTTTACTCGGTTTTGTTGTTCTACCGGCATTCCCGCCATCTTGTTTTTGGGGTCTTTGTTCTCGTTCACCATCTTACAGATCCTTGCCACAGGTCAGCGCCCTTTTTCACCAGTTTGACCATTCGCCCTTTCTTGACCCCCTCTGAGCCTCCGGTCTGTTTCGACTTACTTTCTCAAACATGACTGGACTACCTAGACTTGATACGTATTTCTACCCCCTTGTCTCTCCCCCTCTACCTGCTGTGCTTCTCAGGACTTGTTTTGCTATTTTACGTTTTGCTCCCAACAGATGTACTTATTTAAAAATGTCTTTCTTTATGCTATGTTATGCTCTAGAAACTACTGTAACCTTGTAACACTGTTCTTTTTGTAACCAGTATCCTCATGTAAAGCGCTCTGATACCTGCGGGTCTAGCCAGCGCTATATAAAACTTGTCAAACAAACAAACAGTCATTTCAATGCAGCAAAGCAAGCCGTCCACTGCAGATACTGTGTGCCCAAAAACTTTGGAAGCCATTACTCGCTAAGGTATATTTAAGAAGTGGCCCGTGCGATGACTAAGTGGTTAGTTGTCTGAAAATTGTCCTAAAGCCAAGATACTGTGCACCATGAACCTTGCAAAAAGGAAAAGAAGCCCCAGATGGTCCCTGTTGCATTGTGCACAAGTGGGGTTCACAATCCGGGTACCAGGATGCACGAAGATATCACGAAGACACAAATAATGCTGCATGGAAGGGCAAGCATTTGGTCTCAACTATTTTAGCCTGCCATTAGCTTAGTGTTGGTAGGTATTGTAGGACGAAATGGGAATTAAGTAGTGTTCATTTTGAGGCAGTGTTTGCGTGGGCTGACACCAACACCAACACTGATTTTATTCCACTTGAACTGAATTGAGCTGTTCGCTTGCACTTGAAATTGTTGCACTGTTCAGAGCATCGAGTGGATTCGGCTTAGAACTCTGTACATAAGTTGTATTTGTGTTACTATGTAATATAATCATTTTTTAAAGAGTAATCATGTGGCAGTTGTGCTGTGGAAGTGAAGTCGTACAAGTCTCCAACAGGCTACTCAGCACCCACTATCAGGAAAAGATGTTGGCCATTTTTCCATCGGTTGATTGGATCTTGGGGTGAGGATGCTCAGAAAGGTGCTTCCCATGCGCACTGATCCATTTGGGCGAGCTGGTAGGCGTGGCACGGGACTGTGACTATCTACTCCTGTGTCCATGTCTCAGACTGAGGTGTAGACTGCGATCAGTGTGAATCTCTACACCATGGGTACTCGCAAGAAGTTTCCCAGGGGGCGCAAAGTTTGGTCTGCGATGTGACAGAGGGCTGCATTGATGCCAGCAGGCTGGTGATCCGGGTGGGGTGAGGAGGGGATGAGGCGCACAGTAAGGTGGGTATAGGGGAAGTGAAGCATATACATCTAGTGGCTGAATTGCATAGTGTGAAACCAGAAAACCTGGGATTAATCCAAGCTTCCTCACTTTACTAAATTGTGTGATCCTAGGCAATTGCTTCGTTTCGCTTTCCCTCCTTTTTCTTTTATTATCACATATAAGAGGAACTCAAAATACATGACTTCAGGTTGTGCGCTTCACAAAACCTTTTCCTTTGTTTGATGTAAGAAACTATAATGCTGTTCATGTATAATAGGAGGGCACCCTAAGAGTGCACAAAACAGCTGACTTACCTCTTAGTTTAGTATTGGCATTGTTGTCAGTGTGGGGGAAGAATGTACATTTCTAAATTCATATTTGAAAACTATCACTTAAAAAAATACTTCTCAATACACTGATATAATCTGATATACTAAGGTAAAAAGATTCTGGATGTTAATGAAATTCACTTTTTGACCTTTTGAAGAACCTAGTTGCTTCCTTTCTTTAACTTCAATTAACCTTTAAATAAAGGTTTGCCTGTATATTTAACATCGTTTTAATGTTAGTGTCGAGTCGAGTGAACAGGAGCCCAGTGCTACTGTCGATCAGGGGGCCGCATGTAAAGGTCAGGAGAGCCGCATGTGGCCCCCGGGCCGTACTTTGAGTATCACTACTCTACACCAACATTGCCGCTCTATGGCCAACCAACCGATCACTATCCGCCACCTGTGTGAATTCCTGCACCGGTGCCACAGTCAAGACAGGAGCTCTCAAGCCAGCCAACTAACCAATCTGTGCTTATCTTTTAACTGTACTCCTGCACGCCATGAGCCCAAACATCCTGCATCTTATTACACACAATTCCGGTTACAGATTGTGAAACTGTAGGTGAGCTAACTGAACCTAGAACAGACAGTTCGACAGGGACTTGCAAAGCTGCAAACTAGAAACTACTCTTGCATGTAACAGCCAACCACACACATACTGGCATGTACACAAAGGAGTAAGGCTCTATCCAACTATGTAAGGAGTAATGTGGGGAATCTTCTTGCCAGGAAACTGGTAAACCTACTACCCTCCATTACAGACATAGATTATACTATCTCAAAAAGTAGATGTCAGTAAAAGTGTTTTTCTTAATATTTGAATTGAACTAAAGTAGCAAGTGACCGTGAGTGGTTCTAGCCGTGCCAGAAGGTGGCACCAGTTTTAATAGTGAGCAGCACCAATAGTGTATAGTGACCGCTAAGAAAAACTTTAAGCCCCACTGCCCATTTTGTTTGCAAATGCAGCACTGGTTGTACGTTTCGCCTAGAACCGTTGGTTAGGATCTTGGGGCACTCTTTGCTTCTAGGATGGCCCTATGACATTTTGCATCTACTTTTAATACATTTACTATTTTTACTCCATTCTTGGCAAATTGGCAAGGCAAGTACTTCACTGCGTTTTTAAATGCATGACACACTTTTAAGTTAAACACATGGCACGTTGACATTTTGATTTTTATATTTTTAAGATTATGGGCCCACTTCACAAAGGTAAACTGAGGCTCAAGTCTAACTTTATGACTTTCGGTATTCAGAAAGGGTATTTATGAGAAGTAAAGTTAGACTTATGTCTCAGTTAAACTTACGTTTTGGTCCTAAGTTTACTGAGATCTAAAGTGGTCTGTCCTATGATACAAAGTATGGGCCTCTGCATGTTTCAGTATATTATAGGCAGCAAAGAAGGAAGCAGGCCATTTCCTATGGGCAGTTGATGTCTTAGGGCAAAATATCATGAAGTGATTATGGTTTCACTGCCCCCACTGCACATTCACAAAAATCATCACAAACTTTTGTGTTTTGTCATCTAGAATATCTCCTCAACTTGTGTGTGTGTAGTGGGGAGTCAAAATGTTGATGTTTGATCTGAGTCGTTTTAAGACATGGACAGTTTGGGCAGTTTCCCAGAACCCCACCTTCCAAGGGGCCCCTTGGAAAGTGATCTTTCTCTCTCTTTCACCTCTATTTCTTTTTATCAACCACTCTCCTTCTCTCTGCCTAGCTATACCCTGCACTCTTTCTCTCTCTACGCAGTGTCATTCTAAGGACTCTTTGGGACCCTGGGTAAGACATATTACAGCTATTTTTGTATGACCCAATTCTCTTAGGGGGATATTCACAAGAACGTGCGCTAAACATCTCCAGAAAATGTTAACGCAACTTCACACATCGCATTCTATCGCGGGAAAATAACCCCGTGTTAACGTGGAATTCACAACACAGCGGTACCATGCGATAGTCTCCCAAAAACGCAGACAATGTCCGCGATACAACCACCGCAACGGAGCTAAAAACACAAACCCCAACACCAAAAAACGTGCGATGAGCCCATTCGCTATGAGGAAAGCAGTGATAAGCAGCGCCAGGCCGGCGACACACATACGGCAGACGGGAATAAGCACAACAAAGGCAGGAAAAAGAAAGACAAACCAAACAGAAAACAACAGCGAAGCACAATGGAGGCAACCGGAGCCAGTACACAACCCCACAAGCCCCATTGGCAACAAAACATTGTACATGGCAGGCCATCGTGGACAAGGTGAACGCAGCCGGAGAGCGGAGGAGGACAATGGAAGAAAACCAGAACAGCTGGAATGATGCGAAACGCACAAACAAGCAGAAACACGCCAACAACCAGAAGGCAGCAATGCACACCGGAGGTGGGAGTCCAGCGCCACACCAGGAGCTGGATGACATGGAGGAAATGGTGTCCACCACATCAGTCTGGAGATGGTGGCAGGAGTCGGGGACCGGAAATTGCTCAAAATCAACAGACACCACAGCAATAGGGAGAGGAGCGACCAGGGACTGGGGGGACAGGGGGAGATGGGCACAATGGCACACATGCACAATTAAGCACAGCACAACTGCAGACAAACCATGCCCAAGAGTAACAACACCAACCAAGAGCACAAGTCACACAACCCGGCAATATCACACCACTGAACAAGCACAGAAGTGAAAACCACACTGCCTGAATAGGAGAAGGGTGAGCCAAATCAGAGCTGAAGGGACATCTCACACACAATGCAGCACACACACATAGGAAGCAGAGCACCCCAACATCGAACACAATGTGGTACAAACAGCAACATTTGCACAACCGAACACAGGACACAAGTGCACCCGCTTGTGGCCGGTAAATGGCCATACGCATCTGGCAAAGCACGAAACAGGGACATGATAATGCACAAGCACCAACCCATAGCCCTGATGGGGTAGCAATGCATGTATGGCAGGGACCCAGATAGGCCATGACACACACATTGGCATACAAATAAACACTCAACACAGTTGGAGACAAGTGAACGTGCGGAAACTTTATCAACAATTGCGTGTCAGTACGGCCAAGAGAAGTGCCACAACATGCAGACCAATGCAGCAGCATGCCTGAATGAGGAACGTCGGAAAGCGCCCATGTCCACCCCGGGGGAGTCCATCACCAACACAAGTCAGTGCCAACCCGCGTTGGTTGTCCACGCATGGATCAGGAGTCCAGGCCAATGCAGCCATGTCCACTGTCATCTTGGGACATGTGACCAGACCCCCAACATGCAACCAGGCGTCGGGACACGTGCAATGGGTCACATACAGTTCTGGCTGCAGGTACCTTGTCACTCGTCCATGAACGCGAGTGCAGCAGCGTAGGCCAACATTTCCAATGAGAGATCGTTGTCCACCACATCTAACATGTCGGCGACGTAACCCATCAGCTGTCCCGGACAGATGTGCTGACTCCAACCCCTGGCCCCAATTTGCATGAAAGCCCAATCGGGGAGCGGCTCAATGTGGTCACTGCACACGACTACTCGTGCAATCTCCCAGGTCCAGTTGCCAGCATGCATGCCAAACATCCAGGCATGCCATAAACGGGCATCACGGTGACACTCCTGGTCGTGGGCCAACAGGGGGCGCACACACACGTCAAAAACCAGGTCAGCCAGCTACCTTAGCGTTGGAGAGGCAGACATCCATGGACCACTCGAATATGCACGAGCGACAATGCAACACAGGCTGAACGCAGGTGACGTTGGCAAGGCGGAAGCTCAGCCGGTAACTGATCCGCAGCACTGCCAATGGCAGTGCCCCCAGTACATGCAGCAGACGTACACGGTACAGGTCCATGTGACTGGAGTTGAGCATCTGTTCGGGATGGTCTGCCATTGCGTCAGTGGCTCAGCTTGAAGCGGCACTGTGCTGACCTGCGCCAGTCCTGTGGATGAAATGCCACAGCTCGGAGCAATGAGCAGTGTCTGTGTGCAACGGGTGCAGGCCTGGGGTGTGGTGGGAGTACGTGTGAAGGCCATTTCACGCACGCTAACTACGACCAAGGACTTCTGCGTGTGGGATGTGTACATTTTGGTCTCACGTCGGGCAGTGCATAGTGTGGGAGTCGTCAGCAAAGGCTATTGTATCTGTCAGGGGGTGCTGGGCACATGCAAGCCCCAGCTCGGAGCTGCAGATGTGCTTCCGCCTGATAGTCCAGACAAAGGACCTTTCATCCCTACAGTCAGTTTACCATCTGCTTGCATACAGGAGATGTGCAGAGGCCTGTCGTGGGTGGGGTGGGATGTCTGCGACCCAGGGAATCATGGATGATATGCCTAGCACGTGGCACATGAGCGGCCTCACTGTGTGTTACATTGCCTCACAGCTGCTCCTACCTCCCACGAGCCCCCACACATGTGTGCGCTGCGCGGTTGTATCACGTGCACTCCTACGGCACACCATTGTCATGCCTGTCCGTGCATGTCCAGCGGCATGCCAACAACACCTTGAAGCTGGCCATTGAGGGTGTGCAGCCACGTGAGTGTAGGCCAATGGTCCGGACAGGGCGGACACAGGTGTACAGTCCATGGCTGGCTGTGATCGCGCTGCGATTGAGGCTAGGCACCTGACTCATGCAGCCGCAGGACTGATACACATAACACTTGGCATGCATGTGCCAAGACCCCGAGCGGTCTTGCGCTCCTACATTTCCCCGTACGTGCGGGCCCGCCCTCCGGGTGCATGCTACATTGCAACATCGACTACTGTGGCCCTGGTGGCGACAACACCCCAACACAAAGACACACTTACCGCACTTCCTGCTCAAGGCCAGACCAGAGCCACGCACTGATCTTCCTGCTGAATCAGCACACCCCTGTGCTGACCTGACGTACGCCGGACCAGCACACGCCGCTTATGCATGCAGGGGGGGCGGGCGAAGCTACATGTCCAAGGTCTCAGCCACTGCTGAGGTGACATGGTATCCTCCGCTGAAGACAGCACACTTTGATGTTGCAGGGCTCCGGCCCATCATGCTGACATAATGACCACACGGACACACTTGCTTAGATGGTGGAAATGGCTACGGGCACGTGCGCCCGGCCACTTTTATTAGCAGGCTCACATGTCGAGTGACACCTGTGTTGGATGTGTGTGGGGTGTGTACACACCAGCCGTCATGGAGTGCCTGATGCAGTCAAAAAACGACAACAGTGTACATCGTTAAGGACACACCCATTCAACCATAAAGGCCCCATGACTTGAGCTGCACAGAGTTAGTGGCCCCGGATGCACAGCGTCCTGCATGGGCCTACTGCCACGGGCCGCTGATTTTCGGTGCACTGGGGCAGGGTCACGAGAGCAGAGCAGGTTCTCGTAGATGACAAAGGGGGTTGTCGCAGAGTGTCTCGGTGGACAGTGGAAGGTGTACCCCCAGGGCATGATGCAGAGGGCAGAACCACGCAGAAACAGTCACTATGGTGGAGATGAATGGAACAGACACATGTCGGACACCAAGTCCGGCCCAGCCAGATGATGATGCAGACAACCCCCAGGCCATGGACTCAGACGCCACCAAAGTCCAACCAGAAAGTGCCCATGACTCATTGTGCACAGAGTTAGTGGCACCAGTGCTGATAGGGGATGCCCCCTGCGATGAGGCATGTCCAATGGTGTGGACTCCTCCATATCTTACCCAGGACACAGTTCCACATGTGTGACCTACTGGACCGCAGTGTAGGCCTGAGGCAGCGGTCAGCAGGGGCCATTCACCGAGTGTCGCCGGCTTACGTTGGATGGTCCCACCGGCCTGCGTAGTTCAGGTCCAGTGGCACCACGGGACGCGGACTTGCGGTGAACAGGGTTAGTGGCACCAGGTCAGTTGTTGCTAGTGGTCGGTCACCTTCGTAACGAGGATCCGGCTTTCATCCGGACTGAACCGCATCTTCCTCTTACTACTCTCCGTGCATTCACTGGTATGGACTCTGCCATTCATGAATCATGACTAAGTGCTGGATGTGGGACCTACTGGACTGCAGTGTAAGCCGGGGGCAGCAGTCAGCACGGGCCCACAGACACGTGTCGTGTGCTTGCGATGCAGACTTTGGCCTCACTGATCGGAGGGAGTTCAGTGATGTGGACGCTGCCACGGACTTGGGGTCACTGCCTTTCAAGACTCAGGACACAGTTCCACATGTGGGACCTACTGGAGCGCAGTGTAGGCCAGAGCCCTCATCCAAGTATCGCAGGCTTGCGTTGAACAGGGTTGGTGGCACCACGTGTCGCAGGCTTGCGATGCAGACTTTTGCTTCACTGATCGGAGGGAGTTTGGTGATGTGGACGCTGCCACGGACTTGGGGTCACTGCCATTCAAGACTCAGGACACAGTTCCACATGTGGGACCTACTGGAGCGCAGTTTAGGCCTGAGCCCTCATCCAAGTGTCGCCGGCTTGCGTTGAACAGGGTTAGTGGCACCACGTGTCACCGGTTTGCGTTGAACAGGGTTAGTGGCACCACGTGTCGCCGGCTTGCGTTGAACAGGGTTAGTGGCACCACGTGTCGCCGGCTTGCGTTGAACAGGGTTAGTGACACCACGTGTCGCAGGCCTGGGATGCAGACTTTTGTTTCACTGATCAGAGGGAGTATAGTGATGTGGACGCTGCCACAGACCTTTGGTCACTGCCATTCAGAACTCACGACTCAGTTCAACTTGTGCCAACAGCTGGGCCGAAGAGTACGCCGGTGGAGTATGTCAATGAAAAAGGAGTACTGTGGGCCAGCCCCATGGAGGCCAGCGATGGTCTGCGAAGGCTGCAGAGGTCGCGGGACTGGGGCCTGGAGCTTTCACCGGCACATGGTGGGCCCTCTTTGACACACGCCGGTGTCGGCAGGTGAGCGGAGCCTCCTTGGTGCGCTGGGCCAGGCATGACGGGTCTGGGGATCAGCAGCCCGGGGTGCAGCAAGCGCACAGGGACGCATGCCCCGCCGTGCACGGTGCCGGCGCCGGCCTTGTGGCGGGCTGGGAGGCGCCGCCCTGGCAGACGCGTTGGCCATTCCGAAAGAGAACCACGCCCAGTGCGACGGGCTTTTTATTCACACCCCTACGCAGGCCTGGCGTACCCAGGGCCAACCCACTCCACCCGCGCATACAGGGGGGGACGTAACGTGCGACATTTCCGCGTTCTGCCCAACAGCCTGTGGGGACATGGTAGTGTCCACTGGCCACTACACTCCATGCACCAGCAGTTAATGTCCACATGGCCATTTCCGTGGTTTGCACACTGAAGTTTGTCCGCCACCTCCACCCCACACCTGGCATTGGGTAGGTTCTCATTCATTAGTCACTTGCCGCTCTCGCACATGCCTGCTCCAAGCCTCTTCTCACATCCTGCTATTGTGTGGCTGTGGTGCCATGCCGTGGCTGGGTTGTGGGCATGGCAAGCACAGGTTCCCAATGGAGTCGTGTTGTCGTGTCTGGTTGGTTGGCATGTTGTGTGGCATGTTGAATGTAGTTGTGCTGCGTGCCCATTGCCAGTGTCGTGAGTTGCATGACTGTGGGGTGGAGGTGTGTGGTGTGTTCATTTTGGACTTAACAACGAGCACTGCATTTCCATAGGTGCCATCCTGGGAGCGCTGGTTGATGATGGACTGTCGGGAGATGTATGAATCATGCACTCTGCCTGGGGAGTTGGCCACAACATTGTTGAGGAGTCCCGGGTGGTCCACTATTGCCTGCACATTCATGGGATGCGTGTGCTTTCTATTGAGGTAGTTGTGTGCAGTGTCGGCAGGGGGCACGAGGGGTACATGTGTGCAGTTGATTGCCCCCGACACATGAGGGAATGCAGCTATGGCGTGGGAGCCTTGCTTGGTCTCCAGCTGCTCCTGCGCAGTGTGGGTGGAGTGGGGGTGCTGGGGTACCAGGCTGATGATGGCATCCAGGACAGGTGTGATGAACTTGGATGGGGCTGGCTGTGAGACTCCTCCGACTCTGGCAGTTGTGGGTTGGAAGGTACCAGAGGCCAAGATGTGCATCACAGCCGGCAGCTTTGTCTGCGGAGGGATGTTCGTTGTGCGCTGTGTTGGTACCGTCAGCAGGTGGGCGATGTGGGTCAGGATGCGGGGGATGGTTGTCCTTTTGGGCCTGTAGTGGGAAATGTCCTCCTGTGGCGTTCGGTCTGTGCGGCTGGTGCCTTTACTGTGGGTCCGCTGTCTTTGTGCACGCTGCCTCTGTGGTGGTCCGGGGGGCGGGACGGGTCCTGGGGATGGTGGCGGGCCTGGGGGTGGTGGCTGTGGGTGTTGTGGCCCTCATGGGTCTCCGAGCTGCATGATCATTGTCTCCATGGCATCTGTGGGTCTTCAGATGTGGCTCTTGGCTGGGCTCCCTTTCATGCAGCAGGTAGGCGTCCTGCTTAACACCAGCAGAAGGCAGGTGTTAAATCCCTGCTGCTACCGCGGCTTATCGCCTGTTTTTGGTTCGCATCGCAGATCTGGCCGTTCGTTGTGAAAGTGGTGTAGTGGTGTTTTCATGTGTTTTTGGCCGGGAACGCCTACTCTGCATCTCATTAGGGTTAGTTGGTGGTGTCACCCATGGAGGTAAATTTTGAGGCAGTTATCGCGGGAATACTTGCGTTGTCTGCAGTTTGCACCCGCTTGTGAATGGGGCGTTAAATCTATCTCCACTTTTGATGCATTAATGTGGCGATAACTCGGCGATAAGTCCTTGTGAATATCCCCCTAAATGTTTAAGTTATATTCAATGCTGTTTGGCAAAATGTAGACTTTAATTAACTAAAAGCATGTAATATAATTGAAGAGTGTTCCGAACAGGTGGCCCAATAATATATCTTGCCTGGGGCCTCAAAAATACTTAAGAGGACACTGGTTTTAATATTAATCTGCACTAATATAGACTCTTTACTAATGTCTTCCATTACCCTATTAAGGTCTGTTGGTGTGGATTTAGAACAGTAAATCAAGATGTCATTGTATGTGATTACGTTAACAATATAGGGCCTTATTTATGAGGACTTGCGCTGCTGTTGAGTCACTTTTTTTTGTGACGCTGCGGCGGCATAAAGAATGCGCCACACTGCTCCCTATTTCCTAAGTGACGCATCTAGGCAGATGCGTCACTTTGTAAAGCCCTGTGCTTCATTATACCTGCATCAGGTATAATGTATGCAGGGTGGGCATTCACCCGTAAAATAGCCTCGTAGAAGTGGCGTAGTGAAATCTATGAGATTTCAGTGCGCCCCTCCTACGACTTGACTCCCTCACAATCCTTACGCCTGCTTCAAGCAGGCGTAAGGAGTGACGCAGGGCCTTTTACATGGGACTTGCCTCATGTGTAATGACACATTGCTGGAGTTGCGCCAGTTTACTGACAAACTCCAGCAATGCGTCAATTCCGCGTCACCAGATATGTCAAGATTCCTGATGTATCTGTGCAAACCTTGCGTCATAGAGCGCCTTAGTGTAAGTACGGTGCATTCATGGTGTCGCAAGGAGGGCGCACTGAAAAGTGTTGCATTGCTGTTTCTCCCCAGCGACGCAGCGCTTTTCATAAATGAGACTCATAGTGTTCGTTGATACTGTGGAGTTGATATATGTGTGGGGTGATGTTATGTACCTCAGTATTGTGATTTACTACTGTAGATGCTGAGCTACTTTTCTTACTAGTTTGGCGCTTCTGTAAAAAAAGCGTAAGGCCTCATTCTGAGTGCCCTGGTAGTCTGGTTGGGCCAGTAACTGCAGTAACCGGTCAGTCTGGTATTACAAGGAACACAGCAGTTCGAGGGTGTGTTTTTACCCAGATGTTTCGCCTGCTGATAGGAACACAAATGTCCAGTTGAAAATCCACTTGGAAAAATGGTGGAATTACAGCGGGAATCAGAGTGGAAAACACCAGATCCTGCATGTTATTTCTCATTATTTCATAATTGGAAGTGATCGCAAGCTCCAGAGTTACCACAATTACCAATGTCCACAGTATTGGTCATACTGTTTGGAGGGGATTTCAGGCTGAATATGGCCCCCACAGTGCCCTTTCAGATGCATGCCCCACAGAAAGCTATGAAATTAGACACCTGAGGACCCCATATTTCAATTTGCCACTTCATGATGTCCATGACCCACGCCAATATTGGGACTTCTGGGTAACCTGTGGCAATGTTCAAGTCCCACATGGAAGGCTGCGAAAAAAAACCCTGTGCATTGCCTGACGGAGTGGTGCTCAGACCACTGCACTCTCAGGTTGCCAGAGTGGTCTGTGGCACTGCCACAAGTGTGTATGTGTGTGGGGGAGGGGGGTCTGCCTGCTGCTGTGTAGTGTGATGGCGGCGAGTGTAATCCCCGACTCCTCAGCTGAGCAATACCTGAAAGCTCTTTATGCAGCGACCAACAAATTCCAATTAACCAGAACAGAGTTAAACAAACTAAGCCAGTACATTCACTGAGCAGCTCTAATCCGGTCACAAGAGCCGAAAAACAACAAAAATGGAGCATGCGCACCACTGGGCCAGCAAATCACTTATAGATGCAGCTCGTGGCTTAATACCCCTTTCTTTGTTCCTAGTCTTACTTTGGGCCTTGGGCTGCATAGTTATGTGCCATACAATTCGTGCTTCACACCTTGATTATATCCAGTCTTTTGGCTCATTAGCCCACACCAGTGCATTATGGTCATTGTAGTACAATAAATGCATTGAATGAGGCTTCTGACGTTTTTCAGGCTTTTTGGAACACCATAAAAAAATGTGGCACAGCTGGTCTGAAAGCAGTTCAAATTTTAATTATTCACCAAACAGTGTGAGTACCTGTTTAGAAGCATTTTGTTTGCAAAGGATGAATCTCCACCGGTCTGCTGCCACCTTTTCTGACCTAGGAAGCCACAGCAAAAAATCCCAACTCTGGATCTCCCACTATCTGTACTGGGGTCTCGCTCCTGGGCCCTAAACATGGCTCTGTCGCGCTGCAGCAGCAATGAGTTCACATGCAAACAGCGTCATGGAGTGAGCAAAAGACCCCTGCGGTCTTTGCCCATTTATGATATAGCCTCTGGCCACGCCTGGCCATAGAATGTACAGGATGCAGTTCCGGGGCGTACCAACACCGCAGGGGCGGTGCTTGGTTAATGTTACACTATCTTCTCTTACATTGGGTCCTCCCATCCATCCATTCTTTCAGCTCTGAAGAAAAGTCACTGTTTGTATTCTGATGTTCACAGTTGCAGGAGTGTCCCCCGCGGTCACCTGTATCCCTCAGCCATTTTCCTAGGCTCCTGTATCAAAAAACAGCATTCATAGAGATGACATCATATCTTTAGCTATTCATTGGTTTCTGACTTTGATGGAAATCCTCAGTGAGCCATCCAGGAGACTGTGCAACCTGCACATGCAGAAGAGGCCAGGATCTCACTGGCAATCTGGTTTTGAACTGGGAACAGTTCTGTAAGCCACAAGGTGCAAAATACCAGTGCACCTCCAATTTGCATCATTTTTGTTGCGTGCATGAACCGAAATCTAACAAAACATTTTTGCATTTAGTGAAAACATATATTATACTGATTGTTCGTTTCCTCCTGTTTTTGCTGGATTCGTTTTTTTGGCCTTAGGACCCTGCATACGTAACCGCTGCTAACCAGTGCAAAAGTGCCTGTGCTCGCTCCTCTAAGCATGGTAACATTGGCTTACACCCAATTGGCACATTTAAACACTTGTTTATCTTACACACCCAGAGAGGTCTGTCGGGGTTTTGCTGCAGATCATGATTGAATTCAGTGCAGTGTCTAGCCTGCAGGTCAACAAGCAGAAAACAGTACTGTTCCCCCTAGCTGTGCTGGGGCTTGGGAATTCGACTAGTCTCACCGTGACTGAGCTTAGATGGGAAAGGGACCACTTCCGGTATCTGAGGATTCAGGTGGCAAATCTCCCGGAGGCCCGCAACCAACTCAATATGGGTAGGGTTCTTGAGAGCCTAGTTGGTTCACTTCTGGGTTTCACCTGCCTCTGTCAATGATGGTCAGGGTAGCCCTGTGTAGAATGGTATTGCTGCCCCACTGTCCGTATGCCCTGCAGAACGCCATGTATAGTATTCCGAAATCCGCTTTTGCCAAATGTAATTGTCTCCTGTTGTCCCTCGTGTGGGCTGATAAAAGATGCAGAGTAAAACTGGACATCCTGAAATTGGACACCAAACTATGGGGCCTAGGGCTGCCGGAACTGCAGCTATATTATTTTGCGGGTCTTCTGCAATAAGCAGCACAGTGGTGCGTGGACGGTCCGAATGAGGAGAAGACCGTTCTGGGGGAGTGGGGTGCTGGTGTAGATCTTCCGCACTGCCTCTTGCAGGGGGCAGGTATCCCGAGTGACTACCCATCTATTGTCTGACAAGTGACGGTGGCATGGAAACACGCGGTTACACGAGTGTTGCGTCGATCTCCTTATGCTAGGTTGCTGTCCCTTCAATGGGTAACGCCCTTGAGGTCTATACAATCAGTGACTAATCTGTTGCAGTGGTTCAGGGGTGGGGCTGCACCATGGCTGTCGACCTGTATATGAATGGCACTTTCCTCATGATAGGGGAGGCACAAGATCTGTTTCAGCATACAGCAGGACCAGTTTTTGCAATATGCAAAGGTATTCCGAACGATCCGCGAGATCTGAACGGATTTTCCGGCTGAGCCTGCGGAGTCCTAGATATTGCAACTTCTATTGGATCCCAGTTCCAATTGAGGTTTGCTATCCCATATTTACAAGGCTCTTAAAGGAGATCGTCAGAGTGACTTGACAGGGGTCTAAGACAGATAGGCTGATGACCTGCTCGAGCCACTTTCCGAGAGCGACTGGAGGAGAGCCTTTGCCCATGTCAAGGAGGTGGCTAGTATCGCGCGGTTCAAGCTTACCCAGTTTTACTTTTTGCACCGCACCTACTTCCACGATGATTACATAGAATTAATGGGCCCAGTCTGCTGTTTGCCCTAGGTGTGGGTGGGATCTGGCGTATTTCCTCCGTATGACATGGGACTGCCATAAATTACAAGGATGCTGGTGAGGGGTCTTACAAGCTCTGCGAGAGATCACACGTGTACCGGTGGAAGCCCTAGTCGAACACTGCCTACTGGGGTTGCTCCGAACCCCTAAGCGAGGGGCCAAGATGCAACATAGGTTTGTCCGCATGTAGCGATCCATTGGATGCAGCCCTGACCACCGACTGTTCAGAAATGAATAACAGACATGCACGAATGGGGGGTGGCGGAGGAGACACAACTGCGTGCGGTGTGTACTGATGAAAATGCTGAACAAGATTTGGAGCTCTGGGGGACATGTTGGACACTTTGGAGGAGGGGGAGGTGGAGCTGCCAGTGGATGGGTCCCCTGCTTCCTCACAGGAACTGGAGTCAGGGGCATGTTCTGTGGAGGTGTGGGAGATGGATTCCGTGAGTGTCTTTCTATGTGGGCACCTAGTTAGTGGTGCCAGATTGCTGGGGATACAGTGATTGCTCCTTCTCCCCCTTCACCCCGATCTCTCTGCCGCCTTCTTGTCTTCTCTTATCCTCCTCCTCCTTGGAGGTGCGGGTAGGGCCGGAGTAGGAACAGCAACCAGCCCTGGGGTGCTAGCGAGAAGCACTGCTCCTGCTTTTGTTACAGAGGGTGATACCAGCCCCCAGTGACAAATTCTTTGCTGGAGAAGTATTGGTATGGTTGACCGCTGCTGCTGCTCATTTTTGCATTGATGTTCGTTTTCCAATTTGTTCACTGTTTAGTTTTTGCAATACATGTTTTTTCATGATGTTAGGCAACCTTCACTGCTACTGAACTTATTTTTAAGTAGGGACGGATGCTGTTTGTTCTACTTTATGCAATTGTCGCCCAGGGTGGGGATGGGATGATATCTAACCTCGAAAATGGTGGGAAAGAGGGTATATTGACTTTTAAGGATACCTCCACCAAGGTCGAATGTACTGTCTTATCCTGTCATGTATTTGACCAATTTCAATACAAATGTGTTTAAAAAAGATTTGGCCCTGTTGTGCCCGAGGCTGATGTCAATCAGCGAGGGTGCGCTTTTCCCATATCATCACGCGGGCGGGAGTGGGATCAGCAAGAACTGCTGACCACACCCTGGGACGAACTGAGAAAGGGGTGGGGTTCCCACAAAATTCTCCAGTGCCTTGGACCAGCTTCTTTCCTGGGGCTCACACTAGGCTGTCCAGTGCCTTGGGCCAACTGCTCTTCTGTTTCATGATACGCAACACCCTCAAATTCATAGCTACCAGTGGCGCAGTAGCACCGGGGCCTAGGGGACGAAGGGTGGAGGGTAACCGGTCCTACACCGGTTGCAGATATTATATGAGCGGTCCGTTCAGATATGTTTTTTCTGTGAGCGCGTGCCTGTGGCCTTGCCTTGGGTTGAGTTGGCTTTTTCATCAGGGTTGACAGGCAGACTCAAGGCAGGCAAGGAAGTGATGGTTGTCAACAAAGTGTGTGATCTTGGCACATGTACTGTCCTTGTATGCCTGGACACCAGGCGTTAACTCCTTTGCATCCAGGCTGCTTGTTACAGACCAAAAAGCCAGACTCCTTTAATGTAGCTTGGTGGGTTGAGCGCCTGCCTCAGAGATATGCTTGAAAATGCAGATCAGAGTTACATTCTGACTGTGCTGCCTCTTTTTTAATTCATCTATGTTGATAATTTGCACACCACCATGCTGGATAATCAAAGCAGTGGTTTTGTACAGAATTCCAAAATGGAATCATCTGAAGTTGCAAGAACTTGCTTGAAAAATAGGAACTGATTTTGATTAAAATTCCTTGCAGGGGTATCTGTCAGCCGAGAGATGAGTAGGCACGATTATAATTATGCTGGGACACCACAAATAACTGTCGCGTTACCACTTTACCGGCTAGAATAGCCCCACAATTCAAGCCCTACCAAACCCACCCCATAGTTTCACAATCGTCTGTGAACCCGCTCCTTCTGTCAAAATGGTGCTTTCACGTTAACATTGACCAATATATATATTTATCCATTATGGCTGTGCATCACATTGTGTTTTCAAGGTGACAGTGAACAGTAAACATGTCAAAATGTATGTGACCACTCACTAGGCCCTAAAAAGCGAGGTGCAAAGTGTTCTGTAGAAGAAAATGCACAATATAAATAAAATGCTGCTTTCCTCTACATCGTGAAAAGGGAACTCAAGAGGGAACTCAAGAGTGCCCTCAATCCTGCATCACAGAGGAAAGATGATGTGCCTTGAGGCATTCCGTTAGCACATCTGCAACAGAACATTGTTCATTAATTCATACATCACCACTAGAGTGCTACCTCATCTGCGGCTCTGGTGCTGGCATACAATCCTTTGGATGACCCCGCAAATATGGCAGGAAGCCGCCACCCTTTAGAGAGACCCAACCGTTGGGGGTGGGACTGTCTCCTCACCTGCTTGTCCACGACCCTGCACCTGTGGTTTTCGTTTACAGAAAAAAGGAAGTAAGGGAGCACTTACGCCTTGTATGGGCTCTCATAGTCTCTGTTACTGCACCAGTTCACCTTATTCTACCTGGGATTTACCTCTGATGCACTGTATGCTGATGTGTAGCACTGTGCCATCTCCAGGGCCGGACTGGGAACCCAAAGCAGCCCTGACAATTTTCTTTGACCAGCCCCTGGGGAAGCACTGCCTGGCTCTAGGAGGCTAAAAACGCTTGCACCGCTGCAAAACCGACCCCCAGTAACAAAACCGCCCTCCACACCCTTCCAGCCTCCTGGGAAACGCCCGATGCCCCGTACGGCCAGGCCGGCCCTGAACGTCTCTTCCAGAAAGCAGTCTCTCTCTCTCTCTCTCTCTCTCTCTCTCTCGCTCTCTCTCTCTCTTTCTCTCTCTCTCTCGCTCTGTCTCTCTCTCTTTCTCTCTCTCTCTCTCTGCCTCCACCCCCCCTCTTTCTCAATGTCTCATTTTCTTTCTTACTTCACAATTCCCACTCTCCTGGCCTCTGAAGCGCTTATCTATTCGTTGAGTCCACCTCCAACTCCATTAATTACTTCTCCTTTCTCTGCCTCTCTCCCTCTCATGTCCTCGCTGCCTATTCTGTACTCATTACTGCTCTCCATAACCTACGTCTTTTGTTTGTTTTCTGAACAGTCTCTAGATTCAGCTGTCTCTGATCTTCACCAGGTCTCTCGTTTGGTCCCTCATGGTCCCAGTGCCCCACTGTCAGTCTATGCTCGCTCTCTTTTTCGCTCTCATCTCTTTTGTTTCTCTCTTTTCTCACTCCTCTCTTTCTCTCTCTCTCTCTCTCTCTCTTTCTCTCTCTCTCGTGTCACTCCTCTCTCTCTGTCCCCTCTGCAGACCCTGAGTGCTGTGTCCTTTGCACTCTCTCATACTTGTTTCTCTCTACCTTAACAAGTGTCTCTTGAACGTTTTCTATCTGTCTCTGTTTCTTTCTTGCTCTCTGTTTCTCCATCTCTTTCTACCGACTCCCTCCTCATCATCGTCTGCCAGGCGTGGCTGCAGTAGTGAGAGAGCCCTTCTGTATGGAATGTGTTTGGGCCACCACGGGACAGTAGGATGCGGCCATCAGCACGTGCCTCGTGCTTAATTTGTAAATAAATAAGTAGCAGGGCCATCCTCATAAGGCCACTGCAGCGTGCACCAACCATTGCCTCTGAGAGCACTTCCAATGACTGAACCAACACAACTACTAACCATCGCACTCCTACCAGGGTGACAATTCAGGCTATTCCAGGCCCCCAAAGCTATAAGAATGGTTTGGGCTGCAAGTGTTAGTCATTTTTAATGTGTATTGAATTAGTCAACAACTGTTGTTGAGTTCATTCCTAAATTATATTATCAATGCCACCATGTGGCAGACTGTCATAATCACTGGTGTTGACAATTAGGTGCGGGTGCCGAACACCGGGAAACCACCGGGTCAAATTAAGCACCATGGACAGGTGTGCTGTGCGCACCACAGCTGTTTGTAGGAGGCACTCAGGCAGGACTAGACCGTGGTGTAAGCAGTGACAGGTTTGTCATGCTCGCCTGCCCTGGTATAGGCTCATTTCTTTACACTCTTTCCCCAAGTCTGGGCAACACATAAGTGCTTCAAGAACACGGTCCCCATGAGCTGGGCTGGCAACCTTCAAGGATTATTATTTTCTGGCAGACATTTTAGTCACTTATCAGTCGTCAACAGCATGTGTGACGCTGATCTATGCAGTCACGTGCTCATATTGTTTGTTGAAAGTAAAAAAAAAAGCTCTATTAGCACTCACTCTCCATAAATAAAACGCTCTAGTTAATATTCTGTTTCTTGAAATGTTTGCTCTTCTGTCATTTGCATATTGTCACGGAGGGCTCATTGTGGAAGCAGTGATGAAATTATTATTTCGGAGGACCCTGGTAAGTTTGTTTATAGGGCGAGTGTTTTCTGTTGACTCGCTGGCTCGTAATGTCGTTTGTTTGTTCAGTTAAGAGGCTTTGGGGTACATTAAACACCTAAGGCCACATGTATCATGCATTTGCGACCGGTAAAATGCATTTTGGTATGTATGAATTCCAATTTGCTATTTGGTAACATGTTACCGAATCACAATTTTGAATGGCGAATACATACTGATTCGGTATTAGGAAGGGGCGTGTTTAGGGCATCCATTCCCAATACTGAATCGCAGCAGTATGTAGGAATGTTTTGCGACTGAAATGCGGTCGCAAAACATTCACATTTTACCACCTACTTCTAGTAGGAGATAACCCATTCGCAAACGGGAAGGGGTCCTCAGGGAACCCATTCCGCTTTGTGAATGTTCGTAAAAATGTTTTTTAAGAGCAGGGACCAATGACTGCTCTTGAAAAATGAAATGAAAACTTTTCATTTTTTTTTTTTTTAAAGTAACCCATTTTCTTTTAAGGAAAACGGGCTGCATTTAAAAAATATATATATTGCTTTATTTAAAAAGCAATCACAGACATGGTGGTCTGCTGACCCCAGCAGGCCACCATTCCTGTGATTTTAGCGATTTCTAATGAGTGGCAAATTGCGACCTGTCTCATTAAGAATAATGAGGTGGGTCGCGAATCGAAACTCATGGAGTTTCATACATTCAAATAGTGATTACCTATTTGTGATTCACAGAGATTCACAATTAGGTAATCGCTATTTGAAATAATTATACATGTGGCCCTTGGTCTTGTTACCATGTTTATGCCAACTCCCCTGTATAATACCAAGAGTAGCAATTTACCCTCCAACTGATATTTTTCATGATTTCATTTTTGGTATTTGAATACTGCACAATTTGCCATTTACATTGCCGTGTATTGTTTTCTTAGTAGCCCAGAGATGGTGGTCACGCGGCTCTGTGGTTTGTAGAGCAGCCTGAGCGTGAGTCAGTTAATAGAGATGTGTTTGTTAAGCTCTCCCTCCTGGCATGCCCTGCGGTCTAATTTAATCAATACCTGATCTTTCTGTCTCCACTATCCATTACATTCTCCATGGTTCTCAGATGTTGGAATGTGCTACAACTCAGCAGTATATTTTTTATCAAAATGGTAAAAGGCTGAGTCCTTTCTACCATCATTCTAATATATTGTGACTTGCAGATGTAAACAGATTTTGATTTGAATGCATTGACCCACTGAGTTAGCTTAGTAATGGCTTCAAACATGGCCTTTGGTACCTCAACTAGAATTTGCTCCAAAACTATTGCTTTTTGATCAATTTATTAAAGAAATTGTGAGGGAAAATGCACTATTTCAACCAATTAAAAAAAAAAAAAAATCCTGCCCCCCCCAGTAAGTCTTGCTTGTGCGCTACACTCATTCGCACAAATTCGTGTTCTGAATTTACGCCTCACCACTTTTAAAGTTCACCAGTCAATCCTGCTGGACACTATACTTCTGATGAGGCCTCAACCGTTGTGTGTGCAAAGTTATACTATTCTCTGTGCATCTAAACATTCACCTTGCTTTCTTATGTGGCATTACCATGATATTAACCCTTGTGTGCAACATACAGATACCCCCTGACAGTTGAATAATGCTTGTCCAACATTTTGCACTGTTGATGCCCCCTAATTTTGTAAGATTTTGTTTTCTCACAAGGGCGACCATAACCTTCTCCCTTCTGTCCCCGCGGTATGCAATGACAATAGGTCCGATTCACAAAGCTTTTGCAGTAACTTACTCTTGTAGTACTCCTGGCTGACTACTTGAATGCAGGAGTAAGCAAGGAGCACTTCAAGATCAAATCACACCTACTCATAGCAAAATGTCTGTGAATCGGGTCCAATGTATTTTACTTTGCAATAGATTCCCTAAATCCGTTTTTATTCACAACAAACTCTGCAATCTGTGTTAGTGACCAAGAAGCAGTGAGTAAGACTCTGGGTAGTAAGGTCAATAAAAGGTTGACTCCAATGCCACGCCTCTCAACCATGGACGTCAATTCACCAAAATGGCAGGGATGGCGGAAGTGACAACGCACGCCATTTGACCTTTACTTTGACTCACACACATATGTTTACACATACTAACACATTCACACGCTCTCGCTCACATAAACACACTCTCACCCACAAGCATGCATACACCGTATATTTAACAACATTTTTCCCTTGCCTTAGCTTCCAGATAGGGTCATATTACAGCTAATGTACTCCATTTTTTATTACACTAGTAGTGAATAATATTATTCACTATTTGTATAATAAAAAAATTGAACGAAACCAGGCAAGTGGAGCTCCAACCAGCGTCCATTAGGAAGAGCTGCCCTGGCACTGATTTTGCCACCTCTGAGGCCAGGGGTCACAAAAGCAGTGCCAGGTGTAGCAAGGGGCAAGCCTGGGGGTGGCAGCTGCGACCCCTGGTAACCCCTAAAAGACGTCCATGCTCTCAACCATCCCACTTTATCTGTTGGGGTGGTACCTTTTCTTTTTATTTTGTTAGACAGCAAAAACATTTAGGAAAATGTTGTGTAGTGCATCTCAAACGGGAATAAGCATAAAAGGGGAGGGGACTTCAGCGGTAGATGACGGAGTGGGTGGAAGTGGTCAAGGAAAATGCATGTTTGGAACGTAAAAAGAAGTGACTACAATCCAGAGGTCTAATCTGAAAATGAACCCCAGAGAAGTATGATACTGCTTTGCCAGAAGTGTTCTAATTGTGTGATTATAAAACGAACTAAACATGTTTATATAAAAAGTTTCTTTAACTGTTGATGAGTTAGGATAGTTTGTCTGGTGGTAGCGGGGAGTGGAGGCAGTTATAGGGCTAAATCCAAATAGTTGCACCTCTCACTTATGACACCTGAAATATATTTAAAAAAAGGCTGACTGATGGCAAACTTGTCATTTCCTCATAGAAAATAATGTTAGCATTGGTATTTAGACAGAATATGGGAAACAAATATATCGTGGGGCAAAATATTGTGTCAAGAATATTGAGGACAAAAAAATTGTGAAGGGAAGTTTCTATAGGTAAGCAAAGTTTTACCCATTTTACTCCACATATGCGTACCTTGATGATATATATCTTCACTGTATGTAGATGTGGCATTAAGAATAGTAAATCTATACTTACCTATTTGCACTTACCTTTTCGATATTTTGGTCCTCAATATTTTTGACATGATATTCTGTCCACACAATATTTTTGTTTCTGATGTTCTATCAGTGATCCGTTTTCATTACTATGGAACAGGCACAATACTCTCCAATTGTTCACATAGTGTTATCAATTGTAGGCTTAGAAACCTCAGACCCAAGGGAATGGTGGGCCTCTTTCTACAGCTCTCTGGATTTAGGGTCCTCAGGGTTTGAACAGATGCCCCTATTACGCATAGCACAGGAAATGGCAGTGATCCATTTCACTTCACTTTAGGGTGCACTGGTGCCGCTAAAAAGCCTACAGCTAGACTATCATGTTGACTCTCAGCTACACTCAATTCAAGTCAAAGGATTTCTTAAGCGCATGGCTACCCGACGTATTCCCAGCGCTAAAAGGCCTGCCTGACTCCTAGGAAATCATGATTACACAAACAAGCATGTTTTAGGGTGTTACCTGAAACTGAGTAAATTGTCATTCTGCCTGAGCACTGGAAGAAGGGAATTCCATAATTTGGGAACCAAGTGTACTCAACCTCACTGTCCTATATTGTTCAATGCTATTTGCTGGAAATCCATGTCACTGTCAATGGATGCACAATGATAGTTTGGGCTATAGTTGTGAAGCTAGGCAGTGTGTAATGTGTGTCAGTGGTTGCAGGTGGTGGGCATCTGTACTAATATTTAGGGACCTCGACTTATTTTTCATCATCAGACTTTGACCCAGAGCAAGAGAGATAAAGGCAGCAAAGGGAGAAAAAAGTCGGAAGCAAAAAATAGGATAACATTGACAAATGGAGAAAGCAGGTAACAGAGTGAACCTGCAAGAGTGAGATAGTGAGGAAGACAGTGTAGGGTGGGGTAAGTAAAATACATGATGTTGGAACCCTAGCATTCTGCACAGTTGTCATCATGCTTCTAAGAAAAACTTTGAATGGACACATTTTATTTGCAATTTAAGCAGTGCTCCTGGAAGTCTATGACCACATATAGACTGAACGTAAATAGTTCTAAGAATTTCTAGGCCTTTCTTTATCCTAGGTTTTAAAAATAATCCATGGGGCTTATTCACAAGGGAAATTCTTATGTAAACATAAGTATATGACTGAGTTTACTTACCTGTATTACACTTGTCAGGAATATACAAAAGTATTCTCTACACCCATAAATCCCAATTAAGGGGTGGGATTTTGCACATTTGTGCACATTCCAAGACCTGGATCACCTTGGATGTTTGTAAACATCCATAAACAACTACATTTGTGAGTATTCACATTCTTCTCTTATTTCCTTTTACAGCCTGGCAGGGACCGCATTTTTACTCCAGCCAAGGACTGGCATGAATCCCTTTTCAGGGTGGGAAGGGAAATAGATCACCCCCAAATATAGCGGGGGCGTAGGGGAAAAATATCTTCTCTACATGGAGAAAAATAAATTAAAAAATATGTATTTACATAAGGGATTCCATTCCCTTTTGCAGAATTCTCACCATCCTGTTTGAAAAATGACTCAATTTTCCTTGGAATTTGCATAGAGAACTCTGACAGGCACAACATTACATTCTGATTCAAATCTGAGTTTTGGAAAGTCTACAAAGTAGTCAAACTACACTAGGATGTAGATTTAAATATCTGTCTGCGCTTTTACTATTTTGGGACCTATTCACAAAGACAATTTAGAGTAGAACTCTTTTATGTACTTTTACATGCGTTTGTGAATTGGCCCTAAAACATCTACGATGGGTATAAAATTGGAATAATTGTGGAATATTGATATAGAATTGGGGCAAGTCCAAAAATAAAATGTTCACATTTTCTGCTATACTGGAAAGCAGTTTGTCATATCTGACACTCATAGCTCTTGAATCAACATCTCCATGTATGAGGACTAACTCAAATACAGACAGTGCTCCTTGGCATAAGGCAGTCTACAGCAATCACTATTACACAGGCAGTCACAAAGCTCCAGCTATAATAGAACAGACACTCATTTCAGTGACACTGAGACAATGCAGTCATTAATTCTGTCACAGTGATGAAGTTAGGGCAAGTGCCAGCTTAATAGCTTTCAAACACATTAAGAGTGTTCACTATGTAGCAGCCACCCTCATCCATCCCCCGAATGAGAAAATGAATCAGAAGATGAGAAAAGATTCATGTGTTCTGCTACTACACTGCCTTGTGGGACGAAAGAAAGAAGTGCTGGTCAACCAGACTAATTTATCGTTTCTTAATGAATCCTCATGGTCCAGCGTGCAATGGATTAGAACCCTCAGTATTGGTAACTCTGGGGGTGGACGGGTACTTGTCCATTTACCAGGTCACTTATCATCTGGGCCCAACTCTTCAGAGGTTTAAGAATTAATCCTGGTAGTCTTCAACATCTACTTGGGCCAATATCCAAAGAAATTATATTGACCCACTTCTGAACTCCTAACACATTCTGAGCTATAACACGTCACTTTCACCATGCAGAAAGGTGATCATACACTAGAGTTTTTTCACTAAAACAAAATCTAAAAATTAAAAAAGACTCCACATTGTCCTTAGTTAAATATGAATAATTCCTCATCTTCAAATTGTACAGAGTTAAAAAAAACAGACACTCTAACATCCGAAAGCACATATTGTATAATAAAAGCAATAGATAACAAGAATGTTGCCACCGCCATCTTGCCCCCTGCCGTATTGTGTCAGTGTGGTGGAGGAGTTTTCAAGTATGGGATCATAGCCTTTGCATAAATTGATAGACTATAGTGTTCTGGCACCTAGGCTTAATATCACACTGTTAGTGGGTGCAACATTAACAGCTGAGTGCAGGCCATCTGACCCTTAATAGAATTAGTACTGGTTCGGGAAAGTTATGGTGTGACATCACGGCTCAGTGTGAGCCCTATTGTTACCAGTATTTCAAAATATACATAGAGTTGGCTTTGGCTGCACCCAGAGGATTATTTGGTGTATCAATCCGCTTTCTAGTAAGTGCTTTCCTAGAATGGCATAAGGGACTATTTTACATAGAAAAGAACACTCTATCATCACACTGTGCCACATTCAATTTTATTTCTTCCTATTTGCATTTTATAAAGAAAACAGTCCCTTATTGATTCTTTTCCCCTAGCATTGGCAAAGACAGTAGGTCTAAACACCAACTGTACATATGACATGCAAAAAACAGCATTTGTGAATGCTTGATGTACACGCATTAACACTTTTAAGCCAGAATTGTTGGCACTGTGAGTGCTTGTTTAAAACACTGAGTGGAGTAAATGCCGGCAGGGCTGGACTGGGAACTTAAAAAAGCCCTGGCAAAAATGATAAATTCAGCCCCCATGTGATGATGATAATGATGATGATGGAGATTTATAAAACGCACACAAAGTCCAAGGAGTGTCCCGACTCTAAACGTTGGCTGCTTGGGGAAGTGCTGAGTGTCAAGTCATGCTTGTTGGAAGAGCCATGTTTTTAATGTCTTCTTGAAGATGGGCATCTCTGGTGTGGCATGAAGTTCCATGGGAAGCTTATTCCAGGCCACCGGGCCAAGATAGTAAAAGGATCTGCCTCCAGTCCTGACCCAATGGATTTTTGGATTTCTGGCCAAATAGCCATGGGCTGACTGTAAATTCCTGGATGGAGCATAAGCACAAATCCTCCTCCTCAAGTAAACTGCTCCTTTGTCATGTAAGGCTTTATGAACCAGGACCAGGGTTTTTTTAAAGAATCATCTTTTTAATCGGAATCCAGTGAAGCCTTTTCAAATGCGGGGTCACATGAGTTTGTGGAGAAAGGTTGAGAAGAATTTGTGCTCCATTCTGCACCACTTGAAGTTTATGGAGAAGGTAATCTGGAAGACCCAGGTAAAGTGCGTTGCCATAGTCAAGTCTGGAAGTTTTTAGTGCTTGAAACACCATTTTCTTTGCATCAAAAGACAGGCGAGATAGGAACTTTTTCAAGGATCGTAACAGTCTAAAACAGGAGCTGGTCAGTGAATGGATTTGACAGTGGTTAGAATGTGCAAACGTGCTAATGCGCGCTAGAACCAGATCAACTCTTTCAAGTTGCCACCGGAATTGCGTAACGTGTACCACCACTCATGGAGGCCAAAACAGCCTCCAAGTGTCAAAACCGGCCTCCTTGGACTCCTGTCCAGCCATGAATGCCAGTATGGCTGAGTGTAGCAGTTAGGGATTCAGTTTCTCATTTCACATGTTTTACTTAATCTAGCATTCCCCAAGAGTGTTAGCTATTTAATCATGTTGTTCTTCTGCATTTTTTTCATGCTAGGTGTTTATGAATGACTTTGATTGAGAACTCTGGCGCTGAGGCTGAAAGCAAAAGAAAGTGCCTGTCAGTGGGTTGGCCTCTCTGCAGAGCACATGGAACAATGATCATGTGTTCCAGTTGTAATTGAAATTCTGTGTAAATGTGTGTGAAGCGGGGGTACACAGATGTCAAAATATTTACAGGGCAAAAGTAAAAGAAAATTAAGTGCTTAAATGTGAGTGAGTGCAGAATATGTTTGGGGTGAAGTGAGGGAGATACGAGGAAGTGCATTTGGGGGAGAGTGAAAAGAGGGTGCTGAAGAGAAAATAGATGATGTTAAAGATGTGCAGATGGATGTGATGTGCAGAAAAAAGGACATACATATCTAACATAAAGTACACATAACTGAAGGCCAATACTCCTTTCACAGGCCTCAATATTTAATTCACAGCCTCACAATTTCAGAATTGAAACATTTCCAATGTTAATTATTTATAACAAGTCATTGTTATTACTCATTTATCTTAAACAGCTAGCAACCATTGATAAACATCTCAAAGAGAAACCAAAATACCAGTCAGATGGCACACTATGGGAATCACAGAAATGTATTTTACATGTTCCCTTTTTGAGAGCTCCTATTTTTTTCATCCCACTTAAAGACCTGTTTGCACTATGATTGATTGCAGCCAGCAGCTGTGGTTGCTTCCGAAGCCTGGCTAGAGCATTTTCTTCCAAAGTTGATGCCACATGCAGTGCAAGACACTGGACAAGCAAACACTTTAAAGGGACTGACGTTGTCACGCTGTACAATCTGCACATTACAGTAACTGTTGACATATTATTGCAGTAAGATATGAGGCAGTTTTTAATGTGTTTAATATTTCAAGACTATATTTTCCCGCTGCTTTATAAAACTTGCTTTCTCGCTAAATTCATTTGTTTTAAACTGCGCCATTTGCCAAACTTAAAAAAAAAAAAAAAAATTCTAGGGAGAGGACCCCCAGACCCTATGTTTGCCCTTAAAGCTTGCTCGTTTTACATGCTACTAAAAATCATACCCCACTTTTATGCCCCACCTTTTTCAAATGCAAAAACAACAATTGATGGACAGAATGCAGAACAATGCCATACATTCCCCCCAGTACAAAGATCTGGGCCTAAATCCATCGTTTTTTTGCTCACCATGCCATTCCAGTTTGGACCCAGCCATATGCAAATCAGTCTTGACCCTGTGCCCAATGGGAACAGTCCAGCCCGAACTGCCAGGCCAGGTCCTCCCTGGACTGGAAACAAGCATCCCAGGACCGGTTTCGGGCTTTCAGCGTGTCTTTTGCCACCTTTTTCAAATGTCACCTGTCGCTACTGCTCTCTGCCAAGGTTTGAGCCTCTCAAAACAGGTTAAGGTCCGCGAAAAACAACCTAGACATTTACCTATATGTAAAAAGTTGGGTTTCAGTACATGTAGGAGCACTGCCCTCTGTTGTCATAATGGTATGAAATATTTATTTTAAAATGGGAGATGAATCTGTTTTTTTCTCAAACCATAGCTCTTTGGAACCCTCATCTCAAACTTAGGTCGGCTAGTCCCCTCCCCACTCTTGGGGAGATGGACAGGTAGCCTTCATCATAAATTAGGGTGTTTGAAATTTGCTTAATTTGCTTTCTCATAATTACATGACATGTCAGGGCAATTACGTGAAATTACTGGTAATTAAACAAAATGCAGATCTGTCATGTGGTGCAATATTTTAGCATGAAATACGTTTGAGTCAATTTTTTGGCACAGGGATGAATTTCACTCTAAAGAAATGGCACAAAAACACAATTGCTGTGAACAATAGCAGCTCACATTCTGGTTGTTTGTGTTCCTCGTGCTCACCTTAATTTTTTAGTGAGTGGAATTGCAATTGACATAGCGTATTGTAATTTCATGAATTTTGTGTAGCACGCGTAACGCAAAATTCCCGAAGCTATGCAAAATATGCCAACGTAATTTAACTTTTGCCCTGGCCTTAAATGGACATTATGCTTGTTCCAGAGTAGCAAGGTGAAGGGCAGGTAGGGGTGGATCAGGTGACTGCAGTCCCTCAGCCTTTCCTTGTGTGATAGTTTGTGGCAAGTCTGCTAAGATTCTGAAAAGCAAATAAATATAACTAATAAAAGTCAAGGTTCAGGAGCAAAGTGGGTGCATACATTAGTCTGAAATCAGTGGTGTACCCCTGTTATGAGATAACTATGAAAAGGGAACTGTTAAATCGACTACATTTGTGCAAAACAACTAGAGTTCTTACACGTGCAATGGCGCAAATGGAGTAACGATTTGTGATAAATGCCCCCGAGAGATGCTAGTCCGACATCTCTTGCTCTTTTGCAAGTTATATTTCTTTGCTTTTCAGAATGGTCAGAGTATTTTATATTACCCTTATGAAGGACCCCTCGTGGGTCTGACTCGTGGCTGACTTGAAAGCCAAAGGAACCTATTCAAGCTACAAAAATATGTTCCAGAAAACAGACAGGTAGGAGACATGGAACATAAAAATCTTCTTCACAGGAGAAAATGGAGGAGGATCAGTAGAGGGGGTTGTAAGCCCTGATCTCTAGAATAAAGCTAGGTCCTCAGCCTCAGAAATAGACATAAAAGACAAAAGCGTCGGGCAGGTAGGCTGGAGAATAGCATTGCTAGAAGGAGTTGGGACAAGCGCAATGGAACGCCTGATGAAAGATGTATACTTTAGCATGTTTGAGCTTGAAGTCAAAGGTGTTATGGGCAGTCAGGAAGAGAGAAAGAAGATCTTCAGCTATGAGTATCTGCCAGAGGTGTTCAAAGTGGCACACCAAGGAAGTGGCATAGGACAACCAGGGATTGTTGCGGCAGGGGTTTGTGTAGGTTTAAAGGTTTTCAGTAGAGCAAAAAAGCCAAGAGCTGAAGATAGTTACATCAAATGGAAGTTTAAAAGCTTGAACCAAAGTGGGAGAAGAAAATGGTCCAAGGATGGTAGAGTCCATAATAGATGAAGCTAGATTGCTAGAAGAGTGTTAAAACTAATTTCCTTTTTTGGTATTTGGGCATCCACAATCAAAGAAGCTGAACCAATATTTGCTCTCCATGTGTACATAACTGTGTACCTCCCAGGTTCTAAATCCAGGCAGCATCCAAGTATACCAAGAATACATAAAGTAGTTGTCCACCTTTCTGACATTACATCACAACAGTGAATGCCTCCTTTGAATGGTAGGGGCATACTTCCAACTGCCTACTCTGACACCACGTGCTGCTGCATTTTGAAGCCGTAAATGGCAGACAAACGCCTAAACTAGCACCCCAGTTTAACTGAGCTACTGGTGTGGTCGAACTGTTCTGGACGAATTATCCTCACCTCCTGAAACAGTTCAGTCAAGCTGGGCTGTAGCTGGACCCTCTCATGTAATGAGATTGGACTCAAGAGAAAGAAGAATTTATATATTCACTGGGCACAGATTGAATAAATGTCGAGTAGGCAAGCGGAGGTTAGCAAGACACAAGGTATTTGTATTACTGTTAGGGTACAGAGAGAACCATGATCTCTGTGGGGGATCACCATCATCACTCAACCAGTCTGTGATCTCCTCACGTCGCTCAGACAAAAGTAAATAAAAAAATGTGGAAATTATTTTTGATTCTAAAACTCTTTGATATCACTGTAGTGGTCAATCCAGTTAATTGCAACTGTCTTTACTCAAGAAATGCCAAACAGTCTTCTAAACTACCTACTTGCATTGTGATACTAAGAGCCCTGGTGATGACACACCTGGACTAGTGCCATATAATCTACACAATGAAGTCACACAAAAAATTAAATGGAAGCCAGTAAAAACTACAAAACAGGTGCCTAAATCAAGTGAGACAAACAATGAATACACTTTAGTAGCCCTCCGTGGGCTCCAGGATAACATATATTACCACACATAGTGGAATGTTGGGGATTGGAGAGTAATATTTCCTTTGCGGGTAATAACTACTGTTATATGCCCACTTGGGAGAATTCTGTAGTTGGCAGATGCTGGTCCCTCTAGTCTTCGCTGTCTCAGAGATAACCTCAGTGTACCAGTGCAGAACCCTTACACATTGTCTCACTTTTCATATGTTATGTTATGGTACACGCAAATTACAATTCCTTGATTGTGATCTGGACTCTCCAATGTAATCCTACTGATAAATATTGTGTGCTTCTTGTAATTAGTGTATGTTCAAAGGACAGATGTCTGTAGTGAAGGGCCAATCATTTACAGGAAATCACCAGATTGCAAAACAAACCTCAAAGAAGATGTGACAGTAGCAGAGGAGAAACCGGACTCGAAGAACTTGGGGCCACAGCAGGTTTGAGAGAGAAAACAGGGTTCAAGGTAAACCCATATTCCACTGATGCAGAGTTGATGAATCCAGAACAAATTTAAGGGTCAAAAATAGTAGTGAAGCGGCAATGACCCTGTTGAAAACAGACCATGAATGTGTTATAAACATGGATGCTCAGACTTCCACTTCTTTCATAGGGCTTTGACTAGAAACAGAAAGATAAAAATCGCCATCTTGGATCGGTAAAACGATGTATCTAAAAAGGCAATATTGGATTGGTCTTTAAGGTTTTTCTTTTCTGTGGCAGAGGATGTTTACCTCAGTGTCTGTGCAAAAGATGTCTGCACAGACCGGGGAATCTCTCTGGAAATCAGATGTGCTCGCTGAAAGTCTGGCACAGCAATTCATGGCTACCCATCTGGTTAATATAGGCTCCAAGTATGTGGGTCCGGATTATGCACACACCAGTCATGTCTAAACCATGGCAAAGATGTCATTGCCAGTGAGTACCAGGTGCATCCTGTAGCATATTGATGTTATACGCACTAGGAACCTCATGGTTCTGGGGTGGACTTTGAATAGGAACTACATCAGATGCGGGTAGGTGTTAGGGTGTGGTTAATGTTGAGTATGAGATAATGCTCAGTGTGTGAGTGTATACTGAGGAAGAAAGAAGTATTCGACCACAGCTCCAATGTTGCGTATTTCATTTGTATACTCCAGGGCTGGGGAAGATGCTACATCTGCTTTTGAGTAGGGGACACGTGCCCCAAAAAAAACAAGACTGCTCTCCCTGAGAGTTTGCAACAGTACGGCAACCTGCTTGTGTGTGCCACATGTGCCTCAAATCGTTTTAAAGCAGTCTGCAACTGGTACATGCGGAGTCAAAGCGCTGCTCCAGCCCATACATGGTCAAAGAAGAAAGTGAAGGCCCTACAGAGGAGCACATTCAAAACATCTGCCAAAACCGCCAGTGAAGTGGTCGATGGAAATGCTGCGCTAATCCCTGAAAATGGAGCAATTACTTAAACAAAGCAGGAATTTACTCGCCGTCAGAAACAAGTGAAACATTCTACAACCTCAAATCGGGTGTGAGGACCCAAGTTCAAGCACAAGGGTTGTGCTTGCAGAAGTTGCAGAAGATGCCCAGTACAGTGAAAGCTGTCCGAACAGCACATGCTCTCAATGGTGAAAAAGGAGAGCAAGAAGTACAGTGCAGCTGAGTTCCTGAAGCCTCCACTGCCCTTCGACGCTCCTAACAATCAGAACATTGGTGCCAGGTGGGCTGCATTGATCAAAACATTTGATGACTCCCTAGATGCACTTGACGAAGATGAAAAAAAGATCATCAAACAAATACTTGAAAAATCATGCAGGCGATGGAGTGAAAGAAGTGCTAAAGAAAGTTTCACAGACTGATGCAAAATCATACCAAAAAGTAAAAGAAGCGCTGGATGCCAAGTTATACCCAATGACCAATGTTGACTATGAAAGATAAATCTTCAACCAAGCATGACAACAGGTTGGTGAAACAATGGCCAAATTTGTTGAAAGACGTGATACCTTCATTTAGCATTGCAAATTCAGTGATTTCACAGAGGAAGAAGTGATGCACCTTAAAGTCATTGATGGCTGCCACACAGATTTGTTTAGAATGCGAATATTGAGAGAAACCCACAGCTTTCAGAAAATATTGATGGCTGCGAGAGCAGAAGAATGAGCAGACCAACATGCTGCTGAAATGGAAGCAGGAACAGCCCACAAGAATCGGCCTTGGCTGTGGAAAGCAAGCACAAGCAAAAGCAAGATGTACATAAGTGGACGTCTTCGAAGAAATCAAAGCTATACTTCAGATGTGGGTTTTCAATTTCTCTATGAAGGTAAATGTTCAGCCATTGGGCAGGTCTGCAAAGGTTGTGGAAAAAAATAATAATTTTATAACTGTGTGCAGAGCTAAAGATGCGCTGATGATATCTACCGAAGAACAGCACACCCATGTGGGGTTAGCTGCTTGTAAAGTAAATCACAGCTTTAAGACTGCTTATCAAATAAAGCAGCAAACACCATTTGGACATTGTCCCAAAATCACATTGGTAGTGAACGATTACCTCATAACTTTCGTCATAGACAGTGGTGCATCAATCAATATCAGGCCTGTGGAAAAACTTAACAGCCTATCTCCTGTGCCTCGCCTCACTCCATCAGGCATCAAGGTATATATTTGGGCTGCCTCTGAACCACTACAAAGCCAAGCATCATTCACAGTGACAATGAGACACAAAAAGACATTAGTGTGAGCCACCACTCATATTCTACAAGGGACTTAATTGAGTGCCTGTTTGCTCAGTTTTGCCACCGCTGCTGACATGGCGATGATATCCCTCAACTACAATCTCTTTGCTCAGTCTGAGATCATGAGCCAGTTCCCATCGTTGTTTCATGGCCTGGTAAAAATCAAGAAAATTAATTCACAGCTTCACATCAATGAAGACATTCACCCTTTGGCTCAGCGACACCGAAGTGTTGTTTTCCATTTACAAGAAGCTGTGGGGAAAGAGTTGGAAGCGCTTTTAAAGCATATCAATGAATGTTCTACAGGCCCCACACCATGGGTTTTAACCATAGTAGTAATACCAAAGCAGGACAGTAGTGGAGCAGTGCACATTTGTGTTGATATACGCCAGGCAAACAAAGCCATTGAGCGGGAGAGACACCCTGGTCCACACATCACGGACATGATCATGCAATTGAACAGAACCAAAATGTTTTCCCGTCTTGACCTGAACAAAGGATACCATCAACTCAAGCTGGAGGAGAACTGCAGATACATTACTACCTTTTCGACTCATGTTGGTTTGTTCAGATATAAAAGACTGAATTTTTTAGTATCTTTGCCTGCAGATATTTCAGGACGTTATTTGTCGAGAAATCGAACCTGTTACTCATGCTTTCAATTACAGTGACATACTGGTTTTTGGGAGACACAAAAAGAACATGACAAAGCCCTTAACCAAGTGTTCCAGCTACTTGCTGATGCATGTCTCACTCTGAATGCTGCAAAGTGTGAGGCTTCAAACTGCCAGTCGAATGCAAAGGACTGATGAATAGCCTTCTGTTTTTTTTCTTGTAGGCAATCTCCCACTAACACAGCAATCCTGTGTCTCTAAACACAAGATATGGACTTATACTTAAAGGAAACCAACTCTAGTCCAATAAGCAGATGGAGCTCATGAAGAAAAGCTTCCCCAAATTATAACCTATTGGACAGCCTAGCAGATGTGGTAACATCGTGGGACGGAAGAGCGCGTGGTGTATAATCACACTAACAGGGAGTCCAGTTTCCAGATCCCACCTCAGGTGAAAGCATACACTAGCTCTTTCACTTAACACGTCTCTCAGCAATGACAGTCTTATGGGTGACAACTGCTAGGGGTGAAGTGACCTGTTAGCATCATAAACCCAGCAATAAAGATATACCAGTATTTTCTACACAAAGACGTCATTCTGGTGCTATTATTGCCTCAATGTAAAAATTGTCTCTCAACCTCAAAAAATCCCCCATAGTAGTAACTCAGCAATACCTTTCACAGTAACGTCTCTCTAATTCCCCTTAGAGTAACACCTCTCCAAAACTAATGGCCCTTTTATCTTATCTGCTCCTGTTGTCAACCCTAGCCTCTCTTTCCTATCGCTCCTGCACTCCTTGACCTTTCAAAAACCCCATTCTGTCCCAAAATCGCTCTTTACAGCAAACCGCACCCTGTCTACTTGTGCATGAGCCATGTACATAAGATTTCCAGTTCCACCACATACATATAGTCTTTGTCACTGGCCTCATTCTCCTGACCTTTCATAGGACCCATTGTATTGTGTTATCTCTAAATTTACCTGGAGGCCTGCCTACTTGCAGGGAGCTGGGGTTCTTTCCTAGATTGAACGTTTAATGTTTTGGGTGGCCTCTGCAGATTGATTGGCCTTTAGTGCTGGGTCACTCCATGAGATGGCGCTAAATCTTCACTTTGAGTTCTGTCATCAATTCCAGGTTTGCTTATCAAAAGTTTTTGTGGGGCCTGGTTCACAAACGTCATGTGGGGCCCTACTCTGGTAGCATGGGCATTTAGTTTAAAATAAAACATTGTCATGCGACACATTTCAAGGTAGTTCCAGCATTTCGCGCCTCCTAGGGCCTCATCCTGAATGTATTATAAGAGCAGGCGAAGCCTGCTTTTGTGATAAATATATTTATCAGTGGCAGTTTTCGCCATGAAGAGAGTGGAGCCAAGGGCTAACAGCTCTGGCTGCTCCTCCCTGGTGACTGTCCTTGTTCTAGACAAGCCCAGTCTCTTTTTTAACCCTCTCACACCAATGTCCAAGCAAAACTAGCCTCCCACCCTTTCTGTCATAATTAGGTATATTCTTTTTGTACCCATACACTCCAGACACCTCTATGGAAAAAAACACAAGTTTGAGGATTAAAACTATGGTACTACTTTATGAATTCCAGAAAGTGATTGTGGTAGCCAAAAACAAAATTCTATGAAAATGATAAATCTAACAGTCCTGTAAAAGTTTAAGAATCTGAATGTTAACTTACATGATTTTGCAATGTGGGAAGAGTTACATTTCCCATGAGAAGTCAATAAAAGAATTTCTAAGATGTATGGGGAAAAATATAATTTCTCCAATATACATTAACTGCCCCGGGGTGTCGGGGGTATTGCAACGGGTGAGTGCACCCACTTTCTGCACCTCAGGGGAACTTTAGTATTACAGAAGAGACCGCAGAAGCTGGCACGGCCCCTTCTATATAACAGATCACCCTGGCGCATACATAGCACTAGCGCAATTCTAAGCGGGCCACTCCCTCAATAGCTTGGGGGCCCCATGCTAATGCGTAAAACAATTTGCCTCTGCACCTGTGCCATATTATGGAGACGGGCATCGAGGTACAGATTGTCAGGAGGCATATAAAAAGGTGGCGCACAGGCAGTGCACCTCCTGAGGGTGACCCCTGCAAGGGGGCAATGAGGTCTCGTGACACTGAATACAGGGGCTTGAGAGGACTTGTTGGGAAACAAGTTTTCTGGAACGGTTTCATTTTCGAACATTTCCTGCATCAGAAGTAGTGTGGTTCAGCCCTGATTTGGGAATCCAGCCCATGCCGCGGTTTGGGGCCCAGTACTCAAGGTGTCAGCCACTTTCATTTAGCCACTTGTATGTGCATTGTGAGACCATGTGTTGAGAAGCAATGCAAAGGTTCTTAATATATATGCAATGTGGGGCCAGAGTTTGTAGATATTTTGTGCCCTTTGTTACCGTAGGTCTTACGAATTCTGCAGAGTGTCTTGAATTTGATCCTAGCAAGGCAATTGTGTTTATGTAATGATAATCTTGAGTAAATCCTGATCATTGAGTATGGCACATTTCACTGATTTCTTTTCTGATGCTTTTGGCAAAAATGTTGCATTTGTGATACATTATTTGCTCTAGCAACAAGTGCAGCTTGACGTTCGAAACAGCATGGAAAATATATTGATCATCTTTTTCAGTTGACCTTTGCATGCATTCTACATGTGACATTTGTACACCGAGGTATCCCTCACTTACTATTTTCATGCAGACAACCTCCCAAGCATATTTCATGTAATACACATACCATATGGGAAAAAATCTGCAATTATTTCACTGGAGCCCGTAATGCATCGAGGGCTGACCTAGCATGGCTGTGCTTTAATAAGTTCAGACATACATCATACATACATTGTTTTTGGGGTGTTATTCATCTGAGGCCTGAGTATAACACATTGCATTTGCCTTGCTGTCCCATGGCCAAGCATCTTGCTGCCTCCATACCGTGGCAGTCTGCTGAATGAGTGGAAGAACTTTATTGAGCATGGAAGAGGGCACATTGACGCCCTCGACAACAGCGTTAGTTTGATGCTATCGGGAGCAAATCAGGGTAGAAATAAGCGTGCAGAATCAAACATAAGCTCTAAGGGGCATATTATCAACGGCCAGCGATAATTATCGCTGGCCGTGCTTAGCGATAGATTTCTTATCGCTGGCTATCTCCGGAAATTATCGCCCTGGTAGCGCGTTATTAACAACACGCTTCGCCAGGGCGATAAAAATTCCGGAGATAGCGAGGTTATCGCCGTTTTGCAGGGAACATCGCTGGTTTTCCAGCGATGTTCCCTGCAAAACGGCGATATACCTGCTGATACGACCCTGTGGTCGTATCAGCACAATCCACCCCTATGTTAGGGATGGCTAAGTCGGGATAATAGCAGACGTTAGATTTTGGCGAAAACGGCCGTTTTCGCCAAAATCTAACGTCTGCTATCATCCTGTGGGCTGCCTTGTAAATATCGCGATGTGCACATCGGCGATATTTACAACGTAGCCCATCTGGGGTACGCCCAGTAACGCCCACCTTGCATCTCATTAGAGATGCAGGATGGGCGTTGGGGGAAAGGGCGATAGTGCAGGGATTCACGCGATAGCGTGACCTTGCTGATTAGGCGATAGAATTATCGCCGCTTTCCGTCCGAAAACGGACGCTAAAGCGGCGATAATTGACTATCGCCTGGTTGATAATATGCCCCTTAGTTTTTAACCTTCAGACTAATAGAGGGATTGGTTCTTTGGCTATCAGGCTAGATGAGAGGCAAAATAGGGATATGATGCCTACCCAGGATAAGAAGTTATTTTTTTCCATCGTGTTGGAACAGACACATTATCTTATCCAACGTTGAATGTTGTCTAGGCAACAGGTAGTCTGAGCTATTTTGCAAACAAATATAGACTTGAGTGGTTTCTGCATACATCTGAAAATGGATTTAAACAATTGTGATGAGGCGCATGTTACAGTTCAAGACAGATCCATCCATTAAAGGAAATGCTTGAAAAGTCCCAGTGTGCTACTTTGGTACAGTCACTGATGGTCGAACTGCTCCATTTTAGAATACATACAGAGATCCCAAACCATCAGAAGGATATTGTTACTTACGGTGTCATACGCTGCAGAGAGGTCAAGAAGAGTGAGTGCAGTTTGCTGGACCTCATCAAAACTGATGAGAAGATTCTTTACCATGTCTGCCAGAGCGGACTCTGTTCCACAAGCAGATTGGAACAAACTTGTATTGGAGGCCATGTTGGAGCCGGTGTTGTTCACCATGGAGTTGATCTGTAAGAATTATTTCTAGTTCTTTGCTAGGGTCGTACAGTATGGAGAGCTGGTGTTGGGACAGTAGTTTTCCTGAACCATCAGTAGTTGGTCTTTTCAGAAATGGGGTGATAACTGCGCTTTTCAGTTGGCAAGGGAGTGTACCTATTGATGGAGAGTAAATAATGAGGATGGTCAGATCATTGACCTGGGAGGAGAAGATGGTCTTCACGAAGGATGTAGGATATGGTTCGACTGGCTTTTACTTTTGAGGTTCGCTTGGATAGTTCCTCCTCAGGAAGTTGGCTGAAAGAGATAAAAGAATATTTCGGTGGACCAGGGTGAACTGGCATGTTTAAAGATTATTGAGCATCGTTAACAATTTCTATGAAACAAGGCAGCAGGTCTACATTTGACAAAATTGCAACAGGACTTCACACTGATGAACAGTGCTGTGTTTTTAGGTCTTCCAGACTGGGCAGATCTTGGTATGGACTGAAAATGTTCTTTGGTTTGTGTAAGTAAGTAATGTGGTTGGCACTATAGACATTTTTTGTTCTCCAACTTGCTGTTTTATAATTCTTTCTTCTAATCTTCTATGACATTTTGTCCATTTCATACTGTAATTTATGCCATCTGCGGTCTCGATTTCGCTATGCTCTTTTTAGTAGTGGCAAGACAAGTATTAGATGTTTGGAGGCCTAAAATGTATGCACTAATCTTTTTGGTGCTATCTTGGTAAGAACAGAGGAGATGTTATGCTATATCTTTTCAATTACAGATGCTGGCTGAATGTTGGATGCTACTATGGGATCAGCCGCTTTATACAGTTCCTTAATAATTTCCTCATTGAAGTCTTTGAGACGTTGGCTCTATGTTACTATTTGGTTAGATTTTATGTTCGAGTTCATACCACAAGTTCAGCAAACATAGGAAGATGAAGGCATGGTATGATCATATTTGTCTTTGGAACTCCATTTTGCTACGTACAATGTTGTGTGTGAATATTAGATTAAGTATGTTTCTGGCTGAATGTATAAAACCATTCACAACTTAAGTGAGTCCTTTCATGTTTTCAGTAGAACTAATGCATGTTTGCAGTTGTGACTGTCTACTGGAATGCTGTAATTGCCAATCACCAGGATTTTTGATGCTAGACTTTTCAAGTGTAAGGTCAGGTCAAGGATATCATCCCAGAATTTAAAATTGTATTCTGGAGAGTAATTTAGTGTTAAAATTTGAAAGAAGCTGTTTGGTTGATTGTGCACACTGCTACCACACTTTTAATTGATAAGTGTCTGGCATGTTTTATCGATGCCAGTTATATTGGGGAATTAACCAAGGTAACCCATCCTACTTTTTTTACATCTTCCTTATTGTGGATAACTATGAATCCTAGTGGGAGGATGTCATTAAAGATTATGGATGATCTGTTATCAAACCTTGTCTCAGTGACATCTAGTTAGTGCCGTTCATTATCTAAAATGAAGTGTTATATATCATGTTTCTGAGATGAGTAGGTGTTATTTAGCCCTGGAGTGAGAAGAGCTTGAGTGCTTTAGGGAGATTGTGATCAAGTGAGGGTGGAAATTGATTTGGAGTATGTTCTATGATTTTGGATCGTCTGGTGATGTAGAGGAGTTTTTCTAAGAAGTTCACAAATCATCTCAAGTGACTAAATCTGGTTTTTACTATGTTGGTTCTTCTGAGGACAGACATACACTGTGGTTTGTCTTAATGGGTCTAGGATTAATTTGGCTGGGAAGATGAAATAAGAAGGGGTAGGAGTACAGGCCTTAATATAAATATTGCACTTATTGCTAGGTCCTCGTGGTACTCAGAAAAAGATACAATTGAGTTTCTTACTGCAGTGGAGATGCATCTATTGAGATATGCTTTATGTATGAGTTTGTAGCGTCATATAATTCGATGTTTGTTGGTTCATTTGTAAAAGTGACTTGTAAGGCTTTGAGTTTATGGAGCATTGTGGGGTGGGTGATTGGTGGAGTGGGATGGGGTTTGATGATTCTGGATGTGAGTCTGTATGCCTGTTGATATTTTGAATTATATACTATCGCTTTGGAGTAACCTACTAAATAGTAATTGGGCTAGATCATATGTTCTTTTGGACCTCTTAGCACTAATTGTTCATGTCAAAGTGTCAGTTGTATGTGCTTGTTGCTAGAGAAAGCACACGTGAAGTTTAAAAGGCTGCTCAGAAACACCCAGGACGCTCACTCGAGTTTTCAGAAATTGTCTGACATTTTCCTTTTTATTGATCAATTGCATAGAAAAAGTTTGAAGTTTTTTGTTTTGTAACCAAAGTAAATTATGTTATTTGGTAGTGTATCATATACAAATCATTCTTATGTAAAGAGTGCAATCGCTTTAGCTGCAGGAGCGATGACTCTTGGCCTTTAGAGGACCCTTAGTTGTAAAACTACAGGAGAAATGTCAAGACCAGAATGGTGAACTCTACACAACTTGACGGGAAAACTCTTCTATTTGAGGTTACTGCATGCCGTCACCAAGGTGAAGGAAACTGTGTTGCAAGACTTTCTCTTTGCCAATGACTGCTCTGAATGCTAGTATAGAGCCAGAAATGCAAGCCAGATTGGACAAGTTTTCTTCTGCATGCAGAAACTTCGGTCTCACCATCAACATTAAGAAGACTGAGGTCATGCTCCAGCCAGCCTCCCACACTCCATACACTGAACCATCCATCACTGTAAATGGAAAGAGACTGCCGGCAGTGGACCACTTCGCGTACCTGGGCAGTACCCTTTCCTGAGCAGAGTTAATCGATGCTGAAGTAAACTGCTGAATTGCAAAAGCCAGCTCAGCCTGTGACAGATTGCGCTCCAACGTTTGGGAACATCGAGGGATCAGCTTACCAATGAAGCTGAAGGTCTACCGAGCAGTGGTGCTTCCAACTCTCCCGTACGCCTACGAGACGTGGACTGTCTACTGGAGACATTCACTTCCACTTCCTAACTTTACTACTCCTAAATGCCTTTTGTGAATACCGAAAGTCGTAAAGTTAGGATTTTTCTCAGTTTAGAAGTAGTAAAGTTAGGATTCCTAACTTTACTACTCCTAAATGCCTTTTGTGAATACCGAAAGACGTAAAGTTAGGATTTTTCTCAGTTTTGGAGTAGTAAAGTTAGAATCCTAACTTTACTACTCCTAAATGCCCTTTGTGAATACCGAAAGTCGTAAAGCTAGGATTTTGTCTCAGATTACTTTTGTGAATCGGGCCCGAGAACATTATTACGTGTCGTAGATTCAAAAGTTAAAAATAAAACATCTCTTGGGTTTTCCAGTTTACTTTTTCTTTACGCTACTGTGAATGAGGAACTCTCACCGAATTTCCCAGCCCGTGTTGTTGCCATAGAGCATTCAATGTGTCTGTTTTTACACTATTTGGAGCAAAATGATGGTGTTTTCGAATGGAAGCGCTCCTCTGGGCATTTATATCATGTTTTCAAGGTCGGTGGATAGCATCCCACAGACAATAAGCAATTTCATATTATCTACATTAAATTCCGGCACTATGCAAGATTATGCAGGCATAATGAAAATTCTGCAGAAGACTAGTGTTTACTGTACATATAAACAAATATTACCAAGCTATTAGGTACAGGTTCTACAGACGTCAGAGTGCTTGTTCATTGATTGACAATTTTGTATGTGTATTTGCATCAATGGGTCAAAGTGAGAAAGAGTCAATGGATGTCTGCATGGATGAATGGCAGAGTGCACTGATGGATGAATGTATCTTTGACTGCATGAATAGAAGAATGAGAGAGTGAATCACTGTATGGTTAGGGTGCATGGGTGGATGAATGGTTCACTCTGCCTGTTTCAAACACTCCGGGGCTGGTTACACTTTTGAGTAAGTTTTCACTTTGTGATATGTTTACTACATTCAGTATTCACAAACTTACTACAAATGTGTAAGTTACATGGCCCCACCCACAGAGCACTGCATTTGGCTTACTCTTGTGTTGTGGGTGATGCTGCTCCCTAGCCCTCTCTTACTACTCACTAAACCCATCCACTTAAGTAGTAAGTCTGTCCCTTTCCCCGCCCACTCCCTCCAGTCCTTTCCACATTTACTACTAAAACGTATACTTACATGTCCGGAGACTCTGCAGTCGGGGCGGAGAACTCTGCATATATAGTGCAGAGTCGTAAAACTCCACACGTAGTTTGTGAATTGCATTTTGTAGCACTTTTTGCAGTATTACAAAACGTACTTCAAAGTGCAGTTTGTGAATCAGGCCCATAGCGTGCTTTGAACACACATTCAGTACTGCTGAGTGCACATTGAGATTCTCACCATCATTCGGAAATCTTGACTGCATAGCCAGATTTCCCCCATGATTCGTCCTCTCTGATCTTTAGCGCATCTTTAGATCTGCACCATGTCTCAGTAGGCATAAGGGCCCTTAGTCATCCTCACTGCATGCATGGCAGCACCACTGTTTGCAGTGCCATAGCGAGCAGGGAGTACCCACTGCACAAAGACCACTGCAGAGGGAAAGACGCTGGAGCACTTGCAGGTGTACAGTAGAGCTCGTACAGTGCTTGGCGCTGAGTGCTTAAATAGGAGCTGCGGGTACACTGCCTGCAGCATTGTGCCTGTTATACTTCATTTATAGTCGTGCACTCATTCGTCACTAATCTGTGCTGCACATTTTGCAGCAGAGAAACGGTAGGGCATTTCCTGCCGGCTGAGAAGAGTTTGGGAGACACAGGAGCTCCGGAGGGGAGTGTGAGGTCACAAGCAAGGAGTGCACCTCTCTGGGGCCCGCTACTCGGACTAGCTCCCACCTAATACCTACTGCAGTAAAGAGCTAGAGGGGCAGTGATGGGGCAGTGAGCAGCCAGGCAGCAGATACCAGGCATCAGTGGCATAGCAAGGGGGGGGGGCACACCAAGGGACCACCACAGGTGGCAAAAGGGCTTGCTACACCACTGCCAGGCACTCAGCATGTTAACTGAGCAGCCTATGAGCAGCAGAGAAGCTGCCAGGAGCTCTGTGTTAGATGAACAGCTCAGTGAGCTGCTGAAAAGGCTCCACCAGGGGCATAGCTACCATTGGTGCAGCAGGTGCAGTGCACCGGGCCCCAAATCACTGAGGGCCCCATTGAACCCCAATAATGGCTCTATTGTACTACCCCAAAAGCAGTCAAAGGGCCATTTTAATTTCTTGAACCAGGTCGAATTGCATCCCTGCAATGCTAATGCCCCACCCTCCCCTTCGTGTGATTCGATCGGAGGGTGAGACCGTGGCCAGGAACCTGGCATAGAGGAGGCACAAGAAATGAAAACGAAAACATAGAAACAAGTACTTCTTATGGAATAATCAGTAGGCCTCTCACTCATTACAAAAGGCATCTCCTCATCTAAGAATGCTGTGTGATCATGTTTACAAGGTGGCCAACTTAAAACAGGACTTTCTCATTTAATTGCATGAGAGCACTGCAAGCTTAGGGTGACCGGATGACCGCATGTCCCCAGGTTTCCATTTCTGCACTTCCCTTTTTCCAGTAATCTCTTACAAGTGCAATTGGCTGAAAGGAATCAAAGCAATCCTCTCCTATCCACAACTATTTGTTAAATGAAATCCCAGGACTGGCAAACTAGTGTCCCGGTGACATGGAGTCATCTGGTTTCTCCATTCAACATTAAGTGGTAGTGCGATTCTATTTTTATCTCTCTCTAACTGTGTGAGGACCTGAAACCTGTGGTTGCAAACACACCCAACAACTTATCCTGTTGCTAAGACTGGAAACAGTCCACGTTCACACACACACACACACCAGTGCTTAATTTGAGCCGGTGGTTTCTGGGTTCGGCACAGGCACTTAATTGTCAGCACCGGTACTTTTGACAGTCCAGCATCCTGCTGGAGTTGTCTGTCTAATTCTGAAATGAGCACAATAATAGTTGTATAATAATTATTTAGACAGTTAAAATGACTAATTCCAGCCACCCAAGCATTCTTAGGGCTTTGGGCAACATGGAATAGTCCAAATTGTCACCCTTGTACAACAGGAAAGGGCAATGGGTGTTGCAAGATGCAGTGGCCTCTTGATAAGGGCCCTGGCACTTCTTTTTTCTACAAATTAAGCACACACACAAACCTCCCCCCATATGTTTCAAAGAAAAAAACATTTTTTTAAAACTACTTGAATTCACAAAGAGTTTGCTGTGAGTAGGTGTGAATTCACAGGATGCTTTGTGAATTCAGCCCATGGTGGCTTGACGCAGGGTTAGAGAGAACAGCTTTGAGAGAGGGCGCCTCCAGAAGAGCACACGCTGAGCTTGCTCTGCCCTTGGTTTAGCAACAATGACAACTTCCAGCTTCACTGGGCAGCCCAGAACCAGCCACACTGGATGCGCCAAGCGAGACATGAGTCAAGAGTGAAGGTGAACTAAAGAAGCCAGTAATATATGCACATATTATTCAATCTATAAATGCTGCAGAGCAGGATTTCTGAACAAATTGCACTTGAATTTCAACTTGAACAACTTGAATTTCATTATAACAACTCAGCTCCAAGTGTATTCCTAATGACACTGCATCCTTCCGTCAAAACAAGATCCCTGGGCAAAATAGTGTGGCTCAGCCTTAGAAGCTGATCTGTCTGGTGGCAGGGTTAGTAATGCCACCCAGCAGACAGCACCACAGGCAGCCAAATATGTTATCTAAGTGTTGAGATGCCCCTGCTTCCTCCTTAATAGCTCTTCCACTTTCAATTCAAGGGGTAAGTGAAGTGGCAACAGGTCAGAAACAGTTCTCCCAAAGCATTATGGTAGATGCAGTTCATAATGGTTTTTTAATTCCTCACAGTTAGATGGGTTTTTGACTGCAGTACTGGCACAGCCAGTCAGTGGTGCCTGGTGACATTTGAAAGTGGTGGGGTGTAAAAGTGTGGTATGACTTTTATGTAGTGCGGGGCGCGCACAAGCTTAATGGACAAACGTGAGGTCCAGGCTGGATCCTCCTCCAGAGAAAAATATTGAAAAAAGAGCTTAGCAAATTGTGCATTTTAAAGCAAATTCATTTAGTGTTAAAGCAAGGCTTATAAAGCAGTGGGAATGTATAGTTTTGAAATATTAAACACATTAAAAAAATTGCCCTATATCTTATTGCATTAATATGTTCAACAGTTACTGTAATGTGCAAATTTTACAACGCGACAACTTCAACCTTTTAAAGTGTGTGCTTGCCCAGTGTCTTGCAGTGCATGCAGCATCTACTTTGGAAGAAAAGGCTCCAACTAGGCTTCGGGAAGGACCCACAGTTGCTGATTGCAATCCGTCATATAGAATTATGTGAAGACAGATCTTTAAGTGGATGAAAAATGTGGGGACTCTCTAAAAGGGAACAAGTAAAATAAATTTCTGTGATTCCCATTGTATTCTTCCCCAACCGGTATTTTGGTTTCTCTCTGAGATGTATTTGCATCCAGATATATGACACAACAATTGACCTATACCTAAAACCTGTCAGTACGATTGACTTTGTCAATGGTTGTTAGCTGCTTAACATAAATGAGTAGCAACAGGGATTTGTTATAAATAACCTTCAAAATGTTTCAATTCTGAAATTTCAATAGTATTTAGGCCTGTGAAAGGAGTTTTGGCCTTCAGTTATGTGCGCTTTAGGTTAGATATATATGTCCTTTTTCTCTGCACATCTCTTCAATCCACACATCTTCAACCTCCCCTCTTTCCTCTTCAGCACCCTCTTTTCACTCTTCCCCAAATGCACTTCCTTGCATCTCCCTCACTTCACCACTTCCAAACATACACTGCACTCACTCACATTTAAGCATTTTATTTACTTTTGCCCTGTAACTATTTTGCCATCTGTGCACCCCTCCACACACATTTTCACAAAATTGCACTTACACCTGGAATACATGACCATTGTTCTGTGTTCTTTGCAGAGAGGCCAACCCAATAACAGGAACCTCGCTTTGGCTTCAGAGTCAGAGCTCTCAATCAAAGCCCCTCATAAACACCTGCACAGCTCAAAGTATGCACAGGAAAAAAATACAGAAACAAACACAACATGATTAAATAGCTAACTCCTGAGGAAGGCAAGATTAAGTAATACTTGAAATAAGAGAGGAACTAAATCACTGACATGCATTGCATTAACATTTTTAATATTCATTGTTCATAAATCAATCCATGTTTTTGGCATTAATGTTAAGGGCATGAAGATGGGGCCAGTTTTAATGTCATACAGCAGATAACTGTCTACAGTAAACACATATCTCTTACGCTTGACTCGGATATTTGGATCAACTTCACAAGGGAACAAGAATCCTGGCCTGCTTGTTTTTTGTATCAATTTCGCAGAGGAACAAATTCAGCAGCTCCACTTCTAACGGGGCCAGCGACATGTAGCCAGGGCCTGGGGTGTGACAGTGGGGGAGGTTAGCATGGCGATGGGTCTAAGCACAATATGCATAACAGAAGAATAGCATTCTAACACTTACCATTACCGTGAACAAGGCACCAAAACACACATGCTTAGTAAGTGTGACAAATGAGAAAGGGTGGGATCTGACAGAAGGGTGTGAATGACAGAAGGCTCTCATGCAGAGATGGACTCCAGCGCCCTAAACCATGACACTTAAAGCGTCACTGGCCTATAGTGGATACTAAACACAACACAAAAATGGCATGCCACCCTGGGACATCTCTCTATGCCTAGTTGGCTTGTGGCAAAAATATATAAGCTCGGTGTGAAGCAATCCCTGCTGCCTAACCGTACTACATTATTAACTCTCTGTAGAAGAATTGGACGAGGATGGCTCACTCACGTAATATGACATGCTTCATCACGTGCCACCTCGTTCCACCCTCGTAAGATGATACTTATCAGGGCAGACTCGACCTCAGGAGGGGGCTGGCCTGAGAGAGTTCTTAGATATTACTTATCTTTTCTGAATAATGCTCAGATCCAGTTTTTCTCATTAAAAATGACTTAGGATAAACCACAAAGTTATTAAGGTGGTATCCTAGGCTTATTAAAAATTACCAAAGGGTAAACTCAGGAGGCATTCATCAAGGCAAAGTCTATGTGTCCCTACACCACAAGGAGTTAGTTAGGGTAACCATAGATATAAAGAGTAGAGAGGACCTACCTCTCAAATAGGATTTTTGTTAATTCACCCAGTCATATAGGGCTAATTACCTCATAGTCTGTTCAGGGTGGGCCTCTCCTGTTGTCACACTTTCATCAAGGTAGAGAGCCCACTTTGATCCTACCATGCCCCTTGGAAACAGCTGACTGGTACGATATAGTGTATGCTGCCAATGGCAATAATTCATTATAAGGGCTTAAGAACAGTAAGCCCTGTGTCATGCGTCACACTCAGAATGTTTATTACTGCCTGGCTTCCGTCTCCTGCTTCAGAGTGAGGCAGGGCAGGCAGCCTGTGACTGACAGTCCAGACTTAAATACACTGATTTGTTTAGAGATAGGATTGTATCTCTAAATAAATCGATCTATTTAATATTTGTACAGGAATGTGAAGGAATTTCAGGGGGGTGCAGCCCCAGAGCCCTAATGGAGAATCCGCCCCTGCAGCCAATGCATGCTTTTTCCTTACCTGCTGGTCAAACGTCTATGAAGCCCTGCTCACAACACACGATTGCTCTGTCCTGCGAGATATCAAACATTTCGGGGCAGATCACTCAATTCACAATGTTCACATATATCTTATTCCTTTCTTTATGCTATAGAAAAGCTGCAAAGCGCAACAATAACAACTCCTAAATCTTCAATCAGTAATATCCCCCTATTTTTAAATGTAGAGCCACCTCTACAGCAAGAACACTCATAGCAATACCTCAAAAATATCCCAAACCCTAGCACGTTCAATATAAACACCAAACACAAGATTCCTCTCACAGTAACGCCTCCTCCACAAACAGAAAGATGCCTGAATTACAGGTAGAGCAACGACTCGATTAAAATCAGGACCAGGCAAAGATATCAAAGTTGGACTTCACTAGCAATGCGAAGATCTTTTTTTGTACTCTTCATTAACCTAGCAGACTTCATGAGGTTGGGAGAAAAAAAGTGCTAAATCAACTTTTTGGCCATGTGTCTCCTGCAAAAATATGTTCTTACTGTAAATTTCATCCTCAGGTCATGGAGATCAATTCACCAAAATGCCATGGGTAGCTGAAGTGATAACACACGCCATTTGACCTTTACTTTAACTCACACACACATGCTTACACATACTAACACATTCACACACTCTCACGCACATAAACACACTCTCACCCGCAAGCATACTTACAACATACATTTAACATCATTTTTTACTGACCGTAGCTTCCAGATAGGGTCATATTCCAGCTAATGCAGTGGAGCGGGCAGTACTGTTACATGTGGATTAATGCTTGGCCCTGCAGTGAAGCGGGCAGTACTTTTACATGTGGAGGAATGCTTGGAAGTGCTGTGGAGTGGGCAGTACTGTTACATGTAGAGGAATGCTTGGAGGTACAGGGGAGTGGGAAGTACTGTTACATGTGGAGGAATGGGGAGAGGAGTTGGCCTAACGGCTAGGGTGGCTGACCTCGAATCTGCGGAACCGGGTTCGAGTCTCGGCAATGACGCTGAGCATCCTGTGATTCTGGGCAAATCACTTAATCTCCCCGTGCCCAACAAAAAATGAATGTGTCCTCATGTAACGCAACTGGTTCTATGTAAAGTGCTCTGATACCCGATACCTTCGGGTCAAGTTCGCGCTATATAAAACTCCGTAAAATAAAAAATAATGTACTCTATTTTCATTACACTAATAGTAAATAATAATATTCACTATTTGTATAATAAAAAATTGACATAAACCAGGCAAATGGAGCTCCAACTAGTGTCATTTAGGAAGAGCTGCCCCTGTGTTCCAGGCACTGATTTTGCCACCTATGAGGCCAGGGGTCGCAAAAGCATTGCCAGGGGTAGCATTCGGCGAGCCAGGGGTCGCAGCTGCAACCCCTGGCGACCCCTAAATATGTCCATGTCTCAGGTGTCACCAGTTTGTGATGCTACAGATTTTGTAAGTTTTGCAAAACCTTGGAAGAATTATAGGTTCAAACACCCCTAAATTCACCTCTCCCAGCGTCCTCCACTCCGCCTCCTGTTGCTTGCTCTTCTCCAGCAGATCTCCCTTCCACGCTCGTCTCCCCTCCTCCAAGTATCCCTTTCTCTTTTTTGCAGCTCTGACCTCAGTTCTTACCACATATTTTACCCCAACGCTCTCTTTGATGTCATGGCCCTTCAGTGACGGTCACATTTCAAGCAACTCTCCTCCCCACCTCCTGTCATCCTACAGCATCTCTCCTTCTAAATGCTGCCTCTCTCCTCTTCTCCTGTGGCTCTCCCCTCTACTTCTTTCACCTGAATTTAGCCTACCCTACTTTCGTCACTCCCTTGACCTTTCTGTGACCCTAGTAGCAGTGCTTAATTTGAGCTGGTGGTTTCTGGTGCTCAGCACAGCACTTGATTGGTTTCCGGTGCTCGGCACCAGCACTTAATTGTGAACACTGCACATAGGCCAGCCTGCCAAATGGTGGCGCTGCTCATCTAATTTAGAGATGAGCAGAACAACAGTTGTTTATGAATACAATATACATAAAAAATTATTAATACCTGCTTCCCCAGCCATTCCTTTAGCTTTGGGGACCTGAAAAAATCAGAACTGTCGCACTGGCAGGCGAGAGAGATGGTTAGTAGTTGTTTTGGCAGCAATGACAGGGGCCATGGGTGGTGCAAGCTTCAGTGGCCTCCTGGTCAGGCGCCTCCTACTTATTATTTTACAAATGAAGCACTGCCTTGAAGGCATGAACAGGACTGACCTCAGTCCCTTGTTGACTTCAAGAGTAGAAGAGGGTGGGTGGGGTTTGAGGGGTGATGTGAAGTGGCCTTTGCCCGTGATTGCAGTTCTCTTCCTAGCTCACACCAGTGCCCGCCCAATCAAGCCCTCTGGGCATTTTCTGTCGACAGTAAACATGCACAATGTGCCACTGGGCATGCTGCCACCCACAGGAGCCAAATGCCAATTTCCAGCTGCAAGCAGGGCGCAGGTCCCAGCAGTAATTTCAGATTTGCCTTGTGGCTTCAGCTCGAGGCTAAGGGAGGAGGTGGCACTATCTCCATCTATTGTGGGCCGAGGGGGAGAAGCCCTTCTCTTCTCTGCCCCCACACTATTGCCAAGTACCATCTGCTTTGCATAAGAACTTGGCTAAATGTTTTTAAGTAGGCATGGACCTGGCTGGACTTGGAAGGCATCTCTCACTGTGTCTAAAGTGTAGACACCATAGTATCATCTCTCTACCAAATACTCTTAGAACATTTGTTTTACTCATTGGCCCTTTAACTGGCTAACTAGGCTTAATTCCCTTAGTTTTAAAATGTTGTCATTAAGTGGCCTTTATAAGCTTAAATACTCTTTAATATGTGGGAAAGTTATATGTGGATTTAGGATAGTTTAAATTACAATTAAATGTTATTTTTTTGCATTTCTAAGTATAATAATATTAAATTGGTGAGTTCCTTATTTAAAGGATAATGGCACAAAAGGACATAACTTAAAGCAAACTTTGGATTCTTTGTGTTTTTATTATATTGCAGGTTTGAATAAATGGTGGACAATGAGTGATTTCTTTTTTTTGTTTAAATCTTTTTATTAACAATTTTCATATTTTGAGCATACAACCAGAACAATGCATATATGCCATGGATAATTACTTGCAAATTTTACATTATCCAGAACAAGTCCGTAAGAGAAAAGAGACAGATGAGTTGTTCAACCAAGACTAAGAGGAGCCTCAGGACAGCGCCTGTATAGATGGCGTACCGGTGTTTAAAAAATCTGACCACTGGACATCTTGTAAACGTTTCATACATGGTGCATCGCAAACCAAACTGTGGACATAGGGTACAACAAAATGAGGACAACTGAATCCAAGGAGGGGTAAGGGAGTCGCGTGAGACCTGCTGCCGTCAGTGGCGTAGCTGGGGGGGGCGATGGGGGTGGACCGCCCCAGGCGGCACGAGTTTTGGGGCGGCAGCCGGCCCCCCTTCCCCAGCTCTTACCTGTGGCCGTTGCGGCCGCAAGAATCGGCCGCTACCACCCCCCGCTCTTCTATCATTTTGCCGAGGGCGGCAAACGCAGGGGCCGCCACGGGCAGCCTAAGGCCTAGCTACGCCCCTGGCTGCCGTGCCTAGTGTAACCAAGCGAGCAAGCCCTATCAGGGCCCAGTGACAGCGGGATTGTGTAAAGGGGCCCTATCTCTTTGGAAGTCAGTACTACTCAACACCCATAACCAGGGGAGGGTGAGCATTGGGTGTCAGTCCTGGATTTCCTCCCGGGGTTCCCCAGTGTTAAAGACCATTTCCTGTAACTTCGACACCATAGTATCCCATTGAGACGCCAGGGGGAACCTACGGATACCCAGCAGGTCTTCCCTGCGCAGTACCACTCCCTCCGCCCTAGCCCAGTTAAGTAGAGATCGGCGCCAGGCTAATGTGTGAGGTGACAGAGGGGATTTCCATCGCTTAGTAATCAAGCGTTTTGCTGCAATTAGGCCCAGGTCCAGAAAACGGGTAGCAGCCCTGTGTTTTTTATTCCTGCTGAATAGGTGTAATATGTGCATCTAGGTGGAGCAGCGCGAGATGTGCAGGCGGCCAGTGTGGTTGTCACATTGCTCCAGTATTCTTCTAGGACCGGGCAATGCCACAGCATGTGAAGAATGTCGGCGTCTAACTGACGGCACCGAGGGCAGGCCGCATCTGTGCGGAGCAAGTACTTATTAATGTGAGCTGGGGTGAGATAAGCCCAGTGTAACACAAAGAATTGGATTTGCTTAAACCGCTGATTACGCGGGATGTATGTCGGGCTGCCCCGGATCGTAGTCCACTCTCAGTCCGTGAATGCCCTCCCCAAGGCCCCCTGACAATGAGTGATTTCTTTTGATGTTTAGGCTCATGCAGCCACTCAAAGAATCCGTAAAACGGAGCTATACGTGAGCATGTTGTTTATATAGTAACACTTACATTGTATACTATAAACACAAATGTACTTACATATGTTGCATATTTTATGATGGAGCTGGGATTACTTCAAGTGACATAATTGCAAGTTGTGTAGCCTAATTAGCCCCTGGCCTAGTGTATTATGATTTTATCCCTGTTTTCTGGATTCAAGGAAGGGCAACTGATGTGCCCAGGCTGGTTGGTTGGAACAACACAGAATTAATAAATGAGTGACTTATTCTCGGTTCAGATATCTGGGGGCAGGTGAGCAATGTTTGGGGCATTGAGCCCAAGTAACAGCGCATCTCGTCTGCTACTCAAGGCATCTCACCTTATTGGAGCTGCTTATCTGACCTGAGTCTGGGTCCAACCTATTGTTTTTGGAACTTCAATCTTATGATGAGCGTCACTTCAGGCCACGTCTTTGCGTATCATTGGTTTGCTCCAACTCTGCTCACAATTGCTTAAATTCATCCACACATTGCATTCTAGGTCACTAACCAAATGTATGCCTGCTCATACACTCCTGTCTCCAGGAGAATGTGTGACCAAACATTAATCTCTCATTCCAAACAACTCATTGAACCTCTTTACCACAATATTCTGAGTCACTTCCCAATGTTGGACTCCTATAGAGTCTTGGAAACCGCTGCTCAAAACATTATGCCTTTTCTTAGGTAAGATAGAAAAGTATTGTATATGGAGTCACATGCTAGTTGTTAATTGATCTATTCATCCAGTTATTGAAGCCTCCTACTCATCCTCCACACCCATCCATCCACCTACCCACCGCCAGTCAGTCCACCCACCTATCCTCCAATCTGTTTATTTTTCTATTATACCATTTATCAGTGAATACATCAGTTCATCCGTCCACGAATCTATCCATTGGTGTGCTCAATACATCCATTCAACAATCCATCCATCCACCCCGTCACCCTACACATCCATATCCCACCCATCAATGCACCTACCAATCTACCCATGAATCTATCAATCCATCCATCCGGTCACCCTCCCTACAAATCCATATCCCACCCATCAATGCACCCACCCAATCCACCCACAAATCAATCCATCAATCGGTCCATTGATCGATACATCGATCTATTCACCCATCCATCCTTCATGCATCCATCCACCCTTCATACATGCATTCATCCATCCACCGTTCATCCATCCACCCTTCATACATGCATCCATCCACCCTTCATACATGTATCCATCATCCATCCACCCTTCATTAATCCATCCATCCACCCTTCATACATGCATCCATCCATCCACCCATCCACTGTTCATCCATCCATCCATCTACCCTTCATACATGCATCCATCCACCCTTCATACATGTATCCATCATCCATGTACCCTTCATTCATGCATCCATCCACCCTTCATACATGCATCCATCCACCCACCCTTCATACATGCATCCATCCATCCACCCTTCATACATGCATCCATCCATCCATCCACCATTCATCCATCCATCTACCCTTCATACATGCATCCCTCTATCCACCCTTCATATGTGTATCCATCCATCCACCCTTCATTCATCCATCCATCCACCCTTCATACATGCATCCATTCATCCATCCACCGTTCATCCATCCACCTACACTTCATACATGCATCAATCCATCCATTCTTCCATCCACCCTTCATACATGTATCCATCCATCCATCCACCCTTCCACCCTTCATTCATCCATCCACCCACCCTTCATGCATGCATCCATCCATTCATCTGCTCGCATGACGGTTGCAGGCTATGTGACTACAGAGTAGAAACCCTGAAACACATACTATGTACCTGCCCAAACTTACTGGACCTGAGGAGGAAGTAAATGCGTCAGTCTTGCACTGAGAACAAAGTAGGGACAGTTAAGCGATGAACTGCTGTTTGTCGCTTCAGACGAATTGTTTTATTAGCAAACTGGTAAAAGATCTTCACCTGGTACCTCAACCTGGCGCTATACTTAGTCACTGAACCCCAACCAAGCACAATGTCTCAGGCTCCGGGATTTGTATTTATGATGAGCTTCTTTAGAACAAATTCACTTCTACTTGTTTTTTAAGCAATATTTGTAATTGGTTGATTTTAATACAATAAATATTTATGCATGCATTCATTCATCCATTCCCAATAAGCTCCAAGTATTTTACATCACCCATCTTTATATTCCTACCCAGTATTGTTGCCCACATTTGCCGGCTCCAGAAACCCGCGTCCCCAATCTCTAGCCAACTCCTCCCTTTTCACTTTTCAATATCAAAACCCTGCCAGTACTATGAGGCATGGGGACATTATATGCAGGTACATGGGGACATTATATGCAGGTACATGGGGACATTATATGCAGGTACATGGGGACATTATATGCAGGTACATGGGGACATTATATACAGATACATGGGGATATTATATGCAGGTACATGGGGACATTATATACAGATACATGGGGATATTATATGCAGGTACATGGGCACATTATATGCAGGTACATGAGGACATTATATGCAGGTACATGGGGACATTATATGCAGGTACATGGGGAAATTATATGCAGGTACATGGGGACATTATATACAGATACATGGGGACATTATATATAGGTACATGGGGACATTATATACAGATACATGGGGACATTATATACAAGTACATGGGACATTATATACAGGTACATGGGGACATTATATACAGATACATGGGGACATTATATACAAGTACATGGGACATTATATACAGGTACATGGGGACATTATATACAGATACATGGGGACATTATATACAAGTACATGGGAAATTATATACAGATACATGGGGACATTATATACAGATACATGGGGATATTATATACAGGTACATGGGGACATTGTATACAGGTACATGGGGACATTATATGCAGGTACATCGGGACATTATATACAGGTACATGGGGACATTACATACAGATACATGGGGACATTGTATACAGGTACATCGGGACATTATATACAGATACATGGGGACATTATATGCAGGTACATGGGGACATTATATGCAGGTACATGGACATTATATACAGATACATGGGGATATTATATACAGGTACATGGGGATATTATATACAGGTACATGGGGACAGTATATGCAAGTACATGGGACATTATATACAGATACATGGGGACATTATATACAGATAAATGGGGATATTATATACAGGTACATGGGGACATTATATGCAGGTACATGGGGACATTATATGCAGGTACATGGGGACATTATATACAGGTACATGGGGATATTATATACAGATACATGGGGACATTATATGCAGGTACATGGGGACATTATATGCAGGTACATGGGGATATTATATACAGGTACATGGGGACATTGTATACAGGTACATGGGGACATTGTATGCAGGTACATCGGGACATTATATACAGGTACATGGGGACATTACATACAGATACATGGGGACATTACATACAGATACATGGGGATATTATATACAGATACATGGGGACATTATATGCAGGTACATGGGGACATTATATACAGGTACATGGGGACATTATATACAGGTACATGGGGACATTATATACAAATACATGGGGATATTATATGCAAATACATGGGGACATTATATACAGGTACATGGGGACATTATATGCAGGTACATGGGGACATTATATACAGATACATGGGGATATTATATACAGGTACATGGGGACATTATATACAGGTACATGGGGATATTATATACAGGTACATAGGAAATTATATACAGGTACATGGGGACATTATATACAGATACATGGGGATATTATATACAGGTACATGGGGACATTATATACAGGTACATGGGGATATTATATACAGGTACATGGGGGCATTATATACAGGTATATGGGAATATTATATACAGGTACATGGGGACATTATATACAGGTACATGGGGATATTATATACAGGTACATGGGGACATTATATACAGATACATGGGGACATTATATATAAGTACATGGGACATTATATACAGGTACATGGGGACATTATATTCAGATACATGGGGACATTATATACAAGTACATGGGACATTATATACAGGTACATGGGGACATTATATACAGATACATGGGGACATTATATACAAGTACATGGGATATTATATACAGGTACATGGGGACATTATATACAGGTACATGGGGACATTATATACAGGTACATGGGGACATTATATACCGCTACATGGGGATATTATATACAGATACATGGGGATATTATATACAGTTACATGGGGACATTATATACAGGTACATGGGGACATTATATACAGATACATGGGGACATTATATGCAGGTACATGGGGACATTATATACAGGTACATGGGGACATTATATACAGATACATGGGGACATTATATACAGGTACATGGGGACATTATATGCAGGTACATGGGGACATTATATACAGGTACATGGGGACATTATATACAGATACATGGGGACATTATATGCAGGTACATGGGGACATTATATACAGGTACATGGGGATATTATATACAGATACATGGGGACATTATATGCAGGTACATGGGGACATTATATGCAGGTACATGGGGACATTATATACAGGTACATGGGGACATTATATACAGATACATGGGGACATTATATACAGGTACATGGGGACATTATATGCAGATACATGGGGATATTATATACAGGTACATGGGGACATTATATACAGGTACATGGGGACATTATATGCAGATACATGGGGATATTATATACAGGTACATGGGGACATTATATACAGGTACATGGGGACATTATATGCAGGTACATGGGGACATTATATACAGGTACATGGGGACATTATATACAGATACATGGGGACATTATATACAGGTACATGGGGATATTATATACATGTACATGGGGACATTATATACAGGTACATGGGGACATTATATACAGATACATGGGGATATTATATACAGGTACATGGGGACAATATATACAGATACATGGGGATATTATATACAGGTACATGGGGACATTATATACAGGTACATGGGGATATTATATACAGGTACATGGGGGCATTATATACAGGTACATGGGAATATTATATACAGATACATGGGGACATTATATACAAGTACATGGGACATTATATACAGGTACATGGGGACATTATATACAGATACATGGGGACATTATATACAAGTACATGGGACATTATATACAGGTACATGGGGACATTATATACAGATACATGGGGACATTATATACAAGTACATAGGGACATTATATACAGGTACATGGGGACATTATATACAGGTACATGGGGACATTATATACCGCTACATGGGGATATTATATACAGATACATGGGGATATTATATACAGTTACATGGGGACATTATATACAGGTACATGGGGATATTATATACAGGTACATGGGGACATTATATACAGGTACATGGGGACATTATATGCAGGTACATGGGGACATTATGTACAGATACATGGGGACATTATATACAGGTACATGGGGACATTATATGCAGGTACATGGGGACATTATATACAGGTACATGGGGACATTATATACAGATACATGGGGACATTAGATACAAGTACATGGGACATTGTATACAGGTATATGGGGACATTATATACAGGTACGTGGGGACATTATATACAGATACATGGGGACATTATGTACAAGTACATGGGACATTATATACAGGTACATGGGGACATTATATACAGATACATGGGGACATTATATACAAGTACATGGGACATTATATACAGGTACATGGGGACATTATATACAGGTACAAGGGACATTATATACAGGCACATGGGGACATTATATACAGGTACATGGGGACATTATATACAGGTACATGGGGACATTATATACAGATACATGGGGACATTATATACAGGTAAATGGGGACATTATATACAGGTACATGGGGACATTATATACAGGTACATGGGGATATTATATACAGGTACATGGGAACATTATATACAGGTACATGGGGACATTATACATACAGGTACATGGGGACATTATATACAGGTACATGAGAACATTATATACTCAGTTACATGGGGACATTATATATTCAGGTACATGGATGCATTATATACAGGTACATGGGAACATTATATATACAGGTGTGGTCGAAGGAACCCTTTGAATATTGATTCAACTTCCTTTTTCTAATCTAATGCAACTGTTACTGGGGGGAGGAGGTGACACTCCTGCAGTGTGGCAATGTGAGGCTAGAAACAGCCAGGGAAAATCACGACCTGTCTCCCGGGGTGTGATGTAAACACACACATTGTAATTGCGCACCTGCATGAATCCAGCCCGTGCTTCATTGCTCATAATAAAAGTGTCTCTTCTTGAAGGCTAATGTCTCCTTGTCAGATAAATACGACGATTCATGCAAACATTCCTCCGCATTATGAACGTGAGGGGACTTCAAACCCTGCGTGTTCCGAACCCACATAAAGAGCTAAGGAGTTGAAAAGAAACTAAACAGCCACAAGCCTATAATTCATTCTCATGCTCATGCTTTCATTCATTCACTCACTCACAATGGTCGACTTTGCGGCCACCCTGTAGGGTTAAGTTATGATGGGTCCACCTGCTAAGTAAGGGATTAAAGCTCATCCATTGAAGTCTCTCCTCTGTTTTCATTTACTGTGGGTTAAGTACAGGGCCACTGGAATTATGTGGCCGAGGAGGGCCAAATTATGCGGCAGAGTTGAGTAAGTTATGCGGCAAGAAAAGCCCAATTATGCAGCACAATGCGGTACATTTTGTGATAGCATTACTTCATTATTTTGTCATTTTCAAACTTGTTGATACTGTCTGTGAAATGGGTGCACCTCAATAGTACCAGTTTAACACCCAAAAGTAGAAATAGCAAGCATTTGCAATGCAACAGGTCTCGCATTTACGCGAGTTTGAGCTATTGACATTGTAAATGACAATGCCTTTTATTTATGTTTTATAAACCAAAATATAAATAAATGGCATTGTCATTTACAATGCCAATAGCTCAAACTCGCGTAAATGCGAGACCTATTGCATTGCAAATGCTTGTTTTAAAGGGGGAACTAGCACGGTGAAGGATAGCTTAAACGACGCGAAGTGTAAGTTAACTTTTTGGTACCGTTTAAGATTAAGGGACATTTAACAAACAAATGATTCGCTGTGCCCAGCCAGACAGCGCTTCGTAGCAATACCAACGCTAAATAAACAAGGAGCACGATCGGGCCACTGAGACCAGAATCAAAACACCGACTTTATTGCAAATTTTAAAAGATTATCTGAAAGTGAAAGGGGGCAATCCTGGAAGCCATGGCAAAAGCCGATTAAAAAGGATTAAGGTTTCCAGATGGAAAAGCATTATAGTGCATAACTGTAGGGAATGCTGTGAGGAAGGAAACTCCTGCGAGAAGTGCCGCGTGGGTTAACTAACCGAGCAGGAGCCGCTCGACAGTTACTGAGGCAACCAAGCGTTCCGCTGTGCCCGGGCGCAGACACCTGTTACAGCAAACAAATGATGGACGGAATGCTGACAATGCAAACATTCTCCAAATGTAAATATCACAATTTAGGAATGTTGAAAATGAACGTGGACCTTGATATTACATATCATAGCAAGAACATGCAGACTCTGTTTAGTGGTATCAAAAAATATTTATTATTATTTTTATTATTATAAATGATTTTTGCTGACTGTACACATTAAAGGAAAAAACATGTTGCCCTCTGCGTGCAATGTTACTCCGTAATCAAGCACCAAAATTAAAAAACAGTTCTGATATTGACCCATTGTCAAATACAATTTGCACAATGTCAATAGTGTATGTTTTTGAGACGGAAATATTCACAGTATTTCGATTGTTTTCCTTGTTGTCAAAACATACAAGATAAGTGAAAAATCACTTCAATATATACAGAGGACAATCAATGTTGGCATGGCTCTTGAGGTTCTGTGTCCTACGCGCGTTTCGGCTATGCGCCTTCATCAGGAAGCCATGTGTGAGTCAATGAAAAACCTAAACAGAGTGCATGTAAATATGAAACATATATCAGTAAACGGTCCTACTTAATTTGGTTTATTTAATAAGCCCAAGCATTGGGTCAAAACACAAAACTTGAACACAATAAAAGTTAAAAACACTAATTCCAAATCAATTAAAAATTCACTAAATGCATAAACCAAAAATGGACTTAATACAATCATGATCATAATAGAATCCTGTCCACAGAAAATTAAAAAGAAACTTAGATATTTAAGCACCTAAATATAAATAATGAGAAACAGTGATGTCACATGTAACAAGGATAAACTTAATACCATCATGATAATAATAAAGTCCCATCGCCAAGAATGAGAAAAGAAAACTTGAGTATTCAAACACCTAAATGTGAAAAAAGTAAAGGAATAGTGAAACCAAAAGTGAAGGAAAGAAAACTCAAGTAGGATCAAAAAGTTCCAAAGTGTGCACGTGAATAGAGAAAAAATTAAGGAAAAAGTGACAGTTTTATGTCTCTAGTCTCTCAAAGCTATCATATTATTCTCAAATGCATTGCTGGTGATTTTAAGATCTAAAGTTGTTACCTCGTAAGGTGCAACAGAAGAGATGACTTCTGAGATGTTACTGCAAAAAAACTCAAACCCGATGTGGAATGATAAGTTCTAATCATGGGCAACAAAAGAGAGAAAATTGAAACACGGCAGAACTGTTTTCTTTTCTCATTCTTGGCGATGGGACTTTATTATTATCATGATGGTATTAAGTTTATCCTTGTTACATGTGACATCACTGTTTCTCATTATTTATATTTAGGTGCTTAAATATCTAAGTTTCTTTTTAATTTTCTGTGGACAGGATTCTATTATGATCATGATTGTATTAAGTCCATTTTTGGTTTATGCATTTAGTGAATTTTTAATTGATTTGGAATTAGTGTTTTTAACTTTTATTGTGTTCAAGTTTTGTGTTTTGACCCAATGCTTGGGCTTATTAAATAAACCAAATTAAGTAGGACCGTTTACTGATATATGTTTCATATTTACATGCACTCTGTTTAGGTTTTTCATTGACTCACACATGGCTTCCTGATGAAGGCGCATAGCCGAAACACGCGTAGGACACAGAACCTCAAGAGCCATGCCAACATTGATTGTCCTCTGTATATATTGAAGTGATTTTTCACTTATCTTGTATGTTTTGACAACAAGGAAAACAATCGAAATACTGTGAATATTTCCGTCTCAAAAACATACACTATTGACATTGTGCAAATTGTATTTGACAATGGGTCAATATCAGAACTGTTTTTTAATTTTGGTGCTTGATTACGGAGTAACATTGCACGCAGAGGGCAACATGTTTTTTCCTTTAATGTGTACAGTCAGCAAAAATCATTTATAATAATAAAAATAATAATAAATATTTTTTGATACCACTAAACAGAGTTTGCATGTTCTTGCTATGATATGTAATATCAAGGTCCACGTTCATTTTCAACATTCCTAAATTGTGATATTTACATTTAGTTATTCTCCCTGATTTAGGAATTTGCGTCAGGGGTACCCTTGTTCTTACACACAATGCAAACATTCTCCCCCAGTCAAAAGATCTGGGTTAAATCCATCGTTCTTTTGCCCACTACGCCACCCCAGTTTGGACCCAGCCATATGCAAATCAGTCTTGACCCTGTGCCCCATGGGAACAGTCCAGACTGAACTGCCAGACCAGGTCCTCCCTGGACCGGAAACAAGCATCCTGGGACCGGTTTCAGGGTATGTCACCCTTCTTCAGCCAGGCTAGCTTGAATCCAGTGGCACAGTGAGCAAGGGACCCACGTCTGGGCATACCCATCCCACTTAGGGTGAAAAGTGTTACAGCAAACAAATGATGGACGGAATGCTGACAATGCAAACATTCTCCCCCAGTCAAAAGATCTGGGTTAAATCCATCGTTCTTTTGCCCACTACGCCACCCCAGTTTGGACCCAGCCATATGCAAATCAGTCTTGACCCTGTGCCCCATGGGAACAGTCCAGACCGAACTGCCAGACCAGGTCCTCCCTGGACCGGAAACAAGCATCCTGGGACCGGTTTCAGGGTATGTCACCCTTCTTCAGCCAGGCTAGCTTGAATCCAGTGGCACAGTGAGCAAGGGACCCACGTCTGGGCATACCCATCCCACTTAGGGTGAAAAGTGTTACAGCAAACAAATGATGGACGGAATGCTGACAATGCAAACATGCTCCCCCAGTCAAAAGATCTGGGTTAAATCCATCGATCTTTTGCCCACTACGCCACCCCAGTTTGGACCCAGCCATATGCAAATCAGTCTTGACCCTGTGCCCCAAGGGAACAGTCCAGACCGAACTGCCAGACCAGGTCCTCCCTGGACCGGAAACAAGCATCCTGGGACCTGTTTCAGGGTATGTCACCCTTCTTCAGCCAGGCTAGCTTGAATCCAGTGGCACAGTGAGCAAGGGACCCACGTCTGGGCATACCCATCCCACTTAGGGTGAAAAGTGTTACAGCAAACAAATGATGGACGGAATGCTGACAATGCAAACATTCTCCCCCAGTCAAAAGATCTGGGTTAAATCCATCGTTCTTTTGCCCACTACGCCACCCCAGTTTGGACCCAGCCATATGCAAATCAGTCTTGACCCTGTGCCCCATGGGAACAGTCCAGACCGAACTGCCAGACCAGGTCCTTCCTGGACCGGAAACAAGCATCCTGGGACCGGTTTCAGGGTATGTCACCCTTCTTCAGCCAGGCTAGCTTGAATCTAGTGGCACAGTGAGCAAGGGACCCACGTCTGGGCATACCCATCCCACTTAGGGTGAAAAGTGTTACAGCAAACAAATGATGGACGGAATGCTGACAATGCAAACATTCTCCCCCAGTCAAAAGATCTGGGTTAAATCCATCGTTCTTTTGCCCACTACGCCACCCCAGTTTGGACCCAGCCATATGCAAATCAGTCTTGACCCTGTGCCCCATGGGAACAGTCCAGACCGAACTGCCAGACCAGGTCCTCCCTGGACCGGAAACAAGCATCCTGGGACCGGTTTCAGGGTATGTCACCCTTCTTCAGCCAGGCTAGCTTGAATCCAGTGGCACAGTGAGCAAGGGACCCACGTCTGGGCATACCCATCCCACTTAGGGTGAAAAGTGTTACAGCAAACAAATGATGGACGGAATGCTGACAATGCAAACATTCTCCCCCAGTCAAAAGATCTGGGTTAAATCCATCGTTCTTTTGCCCACTACGCCACCCCAGTTTGGAGCCAGCCATATGCAAATCAGTCTTGACCCTGTGCCCCATGGGAACAGTCCAGACCGAACTGCCAGACCAGGTCCTCCCTGGACCGGAAACAAGCATCCTGGGACCGGTTTCAGGGTATGTCACCCTTCTTCAGCCAGGCTAGCTTGAATCCAGTGGCACAGTGAGCAAGGGACCCACGTCTGGGCATACCCATCCCACTTAGGGTGAAAAGTGTTACAGCAAACAAATGATGGACGGAATGCTGACAATGCAAATATTCTCCCCCAGTCAAAAGATCTGGGTTAAATCCATCGTTCTTTTGCCCACTACGCCACCCCAGTTTGGACCCAGCCATATGCAAATCAGTCTTGACCCTGTGCCCCATGGGAACAGTCCAGACCGAACTGCCAGACCAGGTCCTCCCTGGACCGGAAACAAGCATCCTGGGACCGGTTTCAGGGTATGTCACCCTTCTTCAGCCAGGCTAGCTTGAATCCAGTGGCACAGTGAGCAAGGGACCCACGTCTGGGCATACCCATCCCACTTAGGGTGAAAAGTGTTACAGCAAACAAATGATGGACGGAATGCTGACAATGCAAACATTCTCCCCCAGTCAAAAGATCTGGGTTAAATCCATCGTTCTTTTGCCCACTACGCCACCCCAGTTTGGACCCAGCCATATGCAAATCAGTCTTGACCCTGTGCCCCATGGGAACAGTCCAGACCGAACTGCCAGACCAGGTCTTCCCTGGACCGGAAACAAGCATCCTGGGACCGGTTTCAGGGTATGTCACCCTTCTTCAGCCAGGCTAGCTTGAATCCAGTGGCACAGTGAGCAAGGGACCCACGTCTGGGCATACCCATCCCACTTAGGGTGAAAAGTGTTACAGCAAACAAATGATGGACGGAATGCTGACAATGCAAACATTCTCCCCCAGTCAAAAGATCTGGGTTAAATCCATCGTTCTTTTGCCCACTACGCCACCCCAGTTTGGACCCAGCCATATGCAAATCAGTCTTGACCCTGTGCCCCATGGGAACAGTCCAGACCGAACTGCCAGACCAGGTCCTCCCTGGACCGGAAACAAGCATCCTGGGACCGGTTTCAGGGTATGTCGCCCTTCTTCAGCCAGGCTAGCTTGAATCCAGTGGCACAGTGAGCAAGGGACCCACGTCTGGGCATACCCATCCCACTTAGGGTGAAAAGTGTTACAGCAAACAAATGATGGACGGAATGCTGACAATGCAAACATTCTCCCCCAGTCAAAAGATCTGGGTTAAATCCATCGTTCTTTTGCCCACTACGCCACCCCAGTTTGGACCCAGCCATATGCAAATCAGTCTTGACCCTGTGCCCCATGGGAACAGTCCAGACCGAACTGCCAGACCAGGTCCTCCCTGGACCGGAAACAAGCATCCTGGGACCGGTTTCAGGGTATGTCACCCTTTTTCAGCCAGGCTAGCTTGAATCCAGTGGCACAGTGAGCAAGGGACCCACGTCTGGGCATACCCATCCCACTTAGGGTGAAAAGTGTTACAGCAAACAAATGATGGACGGAATGCTGACAATGCAAACATTCTCCCCCAGTCAAAAGATCTGGGTTAAATCCATCGTTCTTTTGCCCACTACGCCACCCCAGTTTGGACCCAGCCATATGCAAATCAGTCTTGACCCTGTGCCCCATGGGAACAGTCCAGACCGAACTGGCAGACCAGGTCCTCCCTGGACCGGAAACAAGCATCCTGGGACCGGTTTCAGGGTATGTCACCCTTCTTCAGCCAGGCTAGCTTGAATCCAGTGGCACAGTGAGCAAGGGACCCACGTCTGGGCATACCCATCCCACTTAGGGTGAAAAGTGTTACAGCAAACAAATGATGGACGGAATGCTGACAATGCAAACATTCTCCCCCAGTCAAAAGATCTGCGTTAAATCCATCGTTCTTTTGCCCACTACGCCACCCCAGTTTGCACCCAGCCATATGCAAATCAGTCTTGACCCTTGCCCCATGGGAACAGTCCAGACCGAACTGCCAGACCAGGTCCTCCCTGGACCAGAAACAAGCATCCTGGGACCGGTTTCAGGGTATGTCACCCTTCTTCAGCCAGGCTAGCTTGAATCCAGTGGCACAGTGAGCAAGGGACCCACGTCTGGGCATACCCATCCCACTTAGGGTGAAAAGTGTTACAGCAAACAAATGATGGACGGAATGCTGACAATGCAAACATGCTCCCCCAGTCAAAAGATCTGGGTTAAATCCATCGATCTTTTGCCCACTACGCCACCCCAGTTTGGACCCAGCCATATGCAAATCAGTCTTGACCCTGTGCCCCAAGGGAACAGTCCAGACCGAACTGCCAGACCAGGTCCTCCCTGGACCGGAAACAAGCATCCTGGGACCTGTTTCAGGGTATGTCACCCTTCTTCAGCCAGGCTAGCTTGAATCCAGTGGCACAGTGAGCAAGGGACCCACGTCTGGGCATACCCATCCCACTTAGGGTGAAAAGTGTTACAGCAAACAAATGATGGACGGAATGCTGACAATGCAAACATTCTCCCCCAGTCAAAAGATCTGGGTTAAATCCATCGTTCTTTTGCCCACTACGCCACCCCAGTTTGGACCCAGCCATATGCAAATCAGTCTTGACCCTGTGCCCCATGGGAACAGTCCAGACCGAACTGCCAGACCAGGTCCTTCCTGGACCGGAAACAAGCATCCTGGGACCGGTTTCAGGGTATGTCACCCTTCTTCAGCCAGGCTAGCTTGAATCTAGTGGCACAGTGAGCAAGGGACCCACGTCTGGGCATACCCATCCCACTTAGGGTGAAAAGTGTTACAGCAAACAAATGATGGACGGAATGCTGACAATGCAAACATTCTCCCCCAGTCAAAAGATCTGGGTTAAATCCATCGTTCTTTTGCCCACTACGCCACCCCAGTTTGGACCCAGCCATATGCAAATCAGTCTTGACCCTGTGCCCCATGGGAACAGTCCAGACCGAACTGCCAGACCAGGTCCTCCCTGGACCGGAAACAAGCATCCTGGGACCGGTTTCAGGGTATGTCACCCTTCTTCAGCCAGGCTAGCTTGAATCCAGTGGCACAGTGAGCAAGGGACCCACGTCTGGGCATACCCATCCCACTTAGGGTGAAAAGTGTTACAGCAAACAAATGATGGACGGAATGCTGACAATGCAAACATTCTCCCCCAGTCAAAAGATCTGGGTTAAATCCATCGTTCTTTTGCCCACTACGCCACCCCAGTTTGGAGCCAGCCATATGCAAATCAGTCTTGACCCTGTGCCCCATGGGAACAGTCCAGACCGAACTGCCAGACCAGGTCCTCCCTGGACCGGAAACAAGCATCCTGGGACCGGTTTCAGGGTATGTCACCCTTCTTCAGCCAGGCTAGCTTGAATCCAGTGGCACAGTGAGCAAGGGACCCACGTCTGGGCATACCCATCCCACTTAGGGTGAAAAGTGTTACAGCAAACAAATGATGGACGGAATGCTGACAATGCAAATATTCTCCCCCAGTCAAAAGATCTGGGTTAAATCCATCGTTCTTTTGCCCACTACGCCACCCCAGTTTGGACCCAGCCATATGCAAATCAGTCTTGACCCTGTGCCCCATGGGAACAGTCCAGACCGAACTGCCAGACCAGGTCCTCCCTGGACCGGAAACAAGCATCCTGGGACCGGTTTCAGGGTATGTCACCCTTCTTCAGCCAGGCTAGCTTGAATCCAGTGGCACAGTGAGCAAGGGACCCACGTCTGGGCATACCCATCCCACTTAGGGTGAAAAGTGTTACAGCAAACAAATGATGGACGGAATGCTGACAATGCAAACATTCTCCCCCAGTCAAAAGATCTGGGTTAAATCCATCGTTCTTTTGCCCACTACGCCACCCCAGTTTGGACCCAGCCATATGCAAATTAGTCTTGACCCTGTGCCCCATGGGAACAGTCCAGACCGAACTGCCAGACCAGGTCTTCCCTGGACCGGAAACAAGCATCCTGGGACCGGTTTCAGGGTATGTCACCCTTCTTCAGCCAGGCTAGCTTGAATCCAGTGGCACAGTGAGCAAGGGACCCACGTCTGGGCATACCCATCCCACTTAGGGTGAAAAGTGTTACAGCAAACAAATGATGGACGGAATGCTGACAATGCAAACATTCTCCCCCAGTCAAAAGATCTGGGTTAAATCCATCGTTCTTTTGCCCACTACGCCACCCCAGTTTGGACCCAGCCATATGCAAATCAGTCTTGACCCTGTGCCCCATGGGAACAGTCCAGACCGAACTGCCAGACCAGGTCCTCCCTGGACCGGAAACAAGCATCCTGGGACCGGTTTCAGGGTATGTCGCCCTTCTTCAGCCAGGCTAGCTTGAATCCAGTGGCACAGTGAGCAAGGGACCCACGTCTGGGCATACCCATCCCACTTAGGGTGAAAAGTGTTACAGCAAACAAATGATGGACGGAATGCTGACAATGCAAACATTCTCCCCCAGTCAAAAGATCTGGGTTAAATCCATCGTTCTTTTGCCCACTACGCCACCCCAGTTTGGACCCAGCCATATGCAAATCAGTCTTGACCCTGTGCCCCATGGGAACAGTCCAGACCGAACTGCCAGACCAGGTCCTCCCTGGACCGAAACAAGCATCCTGGGACCGGTTTCAGGGTATGTCACCCTTTTTCAGCCAGGCTAGCTTGAATCCAGTGGCACAGTGAGCAAGGGACCCACGTCTGGGCATACCCATCCCACTTAGGGTGAAAAGTGTTACAGCAAACAAATGTTGGACGGAATGCTGACAATGCAAACATTCTCCCCAGTCAAAAGATCTGGGTTAAATCCATCGTTCTTTTGCCCACTACGCCACCCCAGTTTGGACCCAGCCATATGCAAATCAGTTTTGACCCTGTGCCCCATGGGAACAGTCCAGACCGAACTGGCAGACCAGGTCCTCCCTGGACCGGAAACAAGCATCCTGGGACCGGTTTCAGGGTATGTCACCCTTCTTCAGCCAGGCTAGCTTGAATCCAGTGGCACAGTGAGCAAGGGACCCACGTCTGGGCATACCCATCCCACTTAGGGTGAAAAGTGTTACAGCAAACAAATGATGGACGGAATGCTGACAATGCAAACATTCTCCCGCAGTCAAAAGATCTGGGTTAAATCCATCGTTCTTTTGCCCACTTCGCCACCCCAGTTTGGACCCAGCCATATGCAAATCAGTCTTGACCCTGTGCCCCATGGGAACAGTCCAGACCGAACTGCCAGACCAGGTCCTCCCTGGACCGGAAACAAGCATCCTGGGACCGGTTTCAGGGTATGTCACCCTTCTTCAGCCAGGCTAGCTTGAATCCAGTGGCACAGTGAGCAAGGGACCCACGTCTGGGCATACCCATCCCACTTAGGGTGAAAAGTGTTACAGCAAACAAATGATGGACGGAATGCTGACAATGCAAACATTCTCCCCCAGTCAAAAGATCTGGGTTAAATCCATCGTTCTTTTGCCCACTACGCCACCCCAGTTTGGACCCAGCCATATGCAAATCAGTCTTGACCCTGTGCCCCATGGGAACAGTCCAGACCGAACTGTCAGACCAGGTCCTCCCTGGACCGGAAACAAGCATCCTGGGACCGGTTTCAGGGTCTGTCACCCTTCTTCAGCCAGGCTAGCTTGAATCCAGTGGCACAGTGAGCAAGGGACCCACGTCTGGGCATACCCATCCCACTTAGGGTGAAAAGTGTTACAGCAAACAAATGATGGACGGAATGCTGACAATGCAAACATTCTCCCCCAGTCAAAAGATCTGCGTTAAATCCATCGTTCTTTTGCCCACTACGCCACCCCAGTTTGCACCCAGCCATATGCAAATCAGTCTTGACCCTTGCCCCATGGGAACAGTCCAGACCGAACTGCCAGACCAGGTCCTCCCTGGACCAGAAACAAGCATCCTGGGACCGGTTTCAGGGTATGTCACCCTTCTTCAGCCAGGCTAGCTTGAATCCAGTGGCACAGTGAGCAAGGGACCCACGTCTGGGCATACCCATCCCACTTAGGGTGAAAAGTGTTACAGCAAACAAATGATGGACGGAATGCTGACAATGCAAACATTCTCCCCCAGTCAAAAGATCTGGGTTAAATCCTTCGTTCTTTTGCCCACTACGCCACCCCAGTTTGGACCCAGCCATATGCAAATCAGTCTTGACCCTGTGCCCCATGGGAACAGTCCAGACCGAACTGCCAGACCAGGTCCTCCCTGGACCGGAAACAAGCATCCTGGGACCGGTTTCAGGGTATGTCACCCTTCTTCAGCCAGGCTAGCTTGAATCCAGTGGCACAGTGAGCAAGGGACCCACGTCTGGGCATACCCATCCCACTTAGGGTGAAAAGTGTTACAGCAAACAAATGATGGACGGAATGCTGACAATGCAAACATTCTCCCCCAGTCAAAAGATCTGGGTTAAATCCATCGTTCTTTTGCCCACTACGCCACCCCAGTTTGGACCCAGCCATATGCAAATCAGTCTTGACCCTGTGCCCCATGGGAACAGTCCAGACCGAACTGTCAGACCAGGTCCTCCCTGGACCCGAAACAAGCATCCTGGGACCGGTTTCAGGGTATGTCACCCTTCTTCAGCCAGGCTAGCTTGAATCCAGTGGCACAGTGAGCAAGGGACCCACGTCTGGGCATACCCATCCCACTTAGGGTGAAAAGTGTTACAGCAAACAAATGATGGACGGAATGCTGACAATGCAAACATTCTCCCCCAGTCAAAAGATCTGGGTTAAATCCATCGTTCTTTTGCCCACTACGCCACCCCAGTTTGGACGCAGCCATATGCAAATCAGTCTTGACCCTGTGCCCCATGGGAACAGTCCAGACCGAACTGCCAGACCAGGTCCTCCCTGGACCGGAAACAAGCATCCTGGGACCAGCACTGTCCCATGCTAGACGCTGTGGGCACTCGAGCCTTGCGGTACAAGACGCCCCTGCCAAGTGGGTTAAGCCATTGACCACTGCAGTTGGATTCCGTAGTCATTCTTCTCTACAAAGATTCTTAACTTGTTTCGTGAATGTTGGCTGGGCACAATGCGCAGCTGTCAGTTAACGCGACTGGACCCCAAGAGCACAAACATCAATCTGTTATTATGTGTCAGCAAAGCCTGTTGTGACGCGGCACCCCGTGCACAAGAGACACACCCATCTCATGCAGATCCCCGCCACAAAAAAACAAGACAGCTCACACTAGCCACCTAGTTACACAGCACGAAGCCCTAGAATCCACCACATGCTAAGTGTTCTCCGCGGCTAAACCCCCTGAACAGCTATTGCTATTCCACCACCAGCTAGCTAAAAGATACACCCCTGGGCTTCTCTTCCCGCATTCCCCCAAGCCGTAACCTCCTGCACACTCCGCCCACTACCCCCATTGGGGCGGCAGGTGGCACAGTAGTTATAACCCTGCAAAGTGCACTCAAACATTTTGTAGCTACTATCCACAGCAGACCACGCAGCAGTCACCTTCTGCAGTGGGCACATTCAATGCACTGCACGCTCTTGCACAGGGCCCACGACCACCCGCGGAAAGCAGCTACTTCAAGCACAGCTCTGTGCAACTCCAATACGCACGCCTTAGCAGCCACCGACACCACACCAGCAACACTATGCCTCCAGACAAACGCAAGCCAACTTAAGTACCATCATAGACAACTAAAACATACATTAATGTGACAAAAACGAGTGCACACAAAGCACTCAAGAACCCCTTGCACACAGAGGCGTACATGCGTGTGTAGAGACATGATCCCTTTAGATGTCAAGGATATCGATGCCGAGTATCCAATCTTCCCCCCAAAAAAATTGTAAACAGTTGGGTAAGTGATTCTTACTGCACACGCAGCAGGCTAGAGACTGGCGGAAGAAGGGCAGTAGTTTGTTTATGTCAGAGAAGTGCTGCGGGTCCCCGGGCTGATAGTGGAGCACCAGGCGGCTCGCGGAAATATAGAGAGCAGTGGCATTCACCGGGTTCATTGCAGTCGCCGCGGCACCGAGGAGATCCAGGGGAAGAAGAAATTCCGTCAGGCGGAGAGCACCGTGGCCCGAGGGCAGCCCGTGCGGCGGCGCCCCATGCAGCGGAGGGCGGGGGCTCAGCGCCCTCGGGGCGGCGGGTCTGCTCGGTCCCCGGTCATGGCAGACGCCACGCATCCATGGTCCACAACCCCCGAGGTGGAGGCCCTTCGGCCCGGAGAGTTGGGGAGCGGCCTCTAGCCGCGCATCCTCTGGGAGCAGGGGCCGATGTTCGGTTGAGAGACGCGCCGGCCGGCAAGGCCAGCCGAGCCCTCCCCTGCGGTCCTCGGCATCAGGCGCCCGTCATATGAGCCCTACGGGAGGAACCGCCCGCTTCCTTTTCCCGCCTCCTCAGTGGCAGCCGTTGGCCTTGGCGGAGCAATCAGCTTCCCGTTCTTTTCCCGCTCCTCTCGAACAACTGATGGCCTGTGGGAATAAATATTTTTACATCCCAAACGATGAGGGGAAACAAAACTGAAAAAGAGCCCGTGCGGTGGTTAAACAAGAAAACCAAGCGCTCGCCATTCCCGCTGTTTATTTTTGCATCGCGCTTTCACTTTAAAGTGAAAGCGCGATGCAAAAATAAATACGCGGCGCCCTGTCTCCTTTTGAGACGGCCCATCCGGACTGAATCGCATGGCTTGTTTATACAACACGCCTCCATGCGATAAGAAACTGCTTCACGACAGCCGTCATGCAGGCGATCCAGTCCGGGTGGGCCGGAACAAAAAGCCAAAGGGAGGCAACCCAGAAAGCTCATTTCCAATGGCAGGCCACCGTTTAGCATAAACGGTGATGCCAGCCAATGGAAATGAGGGGCGGGGCTTCAAGCCCTCTTCTGAAAGTCCTCTCTTACAAAATCTCTTGCGGAGGCGGAGCAGCGCTTTGCGCTGCAACGCCACGCGAGACCTAAAAAGGAAACTAGTCAACCTTTTCTAACGGCCTTCCACTCCGTGGCAACAAGCGTCACTGCATTTTGAGTAACTTTTGAACCGTTTGAGCTAGGAACAAATTTTTTGGGGTTAAAATCTGCAGATTATGCGGCAGATGATGGATTGTGTGGCAAATCTATAATTATGCGAAAATTGCAGCAAGCACGCTATAGCATAATTCCAGTGGCCCTGGTTAAGTATTATCTAAGCTGGAAACTATCACATTTGCAAATTCTTCTTACTTAATTCTCCACTGTGATACAATCTACCTCCTGCACAGCAAGTCCATGGCTAAAAGTAAAAGTATCCTCACACATGATTGTCTTAAAGGGGAAACTCCATCCTGCACATTTTTGGTCTTTTTGGCCCTTAATACAAAACTTGAGAATTATCCCGTAAAATATTTTTTTCATGTAAGTTTTATCAAATGTTTCCTACTTTATCAGCTAAAAGTCGCTCTTTCCTTTTCCTCTTTGTAGTTCTCTGCTACATTTCAAGAGGAAAGGTGAGACGCGATTATGTTACATTGTTACTTTATGCAGCTACATTGGCATGAGTTTTCCACGAGTATTTCAATGGTCCTCCACCCCCTCTGCCTTCAGGCTGATACTTTTAATGGCCATTAACGGTTTCTCAACATTATTTTGATGGAAGCGCCCATCATTATAAATGATAGGTCCTCCCATTGGTGGATGGCACAGATCACCCATAACACAATGACCAACAGTGGGGATCTGAGGCACTTTCGGGTGGTAGAAAATCCCTGAAAGTGGAGGCCTCTGTCAATCACAATGGGCAGTATACAGATGGCTGAGGTCAGGTTTGCCCTATGAGCATCTTGAACTACCTACATTATCTGCCTGCTTCAAATGATGACGGAGAAAGGACGAGCACCGCCCAGGATTGGACCGGTCTTTTGATGTTCTCTTCCTTGGTGGTGTATGTTGGTGGGGCATGCTGGCTGATCTCACAGAGTCCCACCAGTGTGCATGTGGTGAAGTGCATAGAGACCCCTTTGGCCCCAAGATGGAGGCCTGTAAAAAATATCCATCAATTTAGTAAGAAAAAAATACAGTTTTAGGACTACTGCTGCATCTTTTGAACTGCTAATCCGGTACATCCACTGTGTGCTCTGTTTTTAACTGACACACCCTTCATTTCCAATGTGACCCCTGATGTGCCTGACCTGCTCTGACAGCAGGGCAGACCATAAGGCTGACAAAGAAAGGTGCATACAAATCCATAATTCACATATTCTGGGTTAACTGCCAAACATCATAAACTCTGCGCAGCTATGAATATGTCCTGTCATGGGTCCTCTAAGCAGATAATATTATTATTCTGCTTCGGAGATAAATCCTTGTGAATTAATGGATTACAAAATAAGCAGTCAATTTACCGCGTTGTGGTTTTACATTTCAAATAATTAATTAAAGTCCTAAACATCTAAGTTTTTAATGTTAGTCACTAATGATTTCTTAATCAATATTCAACTTCAATTGTTACTAAATGACCCACATTTCTAACAGATGTATGACTTGAGTTCTAGTTTTTAAGGTGGGACCGATTTTCTTTTATCCTGGCTCGGATATAATGTGAGAATCGTCTTCCTGGCCTTCCTCGATTTCTTTCTCCAGTGTTGTGATATTGGGATGGTAAGCGATGCATTTTCTCTGAGGCTTGTCTTATTCCTCAGGCCAAGCTACAGAAGATGTCAGTTGACCCTGGTTGAAGCCTGTTTAGCCCTGATGACTGGATTGTAAGCACACCAGTTTCTCATCGGGTCAGAGAGCCCACCTCCCTGGAGTAGACATCAGCATGTAACTGTTCAGTGGATTGCTGGGTGGAAAAAGCCAAGAATATAAGTGAAAAGACGACTGTGACACTTTTATTGCCTTCCCACATGGACAGGGATACCTTTACATAATCACGCTTTGTCCAGGCCCTATGTCTCACATATATACTAACCTCCTGCAGCAGGAGATGGTTACCATCATATAATGACGCCCAATGCGCCAAGATGGGTCTGTTTTTTAGTACATGTGATAAACAGGGTAGCCTAATGTTCTGCTTTAGAGCTGGCCAATGGCTTTTTTCAGCTTCTGACATCCAGGGCACAATTTCCATCCTTGAAACTCTTGTAACTTTGGACGTTTTCTCACATTACCAGAAATGAACCATCAGTTTTGCTTTACAATCAACTAACACAAATGACATAGTTTATGCATTGTTGCCACTACCTCATGCCAACCCGAGGGTAGTATGTGGTAGATTTATCCCTTTAATACTGTAGCATTTCATCTCGGTCATTGCTTTGGTAAGATATAGAAAAGTGTTTGTCAGTGAACCCCCTGCATGAACAAACACACCTCAGTAGTGACAGTGGCGGTCACATTCGTCACTTCCTTCCAGCTGTCTCATTTCCTGTGCGCATTCTTAGTAACTTCTATAAGTCACTGTTCGTACTCCATCCAATCAATAATCTTGTCATATTTATCTCTTCACCGATGCTTTAAATAGTCATTAAACCTCTCCCAATGTATCTTAAAAAAGTCCATTTATTGACCAACAGTGGTCTGCTATGGAGTTTATTACATTGGTGACAGGCATGAAATTCTTGCACATGTAGAGGAGGGACGCCTGAGAGAAGCAGGGCCTCCACATACATTTGTCCACAGAGAATCACAAACAAAACTCTCAAAGAGAGTCCACAATTCTCTTATTCGTGCTTCCTGCTCACCTTCAATCACATGCATAATTATGAGGCGTTAAATATCCTTGACCGATCTTTATTTACAAAAATAAACATAATTAGTGTCGCGTTAATTACTTGCACTCACTGAGATTTAGTTAGATTTCGGATGCCAACTGTCCCGAGTTTGTACCTGCAGCTTCAGTCGATGACAATTTTTGTAGGACTCAGAAATCCGCCTAATCAGCACAGGCAAGTGATGACATGAAATTGATGGAGATGCACTTTTATTCGTATTATATACACACTAATGCAGTATCTCATGTACTGAAAAGTTAACTAGAACTATTCCATATAGGGGCATGATATTCTAGCCACAGAATGGCTTATGTTACCCAATCAACACAAATGCACAAGCAACACAAAGCTTTCCTACATGGTTCCTGGAAGGGCAGAGGCTAGACCGGGTAACCAACTACAAATACCTTGGGGTACTATTGGACAGCAGAGGTTCGTTTATACCTCAACTAGAGGCCCTGCGCCGGAAGGGCACCACATTCTACTTTTCTGTGAAGCCCCTGATGAAGGTCCTCCCAGACCGAACTTTGGATCCTCTCTTACAAGTGATCAGAGCACGACTGCAGCCAATGCTCACATATGGGAGTGAACCAATGCAAGGGAAAGATGCAACAGTTTTAGATAAAATAATCAGTAGAACATACAGAGCAATTTTCCAGCTGCCCAATTATGTGTCGCCTGCCCAAATACGTCTTGAATTTGGCCTTCAGAGACAAACAGTGGAGAGAAGAGGCGCTTATATAAAAAGCTGGCATAAAATCAGAGGTGCAGAGCAAGGATCCTTAAATGTCCACCTCTGGACTGAGCTGTCAACCCGAGAAAAATCATCAGCCAGGAAGTACCAGTTTGAATCATTGGAATATCTCGAACTGACAAACCTTTGGGAGTCATCCATAGATAATAAAAGTTTCAAAAAGATAATAACAAAAGTAACAAAATTAATATCAACAATAGAAGATAAGGAAATCCTGACCAAGAGGGCTCATGGATGGACAGTACTGAATGACTATAAAGCTCTTAAGCCACAAGCATACTTGAAAAGGGGACTTACACAGAAGACAAAAGAAAAAAATGTAAAACTGCGCTTCGGCATTTTACCAATTCTTCCTCATTTGGCACCTTGGAAAAGGAAAGAAGAAGAACAGCCATAAGGAAATCCTGACCAAGAGGGCTCATGGATGGACAGTACTGAATGACTATAAAGCTCTTGAGCCACAAGCATACTTGAAAATGGGACTTGCACAGAAGACAAAAGAACATTTTTTAAAACTGCGCTTCAGCATTTTACCAATTTTTCCTCATTTGGCACCTTGGAAAAGGAAAGAAGAACAGCCATGCCGTTTTTGTGGAAAAGGAAAAGAGGACCTAACACACATAATCTGTATCTGCCCAAGCTTGATGGACATAAGGCGCGCCTTACTCCGAGTAATATGGAACCAAAAGGGCATAAGAAGCTGCAGGCAGGCTGTGAAGCTGTGCTTTAACCCAGAGGAGATCCAACTAAACTGCCGACTAACAAAGTACTTCGATATAGTGGCTAGAAGACTTAAGACCTAGCAAAAGGTGCAAGGAAGAACATCAAGCAGTTATAGCACTTAACCAAGTACAGCGACAGCCTTTCTAGAGTCAGGCCTTGTAAAAATTGTGTCTTATACCCAGAAGCACAAGCACTTTATTGTCTCGAAATGGACTACACTGATAATAAACTGTGACAGCTTGTCCAGAACCAGGCCTTGTTAAAACTGTGTCCTGTACTCCGAAGCACAAGCACTTTATCACCCTGGAAAAGGACAGCATAGATAATGAAACTGAGATTGATATGACCTTTATTTGAGAGAAGAAATTTTAAATGTAAAAGTACAAGATAATGCCGAACATAATTTTATCTTGAGAGAGAGAGAAAAACTTTGTTTATTTAGACCACAGTCTTTAAACAGTACACAATACACAAAACACATTAGGGATCCAGGTGCTGGAGTCAGTATAAATTCTATACAAATAAATACTAATTGTAAAAACATCTAAGTCCATAAAAACTCTCAGTTGATGGGAGGACACTAAAATACATTTAAAACATTTAAAAACAGTGCCCCTGTAAATTCTCCCTTACAAAATTTTTTATAGCTTTCAAAAATTTTCCCATTGCAATTGCGATGCCTAACGTTGGCATTTCGGTAAGTAGACATACAGCTTGGGCACGAGAGCTTACCTCGTTTTTAAAAATATTGGACGTAAAAACAATTTGCGTAAAGCTAAAACCAATGTGCAATCGAGTAATATATGCAAAATATCATTTCTTATTCCTAACCCACATTTACAAATACCATCTGTTTGAATCAGAGCTGCCTTTATTTTTTCTTCCAATTTCCAAGGGTTAATACCAACTCGTATCCTTAAAATTTCATATCTTAGCCCTTGGCTTGGCAGAATATCCAAATACGGGAACCAAGCTTCGTTTGCCCATGAGCTTTTTAACCACTGAACTGATTTTTTCTCTTTCATATAATCTAGGTCCAGTGATCTTGAATATATCAGCCCTTGCTCTCTAAGCATTCTCCTAGAGAAATCTATTTCCAGGGATGGGTGCGAAAGTCTCACCTTTAGGCGCACTGCTATTTTCTGGAGGTTTCTTCTTACATCCTTTGCCCAACTTAGATTATTTAATTGAATCTCCTCTCTGCACCATTGTGAGACCTTCTGCACTCCACCTGGATCCTGGCGTTTCCAAAATCTCACCAGCGACATTTGTGTCTGTACGGTCCATGCTATTGTCCCTAGCTCCATTCTTATAGCTTGAATCATTGTACAGCTTGGTAGTGACAATAGCATTTTTAAAATCTTGCCTTCTTCCCGATCCCACCCGCATTTACCACTCAGGTAAAGAACTTCTGCCCCGTACAGTACTTGCGGGGGGATCATTGCTTCAAACGCCTTTAACATAGGTCTATGTGACATATCACCGTATTCCTTATTAAATTTTTTTAGGCCACAGACTGACGAGAAAGCTTTCGCTTTTTGGGCCTCCAGGTGAGTACCCCATTTTAGCACACTATCAAACCAGAGGCCCAAATATCTATACTCTGTAACTATATCCAGTTTGTCTTGACCTAAAAACCAGTTAAAATTCTTACCTCTCTTCCCAAAGCATAAAACCTTTGTCTTTTCCATATTAACTTTTAAAAACTTTCTATCGCAATAATTCTTAAAAGCATTTAGTTTCCTTTGGAGTCCTAGCTCTGTTTGATCAAGAATCACGAGATCATCCGCATATAAAAGGCAGGACACTTTATTTCCGCTCATTCTAGGGCTTGCACTTCTTTCTACTTCTAAAACTGCGGGGAGGTCTGCTAAGAAAATTGCAAATAACATAGGGGCCAAAACGCACCCCTGTCTGAGGCCATTCCCTACCATCATCTTATGAGTCAGTGACCCTTGCGTATCTCCCATTACCTGGGCCCAATTCCCTTTGTGTTGCTCTTTTAATATCAATAATATGCCTTCCGGGATACCATATTTTTCCAAGTCCTCCCAGAGGCACTTACGATCCACAGAGTCAAAAGCTGCCCGAAAATCGACAAAGCAACAAAACAACTTCCCATTTTGCTCTATCGATTTTCTGGCCATTGCCCATAAGGCAAAGCAATGGTCTATAGTGGAGTGTCCTTCTTTGAATCCCCCTTGTTCAACTGGTACAATGGATCTCTGTTCTGCCCAGTCTTTTAGTTTCCCTAATATTATTTTAGCAAAGATCTTTTCTCCGATATCTAATAAGTTAATTAATCTATAATTCTTTGGGGCATAAATATCCCCTTTCTTATGAATCGGCCTTATTAACGCTCCCTTCCAGTTTAGAGGGATCGTCCCAGATTCTAAAATTACTAAAAACATACCTGAGAAAAATTCAGCCCACCAGGACGGATTCAATTTTATTATCATAGCTGGTAGGTTATCCGGACCTGCTGCTCTTGATAGGTTCAGGGTCTTTATCGTTCTAAGCACACTTGCTACTGAACAGTCCGGTTTTAGATCTTCTACCAGACCACTCCAGACCCGTGATACCTCCTCTTCAATTACTCTCCCCGGACTATATAAATCCTGCAGGTAATCCTCCCATGCATCCTCTTCCACCACGCAGTTCATTGAGGCAACCGAAGGTTCTGATGCTGAATGTACCAGCTTCCAGAACTGTCGTATATTCTTAGATTCGATTGCCTCCAACAATTTTCCCCAACAGGTTTCCTTGTAGACTCTTTTAGTACTAGAAATTAGCATGGTATAATCTCTCTTTAATTTAACGAGATTATCGGCCCTGGACTGATCAAATTTTTTACGCAGACTACGCTCTTCTCTCCTTAGTTCTCTTTTCTTATTTAGGCAGTCAATATTAAACCATTTACCTTGGCTAATCTGAGTGTTTTGCTTGCTCTTTCTAAGCCTTACGTCAGTGTTGATTTCTACACGAAGGCTTTGTACCACTTGGTTTAATTTCTCAACATACCAAGCCAAATTTAGGCCACTCACACATCCTAGGTCAATATTTTGTTGCAGCCTAGTTAGCCTTTCTATATACTCCTCAGTTAGCCGTGTTGTTATACGCCTAGGGTAGTCCATCTGCTGTGTAACTACTTTGTCACGGGCGGGCTGGTGAGAATTTACCAGCTCCAATTCCATTATATTATGATCACTACCTTCTATATTACTAATCCTAAAACCCTGTGCTAAAGCAAAATTCCAAGCTGACATAAAAACATAGTCTATGGGGCAAATTTGTGCCCCCTGTTTAAATGTTTTCTTTGCCGGGCAATCTTGAGCTGACCTACCATTTAGACAAAAAAGACTTTTTGATGCTAGGTAGTTTCCTAACTTTACATCATATGTTGAACAGAGACTTACAGGGAACTTTGCTTGATTTATGTCATAGGCCTCCAAAATTTCCATAAACCAAATGTCTACCTGCTTTGGGTTTAATTTATGATTAAAATCTCCCACCAACAAGAATATATCCGAATCATACATTTCACACAATAAGTCTATATCATTCTTAAAATGACCCATTTCGACCCCATATTCCTCCTGGGTACCCCATTGCATATATACATTTAAAATCAGCATGTTTTCATTGTTTTTATCTGCGACCATCAGGGCTATCCTACAACCCAGCAACCATTTACATGTTACAGTAAGGTGACATACATTTTTCACTAATTTAGTAGATAATAGTGTCATTAAGCCACCTGCTGGTCGACCAGACCTTGATTTAGTTGCCGGGCGGCAAAGTTGGCGGAAGCCATCAACTACAGGGGTATTACCACATAGCCAAGTCTCTTGGATACAAATAATCTCATTATCTTTTGCAAGGTTTTTTATAAAATCTTGCTTTATCTGATTTCCTAATCCATTTATGTTCCAAGAGATCAATTTTATGCCATGTGGCAACCCCATTACCTATTCTACGTCACTAAGAAGCCCATTTTCATCAATTTCCTCCAAAAATCGCCGAGAAGGCCCTGCGGGACTTATGCAGTGGCTCCAGTTCTTCCAGGATTCCTCTATATCTGAGTTATTTATTACTATATTTAGGTCACCCAAATCTAATCCTACTTCTCTTTCCATTAATCTCACTTGCCTTTTACCAAGTCCTGCATGATACTTTAAAAAAACTTTCTTTTGCGGGACTTTGTATTCTGTCACTACTTCTTCTTTAGATACTAACCGAATACCTTCTTTTAAGATCTCTCTCTCCGACTTCTCTATGGCGATTTTTACCAGGTCTGAATAAACCTGCACCCTGGTAAACTCTTTACCATCAATAGATAATTGGAAGCCCACCTGTCGAAGGTCTTTAGATCCTATCCCTTTCAGGTTCGGACAATGGGCAAATGAGTTGAGGAGATGGGACCTATTTAAGTACGACCACTTCTTCGTTTTTTTCCCACCCCTTCCCGTTTTCACCTGTTCAAAGTACAGCCACCTATTGCCTTTGTCCTCGGGTTCTAACTGTGTGGGCATATTCAGTGGTTGTCGGATATTATTTCTTACCCCTTCCTCTAATTTATTACCCTGGTTTGGCCTCTCTTTAGACCTCTCTTTAAGGGGGCTAATTATTCCAGGTGTACTTACTGTATTGGATGCTATGTGTCTTATATGCTTTCTTTGCTTCGCCTGGTAAATTTGTTTACTACTATCAGTCCCCTTTTTACTTGGTTCTTTACTTGTTTCTCGGGACTCATCAATCGTACCTTTCTCACTCTTTCTCTCTGGATTTTAAGAGATTTTGATTTTAGGTCACACACAGCTAATCCTGGTGGTTCCTTCAATTCCCTTTTTTTCGCAGCTCTGCCTTTGCCCTTTCTTTGGTCTGCTCTTCCTACGGGTCTCCCCTGTTTTAATACGCCACCTCTAGTAAAGGCACCACCCCTTCTCTTAACCAACATCGGCCATCTCGAGATGTAAACTTCATGATTGTCGATTGGGGGTTCTGCATTCCCAGCCTCCTCCCCTACCCCAACCGGGGCGGGAGGCTGTGGATCAGGGACAGATCTTAGCATTGATGGCATTTGGCCCCTGATACCTTGTAGCTCCCCCTCAATCTTAGAGAGATGCAAATTCTGGATTTTTAAAATATCATGGTTTGACATTGTAACTTCCAGGAGCCCCTTAAGCGATTTCTGCAACAGTATCATAAGTTCCAACATTGAAGAAGCTGGTGTTACTGCAGAGTCTAAATTTAGCTCTGAAAATTGAGTACAGTCATTAACTGCTGGGTTCTGGGCACCATGCGAATCTTGTCTTTCTGTTTCTTTTGGACTTACAACCAAGGCTGGGGCTTCTTCCTCATCTTGCTGTGAGACCCCGCTATTTGTTTCCTGGGTAGACCGAAGTCCACACTGAGGTGACAACCTCGGGGAAGAGGACAGGCGGGGTGACATTAATAGTCCATTATAACCTGTTATGGTCAGAAGGGATTGGTTAGCCGAGTTTACAGAACCCATTATTTGTTCATCAAGGATTAAGGAGGACCCCCTTTCCATGATTCCTCCCCTACTAATTCTACTTCGGAGGTTGGAGACTTTGCAGGTGAAAAGACCCTTTTAAAATGCTTCCCCACAAAGTCTTTTAGGGAGCTTGATGCTGTACCCCCTTACGTCCCATTTGTAATGGCTCCTTAAATATTTTCTCTTTTCTCTTCTGGACACGCTTTGATTTTTGTTTTCCCCCTGGGCACACTAAACTTTCTCCTGTAGCTTTTTGATCTGTAGGGGGCTCTCTTTGCTTCAGATTAGATCCCAGTGTGCTTTTATTCTTCCTGGGAGCCATCTTTAAACTCTTCAAGTTTATATACTACTTCTCTGAGGTCCAATGCGTGTGTCCCGCCTGACACGGCCCCCCCCTGATTTTCAACTCAGATCTTTTAGCAGGGGTGGCTACCAAGTTCTGCCTATTGAGAGAGGAGGGAACTTTTCACTTACCTCTGTTGTGCCTTATGCGTATCCCTGCTATACGCTACGCACAACAGAGTCTGCACAGGTTCCCAATAAACACAGAGTCCTTCACCTCAGGAGCTTTCTCCAGCAAATACGGAAACAGAAAATTATTTGCGGCTCCGGCCGCAACGGGGCTTGTCTCACGGCTCCTGCCGCGTATATCTAATTGTTTCGCGGCTCCGGCCGCAGCTGAGCTTGTTCCGTGGCTCCTGCCGCATACAGATTGTTATTTTGCGGCACCGGCTGCTGAACTTATCTAGCGGCTCCAGCCGCAGCTAAACTTGTCTCGCGGCTCCTGCCGCGTTTAACTAACTGTTTTGCGGCTCCGGCCGCAGCTGCCCTCGTCCCTCGGCTCCTGCCGCACACAGATAGATATTTAGCTGCTGAACTTAACTCGCGGCTCCTGCCGGGTAGACAAATCTGCCACCGCGTCTCTCATGGACTTCACTTCACTTAGGCCCACGGAGTTCCGAAGCACCGCTGCTGCCGCTCTCCTACGATACGCGCCTCTCCTCGCGCCTCTCCTCGTCTGCCACGAAAACCTGGATTCTGGATTCACTGATTAGCAGAACTTTTCGATGTACGTATAAAGGACAGACTCAGGGGAGAGGGAACCATTCTGGATCTTCTCAGTGAGCTGCACCAGGGACAGTGAAAGGATGGGTCCAGAGTTTACCCCAGGATTCTCCTGCCTGAAGCGCTGAACCGCCCGTTCCATGTGCTCGAGCGTTGCCTGTTAATTTTATCATTGAATGTTTTTATATTGTGAGTTTTAATTAACTGTACAATAAATTATTATTATTATTATTATTATTATTACAGTGGGACATAGTCCTGAAGTACAGTTGCAGTGACGCCTTTTTAGGTCTCGGGCCTAGAGTTGCAGTGCGCAGCACTGCTCGCGCAGCACGAGACCTCTTGTATGGGGTTTACAAACTGACCTAGGAATCGCACACGCTCATGCGTGTGCTTTTCGTTTTTCCCCCGGCTATTGGGCTTTACGTGCGTCTTTATAAGAAAGACAGCACGCAATTGGGCAAAGGCGGGCGCATGTCCCGCCTTTGCTCCGCCCATTCCCGTCCGTGTCTAGGACGCGCATCAGCGCGCGGCACAGACGACAGGCTCCCTCGCCCCCCCGCTCCTCTGTGGTGCGCGCGCACCACTGGTTTCGATTCCCGCGTTCGGCTGGGTTTCGATTCCGTGCTTGTTTTTTCACATAGTTTTCCCAATTGTTACCCCAATCTCTTTTCTGGATTTTTGCCCAGGGGCTTACATTTTCATTTCATTCATAAATTCCCAGTGCTAAGTATAATGAAAAAATAGTGCCAAATAAGTTTGTTCTGATTTTTAAAACGGGTCAAATCTACATGACGTGACGCAGAACTTGGAGACGGTATACACCTCAAAAAGCAGATTGCAAAGAGTTGTATGAACCCTACAGTAAGAAAAGCAACAATAGGGATTCCTAAACTAAGTCCAGAAAATGTACTCACTCAGAGAACAAGTATCGGACCTATTGGCTTGACCAAGCCTTGTGGCGGTGCTGTCCAAACACTGCAAGACATTGGTAACAAACTCAAAATAACCGATATAATTAATTCTGAGGTTATTATTAAGTAGAATTTATGACTGGTTATCACCCATGCAAAGCAAACACACGCTCCTGCCTCCTGCAGCTCGACTGGTTGCACACACTGCCATGGTAGCAGCACATCACACGCAGCTGCCAGATTCTGAAGGAAGATAAATTATTTGACAGGTTTACGACACACGTGGAGGAAGCCATGGAGCACGTCCTTGCTAAATGTCACACAGACACCACAATATTCCAAGGGAGGGCAGATTAATTGTTTTATGTGAGTGAGCAGACGATCGACCACTGGCACAAAATGTCACTAGATAGACATTGGTGAGTTCGGGCAAACTTGTGGAATACGCATCACAGAACCTTCCATTTCACTTGCACACATGGAGGCTCATGCCAGGGTTTCTTCTCGTCATGCTCAGGCCCAACAATTTATACAGGGCCTGACCAACGACCGAAACACACCCATGCACGCCAGGGTGAATCACAACTCACGCAAAGAAACAAAACATTTTTGGGGAGCCAAAAGCTAAGAAATGGAACAGGCTTCATGTAGGGGTGTGTCTGCAGTTCCCAGCAATGTTTTTCTGAATAGAAAATAGATGTTCTCACAAGAAAACATTGCGGCAATATTTGTGGCCAGGAGTTACTTAACGTTTTACATCAAGAGTTGCAAAGGTTGGAATGAGCTGTATTTATTCACACTGATGTAGAATACCACCGGAGAACTGTGTAAATGTAGCTACTCGAAAAAAGTTTAATTTAATGAAACTCGTGTCCCCTTTCAATTACACGAACTACAATTACTGTGTGTCGCGCTGTGTGGGGTGATGTGGTAGGTCTCTGGTATTCAGTCGTGCAATTTAGCATGTGGCACAAACGTTGCAGCTGTCAATCACTTCTAACAGTTATGGATCCGTGATAAGGAGTTGTGAGCCCGTCCTCGCTATGAAACCTTGAATCAGCAAGTAGCTTGTGTGTTTGTTTCTGTGGCACTCTAAATGCCTAGCCTGGACCAGCGCGAGTTTCTGGTTTTCAAATACCTGCAAGCGCGCACCGATCCATTTGTTCAATGCCACAGCCATCATGGCGTGTGCAACTACTGCAGGCACGTGGGTAGAGGCAGTCTGCCAAAATGATGTGATGCACTGTGTAGTAACCTTCAAGTGGCAAAACAAGCATTGGCATAGCCAATAGGTCTTGCCTTTGGGACCTTATAAGTGTTTAGCCATGCAACAGTTGATGTTGTTGCACCAAGGATATTGTGCTGGATAACTAAACACTTATAAGGTCCCAAAGGCGAGACCTATTGGCTATGCCAATGCTTTTTTTCTTTATAGCACGCATTTGCAATAAAATAGGTCTGGCATTTGCGAGAGTTTAAGCTATTGGCAGTGTCAATAACAATGCCTTTTCTGTTTTAAAAACAACACATAAATAAAAGGCATTGTCATTTACAATGCCAATAGCTCAAACTCTCGTAAAGCCGAGACCTATTGCATTGCAAATGCTTGTTTTTATAGCATCAACAATCAACCATGTACAATCTTCACTCAATGCATTCAGTGATAGTAGTGGAGCAGCGTAATTTTGGTTCCATCCTTACACGTCACAAATGCGTAGTATATATTTGCAGCTAGCACTGCATACTTGGGTGTCCTAACCTTATTAAAGTATTGAACTTAAATTCAGTACTGAAGTGCTTTCACCGTAGAACTAGGAATCATATATACTGTGTGTCTTAACCTTATTAAAATTATATATACTCATTTACCACTTTATGAAACCATCCTCACACTATTAAAATGCATTTACTTTAGAAACGAGAATGATTTATGCAAACGTGTGCATTAATGTTTTACAATTAAATTTAGAATGTAGTTCGCAATTGCATTTATGTTCATGTATTTAGGTTACGTTACCAATACTTCTACTCTAACATGATTCTAATTCTGAATCTAATGTACTGACATTTCTTATTTTGTTTCTAGTTGCATCACTGAGTTAACACGTTAAGTTAACATGGGTAGGCCTGTATTTCTTTATAGATAAAATACTGTTTTTCCATTTCTGCTTGCGTGACTTTTCCCTTGCAGGTACGTTCACATAGTTTGTTAGTTTGAGAATAGCTGTAACTCTGTACTAGCGATAGAGCGCCTGAGAAGAATACCTTTATTAAGAATAGGGCTCCCGGTTTTATGGTATTTATTTTTTTAACATTTCCGTCTGTATTTATCCATATTTATGTTTATGTCATTTTATCTGTATATATCTGTATTTAATTTTTGTCGCAAGCAAAAAAAGACGTTGCAGCTAGTATTTTCCACCTTTATTTAAATAGACAGTGCACACGGTTGTTATAGGTTTAGCTATATGTATATATGCGCCAAATATGTTTTATGCAACATCCATAAAAAAACGTTTCTGTTAGATCAAAACAGGAACTCACATATGAGAAATGGGAGGGTGTCACAGAGATTACTTGCAGTAATGCTAGTGAGCTGCTGCTGTTACAATATTGAAAACACAGTCACTAGCCATGATTATTAAATGTAAACACATTTAGAATTTGGACGAGTGCACCTGTGCACTTTCAGTGACCTGGTCAAAGACGGCAGCAAGCTCTCAATTCAGAAATAAATTAAAGGCCCTTGCATTATTTTACTTTGTACTGCCTAGTAGCGTTTGAACAATTTACTGTAATGCTGTAATCCCACACAGTGTAGCTGCAGCCACAGTTCTTCCTCGCACAGTGGAGAAAAAAAAACGATTTACGATTTAACTTGAAAAGGGGCTTACAGATATGCCCCGGCTGTCTCTGTCTTTCAGGAATGTTTTGTTTGTTCATGCTGCACCAAGTCACAGAGGAAAGTTTCAATTTAAGGCCTGAAAGTATCTGAAAGCGAATGCGACCTAATTTCTCTAATGTGTTTATACAGCCAGTCTTTCTGACCTTTTTGGGTCACACATTTCTGCCAGTCTTACATTAGCGGCAAGTACTCGCGCTACTAACAACGTCCCCGCCTCCTCAAATTTGAACAGCTGTAGTGGTGAAAATAGTGAAATACAAGTCCACCCCCACCCTTTCACTTTACCTGTGACCTAAAACTGACTGGGGTGCTGGCGCAGCGCTCACTAGATAGCCGGAGCTCTGTAGATGTCGAAGGAACAGCTGATTGCTGGGCAGGCGGCAAGTCCGAGGGCTGAAAGCAAAAGGGCGTCAAGCAGGGTGAGCCGATGGTGGCCGTAGTGAAGGCAAAAAGGAGAAAGTAGGGGGATGAGGCCCAGAAATAAAGGGCAAAAAGGTAAGGGCAGGCTAGAGAAGTGTAGACACACCCACGTTGTGACGCATAGATCTAAACGTGATTGGCTCAAAGAATGTAACAGGCACGTCATCAGGGCTATGGTGAGCAGGTCAGAGGTCAATGCAAGACACTCCATGGAAGGAATTTCCCGCGCCTAGCAGAGATTAATGGCCCAGCAGGTGCTAATGTGGGCAGGCATACACCGCAATCAGGAAGAGGGACGTGGCAGGCAACCCTGGGCTGGAGCACGGATTAAACAATTCTCGGAATCCGAGAATCCGATTTGGTTGTATTTTTCCGCTTCTATTTATAAATACAGACGGAAGAAAAATATTTTTCCGTCTGTATTTATGTGTAAAAATCCGTTTAAACGGAAAACCGGGAGCCTTAATTAAGAACATGGAGAGACAGAGCGTTAACTGACAGTCTCTATCAGTAATATTATGAGGAGTTGCAGGTATCCAAGGATGATGTTCTCGGGACTGGCCTGGGAGAGTCTGCTCATGTTGCAGCTCACAACGTGAGAATGGAAAGGTTAATGGAGCCCCTGATGGTGTGGTCATTAGGTGTTACCCAAAGATTCTTGTGGTATTAATTAGTGTTCTTACAGGTTGATGCTGGCCACTTTTCCTTGGACTTTGAGAGGTACAGACCTCTATACTTACCTATTTTATTCTTTTTTGAAGTGTGGCATAGGCTAACACTTATTTCCCTATCCCATTGAAGACTCTAGCTGAGCTTCTAACATGCTGACACCTTCTCACCACTTCCTGCCTTTTTCTCTTTTTCTGCATACTTTTGAGATCCTTTCAAACTTAACCATCCTCATGAGCTTTAGACTCTAAATTAGATGACTTTAGATATTACTCATGTTTAAGAGAGAAAATCGACGATTCTTCTCTGAGCATCAGATTCAGCTGTTAATTCTTTGTATTGCTGTGACTGAACTTCTTGTTGGTCTCATACTGATGTGCCTGAACGTCTTCAGGAGGTTTGGCTATCCAGTTGTTATTCTGTACCTTTACAGCAAGGTATTGACATTGACATTGACAAATTAACATAACATAACATAACATTTTCATTAACCTGACTGCTAGCTTGTAATAAACGTCTTGACTTTATTTACTGATTCCTGGTCCTTATTGTGTTTCCAAATGGGTTACACTGTTAATTCTATGTGTTTGACCAAGTGCTAACTCCCCTCACCTCTCAGTCACACAAAAAAGACCCATCCGATAACCAATGGTAAGAGGTTGTCCCAGCGCTGGATCAGTAGTATCCACAATGCTTTAAACAACAAAAAAGAACATACAGCTGACTGAGGTACTGCACCTCTAACCCAAATATTTCAATACTGTCCAAAGTTCCGTGCATACACTTCCGGAGCCCGCCATACTTGGTCTCCACTGAATTCCCAGAAGGTAAACTTTGTTTTGAATTACAACCCCGAATAGGAACTTTGGAGTGCGCCGTATCAGGGGCGAATTTTTCTAACCTTGAATATACCCAATTTATGGTTTTGGATCGCATGACACTGAATATTTCCAGGATAGTATTTGCACCACCACTTACAGATGAGTAAGGATACGCCACTTTTAGCTTTTCAAACCTTGGATTGGTGGATTGTGATCCTCAACATACTCGTGAGGATTGATTTCATGTATTCAATTAATATATATAAGCCCTGATGAAGTTCCAATAGGAACGAAACGCGTTGGCTGACTTTTGCTGTCTGGCTGACTTTTGCTGTCTTATACTCTTTTTATACGAAATAAAGAAAATATACTTTTTGAAGAAGTGGTAACATTGTGGACTCTTTTGACCGGTGCACCTTCCCTTTTGCAACAAAAATATCCACAATGCTGCAAACAGAAAAACATTTTAAAGGGCAAGATGACATGAATGCTTCACTGTGTTTCAATGAATCAGAGTTACAGGAAAATTTGGCATCTGTGGAAGAATGGAGTAAAAGCAGTTTGTTATGCAAAAGTGTAAGGTTGAAGGTATTATATGATATAATTTTCTGGCAAAGAGGCTGCAATCACTGCTTTGAAATTTAGGGGCATATTTACAATGCCCCTGTGGCACTTTTACGCTGCCGTAGGCGCAGTGTGCCGGCCCATATTTACAAGGCCACACAAAGCTACCCTCCATGGCTTTTCATGGCCTTGTAAATATGGAGTAAGGCAATGCATCACATTGCATGGAATGGGCGTTCCATGGTGTTGCTGTGGGTGTTCCCACGCAACACCCATGGTTTTTGACCCTGCCCCAGATTTACAACATAGCGTAAATCTGGGGCAGCTCCAAAACTAACACCTTCCCAAAGCAGGCGTAATGAAGAGAAATGTTTATATTTCTCCTCGTTGCAGCGCACATAGAACAAGGAAAACGCCTCCTATATTGTTTTTGTGCAAGAAGGTATTCCTTCCTGCAGAAAAACAATCATGCCACCAACACAGACACCCTTAGACCATAGTGCAAGGGTGCTTGCATTGGTGCTCGGCTGCAGTTTGTGCACCGGCGCTGGCAGAAAGGACAGGAATGCGGCGTGTCTTATAGATACAGCGCATTCCTGCCTTTTTCTTTTGACATAGGGCAGCGCTGCAAGAAGGCTTGCGGCACTGCCCTACACCAAAATATTGTCAAAATGTCCCTTAGTGACGAAGTTTGAAAATTCTGTCTACCGAATGACAGCCTGTTACATGGAGGCCTATCATGTAAAATGGTACAGGGTATCTAAAATTTATGTTAACAGCCAGAAATAAAATTCAAAACTTACTTTGTTTACTCCTGCGAAGAGCCCTGGCTCACAGTTACTTACGCAGAATTACTGGTGACCATATTCTACGCAGGATTAAGATTGTGGACTTGCACTCAACATCCATAGATGGTCACAGGAGTTTCCAGCCACTTGCTGCAGTGATGCAATCCCAGAATCCCTAAATACAAAGTACGAAAGTATTAAAAAGGATGACAAAAAGGCTTTTTCCAAAGTAGGTTTCAGTATGGAAACAGAAATGCTGAAGAACAGTGTGAAAAATGGGGCCTTCACAGCAGGGTTGGATTGGGATCAAAAATCGGCCCGGGCACGCTAAAAAAATGTGGCCCACATTTGCATATTGCCTTTCCTCAAAACACTGCTTCGGCAAAATTTTATAAAACGGGGGGGGGGGGGAGGAATGCAGGGATTAGTTCACACTGGTGAACTACACCTGAAAACAAGTGAGGCCACTTCTGCTCAGGCCCCCTGCCCCCACTCAGTATGCATACATTAATGGACCGGCCCAGCGAGAGAAAGGGAGTGACACCTCTGCCTGTTGCTAAACGGGAGGTAATGAGCGCCCATCTGCCTCCAGGAAGGCCACTCAGACACCGACTGGGCGCTGGCTGTAACTGAACAGAGACACCGCCCAAATCGACCCCCCAGACTGCTCAAAAAAGCAGCCCACAGCTGGAACTCGGACACCGGCCCCTCAGGCATTGCCCGAGTGCCCGCGTTACCAATCCGACGCTGCTTCACAGCTCAATGCTCTGCAGACCTGGATTTAAATTATCCTTGGCATAAGTACTGCTGCTTTCTTTCTTCTTTTGTCTCTGAAGATAGGCATCTTGTGGTTTTGTTGTAGGCAGGAGTTCTGTTATGGGTAAACATTTCTAGTGCAGTTAAAAGTTTCAATGGTGCATCAGAGTCCTTTTGTGCAGCAGAAAGATACAGTGAATAGGATGGAAGACTTGTCAAGAGTGTCTGTTGTTTCCTGTGCGCACTAATTTATATGTTTTCATATTCATTTTTGCATAGGATGCAGACCCTTGACTGGATTGGACAATCAGCAGCTTTAGTTCAATCTGTCCTAGCATGTGTAGACTTCAAACTGGATGCTGGGTCTATTAAAAAAGAATATTATCTTCTTTCAAAAGACCTCTCATGACACTTTTTTATTTTTATTTTTATAAATAAAGCCTTTCTCAAAGTAACATTTACGGTACTGTCACCTTGTCTTTATTCACCTTGACAGATAACTAGCATTGATTATGGACTTCCAAACTTTGGAGTGTCTAGTAATTTCATTTTTCATAATCTAATTTCAAAATGTGCATAACTGCCAGATTTTCTTACTCCTAGTATATTTATATTAGCCGAAATTAATATATTGGAAACTAACGTTACTGAGGATCTCACAAGGTTTGTAATGGGAGACAGTGAATAGGTACACAACATATATGATTAGTATGATAATATCTGATTGTTTTGTAGCCTATATTTCCATTTATATTTTTCAGGTGACCTAGATTTGCACTTTGCCTTTTAGAATATATTAATCCTAGCTCCATTTTGTAGCAATCCATTAGCTCACCTGAGCTCAGACAAGGACGCTGCAGATCTGTCCTCTATCCAATTGTAATCAATAAGGCCTGCAGCTTAGAACACTACAGTGCAGGACCCAAAATCTGGCATATTCTACGCATTCTTTAAGGGATTATTGATTTACTCTTAAGTGAATATGTGACCTACAAGATTTAAGTTAGGCAGATACACGTATTATTTAATCAAAGACCATTAGAAAATACTATCTTTACTACACTGATTAAACTTGTTCCTATAGTTCAGTCGCGTGGTATTTTCCAAGATGAATCTTGACCTGGATGGGTCTTTCAGGAGGGCCTATGAGCTAAAAATAAATTGTGGAACTGCATTCACTCCCTAATTATTATTTTCTGTTAAAATATATAGGCCCTTATTTATGAAGGGTTTGCACCTCTGTTGCCTCACTTTTTTTTTTTTGTGATGCTGCGGCAGCGTAATCAATGCGCCACACTGCGCCTTATTTACAAAGTGACGCATCTAGGCAGTTGCATTACCTTGTAAAGGCCTGCGCTACATTATACCTGCGTCAGGTATAATGTATGCATGGTGGGTGTTACCTAACCCTGGGCGTAGTTCGCGTAGTCGCGCTACGCGTAGCTACGCAAAGTGCAGTTCGCACTACGCGAGCTACGCGTAGCACTACGCGAACTGCGTAGTTTGCTGTTCGATGTTGCTGATCGCGAACGAGGAAAAAGTCTCGCCGGGATGTCATTTTGCTTGCTCGCGGTCGCCAACTTGACGTTGAGGACCGCGAGCAAGCAAAAAATGACCGCTGCGCTGCGCTACGCGTGTTCGCACTGTGCTACGTGCAAATCGCGTAGTGCGAAGTTGCGCAAACTACGCAAACTTCGCGAGCGTAGCGTAGTGCTTTGCCCAGGCCTAGTGTTACCCTGTAAAAAAGCCTAGCAAAAGTGGCGCAGTAAAATGTATGAGATTTCACGACGCCACTTTTACGACTTGACTGCTTCAAAATCCTTACGCTTGCTTCATGCAGGCGTAAGGACTGACGCAGGGCCTTTCACAATGACACATTGCTGGAGTTGCGTCTGTTTTCCAATACACTCCAGCAATGCGTCATTACAGTTCCAACAGATACATCAGGATTCCTGACATATCTGTTCAATCCTTGCGACATGGAGCACCGTAGTGTAAATACGGTGCATCCAAGGTGTTGCAAGGAGGGCGCAATGAAAAGTTTTGCATTGCTGTTTTCAACCAGTGATGCGCCACTTTTCATAAATGAGGCCCATAGTATTTATAACAGAGGTTTTAATGTACCTAGGTCACCCACAGTACATGCACAATCCAGACCCTCCTAGGAGGCAGTTTTAAGGTTATAGAAATGTTCTCAGACATTCCTGCACAGTACATGGCTGTTACTCATATACGTGTCACTCCCCTCATGAGACTAAAAGCAACAGTGCCTATCTCTGAAAATAAATGGAATTTCTACGACCTCCAAAACCAGATTTAGAAATGCTAGACATTTTAGTGTTTATTACTATGTACAACTACTACATCCTTAATTGATAATATAGCATTCAGACCATGTTCCATTAACAAACATTTACAAGCAGTGGCGGCTGGTGATCCCTGAAAGTGGTGAGGCGTGATACTGGATACCTCACCTCATTGTTTTCAAAATTTGCCTTGGGTACCCTCACACAAAATTTGCCCATGCATGGACACTCAGTTTCCCACTCACAAATGCACTTGCACACACTCACACTTTCACAATCACTGACCCTCACTCACAACTACTAGTGTACAGGGGCTTTGATTTGAACTCCTGGGGTTCAGGTGTTTTGCTTTAACGGTGCAGTGGGTGCATTTGCACCAGGACCTCTGGACCCTGGTGCAACTGCACCTGCTGCACCATTGATTGAGGCACCCTGACTCACTTGCACTCCCTCTCACAATCTCTCCCTCACTCACACATTCTAACTTACACTGCATTACTCACTCCCTCCCTTTCACTTATTCATACTCACTCTCACTCACTCATTGATTCTCGCTCTCACTGAGTCCTCAAACACACTAAACTAACACACACTTTCAGTCAATCTCAATCGCTCTCAATCGCTCACAAACACACTTTCGCTCACAGATGCACAGAAAAACAGCACTGAATTCTTTGTTTTTATTTACCTTTCTTCCTTTGCTGGCAAGTCAGAGCGGGAATCTAGTACTGGAAATTGGACCCAACAGGCCATAATTCCAAACGACAAGTCAGACAGACCCTCGTCAGGAGGCCACTGTAGCTTGCACCACCCACTGCCCGTGCCAGTGCTGACAATGACAGTACCTGTATGTAAGTGTGGCAATTCAGACTATTTGAAGCCTCCATAACTATAAGAATGACTTGAGTGGCAGGTATTAATCATTTTTATTTTATATTGAATTAATAAATAACTGTTGTTCTGCTCATCTCTAAATAAGACAAACACCGCCACCATGTGGCAGCTGTTATAAGTGCCGGTGTTGACAATTAAGTGTTGGTACCGAACACTGGAAACCACCGGTTCAAATTAAGCACTGCTGGAAGCACAGCCCTATTAGAAGTTGGGACACTGCTGGGGATCCTGCCCCTGCAACTCTTTGTGGCTTTTCATTGGCCTCAGGGATGCACTGATGTTTGCCCTGTCAGCCCCATTGTAGCAGATATACTGTGCTGCTTGAGGTCTGCGCAGTATGTCTCCTATATACAATGGATTGAACCCCTGTGAGGGGATCGTAGTTGAACTACGCCCCTCACATGCGCAATCCAGACATTCATGTACAGATTGCTCTGTTTTTAACCAACACGCTATAGCTGGATCGTCACCCAGCCCCTTTCTCCTCTTGGTGTAATCAGGAGTCTGGTGGAGGGGCACTGCTGAGTTCATGTGCTTGCATAAACACTGCTAAAGTAAAATTTTACAAATTTGGGCAGAGGGTCTGTGAAATATGTGGTGGTTCACAGTTGGCAGGGCTACGCCCTGAAGCCTCTGAACAGGAGCCGCCCTGCAACCATGCAAGGATGTTCACATTGCATATTTTAAATCCAAACATAACACAGCTGAACTTGTTTTCATGAGGCATAGTAACAGTGGAATTGGTTCGAAATTTCCAGTGTCAAATTTGAACACTAACCCCATGTGCACGGTGTGTCAGCGTTGCTTTTTAAGCAGCAATGAATCGTTTGGAGCTGACATGGTCAGGGCCGGACTGAGAACCAAAACCGGCCCTGGCAAAGTGCTCGGCCGCCCACCCCTCCCCCTTGGGGGGTGCGGCCGAGCTGTTTGCCAGGGCCGGTTTCGGCCGATTTTGTTACATGGGCCGATATTGCAGCTTAGCTGCAAAAACGGCCCTGTAACAAAAACGGCCCCCAGGGTCCCAGAATCGGCCCCCACCCTAGCGACCCACCGGGGAAACGCCCGGTGCCCACTATGGCCAGTCCGGCCCTGGACATGGTGGTGAAAGTCTTATTGGGACCTCGCTGGTGATTGAATTTTATGAAACCTGCAACGTTTGTTCACCTTTAAGGTTGGCCTACAGTAAAGTAACATTTGCCAGTTAAAATAGCCAAATTGTTACCAATGTTTTGAGAAAATGCATATGCAATGAGAGCTGTTTTAGCAACTTTCCACTTGTTCTATGTTGTTGCGGGGGTGACCGGAGGAGAGGTCACATGATTTCCGGCACACGCATTTGAAAAAGAAGAGCCAGGATTGCAGTAGCACACCGGAACGAGACGAAGCTCGGTATACGGGTGTATGCGGTAAGAGTATGTGTGCGTTGCTGACGAGCAGAGTGGTATTATTGACACTCGACATGCTCGGGGTTATGAATGGAGAGTGCTGGGGCGCTTAAATGATCTTCACAATCTATGGCACAAGCTATAAATTCTAAGTGGTATGAGTCAAAGTAACAGCGAGTTGATAACTAATTGATGCAAATCTGATATAACCCGTGTTAAAAACGGGGGGTTTGTAATACCGCTATGACTTAGGACCAACGAGATGGGAAATGAATGAATAGTGGTTGCATTTCTTCACAGGTGCATTCACGGCAACGGATGGTGCCGGAAGGGGATTGACGGTAAAAAAGAAAAATACCCCTTGACACGGTGGGAAGCTGGTACGAGGGCCCATTGCTACCACCTGTAAAATACAGATTTAAATAGATGATATCTAGGTCAATGTTTTGACCTGATAAACCAGTACCTGTGTTTGTGTATGATGTCCTAACTGGTTGGTGGTTTTAATTGATACAAAAAAAATTGTGTTTGTTTGTCTGTCAGTCACTCCGTGTACAAAGTTTAAAGTCCAGTGAGGTGATTTTGACCTCGAGCCCTGACGAAATTGCCATAACATTGGACAGGCAATGAAACATGTTGGCCCATCTTGAATTGGTCTGCAACATGCAGTTGGTTTTTATCCTTGAGTAAGCTCACGATTCGGAATGAAATTGCTACGTCTTATATGGGAGTCTTAACTCAATTTTAATTGGAGATACACTTTATTTCTTACATATCATGGGGTCTTCTTCTTCTTGATGATACACTTATCACCATTTTCACCTCTTATAAAAAAATAATTTGTACTGGACACTCCTTCTTTTCTTTTCCTATAGGTGAGAAAGTCACCAATGATGAGAAACGTGGGCAAGCTGGTGAGAACCAGCTCCTCTGGTGTAGCGCACGTGAGGGACTTTCTCACCTCCACACACATTTTTCTTGTGTCTCTATATACACCTTTTTTAATCAAGGGTATATTGGTAATGAGTTGACTGACAAATTGACATTTATGAAGATATATTGAATTACTTGCAGGTGTTTAGGACTGGATAAGAGTGGTAAATTGTGTAGACCAGCTATTGGGTAGAGGTGGATACCCCCCAGTGCCAGTTTGATACAAAAATAGTGGATGTTGTTCCGCCTAATCAGGTCTTTTGTTATTTATAGTGAAACGTCAGTAGTATACCTTAACTATACATTTGGCAATACTGAACTCCATTTTGTAAGCATATCTGTCACTCAAGCAGCATAATCTATGCAGTGGAGATGCCCTTGCAATAGATGTTCACTAATGAAAGCTAGCAAGGTGAGAAGAAGAGGAGTATGGTATTAGTAATTCCCTTGAAGGGTAGTGTGGAAGGGTCTTGGAAACCAGGAGTCCTTGGAATGTTGCAAGGATAATGTTACTGTCTATGTGCAATGATAATAGTATTAATGTCTGCCTAGGCAGGCAACGTTCAACAACAGTCCACATTGTAAAACTCCCGGACAGGTAAACTACGTGTGATTTCAAAATTAACACATCCTCATTGAGGTCAATGAGTTTACAGTTGCATCTGATTGACCAGTTACTCACCTTGCGGGTGATACCACGCAGACAGAGGGTGACATGCCATCAACACGAGGTGCAAGAAGGAGACTACCCATTCTCTTACCTGTAGCTACCACGTGTGACACCATCACTCAAGCTGCTGTACCCTCCATCACCTCTGCACACCCTCCCACCTCTTTTGCCCCGCCTCTACCATGGAGGTAAGGCAGTGTGAAGGGGTCATCACCACGGAGGAAGGAAAGAAGGACGAACATGTCCCTCTCCAGGAGGTTGGGGTGGATGTAGTGGCATGGATATCAAAGGGAAGAGGATGCCGGTAGGTCTTCTCCGTTAGCTGGGCAGCCCATGGCCAGCACAGCTATAGCCATCACATGGGTGGGGTGAGATCGGCAGCCACAGAGCCTGGACATGTCACCCTCATCTCAAACTACATGGAGTCAATCATAGCCATCGTCTAGGATCGTTTGACTCAGCCGGTTGCAATCCAGCAGAGGATGAGCTGATCTTTGCACAATGCATACCCCAATAGCCTGTGCTACTGAGTGTCATCGGCTGTTGTAATGGAAGAGGAGCTGGCTACCTCAAGAATATTCAAGTGGATGATGTTCTCCGCCCCTGTATTCACAAGGCATGAGCCTGAGGGACACATGGCTATTGCATCTGCCAAAATGGTGGAGACATATCAACTGGAGCACCTGGACACTGAAAGATTTCCCAGAAACCACTTTCTGGCCTAGGTCCAGGACTAGAGGAGCACCACTCCCTAATACCACCCATCGACCACCATACTCATGCCCCTCATCCAGGCAGGTCTTCCCTATCAAGTCTAGGATTATTGGTTTTAGTATGGATGTTAGGATCGCATAGTCAGAGGATGGCTGGAGATGACTGAGGGTGGTGGGGCACAAGATGTGTTGGCTTTAGAGTGCTAACCAGGGTATTCTAGTTAGGTGGTGAGTGTAATTAGGGCTAGGTGCGATTATAATGCCGCAATTAGGGGATATCTTTTTGGGTTTTGGGGTTGAAAGGGGGTCACTTTTGTAAATAAATGAGGTTGAGCGCAAACCTTTAATCTAATGTTTTTCTTGCTAAGGTATATTACTGCATTGAGGCAAATTTAAAAACAACATTTGTCTCAAGTGTAGAAATGAATAAAGTGTGGATTGGAGGACAGATGATCTCACAGGAGCCATCAATGGGGCAAGTGTTGACAAGAAAATATGCTACTTGAATATGTATGTGATGGATATGTTATTGTGCGTGTGTGGGAACACATGCTTCATTGGACTCACCTAGTGTGCTGGTGGTATGTAGGTGTTCATGGCTGTGGTCTTTAAGCAGTGGTATAGGAGGCACATCTGTGTTCCTGCACTCCAGGTTATCAATTCTGGATGCCTTGATTTTTTTTTTTAACACAAACTTTATTGAGTTTTTCAAGTGTACATTCGAACAGCTAGCACCCGTACCGTTACATAAATATACCAATGCAGTTCACATTTGCGAGTGTTTCAGTTTTCGTCTTGACATACAATCGCCAGTCCTCCATTACAGTGTAATTCTGGATGCATTGATATGTCTGTGATCCAGGGATACTGGACTATTGTGATTTCGGACTTAAGGGCCTGACCATGGGAAGTGCTACTTCTGCACCATTTTATATGGGTCTGTCTATAAAGGCATTCCATTTTCTCTGGGTCTTTATTTTTAGGAAAAATGCGCGCAGTGACTTTACAAAAGTGATGGCGCTATTTTTTGCATTCACTTCACTATTCACCATTCCACCATTGTTTCCACCTGCATTGGAATTTCAACTTTCCCCGACTGCATGCTAATGTATAGGAACAACAACATTTTTAGAGTCGTTTTTTCCCCTTTATTCTTTTATTTTATTTGTTTTGTTATTTTTTGTGCCTTTGCCACTGTATAGTTGTATTTGTTTGAGTTTTAGGTTAGTTAATATGATTTACTACCTGCTTTGAGGTGGAGGAGATTCTGGAACAATTCACCATCTGGGGGTCTTTGGATGCGAATTTGTAATATGTGGGAATGTGTGTCTGAATTTTGTGGCTGATTTTACTACACGAAACCATGTGGTAATTGTGGTTCTCACTACTCGGAATTAGGTCCTTAGAAAAGGCAAAAGTGCGGAATAAATAAGGATGTGAAAAATAAGTTAATTATATTGATATATGCTGCTTGCTCGCAGAGACTGTGGCTTGAGACATTAGCTAACATGCACTTCGATTCCTGCCTTCTCCTGCTTAGCTTAAGCAGTGCAATTCTAAACATGTTGCTATAAATTTCTCAAATGAAATACCTCATTGATCACATTTCAGATCTTGAATATGACATGGAGCCTCTACCGTGGACCTCAGCTTCTAGCCCTGGCTTGTCCTTTTGTACCTCTAGCACTGCCCTCGCTACCTCTGGTCTAATGGGTCATGAAGGCAGCCCCAGAAACAAGAAGCAAATAGGACTCTTGCAGTCAGGTTTACATTATGTAGTTTCCACTCTTGCCCTTCACCTAGGCCCTGATGATGCACCCTAATCCATGATGACATCACAGGGACTCCAGTTGTCATCATGGGGTAAAGTGTGCCTGATCCCACTTCTGTTACACCTCCAATTTTGACTAATCAATGTTCTTGGCCCTCACCCCATCACGACACATCTAGAAGCGTTGACAGTGAGATATATTGAGAAATCCTGCCAAAGTCTCTTGCCCAACACGTACAACACAGATCAGAAAACTTCATAAAAATGGCCACCCAAATAGTTCTAGAGGTGACTCATAGCAGCAATAGAAGGACACTTGACATAGTCACTCCATCAAAATGAAAAGAGCAAAAGAAGACAATAGAGCTACTGATACATGGTTGAACCTGAATCTTGCCTCTATTGGAAAAGAGAGCCAAAACTGGGAGTGACGCAGCAGCAACCAGACACTGAGGTTGGGAAACCAATGTGGAAAATTCACAGAAGAGGAATCTACAGAACAATCAAAAGGGGTAAAAGAAAATACTATACAGTCAACTAAGCTATGAATCAAATTTATCCCATGTCCCATTTGTAATCCAATAGCATTACCAGGATCTCCACACCTCAACAAAAAAAAAAGAATTTGCGAGACATGGCCAGCAACCGTGGGCAATCGTCATACCCCCATTTGCCCCACTGACTAATGCTTCATCTCTCTCTGCTCCTGAACTTAGGACACTGGGAGAGATGAGAAAACTAGTCAAAATAGACTAAACCTCCGATTAGCTCGCATATCTATGCTAGACATCATGACTCAAAGAGCTCCATCCAAGACTTCTAATAATGGGACTAACCTGGGCTGCTCCACTAATGCACCCCTACCCCTAACCACTCTATACCTTCTCCTAATCCATATACCACAACTCAGTTGCCAAACTGAACACACAATTACATTTCTTGTTGCTTGCCTCACTAACATCTCATGACCCACAAATAACAATGTTCAAATAAGAACGCTACTTTGTTCTCTGGATATAAGATATTTCTCAATTCATTCAAAACACAGGACTTGAAAATCACAAAAACAAAAATCCCATTTGCTATCCATCCCCGTTTCATCTTGTCATCCCTGTACAAGAGTGCTATGGAGTGGCCAAACAGTGATAAATTTGACATTGTAGTAAACTCCTAAAATGATAAGTCTCGTAGGCCCTCATTTAGCATATGGCAGTCGGTCCACTGGTTGGCGAGGAAAGCAAAGGGTATAGTCCCCTGGGCTGGACAATCTCTGCTAGGCAGATGTAGATCTCTGTGCCTTCAGCTGAGCCTCTGTGGCGGTGACTCCTCTGAAGGCCCTGAAGCTTTTCTGAACAGGCGCCATATTTAATGTGTCTTCTCAGCAAAGTTATTTGTTCTCAAAAACAAACACACCAAGTGGGAGTTGAAAAAAAAAGAATTTATTTAAATGCTGGGAGTTTTCTCCCAGCATATGGTGGGTTATTTCTGGTTGGTTCCGCAAGGCTTTCCCTCGTGGTCCGAGTATGTTGAAACCTCTTTCGGGCAGATGTTCTGGAGTACTCATCTGACCCAATGTCAGATGAGCTGTCAGTCAACGGTTTCTGCTGGTGTACCAGTGAATGCTCTTCCGTTGAGAATATGGCACTTCTTTGAACTCAAAATAGAGCAGGGAAACCACAAATTTGTCTGACTGGAGATCTGCCACATGTTTGATGGACTTTCTCGGCAATCAAACTCTAAATCAGGCACTTGTTTAATAAAAAGCATAAATGAAAGCAAATGGATGTCAATTTCTATAAAAGGGGATTTCACACTGTCTGCTAACTCCTCCAGCAGGGATTGTGATGTGAATTCTCAGATGCAGGAAATTATTGCAGTCAATTAGTGAAGTAATTGTCAATTTTACAGAGAGTAGCCATGTCACAACGAAACCCTTTTGTATTGGTGTTGCATGTTACTGTGCCTAATGTATTTACTCCAGACACAAACATACAACACAGGGATATCTACCAATCTAGGAGATGCATAAGCAATTGGTAAAGCCTTCCCAACATCAGCACTCAGACACCAAAATCTTAACCCCACAGCACATAGAATTGGATACAGCCAATTAACCGAAAGGCAGACCAGAATATAATACCCGTATCACTTGCCAAATCACAGTATGGTTTGTGGTGGGAAAATTCAGAAGCAAATACAAAATAACCTCTAGACTGCCAAGAGTGGTGCAAAGCCATGCCAGTAGCACAGTGTACGCTATACAGATGCAAAAATGCAACATTATTAGCATTATTATCATTGTTTTATTATTAAACTGATTGTATGTATTGTAGAATTCATATAGTGTTGACAAGGCCACAAAATGCCCTAATGCATATCGGTTCCAGACTGCCCATTTTGGAGTACATGGTTGATGAGGTGAGTTGCAGTCTGGAGTATATGGGATATTTTGGGTTAGGGGCATTAGGATCAGAGACATGCTCCTGTCATAGTGCAACAAACAGTTAGCTGTTCTTAAGCATCAGGTGCTGCAGGACATGTGAGAATAGACTAGGCTGCGCATTCAGGTAACTTTCATTTTTTAGGAGTGGTCTTTATTAGGGGTGGGCGGAACTCGCGGAGTTTCACTCTGTGGAATTCCGCAGAGTTAGATAAAAACTCTGCGAGAATCCATGGAGCTGCGCAAGCGGGCAGAAAATATGCACGTCACACTGCTCGCATTGCAATTTAGCGGCAGTAGCATGAGCAGTGCTGAAACATCAGCATGAATAACACCATGCAGTGTGCAAGAGTGCACGATCCTTCGAGTTCATTTTGTTGCAGCTATAGTAAAAAAATCTACTCGAGCAGAAGCAAATCTAGTCAAACAAGCAGCCCTCTGACCGCGACCAATCTCCACCATCCGCTTGAGAAAATCACGATAGGGGATGCCAAATCTCGCTTGCATGCACCAGCTTGCATTTCTGAAGGCTTACAGGGAAAAAAAATCCGCCACGCAGCTATTGACGGAATTTGTCCAGAACTTCGCCTTACAAGAGTAACGTAAAGTCACCAAATTCCGCCAATTCCGCAGGCAGAATGAAACATTCAACACACCCCTAGTCTTTATCCAACAATTATAATTGGTTTATCAACCATAGAAGAAGGAGCAACTGAGTGTACATGCGCTGAAATCCAAATCTATAACCTGATGGTCGTAAGCTCCGATGGGGGCCACTCTTACCCCTTAGGTCAGATGTTAAGCCCAAATGAACACACATCTGGCTGAAGATCCAGCTGTAGTTCGTGCGTTACACCTCTGCTGCATAAGAAAGAGGAGTTATGAATTGGTAGGTTCTGGCTACAGAAGCAGATAGAAGTGTTTCTGCTCTAGTGATAGCAAAGGCTGGACCGGAGAACGTGGGCACTAAAAGCAGGAAAACAATTTCATGTGTTGCTCTCTCCGGGTTGTGTTTTGGTTTGGATGAGTTAGGAAGATGGACTGAGGATCCGATGGACCTCCTAGTGCTGACAGTGGATCACAGTCCTTTAGTCTAAAAAGGCTTCTAATATTGCACCTATAGGTCTTCATTACAAGTGGCCCAGTACTGGATGTGATAATTAATGCAGATGAGGAAATCTGATGCTGATATGTTTGGAATTTATCTGGTGTGATAATTATCACATATCATGAGCTTTTCTTGCAAATTTGTGGAATAACATATATATTTTGAGACTTAGCACACCAATATCCACATGTCCTGGTAGTTAGTGGAATCCCCCCACCCCCTCCCTGTAGATTGTGACAGGGTTGATCTGCTGAAATCTACTCGGAGAAGATTGCAGGGCTGTAGTGGTTGCTTCAAAATTCAGCATTCCAATATGTATGTTCAGAGGAGTTTAACACACCTCTCTTAGTGGGTGCCTAGTCTATGACTAGAGTCAAAATAAAAGAGCTATTCCATGAATCAAGGAGCCATTAGGAGCCCCAGAAAACAAGATTATAAAACAATACTTCACAGTGCATGGATTGTACTTTATGGAAATGTTTACCATCTCCATTGCCGGTGAGAGGTTGGGAAGGTCTAAGAACCTGTGCATCACGTCGTAACTATTGTGACGGTGGATGCCTCTGCCGTGACTCATGGGATTATACACCCATTAACGAATAGATAGGACCACTACACGGGTCCATTGAGTGGTACTATGATACTCAACTAGACCATTAGACTATCCCATCACTTAGTTCACTTCCCCTAGGTCCTGAAGGAGCGTGAATGATCTCCTCCTGTGACCACACTACAGCGCGAAACATGTCAACCCTATTCCCGTCTATAAAAGACTTTGCACTTGCCTAGCTACTGAGGGCCATTATCACCCTCGAGCAGCACATAACCTTTTGGTTTTTTTAATGATGAAAGATGGATTTTTTCATTAAATTTATCTACCTCACTTCCCCTCTAGTCACCTTTTAACATTTACACTTCGCGTACCTCTGCACTCAGACCCGCACACACCTTACAGCAAGATTCCTAAAAGATTTCCAATAAAGTGACCCTTCGGGGGACCCGTAGGGCATTGCAGCGCCGGCCCTACGAGGAGCACCGCCCCATGATGAAGCCTTGACATCCTTCGGGGTGTGTGAGTGCATCAAGTAAAGGCCCCTCCAACCTTTCCATAGGAACGACTCCTTCTCTTCTCTCTCTTCTTACTCCTATCTTAGGAACTGTGACTCTCTTCAGTGACGACTTTAGCATTCAGGAGCATGAGCCTCTGGACCTATATCCAGCTACTTGTCCCCCCTCCCCTTTTTCTAGTACCGTCTCCATACAACACAGTATTTTCTAAGTTTCTGTTCTCTTTGTCGTTTCCAAAATAAAGTTTCTGCTAATGCCTCAACATTGCATCTGTGATCATAAGGGGATTTGTTGCACTAATATGCCCGGCGGCCTCCTTTTTTTTTTTTTATAACTCTACATTAATTACTATTCTGCAAGAATCTGATTGTTCTGATGTTCATGGTCGAGCCAGCAATATCTGCTCAACTTGAAGGATAGCTCTTTTGAATGAGACATGTTTATAAAGATCATGGCAACTTGAATATTAGTTACACAGCATAAAACGTGTAACTTGAGCAATAGCTCTGCTGTGCGAGAAGTCTGCAAAAGTTGTATGCCAGAATATCCCGAACAAAAATGTCATCTGACATAAATATTGCATCCTAAATATTGGTTACAGAGATATCGCTTCAGTGGGTGCACATTTTCTATTATCAACTCCAATGGGGTGATATTTTTGTAAACAATCTTTATGGGACATATTTACAATATATTGGCGTAGGGCAGTGCTGCAAGCCTTCTAGCTGCGCTGCCCTACGTCAAAGGAAAAGGGCAGGAATGCACCATATATGCACCATGGTGCAAGGATGTCTGTGTCATTGGCATGATTGTTTTTGTGCAGCAAGGGACACCTTCCTGCACAAAAACAATCAAATGAGGCATTTTCATCGTTCTATGTATGCTGCAGAATGCAGCACATGTGGAAAGAGGGAAAAACAAGGAGAAATGTAAACATTTCTCCTCGTTACGCCTGCTTTGGGAAGGCCTTAGTTTTGCTCCTGCCCCAGATTTACGCTATGTTGTGAATCTGGGGAAGTGTCAAAAACTATGGGTGTTACATGAGAACACCCCCAGCAATACCCATGGAAAGCCCCTTCCACGCAGAGTAAGGCATTGCCTTACCTCATATATACAAGGCCCTGAAAAGCCACGCATGGTGGCTTTGCGTGGCCTTGTAAATATGGGCTGGCACACTGCGCCTCCGGAGCATCACAAAAGTGACGCTCTGGTGGCGTAAAAGTGCCGCAGGGGCATTGACCCTATGTTCTTGTCAGGCAGTATTTAGACCATTAAAATCTGGTACCACACTGAAATGATGGCTCTGTCGTCTGTGTCATGAATCTGCACTATGTGTGCAACTTAAGAGATAGCCCTCTTGTGTGGCACTTGCATGTGCATAATCTGTAGAACTTGAATTACAGCTCTGCTGTATGTGGCATGAGTCTGGCTACCTGAGTAATAGATGTAATGAGACAATCATGAGTCTGCGAGATATATGCAGCCCGGGGGATAGTTCTTCTGTGCAAGACATGAGTCTGCAAGATATATGCAACCTAGGGGGTTAGCTCTGTTGTGCAAGACATGAGTATACAAAGTAACCAAAATTAAATTGTAACTCTGCAAGACCTGTGTCCAGAACCTTTGATTCTGATCAATGTAGGATATACTGCTTCTGGGAGTCCCTAAGCATCAGTCGGTCTCCCAAGAACTGGTTAAGTTGCACTGGCTCCCAACTTGCAAAAGGATCAAGTTTAAATCCTTATGTATTGCCTTTAAGGCTTTACCCAATATTGGTCCAGATTTTCTGAAAAAGCACTTAATTTGGTACTTTCCATCCAGGCATTTAAGATCATCCAATGCAAAGCTTTGGTTGTCCCTAGGACTAAAATAGCTCCGTGGGGCAGAAAAAGCTTCATTTCAGGAACAGCCAAACTTTGGAACTCTCTCCCCCTCGAACTTAGAGATCGTTTGAATCTTCTATACTTCAGGAAATCATTAAAAACCTGGCTTTCAACATAATGTATCTGACCCGTACTTGAAGCAGTGCCAAGACACCCCAGGGAATTTGAGCGCTATATAGACTGTAACATTAAATCAAATGTAAAATCAAATATACAGCCTCTAAAGAAATTGTTGTCAAAACTAGCTCATCTGAAACCTAAGGATGATTAGAGAATAAACTAGAGGGTACCCGGTGGATTGGAAGAACTTCTAAAGTTTAGTGGATGGAATCAGGAAATCTTGAATTGGGTACAGTAGTGCAAAGTTGAATGTAATTCTGGAATGCTTTTTTGAAATGTATTTACCTAGAATTTAATTGTTTCTTGTGTTTTTTGTCTTGCAGCATCCTTGTTCATCATTGCAATGCTACTGGGAAGCCTAAACAGCTGCTGCAACCCCTGGATCTACATGCTCTTTACGGGACACCTCTTTCATGACCTCTTACAGCGCTTCCTCTGCTGCTCTGCTCATTACTTCAAATCCAGGCAGCAAGGGGCTGATCTCAGCATCGCTAGCCGGAAGAGCAATTCCACCTTTGTCCTGAGTCGCAAGAGCTCCAGCCAAAAGAGCATAGCACAGCCATCCACGGCATGAGCTACTGCATAGCCTCATGAACAAAGACACCTACTAAGTAGAATATAGTCTTCAAACTTTGGCCAATTTAAGACTCTTTTGTAAAGTCACCAAGACAGAGAGGTTTTAGATCATGGACCTGTCCTATCCCGCATGTAATGACTTATCTTTATAGCCTTATAGGCTAAGATGCTATCATACCCAAGCGGAAAGAGTCACCAACATTCTCTCATAAACCAGGACAAATGTTCTTGTGAACTGAGACTCTTCTAGAATCACTGTGTTCTTATGAAACAAGGTACAATTTTCTCATGATTCAGGGCATGTTTTTACTGATAAACATTATGGAAGAAGATATTTCACTTTATTAATAAAGAGACTTCTACACTCTGCTATGGTATGCGCACCTCCAGAGTTTGAAAGGAAACACATTTACATTAACATGATTCATGCTTTGAGAAAAAGGACCAGGGTAGCACTATTTCCTAGTTATGGGACTATTTCATATCCTCCTGAATAATTACCGATGTGTACTTATTGATTATGATATCTTCAAGCGTGTTCCATGCACCAAAGCATGGACCATATTCACTTGGACAAAGACAGAGCTTTCTTTTTTTCTTTATTGAATATATAGCTGTTTTACAAAAGCCTGATATGGAAAAAAGTTTTATATGTATATAAAATATATATGTTTACCGTTGTACATATGTAAATAATATGTTCAATTTATGCAGAAATAAAGAAGAGAACTCATTTACAGATCCAATTGCAGTTTTCTTATTGCACTTCGTTTTCTCTATACCTGTTTGAGGAAAGACACATTTTGAACAAAGATCAGAGTTAACAGAGGAAGGCAGCATGGGTGTCTTGCAGAGGGTGACCTGCCTGTTTGGTTCATCCCAGAAGATGTGTTACTTTTAAAGCTGTGTGTATTGCAAAACGAGTCATCCACCGTGATCCACCATGCTTGACCACTCTTCCTTCAGCATAAACTCTGTAACTACCACCAAAGTAGATCACTACGCTCAAGGTTGAATCCACTCTTGGCCATCCCTCTTTTCAAAAAGTCCCACGTTGAACCAACTCTTGGTCATCCCTCTCTTCAAAAAGTCCCACGTTGAACCAACTCTTGGACATCCCTCTCTTCCAAAAGTCCCAAATTGGCAGAAGCTCTTTCTAAGTCCATCTGGCCTGACTACAATAGACTTTTATAGAGACTGAAAAAGTCTTATTAACTGCATTTTCTAAGAAATGCAAGTCAATTTGAAATTTAGGGAACAGCTCAACAAGTATCAATGACCATCATGATCAGTATAAAAGACTCATGTGAAACTGATCAATGGCTTGAGAGTGCTGAACCTATCCATTCACACTCTGCTATATACAAACAAACTTGCATGCTTGTAGAATGAGTGCTGTCCTCCTAGCTGGGCCCTTCAGCCCAAACAGTGTAGGGGGAGCATAGCGACTCGTCATGGGTTTTGATCAATAGCCGAGTTGAGGAGAGAGCCCTGTGACAGTCTGAGGTGGAGGAGATGTAGTCAGACCAATGTAACTGACACGAAGTGTTATATATTCTGTTTTGAAACACCCAATCGTCCTCATAATCCCAATGAAATATTGATGCAGAGGGGTTCAGTGTTGTGTTGTACAAAATTATCCCCAGCCTAATGCCTCTCCCAGGCCATGATCCCTGTTCCACTCAACAAACTGCAGCATTATGTTCTAAACACAGCACATAACAGATGGAAATATCATTCAATTTAATGATACTCGATTTACCAACATCACAAGGATAGAAGCCTGTAATTTGTCAGAATGTCAACATGTGACCCTACGTTTACAGCAGATGTCAACAGCAAGTGCTTAACTCACCTAGCCATCTTGCATCACCTTACTGCTGTGAGACATTTTCAGTTTAAATGGTTTGCCATTGTATCGCATTGCCTCACACCCCAGATCAGGCTATTAAACACTCCTATTTACATAAAGTTTGTGGGTGTCTTTTTGGAATACAAGTTTGGGAGAGTATGAGTTGTCAATTGGCGTTGGTGCTTTATGTGGTACGTTGGAATTGGAAACATGCTCTTTTCATGTTGCATCAAACTGGTAACTGTGCATAAGCATGAGATGTTGTAGAAAAGTGTGAAAACAGATGTAGTTGCACATGGAGTGCCTACAATCCTTTTTGGTTATTTTAGGATTTGTTTGTCTCAAAGAACTATATGGCTATGAAGGTGTGACTTCAAGTTATCTCTAAAACTAGAGGTTATCAAATTTCCTTATTCTAGTAGGAATCGATATCCTGATTTTGGCCATGAGGACTGAGAAAGAGCTTCATCCAGTTCAGTACTATTTGAAGGGCTGGCTGGTCAACAATGGAGCCAACCTAGACAGTAGTGATCTAATTTGGAGGTAATGGGGATAGAGTTTATGCTTAAAGACAGATACTACTGTGAATGGCTCGATGCTTGATATACGTTGCTTTAAATGACATGTCTAGCTTTAAAAAAGACGGAGTAAAGATGAAAGGACAGGTTTGATGCAAGTTGCTCCTTGAGGCAAATCTACGTGAGGGTTCAATGTGGGGATTGCATGATGTAGACAGAAAGACCCTTTTGAACCTTTATTAATTGTCCCTTAAGAAAGGCACTTGAGTCTGTAATCACCCACAGATTCCTTTTATGTGTTGAAATGCTTTTCGCCAAATGGGGGAGAGGCGATAGATCATGCATTTCCAACATGTATTTGAGTTTTCAACTTATTTAGTTTGAGGTGTTGGTATCCATTAGTCAACTGCATGAATGATATTTAGCATAATTTAATTATAGCAGGAGAGCATGATGAAGATGAGGTCAGGCAGAAGATGATTTCCACATTAAGTAAGGGAGGGACAGTGGTGGAGCCTTAGAAGGTCACCAACTGTGGAGCGGAATGGTGCTGAGTAGAAAGGGCACACTGACATGATGATGAATCTGTTAGCAAGGAAGGAGACATTTACTATCAGTACAGTGACCTTGATTTCTATGTTGCAAAGAAACACTTATAAACAGTACCAAAGCAGATGAGAGTTTCATTGACAGTAGAGCTGTGAATCCCTTTCATTCACCATAAGTTTTGACATTGTGCCATGTGCTAATCAAAGTGGCCTTCATGCCACAGCCCGGACAGAATCTGGTTTCACAGACCTGAAGAAGATTGTTTCCTTCGATGAATGCCTATGTTTGCCTGAACGCAAATCTTTCTGTGAGTTTGCCTAAGATCAGACCTTTGCATATTTGCAAACAGGTGGAAGAAACGCATTGAATCACTGCCTCATTTTTATGGAATAGGTTTGATGTAGGTCAACTTGAGTACATTCTGGAATAGTCCTGACATCAAGAAGCTGACAAGACTCTGGCTGGGATGATTAGGAGTTTTATTGCAGATGTTCTTAAATATATGTGCCAGGTATTAGTCTGCTGGAGATCTTGCTAAGCCACAAGCTTTGATATGGTTCAAGAAATCACCCCGAGAGTCCATGGAATGGCCTATGGAGTCCATCCAAGGATAAAAGAGGCACAGCCCTCAGAACAGCAGGGCTTTAAGGAATATGGTCTAAAGCATGGGTACTCACAAACTTTCTCTTGGGGGCCACATTTACAGTGTGGTTTGTGGCCGAGGGCCGCACCTGTGGGGGCGGGGTCATTGGGGGAGGGGGCGGGGCTAGAGCAAAACAAAACTGTGACCATGAGGTGGAACACAGGCCCCTGCAGCGGACGCCTTCGTCCACTGAGCCACCGGACCCGGCATACACATCTCTCTCTCTCTCTCTCTCTCTCTCTCTCTCTCTCTCTCTCTCTGTCTGTCTGTCTGTCTGTCTCCTCCCTCCCTCTCTCTGTCTCCCTCTCTCTCTCTCTCTCTGTCTCCCTCCCTCTCTCTCTGTCTCTCTCTCTCCCTCTCTCTATCTCTCTCTCTCCCTCTCTCTATCTCTCTATCTCCCTCTCTCTATCTCTCTCTCCCTCTCTCTCTCTGTCTCCCTCTCTCCCTCCCCCTCTCTCCCTCCCTCCCTCTCTCTGTCTCCCTCCCTCTGTCTCCCTCCCTCTGTCTCCCTCCCTCTGTCTCCCTCCCTCTGACTCCCTCCGTCTGTCTCCCTCCTCCCTCTGTCTGTCTCCCTCTGTCTCTCTGTCTGTCTGTCTCCCTCTGTCTGTCTCCCTCTGTCTGTCTCCCTCTGTCTGTCTCCCTCTCTCTGTCTCTCTCTGTCTCCCTCTGTCTCCCTCTGTCTCCCTCCCTCTCTCTGTCTCTGTCTCCCTCTCTCTGTGTCTCCCCCTGTCTCCCCCTGTCTCCCTCCCTGTCACCCTCCCTCTGTCTCCCTCTGCCTGTCGCCCTCCTCCCTCTGTCTGTCTCCCTCCCTCTCTCTGTCTGTCTCCCTCCCTCTGTCTCCCTCTGTCTCCCTCTCTCTCTGTCTCTCTCTCTGTCTCTCTCTCTGTCTCCCTCCCTCCCTCTGTCTCTCCCTCTGTCTCTCCCTCTGTATCCCTCTCTCTGTCTCCCTCCCTCTCTGTCTCCCTCCCTCTCTGTCTCCCTCCCTCCCTCTCTGTCTCCCTCTCTGTCTCCCTCCCTCTCTGTCCCTCTCTCTCTCTCTCTCTCTCTCTCTGTCTGTCTGTCTGTCTCCTCCCTCCCTCTGTCTCCCTCTCTCCCTCTCTCTGTCTCCCTCTCTCTCTCTCTGTCTCCCTCTCTCTCTCTGTCTCCCTCCCTCCCTCTCTCTATCTCTCTCTCCCTCTCTCTATCTCTCTCTCCCTCTCTCCCTCTCTCTCTCTCCCTCTCTCCCTCTTTCTCTCTGTCTCCCTCTCTCCCTCCCCCTCTCTCCCTCCCCCCCTCTCCCTCCCTCCCTCTCCCTGTCTCCCTCCCTCTGTCTCCCTCCCTCTGTCTCCCTCCGTCTCCCTCTGTCTGTCTCCCTCTGTCTCTCTGTCTGTCTGTCTCTCTGTCTGTCTGTCTCCCTCTGTCTGTCTCCCTCTGTCTCCCTCTGTCTCCCTCCCTCTCTCTGTCTCTGTCTCCCTCCCTCTGTGTCTCCCCCTGTCTCCCCCTCCTCCCTCTGTCTGTCTCCCTCCCTCTCTCTCTGTCTGTCTCCCTCCCTCTCTCTCTGTCTGTCTCCCTCCCTCTGTCTCTCCCTCTGTCTCCCTCTGTCTCCCTCTCTCTCTGTCTCTCTCTCTGTCTCCCTCCCTCCCTCTGTCTCTCCCTCTGTCTCTCCCTCTGTATCCCTCTCTCTGTCTCCCTCTCTCTCTCCCTCCCTCTCTGTCTCCCTCCCTCTCTGTCTCCCTCCCTCTCTGTCTCTGTCTCCCTCTCTCTCTGTCTCCCTCTCTCTCTGTCTCCCTCTCTGTCTCCCTCCCAGGCCTGAGCTCCCTGGCCTTGGCTCAACTCTCTGACTACAGGCTGGCGGGAAGCATCACATCACAGGCTCTTAACGCACACCTCACCCGGCTCTCACTCCCTGCTGCCCTCTGTCACCCTCTGCCATCTCACCCGGCTCTCACTCCCTGCTGCCCTCCGTCACCTCACCCGGCTCTCACTCCCTACTGCCCTCTGTCACCTCACCCGGCTCTCACTCCCTACTGCCCTCTGTCACCCTCTGTCACCTTACCCGGCTCTCACTCCCTGCAACCCTCTGTCACCTTACCCGGCTCTCACTCCCTGCAACCCTCTGTCACCTCATCAGGCTCTCACTCCCTGCTGCCCTCCGTCACCCTCTGCCATCTCACCGGCTCTCACTCCCTTCTGCCCTCTGTCACCTCACCCGGCTCTCACTCCCTGCTGCCCTCTGTCACCCTCTGTCACCTTACCCGGCTCTCACTCCCTGCAACCCTCTGTCACCTCACCCGGCTCTCACTCCCTGCTGCCCTCTGCCACCTCACCCGGCTCTCACTCCCTGCTGCCTTCTGTCACCCTCTGCCATCTCACCCGGCTCTCACTCCCTGCTGCCCTCCGTCACCTCACCCGGCTCTCACTCCCTGCTGCCCTCCGTCACCTCACCCGGCTCTCACTCCCTGCTGCCCTCTGTAACCCTCTGCCATCTTACCCGGCTCTCACTCCCTGCTACCCTCAATCACCTCACCCGGCTCTCACTCCCTGCTGCCCTCCGTCACCTCACCCGGCTCTCACTCCCTGCTGCCCTCCGTCACCCTCTGCCATCTCACCCGGCTCTCACTCCCTGCTGCCCTCCGTCACCTCACCCGGCTCTCACTCTCTGCTGCCCTCCGTCACCTCACCCGGCTCTCACACCCTGCTGTCCTCTATCATTCTCTGTCACCTCACCCCGCGTGTGTGGCAGCCCGGGCTGAGACAGCTTCCCGGGCACACACACAGCCGCACCCGAGTACTTCACAGGTCTTTAAAAGACCATTTGCATGATAACGAGGCTTTGTTGTATTTCACCTCTTCTTAGCGCCCCTGCAGCTCCACTCGGACTATCGGACTATCGGAATCGCCCGGCCCCCATAGAGCAGAGTCTGTGTTTGCTGACACACTGTAAAAAATAAAAAAAAAACACAGGTACGATGTCTGCAAGGTCCGCGGGCCGCCAAGGAAGGCTTGCCGGGCCGCTGGCGGCCCGCGGGCCGTACTATGAGTACCCGTGGTCTAAAGAGTCAAACCAGAAGCAATATAAAAGTAACCTAAAGAAGGGAAGAGCTTTACAAGCACAGATGAATGAGGTCATTGAAATCAGCAAGGAAACAAACTCCATAATAAATATTTGGAGCACCCAGGAGGGTTTTATATGAGACTATCCAATACAAAAGTATTGTCTGACATAAATATCACATACCGAATATTGTTCACAAAAGTATTGTCCATTTGGGAGTACGATGGCCCCAACTGGGTGATATTTTTGTAAACAATATTTAAGAGCTAATATGTATGTCAGAAGATATTCTGACAATATTATGGTACCACACCCCCAGAGTACAGGTATGAAATGAGGAGTAATGAGGTGGAGGGAAGGATAGAGTCTGAAAACGGAAAAGGAGCTTTGGTTCTGGCCGTATACTGCACGTTGCCATAAGAGACCCAAAGAGAGAAGATGGTGCCCCAGGAAGGCACCCTAACCTCTCCACTTTGTCTGGATGCCCTGGAACAGAAGACTGGGTAGAAGGAGAATGGTTTTTAGGCCAATACGATTGGCCACTGAGTCATGTGACCTTTAGAGGTCTCGTTGCCTTGAACTACAGTGGTAGTTCTTGAGTAGCTGGGATCAGGCCCTAATGGGAGGAGCAAGCAAGTTGGGGCTACCTGAGACAGAATACAGTCACATTGGGGTATCTAAATTAGAGTCGGAGCACAGATCATTTGCACTAGGTAGAAACAGGAATAACATTACAATAAACAAGGAGATAATTCAAGCAATCAGCACTGCTTCATGATACAATTTTTATATACAAATAAAGAGACATAGACATAAAATACAATCTAAAATAAAGATAAGAGATACTGACTCACAAATTTGGTTTGGGCTGTATGCCTCAGACTATTAGGGTTTGAGCTTGACTCCTTCAGTCATTCCTTCCGCATCATGCGCCATCCAATAAGTAATAGTGAAGGTAACGTAAGAATAGTCCTTTACTGTAGCTGTTTCTTCAATGAAGGCCCATTGTGTAATAGAGGAGACAAATATTTCAGTCCTTTCCTACAATAACACTCAGCAGGGCAATGAGGAAATCAATGCATATGTGTTAAGACAATGAATACCCGTGAGCTATGAAAAAGATGTCATACATGGGCTAATAGTCAATGAAATGGCTCCCACTGTAGAATTGTGCATCACAAAGCTAGTAAATCACTCATTTCACACTGAGGAGTTTTATGACAGCCTGAATAAGTCCTGTTTGACCCCATTGATTTGAAAAGCGTGAGTAGATCCATATATCCTGCAAACTTGTCTATTAGAGGCCCGACCTGCCTGGTGAAGTCCACAGAGAGCACAGCTGTGGCTCAGCTCGAAGACTTTCTACATCTGCACCAGCAGGTTGATGCTTAACAGTCAGGATTTAGACCACATCACTAACTAAGACCATACCAGTAGCAATGACTGCAGATATATTTGGAATGGTGGATAAAGGTAATATGGTCATTGCTTGTTATGCCGGATTTGTTGGCAGCATTTGCCACAATAGACTTTGATATGTTGTTTCAAAGGCTCAGTTCTGAGGCTGCTGTGTCAGACACAGAAATTGGATGGTTCAAATCCTTGCTTGGTCGTACATAAAGGGTTCAATTGGGCCCTCTTCAGTCTATTAAATCCAAAGTATGGTATGGGTCACCGCAAGACTCTCCATTATACCCCCTCCTGTTGAACATCCTTATCAAACACTGTTCCCTATTACTCATGTACAAACAACATGCAGATCTATCTGTGTGTCAGTGACCTCACTGACACATTTTCTGTAGTATAGAGATGTTCAGATGACATTGTTCACCGATAGAAAAATAGAAGGTTGAAACTCAATGAGGCTAAAACCAACCCTTCTTATGGACTCGAGTCATAATATCCGAGTCACAACTAACATTCCTCAACCATTTGTTCTCCCCACCTCCTTGTGGAAAATAGCCAATAATTCAAGGGTGATGCAAGCCTAACCTTTGAGGTACAAATATCGACAATGGTATGCTTTGCCTTAATCTGCTTATGACAACTCAAACAAACACTACCATACCAAGATGTTAAGTTTCACAAATCAACCTTAGTAACACTTACAAATGCAATATTGGACTACCCCAATGCTCTGCTCGAAGGCCTACCAGGCAGGAAAGATTGAACGATTACAATTAGTTCTGAACATGGCCGCTAGAATAGTTTTAAGACTGGGCACTTTTGACAGACCAGGTGGACTTTTGCTCCCTTCGTTGGCTACCAGTAACTAAGCATATCACAATTAAACCTGCATGTCTGTATTTTAAATGCCTGAAAGGGAACGTCCCAATCTATCTATGGAAGTCAACCAGAGCAAGCACGGAGGTCTGGTAACCAGATGCTTCTGAAAATTCCAAGAATCAGACTCCTTTGGAAATGGATCTGCAGTTTTGCTATTCTAAGCCCAACAGATTTGGAACTCTCCACCAGACAAATGCTGAGCATAAGCTCATTCTGTTAAGTTTTAGGAAAGCAGTCAAAATTGTTCTGCTTAGTTCTTAATCTCTTGTCCCTGTGGGCTCATCACTAATGACTAGCAGAAATGTGCATATGTGATTGTTTAAGAGTACTTATCCCCCCAGCAACAATTAATTTTGTATTGTGCACCATAGAAACAAGTAAATATGTCTGAGGGGTGGGAAACCGGACACAGGCCGCAGGTCTACATGCATCACAATTCTGTACATTCTTTGAATAGGTTAACATGGAGGAGTATGGATGGGTGCTGGGCAAGTTGACAGAGAGGAAGATGTAGAGCAAAAGGTATGTTATCTGAGCTTGGTAAAAATGGGACCATTTCAGACTAGATATGAAAATAGGGATATGTGTGGGAGCTCGCGTTTGCAACCTCTAAAATGTGTACGGCACGTTTCCTTAGAAACTGAAGGTAAGGTGAGGGAATGTCAATTCTGATAGGTTTCACTGCTTAGAGAATTGTGATTTTATTAAAGACAAGGAGGCTCCCATTATACATTAACCTTCATTAGCCACTTCTGAGCAGCAAACACTTCAAGGAATCAAGAATCAGAACACTAAAAAACCACACAATGAAATAGAACTCAACAGTCTTTTAAAATCCTCCTGTCCACTATTGTCTCCCTCTTTTATTGCGTTCTCCTAAAAAGATCTTGCTCTTTTCCTCAACGTCCAATGTCATCTATCCTAATAAAAAATGCCTTCAACTAATACTTCACAGTATGTTAAAAAACAATAAACTGTTATTCTTTTAAGTATGTCAAAATCTCAGTAAACTTACAGTAAACCTCCCCTAAGGGATGCATGATGCTAGACTCCTTTACTACCATCACTATTTTCTTTGCAGTTAAACCTATAAGAATAGACATTTATGGCAAGACGGGACGCTAGCATCATGCATGTTCAAAGCCTTTCAATGCACTGCTTGAAACCCGTTCTATTGGTCTAAAATAAAACTTACTAAACACATTTGCATTCGACCAGTCTGCTGCTTTTATTGTCTCCTCAAATCTTCCCCCTGCCACATAAACCTTACTAGCCATTGCAACTCTGACAGAATGTGCTGTAAATACAGATACATTTACACCTGTGTCTTTCATAACTGACTTTATTCATCTTGCTATAGTAGCAGTTGAAACACCCTTAAATGGTCTCACATAAGAAATCAACAACTGCTCCACACCAGCACTCCTGTTCACCAATACTCTTGCTTCATATACTTTGATACACCTTACTACAACTTTGGACAATTATAAAATCTTGGATAAAAAACTGAATCAGACATAGTCTTTGTCCTTCTACAAATCTCAAACAGAACTCCATTCAGCTAAAAAATACTTCTACTAACTCCCAAAGCCATAATATCTGATACCCTTCTAAAGGAAATGAAACATAAAAATGTAGCCAACTTACATGATAACTCCTTTATTCCCAGAAACGTATTACCTGACAACCTTTCAAACAACTTAAAATCAAATCCCCACCCCAAAGGGATTCATATCTTGCTTTAGATGGTCTCTGTAAGTGAATCTCTTTCTTAACTCTACATATCAAATGACTTTTCACAATCGGTATCCCCTGAACTAGAGAATGCCTAGTCGCTATAGCTGATCTGCTACAATTTACCATTCTGTAAGACAAACCTTTCGTAAATAAATCTACCAAGACCTTTGCAGCCATTACTTCATCAGTCTTCACGGGATCCAAATCCCTTGCCATGCACCAACGTATCCAAACACTCCAAGCACTCATATCTCTTTCTCGTACTTGATGCCCAAAACTCATTGAGCAACTCTGAAGTTGTTCCAGAAAGTTCTGTAAATCTTCTCGACTTCTTGAAACTTTCCAAACTATAAGGTTGAGCAAACTTGACCCCGCTTTCGGATGATCTACTCTTTCCACTCCTCTCAACAACCCTTTGGATGCTCTCATCAAATAAGGCACCTTCATCACCATTTTCATCAATGATGGAAACCATGCCTGAGTTGTCCAAAATGGGGTCACTCACACCAATTGACGATTTTGTCGCTTCACCTGAATTCAACACCCTCTGTATCATAGAAAAATGTGGGAATGCATAACTACTCCTCTCTATCCAATTCGCAGTGAAAGCATCCACTGCTATGCCCCTGGATCTGGTCTCCAACTGATATAATCCTTTAACTGGAAAGTCAAACGGGATGCAAATAGATCCACTGGAAATGGTACAATACAACTCTGAATCTTTTGAAAATACTCTTCATGCAGCTTCCAATTGCTGAAATCTATTATATTCCTCGAATTCCAATCTGCCGCTACATTTTGTTTCCCGAGAAAACCAATCTCATACTTCAAACGAAAATTCCACATCTTAATTGCTGATTCCAATAACTTCTTTGACCTGTTTCCATCCAATTTGTTTAGGTAGTCACTGCTATAATATCCATCTTCAACAATAACGAACTCCCTTTAATCTGAGACCTGAAACTGGACTGGGAACACAACCCCGCTCTCTTGTTTTTATGATATTTTCTCTCCACCATACTCTAAACACCTCCTGTCTCTATGCCTGAGCACATTACCCATCCTTAATTGCTTGCATCTGTCTCTAGAACGTACTCTGGCTTCATCCCAAAAATTGCCCGACCATTCCATACTTCCAAATTTTCCAATCACCATTTGAACTCCTCTCTTGCTTCCATAGATATTACCACCATGTCTCCATTCCACAATCCATTTGAGAGTCAGAAATGTTCAAACATTGCAAAGCTCTGAAGTGCAAAGGTCCTGGAAACACTGCTTAAATTGAAGAAGACAAAAGACCTGTCAGACGTACCAACTTCCTCAACCTCACCTCCTCTCTTCTCAAAATTAGCTTTACTTCCTGTCTTATTTTCCTGATCTTCTTTTCCGGCAACAAAAACTGTACTTTTACAGTATCTAATACGAAACCCATAAATTCTAAGCTCTGAGTCGGAATTAAAACTGACTTCTCCTGATTGAAAATGAAGCCCGACTCCACTTACTTCTTCACCATAATTATCTGATAACTCAACATCTCAGAATATCGTCTAAAAAAATTATCAAGCTTATTCTCTCTCTTAAGAAAGCTACTACAGGTCTTAACACCTTTGTAAAACACCAGGGAGCTGGCAATGGTACAACTGACCCTGCTATCGGAACTGTAAATAACACTGACTCTCCAATGCTATTGTAATGGTAAAATAAGCATCTTTTAGGACCATCTTCACCATCCAATCCAACTCTTGCAACACATCGCGTGACAGATGAATCCCTTCTATTTTCAAATGCCTGTAAGTCACATAAAAATACAAGTCCTGCAAATGTATTACTGGTCTCCAACCCTTGTCCTTTCTCTCCACAAGGAACAGAGTACTCGCAAACCCAACCTGACTGTTGTCTACTTTTACTACTGCATTTTTCTCTAACATCTGTGTTATTTCCTCTGACACAATAGTCTCTAATTCTTTCTAGAAACATAACTCTCTTGGCTCTTTTACATAAATTGATTTTGAACTGAATTATATTTGATAATCTGCCACAGCAGCCAATACCCATGGATCTTTTTCAATCTTTCTCAATTGCTCCAGATGGTATCTTAATCTTCCTCCCACACTTCTTGGGTAAAAACAGAAGAAATCCTCAAACTCACCTGATCCTGAATTGGTATTTTGACCTCGAGCTCTTGAAGATCTCCCTCTGGCCCCTCTTCCTCTTCCCCTGGTTTCCTCTAAAGGCTCCTCTGCCCTAATAGCCCGAGTAATGGGACTTAAAATCAACGGATGAGAGATTGCCCTCTCCTCCCAGCCCTACCATAACAACTAATTTCTTCAAAAACTTTACACGTAGATGATTGCGCTTTATCCAAAGCTGTGAAAGACTGTACGTACTACCCTAATGATTTTAACATACTTTCTACAAATAACAAGCCTTTAGCCTCATCATTAGCCTCTTTCTTAGCAACTCTCCTAATTTGGGACTAATGTGCATAAGTACTGTCTTGCATATCTAAGCAATAAGGCATGCATTCACATTGCCCAAAAAACATATAGCATGCTAACACCAACCTCTTAACAAATCAGTGTCCAAGTAATTCCCTTAACAATAAGCTTCCTCAATGATGTCTAACATTCTAGCCAGCAGATTCAAAATGTCCAATAACTTATCTTCATACTGCTTTAATGATATTTCCAGACCCTATCTAGGATCCCTGTCTAACTTAAAGAGGTATGCAATTAATTCTGGACCCAAGTTTGGTGTCATGCTTTGCTTCTCATCAGTAACTGGATGAGAACATTCCGCCCTCTTAATATTTCTGTCCTCCTTCTGCAGAGGTCTTCTTATCCAGAATTTTATGTAATCTTGTACATGCTCTAGAGGCTACCAATCCGACCTTCTTGGATGTCTGATACCATTAGAGGCAAATAAATTTTGTCCCAAAGGATCAATCACTAATCGCTTAACCTTATTCTTACTGGCAACGCTGTCTCCAAATTCATCATCTAAACTATCCTTATAGTTCTAAAATCTAAGATCTAAAATATTCTCATCCAAATCCATTTATTTGCCTGTCGGCTCCAACGTATTCCACTGTATCTCCTCATTCACGGCGATATCCTGCCCTCCAATCCTGCTGCTGTGAACCCCCATTCTATGCGAGCTGCTTTGGATTCCCAGCCGCCTGTCAGACATATTGTCCATATGCTTTCTCTTTTTACCACATTTACCACCTGGACCTCTGCTCGCTCTTTCCTCCACTCCAGAAACTGAATAATACTCCTCCTCATCATCATTAATAAACTTCTTCCTGTCCTTTAAAACAGATGTAATTGTTTCAGGCATAGCTTCCTTCCATTCCTGTGTAAAAAACCTTTATAAAATACTCTCCTGTCTAGACTCACCTGAGCCCTGGTCAGTCATGTTTAATTCAGTCAATTCAATTCACATAGCTTTATTCGATCTTTATAAAACAGACCATAAAAGCACATAGCATCATTATAAAAACTTCATATCAAATATATGTAAACCTATATACAGTGTTAAAAAAATAATTAAACAGTTTTGCCATGATCCAAATTCCATTTAAATAAACTTTAAAAATCCAGTAAAATACCTTAAAATCAGAGTCAATCATTGTTATTAAGAGATCGTCCCACCAATTTCCTCTTTCTAAAACATGCCCACAAAAATGAGGCTACCGCATAACATACAAATGGGTCCGATAAAGCCTTTAGAAATTACATTGCCAACCGATACTGTTTAAAATTATGATACCTCAAGATCGGAATTATAAATGTTTTTCTTTCTTCAGAATAGTTTTTACAAAACAGTAATATATGAGGGTCTGACTGCACGGCAAAGTTATTACACGGACAAGGAGATAAATCTGCCAGTTTGTATCTCTTTGCCAGATACCCCAAAAGTAGCGGGATCATATTCAATCGGAAGCGCAGTAAAATGAATCTGTGCTGAGTGTTATTTATGCGTGATAAATAATAAAAACCCTCCCCAGGTCTTGGGGGAACCAGATCGTAGGCAATGGAAGAGTGGAAACAAGATTTCTTTCCCCTTCTATCGTAAGTTGCTCTCCTTTTTGAATAAGTCAGTTATCGTTTTCTTTGTGATCCTTTTACAAGAATCAGGGTCTTTAAATAGTTCTCCCAGCCCTAGAGCATTCAGTTGGTCCTCTACATAATTTAACCACCCAATTCTTTTGTAGTACTCCAACTTACAACAATCCCTGATAATAGTTTGTGTCAGATCCACCGTGGTCCTCCGCCAAATTGAAAGCCACAACAATACTGGTGCTAATCTTATGCAATCACTAATGTAGGGAAGACCTAGTTCGAGGTGTAAGATATAATTTGGAGCTGATTGCGGTAAAGACACCCTATTTTTAAATTCAGTCATACTGAAATGTTCCTTAATTAAAAGGTAAACAACACCCAAAAGTTTGTTTTACTGTTTTCCCCAATTCTCTGTGAATATAACCTTCTTTTTTCAGTTACCCCTCACAAACCAACTGTCACCGGCAACAACTTCAAAAGCAATATGCGTTGCTTAGTATTGAACGTTCACGGCCTATTCTCCAAAGAAAGAAGCATTACTACTCCAGAACGTGTCCAAAACATCAGACGTTCATGCTTGCCCAAAACAAAGATGGCTTGCTGCACGCTTTTCCCGTTCTGAAGCCATTTGCCCGCACAGTCAATTTTCAAAGACGTGGATAGGCGAGCACTAGCTCGTTTACAAACTCGTTTCTAATCTTAAAAATCATGATTCAATTTGCACAAACAATTTCCTACCAGGATTTCCCTTAAACACTTAACTACTCGCATTATTTAAAATATACTTCCAAAACGCTCACCATAAAAATCATTTTTGAACTTTTTTTAAACCTACGTCCACACTGCATAATACTCTGGGTTTAAATCTAGTAACTCACTCCCACCAAAAATGTTGTTGCATAACTGCTCAGAAGCAGCAAACGATGGAGGAGGAAAATAGTGGGCAGTAGGATTTTAAAAGACTGTGGAGTTCCATTTCATTGAGTGTTTTTTAGTGTACTGATTCTTGATTCTTGGAAATGTTTGCTGCTCAGAAGTAGGGAATAAATGTTAATGCATAATGCTAGCCTTCTGTCTTGCAATAAAATCTCTTCACAAACAATAGCACAGCATAGCATAGCAGATTCATGCCTTTTCCACAAATAATACTATAGAGGAAAAGAAATGGAAATTACTGCTAGTTGAATTGCCATTTTTGACCTACATTTGCATAGATAACGGTAAAATATATAACTTAAAACAGGCTGTTAACTGGTCTCATAGAAACACAGCTTGGTGTTTGTTTTCCTGCTCACATTACCACAATGTCCCGAATCATCCTTTTGTGTGACATCATTCACTCATGCATTTTAAAATGTGTTGGTTTTGGAACTCAAAGTTTAGCAGTTGGAGAGTATTTAGTGGCCGAGGTGGAATAAATGATTTATACTCCTGAACCTTCCAGTGTGGTGTTCATTTTTCATTGGTGGCGAGAACAAGTTACTGAGGCTGTCATCCATCTTTCTGTGTGAGGGGACCCATCCAGTTACTAGAACCAAATATTAGCTTATGGTGAAGACTGGAGGCTGAAACTGCCCAGTAGAAGCCCGTCTCAGGAGTGAGCCAGCAGAGGCATGCTGGCGCTGTGCTTATAGTGGACAGGAACTGACTGAATCCTGTTTGCAGAGGAATGCACCTCAATTCCAAAAAGGTGACAGTTGAAGCCGAGGAGAAAGCCAAGAAACGCGTAAGGGCAAGTGACTCCGAAAAAGCAAACTGAAATCCACGGCGCAGTCAGGCAGGTTAAGCCCAAAATGTTCACAAAAAGAATGCAGCTGAGAGGTGGTAATCAACTGACATTAGTCGTTTACGCTTGTGTGGTGAACGTCCCAAACTTTGGGCACTTTTACATTGCACAGCATAGCATACACTCTGAAGATTTGCTGTTGGAAACTTCAGATTGGTGCGAGTACGTTAGCATGGTGTGTTGACCGGTGCTCATCCTAGTAATTGGGCTGTTATCAATTCTTGTAAGAACCTGGTAGTGTCCAAAAACTCCAACTTCTTGATATAAACTCCAGTTTAATGCTGCATACAGCTCTCAGAATACAAATAGAAAGGACTCAGGGGCTGGACATCACCTGAACTCCTCTCATTAACAACACACATACATTCTAAGACTAAACACTACATCATCCAATGAGCTGAGAATGTAAATACGTATCATCAGCTCAGAGAAGGAGTGTATGTAAGGATGCCGCATATCTCCCTTTCTTGAGATTAAACAATAATTCAAACAAAATACCCATAAACCACCAAACACTAATGCATAAAAACAATTGTAACATATTTGAGAAAAAACAACATATTTAGCTCAAGCAAACAGTCTCTTGGGAATCCTCTTGACACATTGACTTCTGTGAGATTCCACAGCTGGCGCATTGTTGAATGCACTTCCACCAGTTTCCATTTGTTTGACCTCATTACCATAATGTTGAGTGTTCAACAATGACTTGCCTTCAGATGCACCTAAACGCACATCAATATTTTTCACATGCTGATGAAAGTCGCCAAGTTTAGCAATGTGTGATATATCCCACCACAATCCACTTGTCACCCATACTGAATTGCCTTTGACCTCTATTACTTGTACAGGAACTCTGAACTTGGAAGCCTTTTTCTTATCAATAGAGGATCCTTAATGCGAACCCAATCCCCTACAAAACACCTGACTTGACCTTCTTCCTCATATTTTCCACCACCTTTGCACAAGTGTCACAGCTATTTCTCTCCCTATTGCTCTTTGCCAACTTGCTCATTAAATTAACATCACACCCGTGGTTTAGCAACTTCACCATTCAAAATGGACTCAAAGCAGCTAATAGGTGAACACCAGGTTATAGGTGAGTCAAATTGACTACTCTTTGCCTCTCTGACAGAAGAATTTGTATAACTTTTTTGTTTGTAGAACTAATACAGTGACAGGCACACCCAAGTTTTTGCTTCTCTTTGCCAGTCATTTGTTAGAAGTATCACCACAGGGATCTTCTGTTAGCATATCTGGTTCCCTAAGGAAACAGTACATATAATTTGAAAGCCATCATGCAGAATCTGACACAGCCTCAATTCATTTTATCTCATCTGAATGAACCTCCCATTAACTGGGCAGTGTGGAAAAAGGTATTCCAAAACTCTGTTAGAGTGTGCAGAACAAATTTGATTGCCAAAAGACAATTTGCTTTGCTATTGCACACTTTGGAGGCTGAAGGACAGGAAATCTTTGCAAATTTGCCTGAATTGAGCCGAGAGGATAACCAGGACCTAAACAAGTTTGAGATGGGCATAAACAAACTTTTCACAGATTTACTATGATTTTGCATCAGGGTTGTGTCACCTGTGCGGCGCAGCCTCGGTGCACAATAATTTATTGACATTTACTAAGCCAGGCAAAGCCACTTTGCGTGGCTTTGCATGGTTTAGTAAATACAAAGTAGCGTGAGGCAGCGCAAACTGCAGCCTTGCATTACTATGTGCCAGGTAGGCATTACATGGGTGGAGCATGGGCGTTCCCATACATCCACACATGTATTTTGTGCCAAAATGACGCGCCTACCCAGCAGAGATATAAGGAGGATAAATATCTTTATTTCTCCTTGTTATGTCTCTTCCATATGTACTGCATTCTGCAGCACACATAGGGGGATATTCACAAGAACGCGCGATAATCATCGCCAAAATAGGTTAACGCAATTTCTCATATCGCCCTCCATCGCGGGAAAATAACTCTGTGTTAACGTCTCATTCTCAACACGGCGGTAACATGCGATAGTGTCCCGATAACGCGTCAAATGTCCGCGATACAACTACCGCGACGGCGATAAAAAAGGAAACCCGAACATGAAAAAAGTTGCGATGGGCCCAACTGCGATAAAAATCCAGCGAAAAGCAGCGCCAGGCCCGCAAGTCCCACAAGTAATGTGTGAAAAATCACTATAAAAGTGCCAAAAATGAAATACAAATAAAACACAAACAACTGCGAAGCACCATGGAGGTAGCCGGAGCAAGCACAGAGGACAACCCGAACCCCACAAGCCCCACGGAGGACCAGCCAGGGACCTCGGGGTCAGGGAAGGGCAAGGAAAAGAAGAAGAGGAAGACACACTTCAGTCCGCAGGAAAACAGGATCCTGATTACGGAGGTGACAGAACACCATCAACAACTGTTCGTCACCTCCACTGTGTCATTGGTAACAAAAAATGGAATATGGCAGTCCATCCTGGACAAGGTGAATGCAGTCGGAGTGCTGAGGAGGACAATGGAAGAGCTCAAGAGGCGCTGGAATGATGTGAAGCGCAAAACCAAGCTGAAACTCGCCAACAACCGCAAAGCAGCAATGCAGATTGGGGGTGGGAGTCCTGCGCCACAGGAGTAGCTGGATGAGATGGAGGAAATGGTGTCCACAGTCATCAGTGTGGAGACGGTGGCAGGAGTCGGAGGACCGGACACTGCTCAACATGACCTGACACAACAGCAACAGGGTGAGTAACCACCAGGGACTGGGGGGACAGTGGGAGATGGGCACAATGGCACACATGCACAAGTAAGTACAGCACATCTGAGGACAAACCATGGACAAGAGTCACAACTCCGACCAAGAGCCCAATTTACCCAAGTCTGCAATAGCTCAGCACTGTATAAGCACAGAAGTGAAAGGCACACAGCCTGAAAGGGATAAGGGCCAGCCAAATCAGAGCTGAAGGGGCAAATCACCCACAATGCAGCACACACACATAACACTCAGAGCACCTCAACATTTACAAAAAAGTGGACCAAACTGCAACACTTTCACAACAGAACAGAGGACACAACTGCTGCCGCTTGTGTGTAGAAAATGGGCATTCACATTTGGCATAGCAGGAAACTGTGAGATGATAATGGACAAATACAACCTCACATCCGAGATGGTGGCGAAATGTCAACTGTCCAGCATTAAATAGGCTACTCCACACAAACAGTCACAATGTACATTGACATGCAGCCTGTTTGTAAACTTGGCTAATGCGTCAATATATATGTGAACACAATGTCAAACTGCATCTCCCCTTCACATTGCAGAGGGAGAATCATCACCACCTGCAGAGCAGACCGTACTCCTCATCACCGATGATGAAGAGGACCTACACACCATCGACCCCGACGCCCTCCAACAGCTCATGGACACCCTCAGCACCCCACCCCCAGGAGCAGGGCAGCCCAGCTGCATCGAGGAGAACCCACCCCCTGCACAGACCACACAGCAGGAAGCATCCACCACCACGGCCGTCTCCCAGGATCCCCACGAGCAACACATGGCATTCCAACGCCGTGTGTCGCAGGGCCAGAAGGGGATGTCAGAGCAGGTGCGGGTGGGGTTCGACCTCATGGCAGCCAAACTAGATGCCACACGTGGGTGTCCAAGTCCCATCAGGGACCACCTACAGGCCCTAATGGACACCCACAGTCTGCTCCATGGTCTCCAACAACCCATGGCTGACATCGCCGGAGTAATGACTCGTAGACAAGAACAACTGTCTAGTCAGAGTGGCTCCAGCATTCTCAGCCGTGAGTTGGCCAACATGGGGAGGAACATGGAGAACATGGAGCGGATGTAGGCGGGAAGAATGGCTGCCACAGCTGCACACCAGCGAGATGTAGCAGGGATCTACCATGCCCTGCAGATCCTCAACATGGCAGTGCGGCCACAAGGCCTGGCGCAGATGAATGCTGCTGCCACTACTCCCTCCACATCACCGCCCCCTGATGTGTCAGTGCCTCACAGTGCTGCAGACAAAACACCATCACCCACATGTGAGGCACATCACACATAGGAGGATGATGATGAGGATGAATCTGCCGTTGGGCTAAGTAGGAAGCGGTAGCATTCATCTCCGCCATATGGCCCCTTTCTGCTTGGTTCTGCCCTCTGCATCATGCCCAGGAATAACACCCTCCACTGTCCCCCTTAACACTCTGCGACACTCACCTTGGCCCCCGACATGGACTGCTACATTTGTTTAGGCAACCAATGACACAGAAATCAGACTGCAACCTGAACTCCCTCTCCTACGATGTACTTTTCCCTCTCCAAAGGACCCTGGCTGGCCCTCCACTGGGAAACATTGTAAAGTAGCGTGTGCATGGCCAGGTACTGGTCCACCTTCACCACTCCACCGAATGTGATTAAGACATTCAAATTCACACAGATGAGCCATGTCCATGATCAAGCAAGTATGAAAGTATGGATGTATGTAGGGGCAGTGATTCCAAACAATGGTGCTCCCTGGGAACAGATTTCAATGTGCATGTATGTCCGTGACCCAGATAGGCAGTGAGATGACTGGGAATGTGTGAACTAGCTGTGCCCTCATTGCTCCAAAACAACAATCTCGCTATTTCCAAACTTAGCCCCACGTCAATGTATGAAATAGGGCTGTGTGTCACAAAGGCAAAGTCAAAGTTATGTGGAAGCCACAGCTCGGAGCAATGATTGGTATGAGTGTGGAGCGCTTGGACTCTTGGGATGGTCGGTGCGTAAGTGTGAAGGTCATACCATGCAAGTGAACTACGAGCAAGGACTCCTGTGTGTGGGGTGTGTATACATTGGTCTCTGGTTAGCGCTGTGCATAGTGTGGGAGCCGTCACCAGCTGCTATGGTATCGCTCAGGGGGTGCCGGGCGCATGCATTCCCAAGGTCGTAGGTGCAGATGTGCTACCGCCTTCTAGTTCAGACAGAGGGGCTGTCATCCACAATGTTAGTTTGTCATCTGCTTGCATTCTGGAAATGTGATGGGGATTGGGGGGGGGATGTCACTGCTTCGCCTTCCGGCATGGTTGAACCCTTACCAGCCATGTACGTGCCCTCACGGTCAGTATTGCATGCTCTGATGTAGCAGTGTTGTTTTGCTGCAGTCTGACATGATGGGAGCAGGTTGCTGTGAGGAGGCAGTTGACCACTCAACTTGCACCTATTAGCTGGCACTGATCACTACTCTTGATGGATGACGTCCGTGTACACATGTGACCTGTACATGGCACATTTGACCAGGGGACACCTTGGTGTGTTCCACGCAAGGTGAACCTGCTGGCTTCTAGGCTGGTGTGCATCTCCCAATGTTGCTGAGGTGTCCACTGTGCCCACATCCCCCCTACGGCCATGTTGTTCATGTTGTGGGACTCGACACACAGGGTGCATATTTGCATCAGGCAGGTACATCTCTGACCACAAATGGCACCCTGTTGTCTTCTCCTGAACACCAATGCCGGCCTTCATGTCATGTTCATGTACACGTGGGATGCTGATGAGTGGCATGACGTACTACATGTGACACCCTGATATGGCATATCGAATACGTGACGCCCTAAACAGCCTCTCGTTACAGAGGTGACATACACACCATCTCTTCTTGCAACATATGCGAATGTTAGCACTCAATGTTGCACTTACACCCGTCAGAGTAATGTGCTAATGCAGAGGACTGACATGCACACGGGGAATGTGTGTTGCTAAGATTTTATTTGCACATGCTGGTCATGTGGTCATCTTGTACTGTGATTGCTGTGGACAGTCACAATGTGACGTGTTCATGCGAAGAAATTGTTGATGATTGTGTTCCTTCAGGCTATTCCTGCTGCGGCTGCAGTGGGGTGTGTTCCACCTGCATCATCTTCCTCATCATCGTCCGGTGCTTCTGGGACTTGGATCCATGGGGCATTGGTGCGTACACATATGTTGTGCAATACACAACATGCAGTGATCATCTTGCACACTATTTCTGGGCTGTACAAGAGTCTTCCACCGGTGATGTCCAGGCACCTGAAACGTGATTTCAACACGCCAAATGTGCGTTCAACAATGCCCCTGGTGCGTTTGTGGGCCACATTGTACTGCCTCTGGCCTGGGGTGTTTGGGTCTTGGAGGGGTGTCATCATCCACGGGCAGAGTGCATATCCTTGATCACCTGTGAGAGGTAAGTGAGATTAGTGTTAACTGGTGGTTCTGCATGCTGTGTTGGCAGACATACAAGTTTCGTGGTGTGTGATTTGTGCGACCTTGGGATTCATGTTAGCCATGTATTGCTGCTGGCAAATGTGGTAGGACAATGTGTATTACGTAGCCTCACAGCTGCTCCTCCCTCCCACCGAGCCTATTTACTTGTGTGTGCTGCGCGGTTGCATCACTTGCACTCCTACGGCACACCATTGTCATGCCTGTCTGGGCATGTCCGCAGGACTGACAGCAAGACTGTAATGTTGGCCGTTGAAGGTGGGCGGCCACGTGTGTGTAGGCCTATGGTAAGGATAGGGCGTACACAAATGTGGAGTTCTGGCCTGACTGAACTCGCGCTGATATTGAGGCTAGGCCTTCGGTTCAGGCTGCGGCAATGTAGATACACACACAACAGTTGGCATGTATGAGCCGAGACCCCAAGCGGTCTCGCACTCCTTTATTAATCCATTCGGGCGAGGCCGCCCTCCTGGTGCATGCTACATTGCAACATTGTCGATTACAGGCCGGGTGGCGCAGACACTACTACGGAGACACACACCATAGTCACTTTTGTGGCCAGGCCGGAACTGAACCCCCAGAACTGAACCACGCCCAGAGCCCCGGGCCATTTCTCCGCACTCCTCACAAGCGTGTGCCGCCGCCGCGGCACTGGGATGTCGTGCGCTTCGGAGTATGTCTCCAGACGATCTACCCAGGCTTCCCGGCGGCCTGCCTGGGACGGGGGTGGCCCCGTGACTGTGAAGGGCTTCAGTGGCATTACCACGGACATGCTGTTGGCTACTGGAGGCGGACTTGTGGGGTAGCCCCTCGGGACAATGACTTGCGGTGCACTGAGTTCGGCCCACCGGAAGAGCTGAGCGGGTGTGCAGCCTGCGATGATGCAGCAGGCCTGGAGGGGCGGACTGGAAAGGATGTGTCTGTTACTTGCTGTACCGCAGTGTGGTCAGAAGGCAGCAGTAGCCAACTTGCAACTCCGCGGTGCGGTGCCGCTGGGTGCGCTGGGGGCCTGTTGTACAGAATCCAGCAATCGGCTGAGGAGGCTGCCAAGCTCGCGGAGCCCGGCCTTGGAGATTGCACTGGCATGGGTGGGCCCTCTTGGAGAGACGCCGGTGGCGGCAGGTGAGCAGTGAGGCCTGGGTGCGCAGGGGCGGGCATTCACCGCTGGGCGCAAGTCGGGTCTGGGGATCAGCGGGCTGGGGTGCGGCAGGCGCACAGGATCGCGCAGGCACCACCGGTCATGATGGCGGCCTTGTGGCAGGGTGAGGGACGCCGCCCTGGCATACACGCCACTGAAGGCGATGACGAGATGTGCGACGGGTGGCGTGGGACGTAGCCACCTCGTCGCCGGTGTGACTTTGCCCGTTGTAGGTGGTCGGCCACGTGTGTGTAGGCCTATGGTCAGGATATGGCGGACACAGAGCCACACGCAGTAGTTACTTCGGTGGCCGTCCCGGAAGTGAACCACTCCCTGGGCCCCGGCCTATTTAGTCACTCCCCTACGCTGGACTGGCGTGCGCCGGCCCTGCCCACTATGCTTACGCTTACAGGGGGGCACACATGGATACTTGTCCAAGGTGTTCCCCACTGCCTGTGATGACATGGTTGCGTCCACTGTCCATGACACTACAGACTCCAGCAGTATGTGTCCACATGGACATGTCTGTGCTCTGCATACTCATGACTGTCCAGCACATCACCGCCACACTTGGCATTGTGCACATTGTTATTCATAGGTCCATTGCCTCCTTCCCACTGTCGTGGTTCCCACCTCTCCCCACATTCTGCAAATGTGTGGCAGAGAGGCTATGCCTTAGTGTATGATTTATCCACATTTCTGGCCCCTCTTACCACGGTTACTTGTGTTGTCGTGTCTGGCAGGTGTGCATGTTGGTTGGCATGTTGAATGTGATTTTTTTACGTGTCCATTCCCACAGTTGTGCGTTGTGTGATTGTGGTATTGAGGTGTGTGGTGTGTTCCGTTGGTACTTACCAACGAGCAGTCCATTTCCATAGGTGCCATCCTGAAAGCGCTGGTTGATGATGGACTGTCGGAAGATGTATGAATCATACACACTGCCTGGGAAGTTGGCGATGACATTGGTGAACAGTCCCCGGTGGTCCACTATTGCCTGCACATTGATGGAATGCGTGTGCTTCCTGTTGCGGTAATTGTGTGCAGTGTTGGCAGGGGGCACAAGTAGGACATGTGTGCAGTCGATTGCCCCCAACACGTGCGGGAATCCGGCTATGGTGTAGAAGCCTTGCTTGGTCTCCAGCTGTTCCTGCGCAGTGTGGGGGAAGTGAAGGTGCTGGGGTATGAAGCTGATGATGGCATCCAAGACAGGTGTGATGAACTTTGATAGGGCTGGCTGTAAGACTCCTCCGACTCTGGCAGTTGTTGGTTGGAAGGTACCAGAGGCCAACAGGTGCAGCACAGCCAGCAGCTTTGTCTGCGGAGGGATGTTGGTTGTCCGCTGTGTTGGTACCGTCAGCCTGTGGGCAATGTGGGTCATGATGCGGAGGATGGTTGTCCTTTTGAGCCTGTAGTGGGCAATGACATCCTCTGGCGTTAAGTCTGTGAGGCTGATGCGTTTTCGGAAGGTCCGCTGTCTTGTTCTGCACTGCCTCGGTGGTGGTCCGGGGGGGGTGGTCCTGGGGGTGGTGGCGGTGTGTGTTGTGGCCCTCTTGGGTCTCCGAGCTGCATGATTAGTAGCTCCATGGCATCTGTTGGTCCTCAGATGTGGCTCTGGCCTGGGCTCCCTTTGTACTGCAGGTTTTCGTCCTACTTAAGACCAGTAAAAAGCAGGTGTTAAGTCCCTGCTGCTAACGCGCCTTATCGCCTGTTTTTGTCCGGCATCGCAGATCTGGCTGGTCGTTGAGAATATCGTGAAGTGGTGTTTTCGTGTGTTTTTGCACAGGAACGCCTACTCTGCATATCATTAGCGTTAGTTGTCGCTCTCATCCGTGGCGGTGTGTTTTGCGGCAGCTATCGCAGGAAAACTGGTGATGTCGGCAGTTTGCACCAGCTTGAGAATAGGGCGATAAATCTATAAATCAGTCCTTGAGAATATGCCCCATAGAAAGATGAATATGCCACTAAAGATTGTTTTTGTGCATTACACTGAAAAAGTGAAAAAGACTCTTGTAATCGAAACGCGTCAGTGTTTGCCATATTTGGCTGTCAGTATATTGTTTTACGTGGAGTTCCTGGAGTGTGGCGTAATCTTGTTTTGTGTCAAAAAAATAAATAAATAAATAAAAAATTATATATATTTATATATATATATATATATATATATATATATATATATATATATATATATATATATATATATATATATTATCTACTGGCGGTCGCCAGTAGATAGTTATAGTTAGGACCTATTTTCCATAGGAAATCCGCAACATTCTATTTGAAATAACTTTGGCGCCGGTTGAAGAATCTTCGCGAAAGTTTCCAACTTGTTGGGGCGCTCCGGTCCGCTCCTATCCTGAAAGTCTCGGGGTGATTCGTCAAGCGGGGGCCGAGAAAAAAGGGGGGTCCCAAAACGCGTTTTCCCCATGCAATTTTCCATAGGAACCTTTCATCGCAGCTACAGCCCGAACTGCTGAACGGAATTACACCAAATTTGGCAAAGAGGTAGCCCTTGGTTCAGTGTCGTGCCTTTTGCTTAAATGGTGTAAATCCGTTCAGCAGTTCCTGAGAAAATCAAAAGTAAAGTCACATATATATCTATGGCCGAGTAGGGTCCGCGTACCCTCCCGATCACGAGCTGCATGCTAATTGGCTGTCAAGTGGCTGTCAACACTCCAAATCAGGAAGTGTTGGCAGCCATTTTATCCTCGGTAGAACCGAGGGACAGAAACAAGTGCGCAAAGCGCAAAGGGGGCAGGGTAGAAACACCCTGACCCCCTAGGTCTGCTCAGGGGTCCCACAAGGACCCCCTGGGCAGAAAAAGCATTTTTTTTTTTTAAATCGGCGGGATGCGCTGAGGGTGCGCGGATCCCGCCGAGAAAAAAAAAGAGACAAGTGCGCAAAACGCACAAAGGGGGCAGGGTAGAAACACCCTGACCCCCTAGGTCTGCTCAGGGGGTCCCAAAAGGACCCCCTGGGCAGAAAAAAACATTTTTTTTTTTTAAATCAGCGGGATGCGCTTAGGGTGCGCGGATCCCGCTGAATAAAAAAAAAAACGAAGCGCGGTCTCCCGCGCTTCGTTGTTAATTGGCCCCCGGGTGGGCCAAGTCCCGGGGGCATGCGGGGGGTTATGAATTTAATGAATGGGGGGCCTCTAAGGCCCCCCCAAGCCCCGGGGACCGCCACCCCCCGGGGCTTCTTTTTTTAATTTTATAAGTACCTGTGTGGGGGGGCTCGAGCCCCCCCACACGCCCGAGACCGCCACCTCCCGGGGCACTAAAGATTTAAATATGGGGGTCCGTTACGGACCCCAGAGCCCGGGGACCACCACCTCCCGGGGCTTGCAAGATGTTGGGTGGGGTGCCGCACGGCCCCCCTCCTGGAGCCCTTGATGGCCCTGGGGACCGCCACCCCCCAGGGCCGGCTCCTGCAGTGACCCGGGCTGCCTACTCCCGGGACACTGTAGTTTGCTATGGCAGGGCGGGAGCCTCGCGGCTCCCGTCCTGCCATAGCAAACTGCTTTGGTTTTTGGAAGAGAGAGCAGGAAACCTGCTCTCTCTTCCAAAAACCAAAGACAATTGCTTTTCCACACGGGGAGCTGCATCTTAGCAGCTCCCCATGTGGAAAAGCAATGCCGGCTCCCGCAGGAGGCGGGGAGCCGGCATGGTCCGTGGGGGAGTTGGGGTCCCCACGGACCCCAAAGGATAGGGCCAGCCCCGGGGATGGGGTCCCCGGGGCAAGTAGTGGCCCGGGAGGGGGCCACGTGGCCCCCCTCCCCAAAAATAATTTAAAAAAAATAAAATAAAAATAAAGGCCGGCCCCGGGGGATGGGGGTCCCCGGGGCCTAAGGAGGCCTTAGGAGGGGGGCCACGCAGCCCCCCTCCATGAAAAAATAAATAAATAAATAAGGTGGCAATGACCCGGGGGATGGGGTCCCCGGGTTGAAATTGGCCACGGGAGGGGGGCCCACGCTCCCCTTCCCGTTCCTTTTTTTAAAAAAAAATAAAAGGGGGTCAGGCCCTGGGGGATGGGGTCCCCAGGGCCCAAAATAATTACAAAGAAGGGGGCCACACAGCCCTCTTTTAAAAAAAAAAAAAAAATCCGGCATCGCGCCGGAGGCCACGCCCCTCCTTGTCAGCACTCTGCAAACGCGCCCCCTGGCGCGTTTGCAGAGAAGGAATTCCCCTTGAATACTGGGGGTCTCTGGGGGCCAACTAGCCCACCAGGAACCTCCAGTATGCGGCAGGGAGCTGCGTTGCAGAGAGGTGTTCTGAGGCCACGCCCGTTTTACACCTCTCTGCAACGCAGCTCTGTGGCGCTTAATGGAGGTAGCTGGTGGGCTAGTTGCACCCCAGGGACCCTCAGGATTCAAGGGAGTTAATCCCCGACTTAAAACGCACCACGGGCGCGTTTGCACAGTGGTGAAGGGAGGGCGGGGCCTGAGGTGACATGTGTGCAAACAGGCCCCGTGGCGCGTTTTAAGATGGGGAATTAAATCCCCTTCAATCCTGAGGGTCCCTGGGGGCCAACTAGCCCACCAGGTACCTCCAGTAAGCGCCATGGAGCTGCGTTGCAGAGTGTTGTAAAAGGGGCATGGCCTCTGAACACCTCTCGGCAATGCAGCTCTCTGGCGCATACTGGAGGTATCTGGTGGGCTAGTTGGCCCCTAGGGACTCTCGGGATTGAGGAGGAATTAATTCTCCAACTTAAAACGCGCCACAGGGCGTGTTTGCAGACATGTCACCTCAGGCCCCACCCCCTTCCTTCACCATTGTGCAAATATTCCTCTAAAATCAGCCGAACTATCAATTCCAATTTACTCCCCTGTTATCAGGAGAGACCTCAGTGCTGCATCTTTGAGCCCAGTACTTATCCTGAAAAGTAATTTTAACCGTACTTGACAGTAACTTGAATTTCATTCCATAGGCTAACATTGACTGGTTTCACTTGGAAATTCTTCTTAGTGTGGAGTTTTGGAACTTTATAATATTCCTCTAAAATCAGCCGAACTACGAATTCCGATTTACTCACCTGTTATCAGGAGAGACAACAGTGCTGCATCTTTGAGCCCAGTACTAATCCTGAAATGTAATTTTAACCGTACTTACCAGTAACTTGAATTTCCTTCCATAGGATATCATTGCCTGCTTTTTGCTGAAAAAGTTTCTAAGTGTCGATTTTTGAAACATACAAATATTCCTCTAAAATCAGCAGAACTACGAATTCCGATTTACTTACCTGTTATCAGGAGAGACCTCAGTGCTGCATCTTTGAGCCCAGTACTGATCCTGAAAAGTAATTTTAACCGTACTTACCAGTAACTTGAATTTCCTTCCAGCGGCTAACATTGACTGGTTTCACTTGGAAATTCTTCTTAGTGTGGAGTTTTGGAACTTTATAATATTCCTCTAAAATCAGCCGAACTACGAATTCCGATTTACTCACCTGTTATCAGGAGAGACAACAGTGCTGCATCTTTGAGCCCAGTACTAATCCTGAAAAGTAATTTTAACCGTACTTACCAGTAACTTGAATTTCCTTCCATAGGATATCATTGCCTGCTTTTTGCTGAAAAAGTTTCTAAGTGTCGATTTTTGAAACATACAAATATTCCTCTAAAATCAGCAGAACTACGAATTCGAATTTACTCACCTGTTATCAGGAGAGACCTCAGTGCTGCATCTTTGAGCCCAGTACAGATCCTGAAAAGTAATTCTAACCGTACTTACCAGTAACTTGAATTTCCTTCCGTAGGCTAACATTGACTGGTTTCACTTGGAAATTCTTCTAAGTGTGGAGTTTTGGAACTTTATAATATTCCTCTAAAATCAGCCGAACTACGAATTTCGATTTACTCACCTGTTATCAGGAGAGAACCCAGTGCTGCATCTTTTAGCCCAGCACTGACCCTGAAAAGTAATTCTAACCGTATTTACCAGTAACTTGTATTTCCTTCCATAGGAATCCATTGTCTGGTTTTCAGCAGAAAAGTTTCAGTGTCGATTTTCACAAACTACAAATATTCCTTAAAAATCGCCTGTATGACTTAAACGCATTCTTTCAACTGTTTACAGGAGATGCACCAGTGCTGGATCCAGGATCCACCACTGAGTAAGAAAAAGTAACGATAACACTACTTACCTGCTAAGTGAATTTCCTCCCATAGGGTAACATTGGTGATTCTATGTGAAAAAGTTTCTGTCAACTTTTAAAATACAATAATATTCCTTAAAAATCACTACTGTAACCAAAACGCTTTTACTCAACTGTTTACAGGAGATGTCCCAGGACTGAATCTAGGATCTAGTCCTGTGGTTAGAAAAAGTAATCCATAAAGTAACTAATTGCATTTAACTAGAAATTCACATTGAGCTCAATGTTGCATTGTGTTTGAAATTGTGTTGCCCATTGCAACAACTGTAACTACTGTACTTAAAAGTCTATTGCCTATTTGCAAAGTATTTAAACTAAAGTAATTCATTCAGAGAAAGTATATTTTGTAATGTAATGTATAACGTAATTACAATGTAATTTAAAAAATAAAATATGTAAAAATAAATAATTTAAAAAAATGTAGTAAATCAGTATCAAAAAAATAAATATAACAATGAATACATTTAAAAATTGTCATTTACAAAACCTTTGAAATTCACTGAAAAAAACATAGGTTTCAGACATGTTATAGTTAGGAATTAGCATTTAAAAAACCTTTTAAATTCACTGAAAAAACCATAGGTTTCAGGCACGTTATAGTTAGAAATTAGCATTTAAAAAACCTTACAAATTCACTGAAAAAACCATAGGTTTTAGGGACAGTTATAGTTAGTTGGACATTGCACTCGTACAAAACCCGTGAAATTCCCCCGTTATAGTTAGTTCAGCTAACTATAACTTGCGCCCGCAATGCACTGCTGATGACGTCACATATTACATCACTCATGACATGGTCAGTGACATCACTGATTACATCACTGATGACATCTCAAATGACATCACTGATGACATCACTGATGACATCATCCACGTGATAATCTGATGCACCTCCTCACACCCAAATATAACCTTTGATACACCCACTCTAAATTACAGACTGCCATTCGCAAAACCATAGACACTCCAACACCAATAACTACATACCCACTCACTGATTCTTAGGTCTACACACACATCCACTCACTCACCCGTACAGTCACTCATACTTACGGTCACTCAGTACAGGACTATCATATGCACTCATACTCCTATATAGACACTCAAACACCTCCACTCATCCATAGAGGTACTCACACACCTAGTCAGTCATGCAAATAATTAAACACACTGCCATTTACTCACCTATACAGTTATACACACACCAGCTCACTTACTCATACAAATACTAGCACATTCTTAAGCTCTTATACAATCACTGATACAAGCACACACTCATCCATACAGCCACTCTCACAATCACACACTCTCGCTTATATATGTAAATGTAAATCCATTTTTGTAAAGCGCAACTACTCACCCTTTACAGGTCTCAAGGCGCTGGGGGCCGTCGTGGAAATTAAGTGAGCTATTGCCCAGAGTCACACGGTGCTGAGCTGACGACGGAGCCGGGGATCGAACCGTGAACCCTGTGCTCCGAAGTCAGCTGCCCTGGCCGCTGCACCACACCTCTCCTATAGCTATTTATATACTCCAACACACATATATACTCCAACACACATATATACTGCCTTTCACATATGTAGTTACTCACACATGTACCACTGGAACATACATTCACTCACTAACACAACCATACACACACTCACCCCCCCATACAGTCCATCACAGATGCACTCTTGAAACCATGCACCCAGTGAATCACCCACTCACACATCTATGCACAGAGTCACACACACCCCACCCACACAAACACTCAGGCACCCATACAGATACTCAGACAACCAATCAATAACTCATATAGACACTCATGTAGCTATTCACAAACCCATGCAGCCGCTTACACAGCAACAGACAGACGGATACAGACATTCACACAGTTTAGTCACTAATCCATGCATTCAGTAAGATACGTTTAATCACTCACTTATAGAGTTAGTCACGCACCTAGTAAATCATCCATTCAGACACTTATACACCCACTCATTCTTCAATACGCCTTTCCCTATATATATTAAACATATTTAAACTTTACAGAAACACTGGATGATGTCGTCAGTGATGTCATCAGTGATGTCACTGACCATGTCATGAGTGATGTAATTTGTGACGTCATCAGCAGTGCATTGCGAGGGCGCAAGTTATAGTTAGCTGAACTAACTATAACGGGGGAATTTCACGGGTTTTGTACGAGTGCAATGTCCAACTAACTATAACTGTCCCTAAAACCTATGGTTTTTTCAGTGAATTTGTAAGGTTTTTTAAATGCTAATTTCTAACTATAACGTGCCTGAAACCTATGGTTTTTTCAGTGAATATATATATATATATAATATATTATATATATATATATATATTATATTATATATATATTATTTACACACATGTATTTGGGATGAAAATTGTCTTTTCTTTAAACTGCAATTATCCTCCCTTCATAAACTGTTACACACATGAATTAAATGTGTTCTGTGCAGATAAAAATGTTGTGAGTGACAGTGTACATACTACTGTATTTTTCTAACAGATTGTAAAGATATATTTTTCTTTCAAGAATGATGAACTTGTGATGCAAGAGTAACTTAACAGATAATGTTAGTACTCTTTATTGTTTGGATGATGGAAGGTCAAAATGAGATAAATGTAATGAAAAGAATGGCTAGAGAAATAAGACAGAGCTGAGATTATTTGACAGGCTCCATTACTTATTGTTGCATGGTTGACCCCTAGAAGGAAGTTTTTTTTATGCAGGGACACATTAAAATAGCAGCAGTACTCTATTGGGGTAGATGATGTCGATGAAAAGGCTTACCCATCCCTAGAACTCTACAATTTGTGTCAGTGCCTCCCTGATGGCAAGGAAAAAATATCAATGCTTAACAGCTCTATCTGAAAAGGAGAGACTCAGGCACAAAACTGAAAGTTTTCCCTACCCAGGACAGTCAGGTCTCCAATTTGTACAGCCTTACTGAAAACCACCATATATTCAGGTTTTAAAGTCCTCCCACTGAGTAAAGATGCATTTACAATTTTAATTGCTCCACTACAAAGGAAAGTCAGATCCATTTGTTTTCTAGGTTGCTGCACTGTCTAGAGGAACTTCTACAATTCTTTATGTCTTTCATGGGTGCCATGTAATAGAAATAGGAATTATATAATGGATTCGTGCACCCACCTCCAAGTCTCACCTGAAAATTATAGCACTGTGTCAACTGTTTAAAACAATTTTACCACATATAGGAGTATGTGATAGAAAGACAATGCCCCACGGTATATATTAGCTGCAAATGTACGGGTTGGGAGTCATGAGCTGATACATCCAGTGTGCATAGGCTAAGAAAGATGATTTAAAAGAGCGTTTAAGATTCTGATTGGCTGAGCATTTATAGATATGTATTGGTGTTTGAACTGAGCATGTTCATGTACATATTGAGAGCTAACATTAAAATATTGTCTGAGGATACCTTTGAGGAGACAGGAAGACTAGCATTGGGCCTCCATCCATCTCCCTTCTTAGGCCCAAAACTGGGAGCAGCCCCTACAGAACAATAGGACAGCACCTAGAGGACCTTTGTGATTTTGTTCATCAGCTGGTGGCTCCAATTGTAAATGTGAGATAAGGAATGTGTCTCCTGAATGAGTGTTTATGTTGCCTGATGGTCGTGGCATGTTAACCGAGTTGATTATTGTTTCATAAATGTTATTCCATGTAGCTAGTGAGATGTCGCTGGCGTTGCCACTTTGTATGAGAGAGGCGAGTGTATTAATAAACAAACTAAGCACAACACCCATCCATTGGTGTGTGATTCTTTATTTAGGGTACCAATGGGTCATACGCCTATTTATCCAGTTGGAGGCATTATTATCCCACTTCACTTCCAGTCCTGGATGGTGCACCAAAGAATCCATATTCAGAGAGGTTGTCCTCTTCTCTCTCGTTGTCTGGAGTTGCCTCTTCCTCAGAGGAGATCAGTGCTTGGAGTGCTTTCTCCCAGGCACTGAGGGCCTTCCCAACATCTGTCTTCTTGGCATTGTGGCCCAGCTTCAACTTTCTTTTTTTGCATAGGGCATTCATCTCCACCACTGTGAAAGTTGTCAAGTTAGCTAAATCTAACTCCATGTTGCCTTGAATTTTACAAGGTGCAAAAATGTGATACAAAACGTAATTTTTAAAAATTTAAAAAATGACCCAATCAAAGACGTGATGCCAATTAAACATCAAAAAAAAAATTTGCTCTCAGTTCAATTTAGGGATTTTTAGTTTCCAACTTAATAGCTGAATGGTACTGCTAAACACTAGTTAGTTCTGGATTGCACCACTGGACACCAATGTGAGAAAGTGGATTATTTGTTTGGGTGGATGATAGTTCTCAAGCACTTAACAATAACACTAGCCTTGTTTGGTCTAGTAAAGATTTCAGTAATTTATGCCAGTAGGCCTGGGCAGAGTTCGCGGAGTTTCACTCCGTGGAATTCCGTGGAGTTGCTGAAAACTCAGCAGAATTCTGCAGAGTTCCGCGTGAGGGCGTAGTATTGCTTTGCCACCCCTAAATTAACACAGCACATCATTTTGGGATTTTATATAGCCAGGGGAAAAGAAAAACGCATTGGCTTTCAGCGCCAAAATCATCATGCTTCCTTTGATTGTACAGAGACAGTGGCAGGAGGGGGAGATGGGGTAGAGGACATCTTTTATAATCAACAAGTCCTGCGAGTTTGCGATCCTATTCATGCGGTGAGAATGTCGGGTCAACTACTTGCGGATGTGGAGAGAAGCCGATCTGAGCCCAGATGATGATAAGCGAGAGCGAGGAGGTGACCAGCAAACCTCATTATGTCATGCGCTTTCCCCTCTAGCATTCCATCCATTTACGGAAATCGCTTGCGGAAACGTTGCTAAATCAGCTTTTTAATTTATGCACAGGGAGAGAGAGGGAGCAAGTTGGAGTCTGGAGTGAGCATGATAGCCCCACATGCATGCACTGAGAGCAATCACAAAAAAATTATGCCACATACAGATGTCCCTACTTTTCAAATCAATCCTGCATCCCCTTCCATCAGTTAATTGAGACCAGGTCGCTGGAAGAGAGTGAAACCGGCGAGGGGGTGAGGGAACGTTGAGGAGAGACGGAGACACCCAGCTGCCCCGATGTTTCAGGCAAGACGCTCCCTATTATTTATTCGCTGTGCGATGGAAATCAATAATCGGGTTAAGGGTGCCCGCGCTTTCAATGCTTGGCTTAGCTTACCTTTTATGTGTACTTCTATTTTCCCAGCACGGCCTCCATCTCCTCTGACCCAGCCCACATTGCTGCTGACTGTAACAGGCTGCATGGAATCCACGTCCATCTTTGCGGTGGGGGTGTGCACTGTGCAGACTCCACACGAGACGCTGACTCAATTCCCGGACTTCGCAGCGGCCACAACAAGGCAGCTACAGAGATAGACCCACTTCAACGTTTCAACTCTCACCCTATGCGCGTCACTTCCCAAACACTTCCCAAAGCAACAGTGAGCCACTTCCAGGTTCACCTGCAGTCTGTTGAAATTTGAAACTGGGGGGATCTAAAGGGGTGAGCATCCCGGCATCCCGCACCAGCAAACTCCACTCGGCCTGCGGTTGACGGAGTCTTTTTTGTTAAACTACTCGCTCCAAGCGGAGCACGGAGTGACAAAAACTCTGTGAACTCCGCCGGTGGAGCAGAGTTTACCGCACACCATTACAGAGTAAACAGGCTTAACGTGAGAAAATGTGTAAAGCATTTAGAAGTATCAAAAAACCTAAAACGTTGACAACACAACACAATTAAAATCCCAAATTATTCAAACAAAAAATATTTTAATGAACAAAATGACACCAAAACACCGAATATCCAATAAGGGAACCCAGATATATGATGCCAAAAAGCTCAAAGCACCAACCATGTACAACTGGTCATGCTAGACTGGAAGAAGGGTAAGGTTAAAGGCTGACCACGATCGAGACCAAGTTCATCCCGATTGGAAATTTTACCTTTGGACGGTCTCTGAAATGGTAAAAAATCCTTAGTGAGGTAAGGCATCACGCTATGGTGGAGAGTGGTTTCAAGAGGTCGGAGTCCCACCGAAGCTGTTGACTTTTGTTGGGAAAGCCCTGAGCATGAGAAATCCAAAATATTCTTCTGCAAAAAAGCTCAGAGTAGGGCAATACTGAATCTTTGGTCCATCGGCAGCTCACCTTCATCGGTTTGTATTGGCAGGTTTGTCCCAATCCTCTGTTGTTTCTCCAGACAAAACGTCTTGAAAAGGTTTCTAAGTCCCAACTTCTAGGGTTAGGCAGTAGGAGTACACTCCGATCCTTATCTAAAAGGCCCAGGACTTTAGGAACATCACTTAGGTATTAGGACTCACTCCAGTAGAAACTTAACAGTTTCTAGGGCAGATTCAGTTGGAACTGGTCAGATGAGCTCATCAAGAAAAGGGGTTTCTTGCAGTTTTTTGTCCCTGTAGCTCAACAGGAGGTCAACCAACTGACCTGTGGAGTTCAGTTCTTGTCTGGGTACAAGTGGGACCAGTTCCAGCAGATAGCGTTCTGCTCACATGTCACAACGGCAGGTGTAGCGCTTCTTCTGCCTTTCAAAGTTCCAGCAGTGTTTTGAAGAGGGTAATGGGTTGACCACGCTAAAAGGGGCATTTTCCTACATTACCATACATTAATAAAAAAATTTTTTAAAGGCAATTAAAAGCTGTATATTGGTCTGTTTGGTTTTCCAGTAGAGATTCAACATATCTCAACCATTGTATCTCTTTCATAAGAAGGATCAAGTGATCAGGAATTTATTAGCAGTGGGCTGGGAGAAAGAGTGAAGCATGAGGAGTAAACCCAATAGGGCTCCATACTGGGGAAAGGAGTACACCACTGGCGGTAGTGTTAGGTCCCAAGGAACATCCTATGAATACCGAGGTGGGAATAAGGCAAACTGCTTCAGAGAATCATAAAATAAACACAGAAGGTGATGGGAGCTGAGAGATTCAAGGCGCTAGGAAGAGTAGGAATAAGAGTGAGATAAGGTTTTGGTGGGCAATGTCAGTAACAAGAGGATGAAGGGAGTGAGTTAAAGATAAGGAGATGAAGAGAGTCTGGCTTTCTAGCCCCAGGCCATTTCAGACCCTTACAGACCCAAAAAGGGTAGGCTCCACAGAATCACACACCCTTTACCTTAATAATTTTTCTCTGTGCATCTGCGCTGGAAGCCCTGTGATTAGCATTTAGGTAGGTATTCTTAGTCACTGTAGCGAGCAGGGAAAGGCAGGATAGAAAGACAGCTGCATCAGTAGCTGACCAGGGACAAGGAATGAAACCAAAACTCTGCCCTCATAATAGCATGCAAGCCAGTGGACAGGTAATAAGGTCTACAGATATGGCTAAAAAATGAACAGTACCCAGTTATAAGACTTGTAAGAGAAGAAAAAGAAAAACAACCTGCATATTCATTGTAAAACACCATTTGAAGTGGACAATTACCTACAGAATTCACATACTATTTAAGCACAAACTGCTTTCAAATGTTATGGTACCTGTTAGACCTGTCAGCCTTAGGGTGGTCTTCTCTGGCAAAATTTGGACCTTCCTCCTCCATTTTTGCTGGTCTCGTTTATGCTGGCCTTAGGACTCTGCACACTTTATCACTGCTGCCCAGGGCTAAAGTGCACGTGCTCTCTCCTTAAAACATGGTGATATTTGCTTATCCACAGTTGGAATATTTAGTTTACTTATAAGTCACTAGTAAGGTGGCACTACATGTGCTCAGGGACTGAAAATTAAATGGCACTAGTGGGCCTGCAGCACTGATTGTGCCACTCACTTAAGTAGACCTTTAAGCATGTCTCAGGCCTGCAATTGCAACCTATGTGTGTAGGTTTTAAATAGGGGTGGGCGGAATTTGCGTAGTCGCGCTATGCAAAGCTCAGCGAAACAGTAAAAAATCTCCGCAAGCACGCAAAAGTTCCGCGAACACGTGGAATTGCTTGTTCCGCCCATTCGCAATGCTTTTTTCCTGTTCGCGAACGCTGTTTGCGTGCTCGGGGAGAAATATCTCGCGAACACGCATTTTGAAAGCACGAACAAGCAAAAAATTCCGCAAAGCCGCGGATCGCGGAATTTTTGGCAATTCCGCGTTCTCCGCGGAACACGAAATTACCCAAATTCCGCAAATTCCGCGAGCGGAACGGAATTTACCGCCCAGGCCTAGTTTTAAACTGCCATTTCGACCTGGGAAAATAAACCTGTTGCCAGGCCCAAACCTTGCTTTTAATACATATAAGTCACCCCTAGGATAGGCCCTGGACAGCCCAGGGGGCAGCGGGCAGTGTATTTTAAAAGTATGACATGCAATTTTAAGTTTTACTTCCAGTAGTGAAAAACACTTACATTCGTTTTTCACTACTGCCAAGCCTGCTTCTCCCATAGGATAGCAATGAAGTTACCTTATTACATATAATACGCTTTAATTTACAAATGGGAGCGGTAACCAGTTCATGTTTGGTGTCTTTGGAATTGTGATTAAAAATCCTAACTCATGTTGAAGTCGGATTTTAAAGTACAATTTTGAAAATGCCACTGTTTGAAATTGGCATTTTCCTGCCTTAGCAGTTAAGTATCTATAGCGTGTACCTGGGGCACATGAATGAGTGCAGCTGACAGTTTGGCTTTGTGTATTCCTCTTAGACAGCCTCACACAATAAGGAGCTTGGATGGGCCATTACTGGCAGGATGGGAGGGAGGAGCTGGGCACCGCCCCACTTACACTTAAATAGTCTGTGTCCTGCCTCCACACAAAGGGTTGCATACCCCCTGTAGTTAGTCTGGATCCAGAACAGGGAAGACAGGATGCCTGGGGACTTCAAAGGGACACCTCTAGAAGCTTCTCCTCCAATTCAAAGGTACAACTGGGTATAAATACTGGACCTCAGACACTGACTCCTAGGTACACTCCTGTACATGTGGATACTCTGCCAGAAAGAAGGACTGCTGTGCTGCTAAAAGGACTGCCAATCTGCTGGATCACTGCTCTGAAGGACTGCTGCCCTGTTGTTCTGACCTGATGCCCTCTTGCCTGGGGAAGAAGGACTGGACTTTCATCTCTTGAACCCGGAACCCCAGAGTGACTCCAAGGGCTAGTTGGCTGGTCTTCTGATCTGAAGCCCCAGGGACACAACAGGTTTCCAACAGCATTGCACCCTCACCTGGACTCTACCATCTGTGAGTCTACCCTGTAAGTGGTGCCACCCCAGTCCTGGACTCTTGGAAGTGGGCCTAAGATGCTCTGCCAGCCTCAGTGGATCCAACGGAACTGACGCATCTCCTCTGCTGTGTGGTTCAACCCCGAACCGAACCGAAGCATCACCACTACTGTGTGGATCTGAACATTCACAAAGACTCGCATTGCAGCTCCTCTGAACCAACATAGCACCCTGACTGTGCAACTCATCCCCAATGTCAGACTTCGCATTGCAATACCTCATCGACGGGATCCTTGAAGACAATGCAGGACCTCACACCACAGTCTCGCCAAATCTCGGAACTGAAGGATTGCTTCGACTTTGCAACGCATCTTCGATGCGAATCCTCGCAATGTTTTGGCAAACCAGACTTCAAGGTACATTGTTCAGTGGACCTAACTGGGTTCCTGTAGCTGCCTTGCGCACTATCGCAGTCGGCCTGAACTTGTGACTTTGTCCTGGTCCAGCATGACCAGATATCCACAGTTGATGCTTTACGCCTTCGGAGCTACTTTCACTAAAATCTCTAAAATTGAATATCTCCGGTTCTACTGATTGGATTGTTGTCATTCTGGTCTTGTTTTATTTATTAAAAATGACTCTATATTTCTAACTCTATTGTGGGATTCTTTTGTGGTGTGTTTTCACTGCGTTACTGTTTGAAGTGTTGCACAAATACTTTACATATTGCCTCTGGTTTACGCCTGACTGTTCTGTGACTGAGGGTTGAGCACAGGTTAATTTAGGGGTTGTTTGTGGTTGCACCCTGAGAAGAATTGTGATGGCTGCTTGATAGGGGTTTCACTCGAATCAACCAGTAACTCAGTGTTTTGCAGAAGCATTTAAAACTGAATTCACTCAGGAGTGCTGGTAAAAAAGACCAACAAACCCACAGGTACCATGTTTGTCCTCGGGGCACATGGTGCTTGTAACGGCATCAGGGGAATAGAAGACCAGGTCCCAATATCTCGCTTCAACCTCACTTCAAATATTGATGATGGTGATTGCTGATGAGAGAGGCCCGACAAGAGGCCTTATTCTGAGTGCCCTGGAGTTTGGCCCAGGTATTTCAGCCCCCAATGTAACCAATAGCAGGAGCATCACGCACTCTATGGGTGGAGGCATTGGATATTATGGGTGGGGCCCCTAAGGTTCCTTTACAATGTGAACTTACCATGGTAATTGGTTATTCCAGTCTTGATTCCAATAGTTTTTCCTAATTTTCTCCTGTTAGTGGCCCTATTGGAATCAAGAAGCCATTCATAATAAGGCCCTATATAAGGAGGGAGGGATGGAGTTAGATGCTGACCAAAGTAATGAGTGAAATCAGCACTCCGCCCTTGTGAAAGATGGCAGGTCAGAGAAGGGGTAATAAGATCTACCAGTGTGGGTCGGACCTGAAAAATGCCCAGCTGTATGTGACTTACCTGATATTTTCTGTTCAATTTAGCACAGTAAAGTTTTCCCATTTAATCTATATACTTGCTAACAGGTCATGTATTTAATTAAAAGGAGCCTCCCTTCTTTATAAGAACATCTTATTGACTTATAATATGTTGGTTCACAAAGTTCAGAATCTTAGTGGGTCACAGTTCGACCTACTTCGTCAATATTCATGAGGTAGGTCACAAATTGAGACCCACTACATTTGACATTAATTACAGTGATGGTGACCTGCTCAGGGGCACAGACCACCATGTCTTTGATTGCTTTTAAAAAACACAATCGTGTTTAGAAACCACTACCTGTTCCTAAAAAAACCTTCATTAAGGGGAAGAGGTCTGTTTGGGACCCCATACCTGTTTTCAAATGGGTTACCACCGCCTTTGAGGTGATGGTAAAATATTAACGTTTTGTCACTGGTTTTCAGTCCTATAACATTAATACAGAGCATAAACAACTGGTATTTGGAAGGGAAGCCCTGAGTACGCCTCTTCCAAATACCGATTCTTCATTGTTTCCCAAAAGCAGTTAACGATTCATAAAACCTTTCCCGCATCTTTGATTAGGTTTAGTACATTAGAAACGTGTTTTAGCCGTTGCAAACCCTCCGATTTACCGAATCTGAGGGGTTGCATTCATTAAAGTATTTTGTACATGTGGCCCTCGTTTGAATCCTTGCCTCGGTTCATCATCATATGTTTCAGGGCAAATAACTTATGCCCTGATTACAAGTTGGTTGGTATATTCCAAATCATGCCTAAATCCCTGTTTATGCATGAGTCATAATCATGAGTTTGAAGATATTTAATGCATCCAATAATTATCAGCCTCATTACATAACTAAACTTTCATTAAACTTCGGCAGGTGAAGCCCGCCAAAGTTTAACGATGAAAAAAGCATAAGGGGGCAGATTTACCAGCCCCTTGCGCCACCGGTGCATCACTTTTTGTGAGGCACCAGCAGCGCATTTTGCTGCCCCATAATTACAAGGGCAGGCACCCTGCGCGACTTTTCCTATCCTTGTAAATACGGCCCCTTTACATGCAGCACTTTGCGTGAAAGGGGCGTTCCATGGGTGTTGCTGTGGACGTTCCCACGCAACACCCATGGAACCTGACACATTTCCATATTTACAAGAAATCGTAAATCTGGAAATGCGTCTGAATGCCACGCCTCCCCAGGGGAGGCGTAGGGAGGCGCAACGAGGAGAAATGTTTTTGTTTCTCCTAATTTTTTTCCTCTTTCTATGCGTGCTGCATTCTGCAGCATACATAGAAAGAGGAAATCACCTCTGGTGATGGTTTATGCACAGGAAGGTGTCCCTTCCTGCACATCAACAATCATTTAAACAATGACCTTTTGCAAGTTCTATGTGTGCTAATGCAGCACACATAGAAGTTGTAAAACGCCATTTCTGATTGTTTATGTGCAGGAAGGGAACCCTTCCTGCACATAAACAATCTCCCCATGACGCAGGCATCCTTGCACCATAGCGCAGGGGTGCCTCCGTCGGCGCATGGCAGCAGTTTGTGCGCCAGCGCAGGGGGAAGCACAGAGATAGGACATATGATTGTAAATATGTCGCATCCCTGTCCTTCCAAGCTAACGCAGCGCAACACAATGACTTGCTGCACTGCGTTAGTTTATTGTAAATCTGCCCCACGGGATTTTACCGTATCATGCGGATTTTGGTACATTAAACATCAAACACCGCGTGTTAATCCTCACCAACTCGTAATAAGTGTGATTTATTGCACCCGATAAATAACGTACCCCCCTTGTATGGTTATTTTTCGGGTGCGATAAAGAGCTCCTCAACTCGCAATCAGGGCTCACTCTCTTCCATCGCACTCTGACGCCCTCAGGCTAAGCTGCTCCGCATAAAACTGCAAAATATAAACACATGAAGCAAGAGTCTCTTTATCCCGTGTGCAGTTAAGCACAGTAGCTGTAAACATACCACGACTGCCTGGCACCGTCTTCCGTTTTTCCTGGCACACACATTTTAAAGAGCGCCTTCCCTTTAATCTGGTTAAAGGGCACTAAACAAGCTCGGGCAGTCGTGCCACATTTGATATCGTAATTCACAATCCACAATTAGCTGTGTGAAAAAAATAAAAAAATACTCTAAGATGTCTGTGACGGAATATTTCACTGAAATGGAATTTAAATCTAAGCTGCACACTCCCGTTGCTTATGTCTGAGAACACAGCCTCTTTGAAACACATCCAGACTGCAGGGTCTAGACTTCTAAGGAGACAGAATATTATCAGTAAAATGAGATAAGCGTTATCGGATTGTCACCTGGTCTCGTGCGCAGTGAGTATAAACCCGAGCTAACAGAAAGAGCTTTTAATATCCGCCGTTAAAGACTGACATAGATATTTTAATCTGTCAGAAAGACATGCCAGGCTCCTTAAGGATAGGTAGTCTTGCATAGAGGCAGTTAGGACTGGCCATCCAAAATGAGTGGGTCTACCTGTGGTAGTGTGTGTGTGGACATATTTTACCTCCGTGTTTATTGTTTCTCACCCCTATGCAGTATTTAATTTGTAAAATATTAAGGGGCTTATTTACAAGGCCCTTGCGCCACTTTTGCGTCATTTTTAACATGGGAAAAGTGACGCAAAAGTAGCGCAAGGGGCTTGTAAATCTGCCCCTAAGTGCCAGGGCTCTGACTAGGAGGCCACTGCAGCTTGCACCACCCATCGCCCTTGTCATCGCTGCCAAAACAACTACTACCCATCTCTCTCGCATGTAAATGCGACAGTTCAGATTATTCCAGGTCCCCAAAGCTAAAGGAATGGCTGGGGAGGCAGATATTAGCAATTTTAATGTATATTGTATTCCTAAACAACTGTTGTTCTGCTCATCTCTAAATTAGATGAGCAGCGCCACCATGTGGTGGACTGCTCTAAGTATTGTGTTGACAATTAGGTGCTGAGCACCGGAAACCAATTAAGTGCCGGTGCTGAGCACCGGAAAGCACCGGCTCAAATTAAGCACTGCCCCTATAGTCAGGACCATTGGAAATATGTGATTCTGCGGCCAAGGCTTTTTTCGCATAATTATGGATTTGCTGCATTTGCCACATAATCCATAATCTACTGCATAATCTGCAGATTTTAACAAAAAAAAATTGTTTCTAGTTTAAACAGGTCAAACGTCAGTAAAAACGTGCTAACGTGTTGGTGCATAGTGGAAGGCCCTTCACAAAAGATAACTGGTCAACTTTCAGTTGCTTATTTCTGTATTTGGGTGTTAAACTTGTACTCATTAGGTAAAATCTTTACCCAGACATTACCACCATGTGTAGAAATAAAAAATAAGCCATATTATGCAGTATAATTTGCATTTTCTTACCGCATAATTTAGACAACCCTGCCCCAAAAATTGGTGCTCCCCTGCCATATAATTCCAGTGACCCTGCCTATGGTGAGGTATTAGGAGCCAGCTAGAAGTTCACATTGGTGGGTGAGTGTCCCTGCTTAAATCGGAGAAGATGGACTTAAAAGAAAAACAAGATAGTAAAAAAAAACTGGTTAGTGCCAGAATGGACAATGCAGCCTTAGAAGGCTGACAATGATGACACACGACAGACTGTTCCAGCCCTACTAGACTAGGTGTACTGAGATGTCCCTGACCCTTCGCCAGCCCTATGCACGGTCAACTAAAATGTTTGTGTCCTTTAGAAAATCACCACATACTATCAGTTACACCAATATTTGGGCGTGGGTTTGTCAAGACCCCGACCCAACGTACAGATTATTGTATCTGCAATCACATTTCTTTTCTTCATCAAGATACTCTTTAAGAATCTTGCAAAATGGAAATAAAATAAAATGACAACGAATGTTCCACTAACTCCGAAGGAATTTGAGGATTGGAGTGCTAAAGGCTGGAAAAAGGTCTAGCATAGTCAATACACCAGCTTGGCCTTCACCTACCACCCATAAGGCAGCACCGAAAAATGCCAATACGTCTCTTTCTTTTTCATGTCTGCGATGTAACAATACTCCAAATGCAGAGGGGACCAACCCTTTATGCAGAGCCATACTTGCTCCATGCTAGGTTACTCCTAGTTTCTCAAATTTATTGGCAACAAGTTGCAGAGTTGTGATGAGTGGAAACTGAAGTTGGTCAAATTACTGAGATGTACTCTAGGCATTTTCAGAAACAGAAAATCCATATGATCTTTACAGGGAAGTGGAATCAGACCATCAATAGAGACATTAATGAATGTATTTATTCCTTTATTTATTTAGAGATTTCATAAAGCACTAAGGCCAGATTTAGAGTTTGGCGAACATGCTACTCCATCACAAATGTGACGCAGGCCTCACAGAAGTGAAAATAGAATTTAGTAGTTTTTTACTATGTCCAACAGGGAACCCTGCCCTGTGAGCTACCAAAGCCCTACCTTAAGGCTAACTTATATGTTATAAAAGGGGGGTTTAGAGCAGTGCGTAATTTGAGCCGGTGCTTTCCGGTGCTCAGCACCAGCACATATTTCACAGGGCCGGGGCTACAATTTCTGACCCTGCAGGTGGTGGTCTCAATATTAATTGTTCAATTATAAAATAAAAAAATAACATACCTTGCATGGTGACTGGCTGGTATGTGTTCATAGGCAGGCAAGCAGACGCCTGTCCAGGCAGGCATGATTGTGTATCACCACGTTAGTGATGATGTCATCACGCCTGTCACGAATCCAAGAAGTCATCTTCGAACAATTGATTGCATTCTATTCCCCGAGTCTGCTGTACCCTGCCACTGCCTGAGCCTAAGCCTCCCATTGGATAATTGTAGCCGGGGACTGGCTGATGACGGAGTTGAGGCAAGGAAGCTGCGAGAGCGCATTTCGAACTTGGGAGTGAAGGGTCATCATGAGGAAGAATAAATGAAAGTAAGTGTGGACTTTCTACTTGCTGCGTAGCCAGAGTAGCATAACCTGCAGCCCTGCATTGCTGCTAAATCCTCAATGTGCTTGATGCGGCCCACCACAACTTTTTTGCGCCATGGAGTCACCTGTAGTATCGGTGCTGCTGCCTCCCAGCATGCTAATTGCTAAGCGTGCATGAGTCCAGTAGGCGCCACAGCCATACTCACCGGCATTGGCAGCACTACTGCTGGGGACAATGCTTGTGCTATAGCAGGCAGGGTCACAGCAAGCTGAGCAGTGGATGCCGATGTCGTCGTCATCCCTGGACCTACTAATTACAGGCAGCACTAGCAGTGACACGACCTGCTGTGCTCGGGCAGCCGCCTGTTCCGCAATAAACCCAGTCGTACCGCACTGATTAATATATGCATAAAAAATATTTTTATTTGGTGTACATTTTGTTTTTGCACTCGGTGTAGGTAAGAAAGTAAAACGCATGTCATCTTCCTCTTCTTTAGGAATGACAACAAGAAACCGCGGAGTTCACAATAGCAGGGACATGTAGAGGCTGGGGACAGGGATGACAGCGGCAGTGTTATAGATGAGAGAGCAAGAGAAAAGAGGAGAAAGAAACAACAAGAGAGGAGAGAGATAAAACGGAGCAAAGTAGAAGAAAAGGAGGAGAGCAAATCAGAGACAAAGAGAAAGCAGACATGGTGTGAAGAAGAGAGCAAAAAGAAGAGAAAAGATAGAATGAAAGGATGTAGAGGACAGGACAGAGGAAAAAAGCAGAGAAATGATAAAACTGAGACACAGCTAATTAGTGATAGTAAAGAGGGGAGAGAGAGCAGGAATAAGGTAACACACCAGGTGTGACAAAGACAATAGAAAACGATTAGAGAGGTGAGAGGATAGACTCTTAGAGCAAAGACTTAGGGGACAGACAACAAAGCAAGGTTAGAAGATAGAGACTGAGGCAGTGCGAGTGTTGAAAGTGGGGCACACCGGAGGTAGAAGTGGGCTGTGGCCTCCTTGGCAAAATGTTCGGCACCAGCACTTCTTTTTGTACAAATTAAGCACTGGTTTAGGGATTGGCAAGGGGATTTTATTGCCAAGTCAGCATGGTAGTTTAAATCTGCATTCAGACTGCAGTGGCAGTCTTAGGACATGTTTTAAGGTGCTACTTATGTGGGTGGCACAATGGTATACCACTCTACAAGTGACATATAAGTAAATTAAATATGCCAATTGGGTGTAAGCCAATTTAACCACGTTTTAGGGGAGTAAGCACAAGCACTGTAGCACTGGTTACCAGTGGTAATGTGCACTAAGCCCTAAGGCCAATAAAAATAAGTTCAGCAAAATTGAGGAGGAAAGTCAAAAACGTTTGGGGGATGACCATCCTGACAGGTCTAACAACAGAGATGTTTGTAATAGTGAGTTTTAGACTCTGTAAAAAGCTGTTAAGATATTGAAATATCTTTATCTTGAATTTTGACATCAATTATACTGGTAGAAATCAGTGCCAAGCTGAATGACGAGGCAGAGTGGCAATATACAGGGGTACATATATGAAACTATGGCTGCGCTATAAGGAAAGGGAAAGAATGTGGCATAAAACAATACTGGGAGGCATATTCCACTATCTATATCCTGCAGAATGCAGCACACATAGAAAGAGGAAGTAACAAGGATAAATAAAGGAATTTATCCGTGTTTTGCCTCCCCTGGAAAGGCGTAAGATTTTGGTGCATTCACAGGTTTACAAGTTCTTGTAAATCTGGGAATGCGTCAAAATCCATGAGAGTTGCGTGGGAACAACCACTGCAATGCCATTGCAACACCTTCCCAGGGCAGAGCAGCGCAATGGAGCAATTTGCGCTGCGTTGCACTGCTCCAGATTTATCAAGCCACTCAGAGTCACGCAAAGTGGCTTTGTGTGGCTTCATAAATCTGTCTTAGAGGTTTGCGTCGCGCATGTACCACATTGCATGTTGCAAACACAACGCAATCCTCTTAAAAATATGCCCCCAACTATCTTTGTTTTCTCCAGCATCCATCCCTCTGTCAACAGGTTTACTGCTACCTACAAATACACCTTGTATGTCTGTGGGTTCGGAGAAGCATGTAGGGATTCATGGCTCCTTTTGGATCTGAATTACAGCATTAGTGCTTTCTGCCATATATGTAGGTGGACAGAAACATGTTTTTATGTTAATCCATGGCTATTTTTTTTTATGAAATGAAAGTTGGCTATAAGAAATGATGTACGTTTTAATTACAGGCCCATCTTGAGATGAAACAGTTACAATGTTAGAGATTCTTAAAATTGCACGCCATTGCTAATGAAAATAATCTTAAATTTAGCCGCTCATTGTGGTCAAAGCCTGGACAGATTGCTGCGTATTTCTTACGCCCTATATTTCACCATTAGGAGTGTTTGCTAGATTAGCACAGTACAATACATTTCACTTGGGCTGGTTGGGATAAATGGAACAATTACCGCAGCATGTTTGCTGGATAGCAGGAAAGCAAATGAGCAGAAGCAGGGGTGGACAAAGGAGTCCAGCTTTGACCCAGCCCAGCCCTAACACATATCAGAGGAAGGGTTTTTAAAAACTTTGCCAGCTTCATGATACTAGTAGAGTTTTGTTTAAAAAAAGGTAGAAATGAAATCCTGCTAACAGTAAGGTTTTTTTGGGAGTAAAAAGTCTTCAAAAACTAGTTTTAGTTGGAGAACATAACTGCAAAAACAGATTTTGTGGGTCATTTGTTCTGCAAAAAGTGTTTGTGTGGAACATAGATTTTTATTTAAATAACTATTTTGCAGAACACGTTACCTATGGCTGATATTGTGCAAAGTCCCCTACCATTTCAACTTCATGAAGTTGTGAACTATGAAAATCTCGCACATCTCCAATGATTCTGCAGGATTAAAATAGAATCATAGACTCCATAGCATCGTTATAAGTGAAATACAGAATAAACTCTGCAGCGCACAATAAACAAGGTTTAAGGAGCCACAAATCTGGTAGGGTAAGTTTAACTGACTCACTACATTCCTTATATTGTTAACAGTGGCGGCCGGCACGGCTCGCGGATGGCGTGGCAGGCGTGCAAGGGGGAGGGCGGGGGGTGGTGCGAGCTGCAATGTAAAAAATAAATAAATAAATAACACTTACCTTGTATAGTAGGGGTGGACAATTTGAATCACCTATAGACATATAGGAGTGTGACTGTAGTATAGGATCACTGTATAGTGAGTGCATATAGATTGATTTGAGCTATATTATCCACTCTAATCTAGATATATGCTATAATATGTGGGTTTGGTTGAAGGAAATAGAAAAGAACAAGATAAAAAAATATATAGATGCTCCTGTAGAAGTGGGAGCTATAAGTGAGATGAGTAGTGTAAATTGTAAATAGCACCTGCCACTTTTGTATATGGGCACTGGCTATATGATAAGAAACCTCAGCACTTTCTGTTTTTTAAATGCAATGGCTAAAGCAATATATAATCAAATTAATTTTAGGGTTAAACTCCGGTGTAATTTGGAAAATAAATAGAGTTTTATTGAACTATTTCTAACATTGATGTTTTAGAATTGCTCCATGTTTCCAAAGAGAGAATTTGTTGCTTTTAAGTATTAGTGTCTTTGCACATTGTAAGATGGTGCTGATCAAATTATTCATGCAGACCTGCACTTTCTTTTGTTTGTCAGTTGTTGATTTTGATGAAAGAAATCCTTTATAAAATCAATTGTACACGTGGTGTGTTTTATTGTGAACAAGGCTGCGAGGGGCAGCCGAAACGTGTAGATGAAATTTCCTTGAATGAGTTAAATAAATAAGAACTTTTAAACCATTGTGACTGGAGTGCTGCTTTAATGTCCTTACCGAGGACGTGCTTTTTCCTCGAAATATATATATATATACAAAGAGGGTCGCAACCAATGAACAGACCAGTAGAAGAACTCGCAGTGGAAATGGGACTTGACATCTATGGTAGCATGCGTACCCCTTTCAGACCGAAATCAATTTTACAACCTGTTATGCCTAGAGACTCTTTAGACATTTTTGCTGAGAATGTCATAAATTATCTGAAACAGCTTGCAGTTGAATCTAGCAGCAAATTTTTACATACTGAACACAACCTCAGAACGCAATATACACAGGTTATTAACAAAGTAAAGGAAAGACATGACATTGTTGTAAGGTGGTCTGATAAAGGAGGCAATGTGGTGCTATGGCCACTCCATATGTACACTAAAGAAGCGCATAGGCAACTCCAAGACAGAACTTGTTATTGTAGAGTGGGTCCCATGAGCCTCCAAGGTATCAAGGAGAAATTTCATACAGAACTGTACAGTCTTAGGGCTAATTTCAAAGGGTGAATTTGATTTTCTGAAAACTGACTACCCTGTCACACCCATACTGTACCTAATTCCCAAGCTGCACAAAAACGCTAGGGACCCACCAGGTAGACCTATAATCTTGGCCATAGGGGGGTTGTTTGAACATACATCTAGATATATAGACCATTTCTTACAGGAACATGTATGAAAGCTACCTTCTTACTTAAAAGATACAGGTGATTTTTTGCGTAAAATACACAATGTGGCCTGGGATGAACAGTATCTACTTATGACTCTTGATGTCACAGCTCTTTATACGAGCATAAGGCACACCGATGGGCTCAGGGCTTTGAAACACTTTTTAGGTACCAGACCTATGAATCTGCAACAGCACATGACCATGTTTCTTAGCATGGCAGAATGGTGCCTAGACAATAACCTTTTTATGTATGATCAGCACACCTACAAGCAACTACAGGGGATGGCTATGGGTACCTGCTTCGCCCCAGCTATGCTAATTTGCATATGGGCTGGTGGGAGTAGCAGGTACTCAAAACCAACTACTCAAAGGAATGGGCAGAGAGTGTGGTTCTCTGGACCCGATATATAGATGATTTATTCATCATATGGAGAGGTTCACCTGAGACAGCCCGTACGTTTGCACAAGACATAAACAAAAACTTTTTGAATCTTACTTTTCCTGTGACATCAGCAACAAGGAAGTTAATTTCTTGGATCTGGTGGTATATGTAGAAAATAACACACTACATACTAGAACGTACAGAAAGCCCACCTCAGGAAATTCCATCTTACACGCCAGTAGTTTTCACCCCACCAGACTGAAAAATAGCATCCCCTAAGCTGAGTGTTTGCATATGAAATGCAACTGCAGCAATGAGGTGGCACTAGGTGAAGCAACTAAAGATCTCTTCAAAAGACTAACAATAAGAGGTTACAGTCCTGAAGTCCTGGAGGCAGCAGAAACCAAAACCAGAGCTAGGAACAGAGAAGAGATGCTTTTTGCACAAACAAGAAGAAAGGGAACCATCACGGCCCAATACGTCTTATCACGGGTTACTCTGCATAACATGTGAGATTACGTAGTATTCTTCATAAAAACTGGAAGATCATAAGAAGTGACCCCATAATAGGTTTTGAGATACCACGTGTCCCTCTTATATCATTCAGAAGGGCGAAATCGATGCGTAGAGTGTTGGTTCAAAACTCACCACAGGTCAAGAGCGGCACTGATTGGCTTACGGCAAACCGAGGGTTCCAAAAATGCTCTAAATGTAAGGCCTGCCGCCATGAACTCAATGTAAAAACAATACAGACACCACTCAGAGTGACACCTTTTGAGATCAGAGGTACCTATAATTGCAAAAGTGAGTTTGCAGTCTATGTGCTGGAATGTACATGCAAAAAGAGGTATGTGGGTAGTACCATTCACAAAGTTCACGTCAGGATATTGCAACACCTCAGAGCGATAGCTAATGATGATCAGAGCTACCCAGTAGCCAGGCACATAAACCAGTGTCACCGAGGTAATGTCAAGGATCTGTCGTATTATGTCATTGACTCGGTCCCCAAAAGCCCAAGGGGTGGTAACAGACAACTCCTATTGAGAAGGTTGGAATCGAGATACATACTTATGTTGAATACAAAGATTCCTCATGGGCTGAATTCAGATGAGGAGTTATCAGTACATCTTTAAATAACTGTGAAAATCTCTCACTCTCTCTCCCAATAGTAGAGTGCAAGGGAATAGCTGTACAACATGTTGCACACTCGTTTTGTTGATCTTTTGTTCTATTATTATTGTTTTATTGATTTCCAAGATTGTGAGGCCACGGTGGTAAGTTAGCCATACGTGACAACTAGTTAATTTTACTTCGATAGGGGTGGCTGCTAACCTTCGGCACTTTTATGGCTGTTCATAAATCTACAGTAATGGGTGTATAGGCCCACTTGGGCTCGACTCTCTCTGTGTGTGGTTCTTTGGCCACTAACCGAATGTATTTAGACATTAAAAGTTACTGACATGGACACTTTTTCCTATCTGCCACACTACTGTTAATGTTGCAATCCGAACTGTACCAATTTTACAAAGTCATGTATAATATTTTGGCCCCTTTCCAACTGCGGATGTAAAACATTATTTTCAGCCTATATGCTGCCATGCCGATTTGTATTAAGGGATACCTGTCCTTGAAGATTATGATGTTTTACAGCCACTAGGAGTATGTCTTCACTTTCTGTTTACCTATTATAATGTTTGCCACGGAGGTGACAGTGGCCTCAATATTATTTTGTAATGCCTTCATGACTGACTTATAAGTATTTAGGTATTCTATTCACAGCGTTTTGTGTTTTTATGATATTGACACATTATTCTTTCTATCTATGATTCTCCCCCGGTTGCTGTGACAACCAAGGAGAGTGATGCAGCATATAATGAAGTTACTCAATGGCGCCCGATGTTGTGAGCAAGGCGGTGAATCCGCCGAAACGCGTCAGGGCCTCCTTGTAAATAAACGGTTGGTGTTTAACTATCCACGGTGTCGGCGCCTGCTTCTGTGCATGGGAGCGGGACTGCAATTATATATATATATATATATATATATATATATATATATATATATATATATATATATATATATATATATATATATATATATATATATATATATATATATATATATATATATATATTCTTTTGTTCCATCAAATCCACAACAACTCTGAACGGTTGCTTCGTCGTGAGTTGTGGTACTAACGCAAACTATGTCCCAACAACGTTCCCCCAGAAAACAAATGGATCACTCAGCTGGCTGTATATTCCAAATTTATTAAGCTGACGATGCGTTTCAGCAATGCTGCCTTAATCATGTCAGTTTCAAATGCACACCGTCACCTGACCCTCATTAAGTACGAGTTCCTAGATGGATTACCAACAGTGAGACAGGACTGCCTGTCAAAATGACTAGTTTTCTTACCACCATTGCAGCGTGTTTTCCAACAATCAAACGAGTCACTGTACTCCTGTCCACAAAGTTTATTTGTACCTTTAGTAGATGTACCACTCCCATTGAGTGCAGGACACATTATATAAGGAAACACGCCAGGTACTTTTTGTTGTTCATTCCTCTGCACTGAGTGATGGTGCCATTTGCTATCGCCCTCGTTTTACTGCACTTGCTTTTTGGTTGCGTTCTCGTAGGTGCCAGTCTCAGTGTCTGGCACCAATCCATTTAGTAATATCCCTTATGCAAGGCTGGTCCCACATATATATATATGTATATTTATATATCCTACTGGCAATAACCAGTAGGTTGTTATAGTTAGGGCACCGCCCCACTTACACTTAAATAGTCTGTGTCCTGCCTCCACACAAAGGGTTGCATACCCCCTGTAGTTAGTCTGGATCCAGAACAGGGAAGACAGGATGCCTGGGGACTTCAAAGGGACACCTCTAGAAGCTTCTCCTCCAATTCAAAGGTACAACTGGGTATAAATACTGGACCTCAGACACCGACTCCTAGGTACACTCCTGTACATGTGGATACTCTGCCAGAAAGAAGGACTGCTGTGCTGCTAAAAGGACTGCCAATCTGCTGGATCACTGCTCTGAAGGACTGCTGCCCTGTTGTTCTGACCTGATGCCCTCTTGCCTGGGGAAGAAGGACTGGACTTGCATCTCTTGAACCCAGAACCCCAGAGTGACTCCAAGGGCTAGTTGGCTGGTCTTCTGATCTGAAGCCCCAGGGACACAACAGGTTTCCAACAGCATTGCACCCTCACCTGGACTCTACCATCTGTGAGTCTACCCTGTAAGTGGTGCCACCCCAGTCCTGGACTCTTGGAAGTGGGCCTAAGATGCTCTGCCAGCCCCCGTGGATCCAACGGAACTGACGCATCTCCTCTGCTGTGTGGTTCAACCCCGAACAGAACCGAAGCATCACCACTACTGTGTGGATCTGAACATTAACAAAGACTCGCATTGCAGCTCCTCTGAACCAACATAGCACCCTGACTGTGCAACTCATCCCCAATGTCAGACTTCGCATTGCAATACCTCATCGACGGGATCCTTGAAGACAATGCAGGACCTCACACCACAGTCTCGCCAAATCTCGGAACTGAAGGATTGCTTCGACTTTGCAACGCATCTTCGATGGGAATCCTCGCAATGTTTTGGCAAACCAGACTTCAAGGTACATTGTTCAGTGGACCTAACTGGGTTCCTGTAGCTGCCTTGCGCACTATCGCAGTCGGCCTGAACTTGTGACTTTGTCCTGGTCCAGCATGACCAGATATCCACAGTTGATGCTTTACGCCTTCGGAGCTACTTTCACTAAAATCTCTAAAATTGAATATCTCCGGTTCTACTGATTGGATTGTTGTCATTCTGGTCTTGTTTTATTTATTAAAAATGACTCTATATTTCTAACTCTATTGTGGGATTCTTTTGTGGTGTGTTTTCACTGCGTTACTGTTTGAAGTGTTGCACAAATACTTTACATATTGCCTCTGGTTTACGCCTGACTGTTCTGTGACTGAGGGTTGAGCACAGGTTAATTTAGGGGTTGTTTGTGGCTGCACCCTGAGAAGAATTGTGATGGCTGCTTGATAGGGGTTTCACTCGAATCAACCAGTAACTCAGTGTTTTGCAGAAGCATTTAAAACTGAATTAACTCAGGAGTGCTGGTAAAAAAGACCAACAAACCCACGGTACCATGTTTGTCCTCAGGGCACATGGTGCTTGTAACGGCATCAGGGGAATAGAAGACCAGGTCCCAATATCTCGCTTCAACCTCACTTCAAATATTGATGATGGTGATTGCTGATGAGAGAGGCCCGACAAGAGGCCTTATTCTGAGTGCCCTGGAGTTTGGCCCAGGTATTTCAGCCCCCAATGTAACCAATAGCAGGAGCATCACGCACTCTATGGGTGGAGGCATTGGATATTATGGGTGGGGCCCCTAAGGTTCCTTTACAATGTGAACTTACCAGGGTAATTGGTTATTCCAGTCTTGATTCCAATAGTTTTTCCTAATTTTCTCCTGTTAGTGGCCCTATTGGAATCAAGAAGCCATTCATAATAAGGCCCTATATAAGGAGGGAGGGATGGAGTTAGATGCTGACCAAAGTAATGAGTGAAATCAGCACTCCGCCCTTGTGAAAGATGGCAGGTCAGAGAAGGGGTAATAAGATCTACCAGTGTGGGTCGGACCTGAAAAATGCCCAGCTGTATGTGACTTACCTGATATTTTCTGTTCAATTTAGCACAGTAAAGTTTTCCCATTTAATCTATATACTTGCTAACAGGTCATGTATTTAATTAAAAGGAGCCTCCCTTCTTTATAAGAACATCTTATTGACTTATAATATGTTGGTTCACAAAGTTCAGAATCTTAGTGGGTCACAGTTCGACCTACTTCGTCAATATTCATGAGGTAGGTCACAAATTGAGACCCATTACATTTGACATTAATTACAGTGATGGTGACCTGCTCAGGGGCACAGACCACCATGTCTTTGATTGCTTTTAAAAAACACAATCGGGTTTAGAAACCACTACCTGTTCCTAAAAAAACCTTCATTAAGGGGAAGAGGTCTGTTTGGGACCCCATACCTGTTTTCAAATGGGTTACCACCGCCTTTGAGGTGATGGTAAAATATTAACGTTTTGTCACTGGTTTTCAGTCCTAAAACATTAATACAGAGCATAAACAACTGGTATTTGGAAGGGAAGCCCTGAGTACGCCTCTTCCAAATACCGATTCTTCATTGTTTCCCAAAATCAGTTAATGATTCGTAAAACCTTTCCCGCATCTTTGATTAGGTTTAGTACATTAGAAAAGTATTTTAGCCGTTGCAAACCCTCTAATTTACCGAATCTGAGGGGTTGCATCCATTAAAGTATTTTGTACATGTGGCCCTCGTTTGAATCCTTGCCTCGGTTCATCATCATATGTTTCAGGGCAAATAACTTATGCCCTGATTACAAGTTGGTTGGTATATTCCAAATCATGCGAAAATCCCTGTTTATGCATGAGTCATAATCATGAGTTTGAAGATATTTAATGCATCCAATAATTATCAGCCTCATTAAATAACTAAACTTTCATTAAACTTCGGCAGGTGAAGCCCGCCAAAGTTTAACGATGAAAAAAGCATAAGGGGGCAGATTTACCAGCCCCTTGCGCCACCGGTGCATCACTTTTTGTGAGGCACCAGCAGCGCATTTTGCTGCCCCATAATTACAAGGGCAGGCACCCTGCGCGACTTTTCCTATCCTTGTAAATACGGCCCCTTTACATGCAGCACTTTGCGTGAAAGGGGCGTTCCATGGGTGTTGCTGTGGACGTTCCCACGCAACACCCATGGAACCTGACACATTTCCATATTTACAAGAAATCGTTAATCTGGAAATGCGTCTGAATGCCACGCCTCCCCAGGGGAGGCGTAGGGAGGCGCAACGAGGAGAAATGTTTTCGTTTCTCCTCATTTTTTTCCTCTTTCTATGCGTGCTGCATTCTGCAGCATACATAGAAAGAGGAAATCACCTCTGGTGATGGTTTATGCACAGGAAGGTGTCCCTTCCTGCACATAAACAATCATTTAAACAATGACCTTTTGCAAGTTCTATGTGTGCTAATGCAGCACACATAGAAGTTGTAAAACGCCATTTCTGATTGTTTATGTGCAGGAAGGGAACCCTTCCTGCACATAAACAATCTCCCAATGACGCAGGCATCCTTGCACCATAGCGCAAGGGTGCCTGCGTCGGCGCATGGCAGCAGTTTGTGTGCCAGCGCAGGGGGAAGCACAATCAATCAATCAATCAATCAATCATGTCACTTATAAAGCGCACTACATACCCGCGAGGGTCTCAAGGCGCTGGGGGAAGAGGGGGGTGGTGCTGCTACTGATCGAAGAGCCAGGTCTTGAGGAGTCTTCTGAAGGCCAGTAGGTCTTGGGTCTGTCGGAGGTTGGTGGGGAGGGTGTTCCAGGTCTTGGCGGCGAGGTGGGAGAAGGATCTGCCGCCGGCGGTCGTTTTCCGGATGCGGGGGACTGTGGCGAGGGCGAGGCTGGTCGAGCGGAGCTGGCGGGTGGGGGTGTAGAAGCTGAGTCGTCTGTTGAGGTAGGCTGGTCCGGAGTTGTGGAGTGCTTTGTGTGCGTGGGTGAGGAGCTTGAAGGTTATCCTCTTGTTGACAGGGAGCCAGTGCAGGTCTCTCAGGTGGGGTGTGATGTGGCTGCGTCGGGGGATGTCGAGGATAAGACGTGCAGAGGCGTTCTGGATGCGTTGCAGCCGTCTCAGGAGCTTAGCCGTCGTTCCTGCGTAGAGGGCGTTTCCGTAGTCCAGCCTGCTGGTGACGAGGGCCTGGGTGACTGTTTTTCTTGTTTCGGTGGGGATCCACTTGAAGATCCTGCGGAGCATTCGGAGGATGTTGAAGCAGGATGAGGAAACGGCGTTGACCTGCTTAGTCATGGAGAGGGTGGGGTCGAGGATGACCCCTAGGTTGCGTACGTGGTCGGTGGGTGGCGGGGCTGTTCCCAGTGATGTTGGCCACCAGGAGTCGTCCCAGGCTGAAGGGTTGGAACCAAGGATGAGGACCTCCGTCTTGTCCGAGTTCAACTTCAGGCGGCTGGTCCTCATCCATTCGGCGACGGCCTTCATTCCTTCGTGGAGGTGGGCTTTGGCGGTGTGAGGGTCTTTGGTGAGGGAGAGGATCAGCTGGGTGTCGTCGGCGTAGGAGATGATGTTGAGGTTGTGCTGTCGGGCGACGTGGGCGAGGGGTGCCATGTAGATGTTGAACAGCGTTGGGCTGAGGGAGGAGCCTTGGGGTACGCCGCAGATGATCTTGGGGGCCTTGGATCGGAAGGGGGCGAGGCGGTCGCTTTGTGTTCTGCCGGAAAGGAAGGATGTGGTCCAGTCCAGGGCCTTCTCTTGGATCCCAGCGTCGTGAAGGCGTGTTCGTAGTGTGTGGTGGCAGACCGTGTCGAAGGCGGCTGATAGGTCCAGGAGGATGAGGGCTGCTGTTTCTCCGTTGTCTAGCAGGGTCCTGATGTCATCGGTGGCGGCGATGAGGGCGGTTTCGGTGCTGTGGTTGCTGCGGAAGCCGGACTGGGAAGGGTCCAGGATGTTGTTCTCCTCGAGGTAGCGGGTCAGTTGTTTGTTGACGATTTTCTCGGTGACCTTCGCGGGGAACGGGAGCAGAGAGATGGGTCGGAAGTTCTTGAGGTCCTTGGGGTCTGCCTTGGGTTTCTTGAGTAAGGCGGTGATCTCGGCGTGCTTCCAGCTTTCCGGGAAGGTTGCTGTCTCGAAGGAGATGTTGATTATTTTCCGGAGATGGGGCGCGATGGCTGTACTGGCTTTGTTGAAGATGTGGTGAGGGCACGGGTCTAGCGGTGAACCGGAGTGGATGGTGTTCATGATCTCGCTGGTGTCCTCGTCGTTGATGTTGGTCCAGGAGAGCAGGCGGTTGGTGGTTGTGGGGGCAGTGGTCTCGGTGGTTGCCGGGGCGGTCGTGGTGTTGAAGCTGTCGTGGATGTCGGCGATTTTGCGGTGGAAGAAGGTGGCCTGTGAGTCGCACAGGTCTCGCGATGGCTGGATGTCGTTGGTGTTGGAGCTGGGGTTGGAGAGTTCCTTCACGATGTTGAAGAGCTCTTTGCTGTTGTGTGCGTTGTTGTCTAGGCGGTCTTTGAGTGAGGCCCTTTTGGCGGATCTGATGAGGTGATGGTGACTGCGGGTGGCGTTCTTGTGGGCGGCGTAGCTGTCCGCTGTCCGTTCGTGGAGCCAGATCTTCTCCAGTTTTCGGCATGTTCGTTTGGAGGCCTGGAGGTCTTCGGTGAACCAGGTGGCTTTCTTGCTGGTGTGGCTGTTGGGCGGATTCTTGAGCGGGGCGAGGGTGTTGGCGCAGTCGTTGATCCACTGTCTGAGGTTGCGGGCGGCGGTGTCGGGGTCGGAGGGTTCGGCGGGTGGGCTCAGGGCGAGGGTTGTGGTTAGCTGGTCTTCCGTGACTCTGCTCCAGCAGCGGCGAGGCATTTGTTCGGTGCGGTGGTGCGTGGTGGGCTTCCTGTAGGTGAAGTGGATGCAGTGGTGGTCAGTCCAGTGGGGTTCGGAGGTGTGGTTGAAGGAGACGTGTGGGCTTGCGGAAAAGATGGAGTCTAGCGTGTGGCCGGCGGCGTGGGTGGGTGTAGTCACGAGCTGTCTGAGTCCGAGGGTGGCGAGGTTGTCGATCAGGGTGGTGGAGTTGGTGTCCTTGTTGTTCTCGAGGTGGAAGTTCAGGTCCCCGAGGAGGATGTAGTCCGTGGAGGCGATGGCGTGTGTGCTGACGAAGTCAGCGATGGAATCGCTGAACTGTGGTCGGGGTCCGGGGGTCTGTAGATGAGGGTTCCTCTGAGGGTGGTGTTGGGATCGGTGTGGATCTGGAAGTGCATGTGTTCGGCGGTGCTGAGGGTGTCGTCGGTGTTGGTTGAGACTCTGAGGGTGTTCCTGTGGACGATGGCGATGCCTCCTCCGACTCCGTTGGTGCGGTCCCTGCGGGTGATCTTGTATCCGTCCGGGATGGCAATGGCGATGTCGGTGGCTGAAGCGGGATTCAGCCAGGTCTCCGTCAGGAATGCGACGTCTGGGGAGGTTGAGTCGAGAAGGTCCCAGAGTTCGATGGCGTGTTTGCAGGCGGAGCGGGTGTTGAGGAGGATGCATCTGAGGTAGTTGGGTTCTTTCCTGGGCGGTGGTTTGGCGGGGCGGGTGCTGGCGAAGCTGCAGTTCCGGCAGGTGAAGGGCCCTTGGGTGCGCTTCGGGGTGGCCTGGTAGCAGGCGTGATCATTTCCGGGGTTGAGTGCGTGGAGGGTGCTGGCGTCGTATCGGCGTCTGTTGATGTGGCGGGCGCGGGGGATGCCCGGACCAGGGGGTCTGGCCTGGGTGCGGTCACAGCGCGGACGGGCGCAGACGGGCTTGCCTTAGGCGCGCCTTCGGCGCGCCAGCGGCGCGGCCGCGCAGCGGCCGCCATAAATGGGGAGGTGGGAGGGAGGAGCAGGGAATGGGGCAGCGAATGGGCAGTGAGGGGGCGGGGCCGCAGGGGCGTAGCGGCGGGAAACAGGCACAGAAGGGAAAACGAGCACAATCAGGGCATCAAGGGGGCACAGAAAGGAAAAAAAATTAGCACAATCAGGGGCAGCAAGGGGGCACAGAAAGGAAAAAAAAACGAGCACAATCAGGGGCAGCAAGGGGGCACAGAAAGGAAAAAAACGAGCACAATCAGGGGCAGCAAGGGGGCACAGAAAGGAAAAAAAAACGAGCACAATCAGGGGCAGCAATGGGGCACAGAAAGGAAAAAACGAGCACAATCAGGGGCAGCAAAGGGGCACAGAAAGGAAAAACGAGCACAATCAGGGGCAGCAAGGGGGCACAGAAAGGAAAAACGAGCACAATCAGGGCCAGCAAGGGGGCACAGAAAGGAAAAAACGAGCACAATCAGGGGCAGCAGCAGGGCACACAGACGGAGCTGTGTGGTGGGGGAGCGACCTACCAGTCAAGGTCAGGGGTCGCTCTCTTCACCGCGCAGCGGCCGCCATAAATGGGGAGGTGGGAGGGAGGAGCAGGGAATGGGGCAGCGAATGGGCAGTGAGGGCGGGGCCGCAGGGCGCAGCGGCGGGAAACAGGCACAGAAGGGAAAACGAGCACAATCAGGGCATCAAGGGGGCACAGAAAGGAAAAAAATTAGCACAATCAGGGGCAGCAAGGGGGCACAGAAAGGAAAAACGAGCACAATCAGGGGCAGCAAGGGGGCACAGAAAGGAAAAAAAACGAGCACAATCAGGGGCAGCAAGGGGGCACAGAAAGGAAAAAACGAGCACAATCAGGGGCAGCAAGGGGGCACAGAAAGGAAAAAAACGAGCACAATCAGGGGCAGCAAGGGAGCACAGAAAGGAAAAAGCGAGCACAATCAGGGGCAGCAAGGGGGCACAGAAAGGAAAAACAAGCACAATCAGGGGCAGCAAGGGGGCACAGAAAGGAAAAACGAGCACAATCAGGGCCAGCAAGGGGGCACAGAAAGGAAAAAACGAGCACAATCAGGGGCAGCAGCAGGCACACAGACGGAGCTGTGTGGTGGGGGAGCGACCTACCAGTCAAGGTCAAAGCACAGAGATAGGACATATGATTGTAAATATGTCGCATCCCTGTCCTTCCAAGCTAACGCAGCGCAGCAAAATGACTTGCTGCACGGCGCTGCGTTAGTTTATTGTAAATCTGCCCCACGGGATTTTACCGTATCATGCGGATTTTGGTGCAGTTAACATCAAAATCCGCGTGTTAATCCTCACCAACTCGTATTAAGTGTGATTTATTGCACCCGATAAATAACGTACCCCCCTTGTATGGTTATTTTTCGGGTGCGATAAATAGCTCCTTAACTCGCAATCAGGGCCCACTCTCTTCCATCGCACTCTGACGCCCTCAGGCTAAGCTGCTCCGCATAAAACTGCAAAATATAAACACATGAAGCAAGAGTCTCTTTATCCCGTGTGCAGTTAAACACAGTAGCTGTAAACATACCACGACTGCCTGGCACCGTCTTCCGTTTTTCCTGGCACACACATTTTAAAGAACGCCTTCCCTTTAATCTGGTTAAAGGGCACTAAACAAGCTCGGGCAGTCGTGCCAACAAGCTCGGGCAGTCGTGCCACATTTGATATCGTAATTCACAACCCACAATTAGCTGTGGGAAAAAAATAAAAAAATACTCTAAAATGTCTGTGACGGAATATTTCACTGAAATGGAATTTAAATCAAAGCTGCACACTCCCGTTGCTTATGTCTGAGAACACAGCCTCTTTGAAACACATCCATACTGCAGGGTCTAGACTTCTAAGGATACGTAATATTATCAGTAAAATGAGATAAGCGCTATCGGATTGTCACCTGCTCTCGTGCGCAGTGAGTATAAACCCGAGCTAACAGAAAGAGCTTTTAATATCCGCCGTTAAAGACTGACATAGATATTTTAATCTGTCAGAAAGACATGCCAGGCTCCTTAAGGATAGGTAGTCTTGCATAGAGGCAGTTAGGACTGGCCATCCAAAATGAGTGGGCCTACCTGTGGTAGTGTGTGTGTGGACATATTTTACCTCCGTGTTTATTGTTTCTCACCCCTATGCAGTATTTAATTTGTAAAATATTAAGTGCCAGGGCTATGACCAGGAGGCCACTGTAGCTTGCACCACCCATCGCCCTTGTCATCGCTGCCAAAACAACTACTAACCATCTCTCTCGCATGTAAATGCGACAGTTCAGATTATTCCAAGTCCCCAAAGCTAAAGGAATGGCTGGAGAGGCAGATATTAGCAATTTTAATGTATATTGTATTCCTAAACAACCGTTGTTCTGCTCATCTCTAAATTAGATGAGCAGCGCCACCATGTGGTGGACTGCTCTAAGTATTGTGTTGACAATTAGGTACTGAGAACCGGAAACCAATTAAGTGCCGGTGCTGAGCACCGGAAAGCACCGGCTCAAATTAAGCACTGCCCCTATAGTCAGGACCATTGGAAATATGTGATTCTGCGGCAGAGGCTTTTTTCGCATAATTATGGATTTGCTGCATTTGCCACATAATCCATAATCTACTGCATAATCTGCAGATTTTAACAAAAAAAAATTGTTTCTAGTTTAAACAGGTCAAACGTCAGTAAAAACGTGCTAACGTGTTGGCGCATAGTGGAAGGCCCTTCACAAAGGATAACTGGTCAACTTTCAGTTGCTTATTTCTGTATTTGGGTGTTAAACTTGTACTAATTAGGTAAAATCTTTACCCAGACATTACCACCATGTGTACAAATAAAAAATAAGCCATGTTATGCAGTATAATTTGCATTTTCTTACCGCATAATTTAGACAACCCTGCCCCAAAATTTGGTGCTCCCCTGCCATATAATTCCAGTGACCCTGCCTATGGTGAGGTATTAGGAGCCAGCTAGAAGTTCACATTGGTGGGCGAGAGTGTCCCTGCTTAAATCGGAGAAGATGGACTTAAAAGAAAAACAAGATAGTAAAAAAAAACTGGTTAGTGCCAGAATGGGCAATGCAGCCTTAGAAGGCTGACAATGATGACACACGACAGACTGTTCCAGCCCTACTAGACTAGGTGTACTGAGATGTCCCTGACCCTTCGCCAGACCTATGCACGGTCAACTAAAATGTTTGTGTCCTTTAGAAAATCACCACATACTATCAGTTACACCAATATTTGGGCGTGGGTTTGTCAAGACCCCGACCCAACGTACAGATTGTTGTATCTGCAATCACATTTCTTTTCTTCATCAAGATACTCTTTAAGAATCTTGCAAACTGGAAATAAAATAAAATGACAATGAATGTTCCACTAACTCAGAAGGAATTTGAGGATTGGAGTGCTAAAGGCTGGAAAAAGGTCTAGCATAGTCAATACCCCAGCTTGGCCTTCACCTACCACCCATAAGGCAGCACCGAAAAATGCCAATACGTCTCTTTCTTTTTCATGTCTGCGATGTAACAATACTCCAAATGCAGAGGGGACCAACCCTTTATGCAGAGCCATACTTGCTCCATGCTAGGTTACTCCAGGTTTCTCAAGTTTCTTGGCAACAAGTTGCAGAGTTGTGATGAGTGGAAACTGAAGTTGGTCAAATTACTGAGATGTACTCTAGGCATTTTCAGAAACAGAAAATCCATATGATCTTTACAGGGAAGTGGAATCAGACCATCAATAGAGACATTAATGAATGTATTTATTCCTTTATTTATTTAGAGATTTCATAAAGCACTAAGGCCAGATTTAGAGTTTGGCGAACATGCTACTCCATCACAAATGTGACGCAAGCCTCACAGAAGTGAAAATAGAATTTAGTAGTTTTTCACTATGTCCATCAAGGAACCCTGCCCTGTGAGCTACCAAAGCCCTACCTTAAGGCTGACTTATATGTTATAAAAGGGGGGTTTAGAGCAGTGCTTAATTTGAGCCGGTGCTTTCCGGTGCTCAGCACCAGCACATATTTCACAGGGCCGGGGCTACAATTTCTGACCCTGCAGGTGGTGGTCTCAATATTAATTGTTCAATTATAAAATAAAAAAATAACATACCTTGCATGGTGACTGGCTGGTATGTGTTCATAGGCAGGCAAGCAGACGCCTGTCCAGGCAGGCATGATTGTGTATCACCACGTTAGTGATGATGTCATCACGCCTGTCACGAATCCAAGAAGTCATCTTCGAACAATTGATTGCATTCTATTCCCCGAGTCTGCTGTACCCTGCCACTGCCTGAGCCTAAGCCTCCCATTGGATAATTGTAGCCGGGGACTGGCTGATGACGGAGTTGAGGCAAGGAAGCTGCGAGAGCGCATTTGGAACTTGGGAGTGAGGGGTCATCATGAGGAAGAATAAATGAAAGTAAGTGTGGACTTTCTACCTGCTGCGTAGCCAGAGTAGCATAACCTGCAGCCCTGCATTGCTGCTAAATCCTCAACGTGCTTGATGCGGCCCACCACAACTTTTTTGCGCCATGGAGCCACCTGTAGTATCGGTGCTGCTGCCTCCCAGCATGCTAATTGCTAAGCGTGCATGAGTCCAGTAGGCGCCACAGCCATACTCACCGGCATTGGCAGCACTACTGCTGGGGACAATGCTTGTGCTGTAGCAGGCAGGGTCACAGCAAGCTGAGCAGTGGATGCCGATGTCGTCGTCATCCCTGGACCTACTAATTACAGGCAGCACTAGCAGTGACACGACCTGCTGTGCTCGGGCAGCCGCCTGTTCCGCAATAAACCCAGTCGTACCGCACTGATTAATATATGCATAAAAAACATTTTTATTTGGTGTACATTTTGTTTTTGCACTCGGTGTAGGTAAGAGAGTAAAACGCATGTCATCTTCCTCTTCTTTAGGAATGACAACAAGAAACCGCGGAGTTCACAATAGCAGGGACATGTAGAGACTGGGGACAGGGATGACAGCGGCAGTGTTATAGATGAGAGAGCAAGAGAAAAGAGGAGAAAGAAACAACAAGAGAGGAGAGAGATAAAATGGAGCAAAGTAGAAGAAAAAGAGGAGAGCAAATCAGAGACAAAGAGAAAGCAGACATGGTGTGAAGAAGAGAGCAAAAAGAAGAGAAAAGATAGAATGAAAGGATGTAGAGGACAGGACAGAGGAAAAAAGCAGAGAAGTGATAAAACTGAGACACAGCTAATCAGTGATAGTAAAGAGTCTAGATCGAGGGGAGAGAGAGCAGGAATAAGGTAACACACCAGGTGTGACAACGACAATAGAAAACGATTAGAGAGGTGAGAGGATAGACTCTTAGAGCAAAGACTTAGGGGACAGACAACAAAGCAAGGTTAGAAGATAGAGACTGAGGCAGTGCGAGTGTTGAAAGTGGGGCACACCGGAGGTAGAAGTGGACTGTGGCCTCCTTGGCAAAATGTTCGGCACCAGCACTTCTTTTTGTACAAATTAAGCACTGGTTTAGGGATTGGCAAGGGGATTTTATTGCCAAGTCAGCATGGTAGTTTAAATCTGCATTCAGACTGCAGTGGCAGTCTTAGGACATGTTTTAAGGTGCTACTTATGTGGGTGGCACAATGGTATACCACTCTACAAGTGACATATAAGTAAATTAAATATGCCAATTGGGTGTAAGCCAATTTAACCACGTTTTAGGGGAGTAAGCACAAGCACTGTAGCACTGGTTACCAGTGGTAATGTGCACTAAGCCCTAAGGCCAATAAAAATAAGGTCAGCAAAATTGAGGAGGAAAGTCAAAAAGTTTGGGGGCTGACCATCCTGACAGGTCTAACAACAGAGATGTTTGTAATAGTGAGTTTTAGACTCTGTAAAAAAGCTGATAAGATATTGAAAGATCTTTATCTTGAATTTTGACATCAATTATACTGGTAGAAATCAGTGCCAAGCTGAATGACGAGGCAGAGTGGCAATATACAGGGGTACATATATGAAACTATGGCTGCGCTATAGGGAAAGGGAAAGAATGTGGCATAAAACAATACTGGGAGGCATATTCCTCTATGTATCCTGCAGAATGCAGCACACATAGAAAGAGGAAGTAACAAGGATAAATAAAGGAATTTATCCGTGTTATGCCTCCCCTGGAAAGGCGAAAGATTTTGGTGCATTCACAGGTTTACAAGTGCTTGTAAATCTGGGAATGCGTCAAAATCCATGGGAGTTGCGTGGGAACAACCCCTGCAATGCCAGTGCAACACCTTCCCAGGGCAGAGTAGCGCAATGGAGCAATTTGCGCTGCGTTGCCCTGCTCCAGATTTATCAAGCCACTCAGAGTCACGCAAGTGGCTTTGTGTGGCTTCATAAATCTGTCTTAGAGGTTTGCGTCGCGCATGTACCACATTGCATGTTGCAAACACAACGCAATCCTCTTAAAAATATGCCGCCAAGTATCTTTGTTTTCTCCAGCATCCATCCCTCTGTCAACAGGTTTACTGCTACCCACAAATACACCTTGTATGTCTGTGGGTTCGGAGAAGCATGTAGGGATTCATGGCTCCTTTTGGATCTGAATTACAGCATTAGTGCTTTCTGCCATATATGTAGGTGGACAGAAACATGTTTTTATGTTAATCCATGGCTATTTTTTTTTATGAAATCAAAGTTGGCTATAAGAAATGATGTACGTTTTAATTACAGGCCCATCTTGAGATGAAACAGTTACAATGTTAGAGATTCTTAAAATTGCACGCCATTGCTAATGAAAATAATCTTAAATTTAGCCGCTCATTGTGGTCAAAGCCTGGACAGATTGCTGCGTATTTCTTACGCCCTATATTTCACCATTAGGAGTGTTTGCTAGATTAGCACAGTACAATACATTTCACTTGGGCTGGTTGGGATAAATGGAACAATTACCGCAGCATGTTTGCTGAATAGCAGGAAAGCAAATGAGCAGAAGCAGGGGTGGACAAAGGAGTCCAGCTTTGACCCAGCCCAGCCCTAACACATATCAGAGGAAGGGTTTTTAAAAACTTTGCCAGCTTCATGATACTAGTAGAGTTTTGTTTAAAAAAGGTAGAAATGAAATCCTGCTAACAGTAAGGTTTTTTTGGGAGTAAAAGTCTTCAAAAACTAGTTTTAGTTGGAGAACATAACTGCAAAAACAGATTTTGTGGGTCATTTGTTCTGCAAAAAGTGTTTGTGTGGAACATAGATTTTTATTTAAATAACTATTTTGCAGAAAACGTTACCTATGGCTGATATTGTGCAAAGTCCCCTACCATTTCAACTTCATGAAGTTGTGAACTATGAAAATCTCGGACATCTCCAATGATTCTGCAGGATTAAAATAGAATCATAGACTCCATAGCATCGTTATAAGTGAAATACAGAATAAACTCTGCAGCACACAATAAACAAGGTTTAAGGAGCCACAAATCTGGTAGGATAAGTTTAACTGACTCACTACATTCCTTATATTGTTAACAGTGGCGGCCGGCACGGCTCGCGGGTGGCGTGGCAGGCGTGCAAGGGGCAGGGCGGGGGGTGGTGCGAGCTGCAATGTAATAAATAAATAAATAAATAACACTTACCTTGTATAGTAGGGGTGGACAATTTCAATCACCTATAGACATATAGGAGTGTGACTGTAGTATAGGATCACTGTATAGTGAGTGCATATAGATTGATTTGAGCTATATTATCCACTCTAATCTAGATATATGCTATAATATGTGGGTTTGGTTGAAGGAAATAGAAAAGAACAAGATAAAAAAATATATAGATGCTCCTGTAGAAGTGGGAGCTATAAGTGAGATGAGTAGTGTAAATTGTAAATAGCACCTGCCACTTTTGTATATGGGCACTGGCTATATGATAAGAAACCTCAGCACTTTCTGTTTTTAGGTCGGAGCCTCGAGTAGCGCGCAAGCGCTGCTAGGCGAAGACTTTAAGTAAGGGAGTTTCAGAAGCAGTCCAAACGCTCGTGCGTCGTGGCTGGCCTTTTGGGATGGTTACGCGCGGCAGACATGTGTTTCCAATTATCGTGCCCAGACGCGTGCGCGATAATTGGAAAAACATGCCGGCAAAGAGCCATGACGCACGAGCGTCTGGTCAGCTGAGCAGGCTGCCGCGCTCCCTCCTCCCCCCCTCCGCTCCTCTGTGGTGGGCGCGCACCACTGTTTATTTTTTTTTACCGCGCGGCCGCCATTTTTATTAAAAGATGTTGCAGCACTTTTTCTCCCAATTGTCAGTGGCTTTTTTCCAGCAAATTGCTTTACCTCTCAGCTTCGGTAAGAATTCTGCGCTGCCTTCTAACCTGTTGCGCAGATGTCTGGGTTGTGGTTTTATTGTTGCAGGGCTGGGAGGAGCTGGAAGGGGCTAGGAGCTTCTTCCCAGAAAACGCGGCTGGTTTCTGCTAATTAGAGAAACAAACTCAAATCATCTCCTCACAGAGACGCACACTGAAGCAGAGGGGCGCTGGTCCGGTCATGCACCACATACAAGTGATTTGAAAATAGTTTCCCTTCAGCTAAAAAGAAAAAAAAAAGGAGGGAAGTAAATGCAGAAGGAATGTGCAGGATGTTTACAGGATGTCAGTTCGCCAGTTGTCCCGGCATCTGGGCTACAAGTCGGCACACTACAATATCATCAGACGGCAGGCGGCGAGCACCATTCCTTTATAATCTTCTCAGCTATGGTGGGCCTTGGAAACACACATTCGACATCTGGCTTTTCAGCTGTGTGCCCTCTCTCTAATGCAGCTCAAACTGTACAGGCCGCTCTTTATTTATTTTTAACACTTCAAGGGACCATACTAAAGACCTAAATAAAATATGCGCTTTAAAAAAGCATTGGTGAAATGAATAGGTCGCATCTATGCAATTGACTTTATTGCCTTTTCGCCATATTGCACAGCAGCACGGCTGTTGTTCAGCATGGCTGAAGTTAGGGGGGGAAAGCACTATAATGCAGATAGTGGTGGCCACGTCATAGCGCCTTTTTTTCGGGCAGGACGAGAGGGGCAAGGAATAATGTGGAACGGACGGGACAAGCAACAATGTGGGAGGCGTAGGAGGATGGGGTATGCAAGCAACAACGCAGGAGGAGGGCAGGTAGACAGCAAGTAGGCAACAACGTGGGAGGGACTGAGCAAGCTAGCAACAACACAGGCGGGCGCTGGAAAGGACGGGGCAAGCAAGTAACATTGCGGAATGGGAGGGGTAGCACAAGCAAGCAACTATGCGGGTGAGACGGGCCATGCAACAATCTGGGAGGGGCCAAGAGGGGCGTGGCAAACAAGCAACAATGCAGGAGTGACGGGGTAAGCAAGTGGTACATTTTAAAATATATAAGAAGAAGCAAAAGTGTTTTTTTAAAGAAAGGAATGGTAAGGCTGCAGATTGCAGGTGCTAGGACTTCCAAAAAAGGAGAATTAGAAAAAAAGTTAAACAGATGTGCAACTCTTGGGAGAGGAACCTAAATGCTGAAAAGTGGCTGAAACAGCAGGGGTGCGATGAAGCTGTTTGATCAGTGGGGCTGTTTAAATAAAAAACAAATATCTGTGTGCCATGGAGTGCTGAAAGCAAAAGAAAAAAGTAGTTCCATGATATGGAGTTGTACAATGCTACACTAAAGCCAGTATAAAGAATGGTGAAAAAAACTATGCTCCAGAGGAGGAACAAACACAAGAAGAGGAAGGAAGAACATTAGTTAAGTTGCAAGCACATGAGATTAACAAGAAAACCAACCAATGGCAGGCAGTTGGCTGACCCAAATTCCACTGTAAGTATTGGAATTGTCCACAACAGGTCTACAACAATAGTGAGACCAAATGAAATCTACTGATAGATAGTGCTAATGCTGAAAGTTGCCAATTTTGCAAGAAATAGGTCCCAGTTGTAGCCCTCTGCCCTGCAATTTGACTAACTAGTGAATGGTCTTTGGGCATGCCACGTAAAGGGCCCATCTGGTGTGAATAAAACCAAACATCTCTCTTTCCCTAGTCCGGCATCACTAACAATCACCAATAAAAGGCATTCCAGAAAGTTCTTTTGTTTGATGATGTGTAATTGGGTTTTGGGACCCGTTGTGACACCACTCAAAAGATGGCACCTAGAACCTGCCCGGGCTGGTTTCACGAAGAATTGTTTTTTAAAAGTCAGAAGTCTACATATTGTAGGTTTCCTTCTACAATTTGAGTACGTTGCCAAATTTTCGGAGATTCCGAAAGTCTCAAGGAATAAACATGGAAATCATTGCAAGAGATGGATTTTCATGCATACCACTACTCCTCCAAACGTACTCCTGCAGACTATAGAGGGTGGACAGTCTGAAGTGAAAAATTGTATTAGTGCACAATGTCATAACAAAACTAGAGGCTCCCCTGCAAAATACATGCAGGGGGCCCCATACTCCGGATCCAGTTTGGAGCTCTCAGGGCAGGGACCTGCCAGTACTGGAAGGGGCTCCCGGAGCTCTGGGGCCCCACCAACACTGCAGGGGCTTTTGTTACGCCACTGTTAGTGCATGTCAAATCAAGTAATTCTTTATTGCTGCGATCTAAAGAGCCATATCGATACTTACATGAAAAATGTCCTAGTTCCCCAATTATAGAAAAAGTCCATTTGATTCAGGGGGCTTATTTACAATACCTTTGCACCACTGATGCGTCACTTTTAATGTGGGGGAAAGTGACGTACCGGCAGCGCAAGGGTCTTGTAAATAAGTCCCTAGGTTTGCTAATGATGTTCATGTAATCTTGGCCGATTCTCCCCACTCTCCCATACTCTTTCCAAGAATCCCACACAAATGATGTCCTCTGATATTAAATGGGCACGATTCGGATGAGCCTTCAGGAGAACTAGTACATTGCTTCTGTTATGAATATCATAAGCTCCATGGGAGCTGTGGAGGATTACACTTCAGTTCTGTTCTTGATCCCTACCATGCTCTGTGCTGACCTTTCCCCCTCCTTTTGGCTTAGTATGCACATGGGGAGAAGATGTGGCCTCACGGCTACAGCTGCCGACTTTGGAGCAGGGGAACCAGGTTTGAGCCTCTGCTGAGCATCCTGTGATTCTAGGAAATCACTTAATCTCCCCGTGCCTACCAAGAAATGAATGTGTACTTGTGTAACGTAACTGGTGCTCATGTAAAGCGCTCCAATACCTTCGGGTCGAGTTTGCCCTCTATAAATCTGTAAAAACAAGCATTGGCATAGCCAATAGGTCTCGCTTTTGGGACCTTATAAGTATTTAGTTATGCAGCACAATATCCTTGGTGCAACAACATCAACCGTTGCATGGCTAAACACTTATAAGGTCCCAAAGGCGAGACCTATTGGCTATGCCAATGCTTGTTTTAAATGCAATGGCTAAAGCAATATATAATCAAATTAATTTTAGGGTTAAACTCCGGTGTAATTTGGAAAAAAAATAGAGTTTTATTGAACTATTTCTAACATTGATGTTTTAGAATTGCTCCATGTTTCCAAACAGAGAATTTGTTGCTTTTAAGTATTAGTGTCTTTGCACATTGTAAGATGGCGCTGATCAAATTATTCATGCTGGCCTGCACTTTCTTTTGTTTGTCAGTTGTTGATTTTGATGAAAGAAATCCTTTATAAAATCAATTGTACACGTGGTGTGTTTTATTGTGAACAAGGCTGCGAGGGGCAGCCGAAATGTGTAGATGAAATTTCCTTGAATGAGTTAAATAAATAAGAACTTTTAAACTATTGTGACTGGAGTGCTGCTTTAATGTCCTTACCGGGGACGTGCTTTTTCCTCGAAATATATATATATATACAAAGAGGGTCGCAACCAATGAACAGACCAGTAGAAGAACTCGCAGTGGAAATGGGACTTGACATCTATGGTAGCATGCGTACCCCTTTCAGACCGAAATCAATTTTCCAACCTGTTATGCCTAGAGACTCTTTAGACATTTTTGCTGAGAATGTCATAAATTATCTGAAACAGCTTGCAGTTGAATATAGCAGCAAATTTTTACATACTGAACACAACCTCAGAACGCAATATACACAGGTTATTAACAAAGTAAAGGAAAGACATGACATTGTTGTAAGGTGGTCTGATAAAGGAGGCAATGTGGTGCTATGGCCACTCCATATGTACACTAAAGAAGCGCATAGGCAACTCCAAAACAGAACTTGTTATTGTAGAGTGGGTCCCATGAGCCTCCAAGGTATCAAGGAGAAATTTCATACAGAACTGTACAGATGGAGGGTCTTAGGGCTAATTTCAAAGGGTGAATTTGATTTTCTGAAAACTGACTACCCTGTCACACCCATACTGTACCTAATTCCCAAGCTGCACAAAAACGCTAGGGACCCACCAGGTAGACCTATAATCTTGGTCATAGGGGGGTTGTTTGAACATACATCTAGATATATAGACCATTTCTTACAGGAACATGTATGAAAGCTACCTTCTTACTTAAAAGATACAGGTGATTTTTTGCGTAAAATACACAATGTGGCCTGGGATGAACAGTATCTACTTATGACTCTTGATGTCACAGCTCTTTATACGAGCATAAGGCACACCGATGGGCTCAGAGCTTTGAAACACTTTTTAGGTACCAGACCTATGAATCTGCAACAGCACACGACCATGCTTCTTAGCATGGCAGAATGGTGCCTAGACAATAACCTTTTTATGTATGATCAGCACACCTACAAGCAACTACAGGGGATGGCTATGGGTACCTGCTTCGCCCCCAGCTATGCTAATTTGCATATGGGCTGGTGGGAGGAGTAGGTACTCAAAACCAACTACTCAAAGGAATGGGCAGAGAGTGTGGTTCTCTGGACCAAATATATAGATGATTTATTCATCATATGGAGAGGTTCACCTGAGACAGCCCTTACGTTTGCACAAGACATAAACAAAAACTTTTTGAATCTTACTTTTCCTGTGACATCAGCAACAAGGAAGTTAATTTCTTGGATCTGGTGGTATATGTAGAAAATAACACACTACATACTAGATCGTACAGAAAGCCCACCTCAGGAAATTCCATCTTACACGCCAGTAGTTTTCACCCCACCAGACTGAAAAATAGCATCCCCTAAGCTGAGTGTTTGCATATGAAATGCAACTGCAGCAATGAGGTGGCACTAGGTGAAGCAACTAAAGATCTCTTCAAAAGACTAACAATAAGAGGTTACAGTCCTGAAGTCCTGGAGGCAGCAGAAACCAAAACCAGAGCTAGGAACAGAGAAGAGATGCTTTTTGCACAAACAAGAAGAAAGGGAACCATCATGGCCCAATACGTCTTATCACGGGTTACTCTGCATAACATGTGAGATTACGTAGTATTCTTCATAAAAACTGGAAGATCATAAGAAGTGACCCCATAATAGGTTCTGAGATACCACGTGTCCCTCTTATATCATTCAGAAGGGCGAAATCGATGCGTAGAGTGTTGGTTCAAAACTCACCACAGGTCAAGAGCGGCACTGATTGGCTTACGGCAAACCGAGGGTTCCAAAAATGCTCTAAATGTAAGGCCTGCCGCCATGAACTCAATGTAAAAACAATACAGACACCACTCAGAGTGACACCTTTTGAGATCAGAGGTACCTATAATTGCAAAAGTGAGTTTGCAGTCTATGTGCTGGAATGTACATGCAAAAAGAGGTATGTGGGTAGTACCATTCACAAAGTTCACGTCAGGATATTGCAACACCTCAGAGCGATAGCTAATGATGATCAGAGCTACCCAGTAGCCAGGCACATAAACCAGTGTCACCGAGGTAATGTCAAGGATCTGTCGTATTATGTCATTGACACGGTCCCCAAAAGCCCAAGGGGTGGTAACATACAACTCCTATTGAGAAGGTTGGAATCGAGATACATACTTATGTTGAATACAAAGATTCCTCATGGGCTGAATTCAGATGAGGAGTTATCAGTACATCTTTAAATAACTGTGAAAATCTCTCACTCTCTCTCCCAATAGTAGAGTGCAAGGAATAGCTGTACAACATGTTGCACACTCGTTTTGTTGATCTTTTGTTCTATTATTATTGTTTTATTGATTTCCAAGATTGTGAGGCCACGGTGGTAAGTTAGCCATACGTGACAACTAGTTAATTTTACTCCGATAGGGGTGGCTGCTAACCTTCGGCACTTTTATGGCTGTTCATAAATCTACAGTAAGGGGTGTATAGGCCCAATTGGGCTCGACTCTCTCTGTGTGTGGTTCTTTGGCCACTAACCGAATGTATTTAGACATTAAAAGTTACTGACACAGACACTTTTTCCTATCTGCCACACTACTGTTAATGTTGCAATCCGAACTGTACCAATTTTACAAAGTCATGTATAATATTTTGACCCCTTTCCAACTGCGGATGTAAAACATTATTTTCAGCCTATATGCTGCCATGCCGATTTGTATTAAGGGATACCTGTCCTTGAAGATTATGATGTTTTACAGCCACTAGGAGTATGTCTTCACTTTCTGTTTACCTATTATAATGTTTGCCACGGAGGTGACAGTGGCCTCAATATTATTTTGTAATGCCTTCATGACTGACTTATAAGTATTTAGGTATTCTATTCACAGCGTTTTGTGTTTTTATGATATTGACACATTATTCTTTATGTCTATGATACTCTCCCGGTTGCTGTGACAACCAAGGAGAGTGATGCAGCATATAATGAAGTTGCTCAATGGCGCCCGATGTTGTGAGCAAGGCGGTGAATCCGCCGAAACGCGTCAGGGCCTCCTTGTAAATAAACGGTTGGTGTTTAACTATCCACGGTGTCGGCGCCTGCTTCTGTGCATGGGAGCGGGACTGCTAATTATATATATATATATATATATATATATATATATATATATATATATATATATATTCTTTTTTTCCATCAAATCCACAACAACTCTGAACGGTTGCTTCGTCGTGAGTTGTGGTACTAACGCAAACTATGTCCCAACAACGTTCCCCCAGAAAACAAATGGATCACTCAGCTGGCTGTATATTCCAAATTTATTAAGCTGACGATGCGTTTCAGCAATGCTGCCTTAATCATGTCAGTTTCAAATGCACACCGTCACCTGACCCTCATTAAGTACGAGTTCCTAGATGGATTACCAACAGTGAGACAGGACTGCCTGTCAAAATGACTAGTTTTCTTACCACCATTGCAGCGTGTTTTCCAACAATCAAACGAGTCACTGTACTCCTGTCCACAAAGTTTATTTGTACCTTTAGTAGATGTACCACTCCCATTGAGTGCAGGACACATTATATAAGGAAAACGCCAGGTACTTTTTGTTGTTCATTCCTCTGCACTGAGTGATGGTGCCATTTGCTATCGCCCTCGTTTTACTGCACTTGCTTTTTGGTTGCGTTCTCGTAGGTGCCAGTCTCAGTGTCTGGCACCAATCCATTTAGTAATATCCCTTATGCAAGGCTGGTCCCACATATATATATATGTATATTTTTATATCCTACTGGCAATAGCCAGTAGGTTGTTATAGTTAGGGCCAAAGTTTCCATAGGGAAGGCGTTTTTTGTTTTGCCAATAACTTTGGCGCCACTTGCCAAATCTTCACGAGATTTTAAAGAAACTTCCTCTTTTCAGTTCAGCTGCTGTTTTGAAAGTTCCGTGGTGATCCGTCAAGCGGGGGCCGAGAAAAAAGGGGGGTCCCAAAACGCGTTTTCCTCATGTTATGTCTGTGGGATGTTTCATTTTTTTAACATGACTACAGCCCGAACCGCTCAACAGAATTACACCAGATTTGACAGAAAGCTAGATGTCAGTCCAAAAAGTGTGCTTTTTGTGATTTGGTGTAAATCCATTCAGTAGTTTCAGAGATATTTAAGATAAAAAAATAGAGATATCTGGGAGCCCATAATCCTACTGACATCCTACTAAAATTTGATTGGCTGCCAACACTTCAACCAGGAAGTGTTGGCAGCCATCTTGGGACTCAGCTTGAAACCACGTCCCACAAAAAAAAATTTAAAAAAGAAGAGGGGGCAGGGTTGAAACACTCTGACCCCCTAGGCCTCTTGGGGTAGGTCCCACTGGGACCCCGGAGGGCAAAGAAAAGCATATAGGATCCCCAGGGCCTAAAAAGGGTCGGGGAGCGAGGGTCGCATGGCCCCTTTCCCTTTATTTTAGGTAGTGACCCTGGAGGATGGGGTCCCCAGGACCTGACAAGGATAGAGGAGAGTGGCCGCGCAGCCTTTCCCTATTATTTAAAAAACAGACCTGGGAGATGGGGTCAACAGACCTAAGAAGGCATGGGGAGGGGGGTCACGCAACTGCCCTCTCTTTAATAAAAAAAGGGCCCTGGGAGATGGGGTCGCAGGGCCTAAGAAGGCTTGGGAGCAGGGCTACAAGGCCTGCTCCCCTTTTATTCAATAAAACAGCCTTGGTGGATAGGGGTCCCTAGGGTCTAACAAGGCTTGGGGAGGGGGGCCCGTGGCCCTCTTCCCTTTTATTTTTAGTAGTGGCCCTGGGGATGGGGTCTCCAGGGCTTAATAAGGATCGGGGGGAGGGCCACATGCCCCCGTCCCCTTGAATTAAAAACAACAGCCCTGGTGGATGGAGAGCCCAGGTCCTAATAAGGCTCGGGGAAGGTGCCACGGGCCCCTATCTTTTTTCATAAATAAAAAAGGCCATGTGGAATGTGATCCCCAGGGCTTAAAAAGTCTTGGGGAGGGGGGACACATGGCCCTCCTCCCCTTTATTTAATAAAAAAAAAAATAGCTGGGAGATGGGGTCCCCAGGGTCTGATAAGGCTTGTGGAGGGGAGCAAGTGGACCCTTCCCCTCTCCCCTTTAAAAAACATAAGGTCCTGTGGCCAACCCCCCACCACACACAGTGGAAGGCCTGGCACAGCGGGTGTTGGCTTCATGTACGGTAATAAAATATTACTTTTCATTGAACAACCCCTAGAAATTCACTGAAAAACCAAAGGTTAAAGTAACGTTTTAAATTACAGGTTATAAAAAGATCTGTTTTTGTTAAAATAAGCTTTTGAAATTTACTGAAAAGAGCAAAGGTTAAAGTAACGTTATAGTTAGGTGAATTTGTCAGTGACAATATTAACATTTTGAACTGAAAAAACACAGTTATTCACCAGTTGTAGTTAGCTCAGTTAAAATATAACTTGTTCACCCATCATGCATTGTTTATGACCTCACATATTACAGTACTCATGACATGTTCTGTGACATAATTTATGACATCACTGATGGAATCTCAAATTACACATTAATATTTAAAAGGTTGGTTTGGACCTGTGAAAAGGGTTTATTTTGACAGGTCGAATTATTGTGTCTAAACTGTCACAATCAAGCAACAGAGGCAGGCCTGAGGCTATGTTTACATGGTTACTGTAGTGGAGAGCACGATAGGTGCTGCAGTCCACTATTGACATTTAATTTACAGGCCCGAGGTATATTTTATAACATATAGTGGGGACCCATAGGCAAGTTAAGTATACCAATTATGAAAGGGTTGTAGTGCACAGAGGTCTAAAATAGAGGGTCCAGCAAAAGGCAAATAACATGGGGTGTCCACACAGAAAAGTGGATTTTTCTAGTGTCCTCATAGTTGATGGCTAGAGAATTGTGGTGAATGGGATTAGTATGATATCTGTTTAATGCTGAATCAAGTATGTGTGGCACATATTGACAAATTCCATTGCTACAGGCTATTAAAAGTTTAGCTAGTTGCAAAACTTTGAGCATGGTCTGCTTGTATTTGTTCAATGTAGATTTTGCCTAATTTGTGTAAGTGGTTGCAGGTGGTGAGCACCGGAACTCATTTTTAGGGGCAAGGGTATTGTTTTCATCATAAGACTTTTGCCCATACTAAGAGAGAGAGAGGAAGATTAAGGAGAATATTTATTTATTTATTTATATAGCGCGACATTCATCCCATAGGGATATCACGGCGCTGAGGTAGCGGAATAATGGTGCGTGGGGCCGGTGCTGATTTCGAATATGGCATCAGTCTTTAGGGAATAGGTGTGTTTTGAGTTTCTTCCTGAAAGTGGTGTACTCTTTGATCAGCCTAAGTTCTACTGGAAGCCCGTTCCAGTGCAGTGCCGCCAGATACGAAAAGGTGCGTCCCCCTGCCCTGGTCTTTTTAATCCTTTTAGTTTCGGCTAGCGCTTGCTGATGTGACCTTAGGTATCTGGGAGGGACGTAGAATCTGATTTTATTCTGAAGAATCTTAGGGCCAGTGTGATGGAGTGCCCTGTGAGCATGCCCTAAGAGTTTAAATCGTGCTCTTTGACGCATGAGCAACCAGTGAAGTTGTCTCATGCAGTCGGTAGCTGAGCTGTATTTGCCCTTGTTGCACACCAGTTTGGCCGCAGCGTTTTGTACTACTTGCAAGCGTTTAAAGAGGTAGTCTGGCATGCCCACGAAGAGAGCATTTCCATAGTCCAGCCTGCTAACAAGCAGGGCCTGTGTGACTGCCCTCCTGCTTTCCAGGGGGATCCAGGGAAAGAGCCTTTTTAAAAGCTTCAATGTGGCAAAGCTCTTTCCACATAGTATCCGTACATGGTCCTGCATAGACAGTTTGTTGTCAATGAGAACACCCAAGTTTTTTGCACACTGCTTGGGCGCTGGGGCGTCTCCAAGTGAGTGGGGCCACCATGATGCGTCCCAGATGTGATTGGCTCCACCGAGGAGCAGGATTTCGGATTTGTCTGCGTTGAGCTTTAAACAGTGGTCCAACATCCAGCTTGCCATTTCGGTGAGACAGTTATTGAGTTTGGTCTTGGTGTCCTCGTGCCCATCTCCAATGGCTATTGTTAGTTGCGTGTCATCCGCATATGAGCAAACGCCGAAGCCCCACTTCGTACCAATTTTTGCCAGGGATGAAACATAGGCATTAAATAGAGTGGGGCTAAGGGATGCTCCCTGCGGAACGCCACAGCTTAATATTTTTGGACTTGATGAGAAGGCACCCAGTTGCACGGTTTGAGTTCTGCTGCTCAAGAACGAGCTGAGCCATTGTAGGGCTTTTGTGTGTATCCCTTTTCCGTGCAGATTTTCTAGCAGCAACTGGTGGGAGACCGTGTCGAAAGCCGCCGACAGGTCCAATAGGGTCAGGGCCACTGCCTTACCCTGGTCTAGTAATGCTCTTATGTTATCCAAGACTGCCAGGAGGGTTGCTTCTGTACTGTTAGTGGCCCTGAAGCCCGTTTGGGAGGGGTCCAGCAGGTCATTGTCTTCTAGATAATTAGACAACTGTCTGTTGACCAACTTCTCTATTACCTTGGAGAGGTACGGGAGTTGGGAAATTGGCCTATAGTTGACTGGGTTGGTCACATCTGAGCCTGCCTTCTTCAGTAAGGGGGTCACTATGGCCTATTTCCAAATCTCCGGGAAGACTGCAGTTTCTAGAGATTTGTTAAATAGCTGCGTGATAAATGGGCTAAGGGTGGGTATAATCTGCCTGAAGATAAAATGTGGACAGGGGTCAAGGGGGGATCTCGATTTAACTTCCCCCATAGCCTTGGCGACTTCCTCTTCAGTGAACGGGCGAAGCTTTCCAGCTGGGCATGGGCGTCGGGATGGGGGTCCGTACTTTCCCAGTTGGTGGGGTCTGCTGGGGCATTGATATTGAATGACGAGTAGATTGTACTTATTTTGTCCGTGAAGAAGTTATTAATCGTTTCACAGCATTCAGCTGATGGATGCAGGGTTTGGGACATGCAGGTCGGTTTGCATAATTCTCGTACAATTTTATATAGCTCCTTTACGGAGTTGCTATTTTCGTTTATTCTTTGCGCAAAATATGTCTTTTTGGCTTTTTTGATAGCATAATTATAGTTCCTGAGGTCGGTTTTGTATGATAACTTGTCAGTGTCTGATCTGGACATTCTCCAATTATGTTCCAACATTTTGCATTTCTTTTTCAGTGCCCTAAGTTCTGATGTGTACCACTTTTCAGATATAATTCTTTTCGTGGATTTAGATTTAAGTTTGGGAGCACATAGATCCAATGTGTTGGTGATCTCTGTTTCGAGATTTACTGCACCCCTGTCAGTGGGAAGGATTCCTAAGGCCTCAAGATTGTTGGTGGAGAAATGGAGCTGGAATGAGTCAGGGGTGACTAGTTTCCAAGCTCTGTATGCTCCGTGCGTGAGTATGGGAGCCCTAGTTGGTATCGCAGGTTGGGTAAATGAGAAGATGATTAATGAGTGATCAGTCCAGGTGACGGGTTTAATCTCCTCAACCATAGTGGACTCAATATTGGTAAATAGTAAGTCCAATGTGTGACCTGCATTGTGTGTGGGTCCTTTGATCCATTGTTTGAGTTGGAGGATCTGCATATCGTTATCCAGGTGTGTAGCCACCGTGTTGTTGGATTTTTCAAAGTGCACATTAAAGTCTCCGACCACCATAAAATGTTTGTATTTTAGGCAGGCGGGGAATAGCTGAGTGAGTAGCTTGGCGCTGAAATCTGCTTGGTAACCAGGGGGATTGTAAATCACGGCTCCACCCAGTAAAATGTGGTTTCCTTTAGATACTTGAAATGGAAGTAGTTCGTGCTCTCCTAGCTGGGCTACTGTGATAGGGAGACAGTTAAGGCCATCTTTGAATAGGATGGCGAGCCCCCCTCCCTTCCGCCCTTGCCTGTCTTCTCTTAATATTTTATATTCAGGGGGTAGGGCGTTTGCAATATCGGGGCAGTTATTATCGTCCAACCAGGTTTCTGTGATAAAAACTAGGTCGGGATTTACCTCCTTGATAGTATCCCAGATCTCGAATGAGTGCTTAGGTACCGATCTGGCATTGAAATACATGCATTTAAGTTTCGCCTGGTCACCTATTTCTTTGTGCGGCCGCTCGACCCGTACTAAGCTGCATGATTTGCAAGTTATGCAGGAGAATGGCCCTTCCATATATTCTGGGGACGCTTTTATGCACGCTAAGTGCGTGACAGGGGGATATCTGGTTAATGCCATAAGTGCGTCTCTTGAGTAATTTAGAGGGCTCTTGGGGTCTTTATTGGGAGGAGCAGGGGTCCTGGCCCCTGGTCCCGGCCGGTCGCGGAAGGGCGCAGACGGGCTTGCCTTAGGCGCGCCTTCGGCACGCCAGCGGCGCGCCCGCTGCGCGCACGCAGGCACATCGGTCTAAGTAGGAGGGCAAGCGGAAGAACTACTCCGCCCACTCCCCGACCGGAAGTGCCCTGCGAGTGGTTTGGAAGCTGGTTACCATGCCCTCCACTCAAACAGCGATCAGCTGCGGGGACCGAGGCGGGAAGCAGGAACCAAACGTTGTGCAAATGTGCAAGTAAGCAATGCAGAACTTTAAAAGTTAGTTTTAAAAAATGCGCGCTAAATGATTAAAACAGAGTGCTTTAATTAAAAATATTGCCGTAGCCAAAGAAGCAGCAGTCAGTGAAGTCAGGCAGCAGCCCACTCACCACAATCCTCTGTCACGCACGCAGGCACATCGGTCTAAGTAGGAGGGCAAGCGGAAGAACTACTCCGCCCCCTCCCCGACCGGAAGTGCCCTGCGAGTGGTTTGGAAGCTGGTTACCACGCCCTCCACTCAAACAACGATCAGCTGCGGGGACCGAGGCGGGAAGCAGGAACCAAACGTTGCGCAAATGTGCAAGTAAGCAATGCAGAACTTTAAAAGTTAGTTTTAAAAAATGCGCGCTAAATGATTAAAACAGAGTGCTTTAATTAAAAATATCGCCGTAGCCAAAGAAGCAGCAGTCAGTGAAGTCAGGCAGCAGCCCACTCACCACAATCCTCTGTCAGGCACGCAAACACATCGGTCTAAGTAGGAGGGCAAGCGGAAGAACTACTCCGCCCCCTCCCTGACCGGAAGTGCCCTGCGAGTGGTTTGGAAGCTGGTTACCACGCCCTCCACTCAAACAGAGAATATAGGAAGAACATAGGAAAACACTGGCATTGGGAGAAAAAGAACCTGAATAAGTGAGATAACAAGACAGGAAATGTAGTTTGGTGGGAGAAAGAGGCATGAGGTGGAATCAAAACCAGACAGCCTAAGTATTTGTCAACCCCAGGATTCAAGGATGATGATGACAGGCTCCTAAGAAATACTTTGGTTCTCTGTACTTATTTAGCATATTCGGAAAATACTTTATCTTTCAGTCACAAACATATTACTGACTGTTGTGGTTCCCAGCAGAAACAGACATAAGAACCCTCAGTTCAATTCAGATTTAGCGGAACTGAAGTCTATAATTGTCACCAAAGAGATACTCCATTCCAAGATAGCCACCAAATATAAACACCATTTTAATATGTCAGTTTCTGCAAACACCTCTAGCTGGGATGGGACTGTTCCCTGTATGGTAAGTAGTCCTGTTCTCCTGCCCTGAGTGGCTGACTACATGTTAAACTATCATCCTGACTTTTATTATAACCTTGGCATCATGCTAATCTAGCTTGTTTGCAGAGGCCTAGAACTATCTCTGAGAGTACAAGGTGCAGGACTCTATTTTGTGAATTTGTAGTGTGATCAGGTATTTTTCTCTTTCTCAGTGAATGTGCAGTCTACTGACTCATGTAAAATTCCACTGTTACGTAAAACCCAAAAATTGCCCTGACATTCCATCTGTATGTCTGCTGTGTGGGTATGTGCAGGTTGTGTTAAGCTTGTGTATGGTAGTAGGACTGTGTGTGTTGTATGCCTCTGAGTACCAGAGCCAGTGAGATCCATTTTGGATACCCCTGGTTTAGCATGGCACAAGATGAAGGGTCAGGATAGCTTCCCTTGGCAAGAGAAGTATATTGCTTGCATTCCTGTGGCTGGTGGGTGGAGAACCAAACTGAAGCAGGACTCTCTTTAGAAATTCTATGAGTGGCATGTTAGTAAAGGATTGCTGGTTAGTTCTTTTTAAGCACTGGAATGGGGGAGGAGTGGGACTGCAATTTTTGTTGTTCTATGTGAAGACGTCTCTGGGCAGCGCCTGTTATTTGTCTGTCTCTGGCTTCTGCTGCAGGAAGTGGATGGCAGCCAGGTGCAGAGAATTCATACCTCATTGGGCCCATGTTTTGGGTACTCCTGCGTGGACCTTTGTCTATTGCTACCTGCTGTGAGAGACATCACTTTGGACAAGGTTGTTTCTGTAAAGCAGCCTGGAAATGACATTTGGAAGAGAATTATCTCCATTTTTTTCTGAAAACATAAACACTGGATCCACATCACCTGTCTGTATAACATGTATAAGAATGGGATCCAAACCACCCCATTTTTCTCTGAAATGGGAGTCCTCTGCAGAGTACTCAAAGGAAGGCTGTGTGTCCAGGACTGGTGTCTGCAGCCAGTCTCCCGGGGGTGAGGGAACAGCACCTGAAGTCTTCACTTTCTACTGGATAAAGAGTGAGAAACTGCCAAGGAGCAAGCCGGGAGTGACCTGTATGTGGAAGGGGCTCCCTGGTCATCGTAGACAGTTCTCATCAGAAACCATATCAAGCCTTTTACAAAAAGTAACCACTGAGCAAAGTCAGTAGTTCACATTGGGTTATAAAGTGGGGCTCCTGTTACTACCGTGAAAGCCCAAGGGCTCCTGTACTAACAAAGTGTGCACCTTGGTCAGACCAGAGGCTGCAACTGCCAGATTTATCTACGAGTAGGACATCGTACCTGAACAGACAGACACACGCTGTCCTGCTACTTGGAAGGATTGCCACAGGCTGCAGTTGATTCATTCTCCATAAGAGACACCAAAGTGAGAATATTCTCACCCTCCATATGAAAACATATGAAAAAAGTATGGCCTCGTCGTGATTGACGACAGAAGGAAGTAGCCTGCTTCCATGCATGCGCTCAGAATCGAAACTCGACCCGTCTTGACAGCGCTTTGATCGTGCCATCTTCCACACACGTGGATCCTCACATTGTGCTCATTCACGTTATAGCCAGCTCACCACCCACCTCACACTTGGGCTCCCGGCTGGGACCCATGTGAGTATCCCTTTTTTATCCTTTGCACGGTGCCACACCCTCCACACGAGCCGGTCCATTACCCTTCGGGTGTCCCTACGATCATAGGTCCTGAAGAGACCCTACACTGCACACAGGGTCGAAACGCCGTCGACAAGTTGCATAAACGAACCATTGTCCACCAGCACTGATCACTGTATCTAGCGCTGTATACTGTACATATATATGTAAATGGTCATTTATATTAAGCATTGGAAACCTTGTATATATTTCACATATATGTCACTAATGTTCTAGGTTCCGTTTTTCACTGGGACACCTTTCACTCAGAACCATTTGTCCAAATGCACTATTGTGTAACAGTATTTCATTTCAAGGATTATATCAATATTTTTGATTCAAAAACAAATCAGAGGTGTATTTGCTTCCTTCTCTCTCCAATATCTCTATAACCCAATATATTGCCATTGTGCTCATATACATTGAGATTACTTCATTAAGTGTCCACAGGAGCCTTTGTCCTTTGATAATATAGAATTATCTACGAAGCAGAGATCAGCCCACCGACCACACCTGATGGGCCAACATTCCTCATGTAACATGCCTAGGGAGGTTGCAACTGCTGAAGGCGTTAAGCTGTCACAGGAGACACAAACAAGATCTTCAAAGTCTCCATGTTCCCAGCAAAGCTGCTGCTGTTGCCCCAACAGCTCCAAAGCTGCCTCCGAAGTGGGACCGCTGCCTATGTTCGTCCCACACCTGCCAAGACTCCAGCTGACAAAAAGCAGGGAACTACCGGGTTTAGGAACTGTGTGTGAGTGAGAGACTGAGAAATGGACTAAAGCCTGAAGCACAATTTAAGACTTTTCACGTGTTGATATTGAACTGAGGGAAAAGTGAACTGAACTGATGATGCATGCATGACTGCACCTGAGCCTGGATTACATGCCAGAGATCATAAAGGGCAACTCAATTAGAGTGTGGGTATAGAAAGGTGTAGCACCTAGATTCAAACAGGAACTTTACTCCGCATTCCCTACCCTAATTGCACTGTGTAACGTTTGGTAACGCTGTGCGATTTCATTTTTTTTCTTTTTCCTAAAAGGCTAGCACTGGGCTGCAAAATACTTTAATATGTCCATTGGCTGATTGTTGAGTTCTAAGCTGTTGCCCCCAACACTTCCTCCCTTATAAGCCTGTGATTGCTCACCTTCGCTCCCCTAATAATCAACTCAGCGGCGGCCCCTCTATTAGGGCAGAGGAGAGTCGCCCCCCTGCTCCCAGAGCCGCATAGTTGAAGAATAAAATAGTAATAACATTAATTTATTACCATTTTATTTTTTACTTTTTCGAGCCTGAGCCATTTTTGGAGTCGAGGCCACTGTTGCTGACTGGCAACAGAGGAATGGTGCTCACTTTTAAAGTGCACATGTCCCTTTGGCCGGCTGTCTTGCACAATTTAAACCTCTCAACCCAACTGTCTAAGACAGCTTGGTGGAGAGAAGGCACAGACTCCCAGTGCTTGCGGGAGCATCAAGGCAGCCTGCTCCAGCCAATCCTGGTGCTGCTCTCATGCTGCTTAATGTTATCAGCAGCATAAGAGCAGGGTCTGGATTGGTGTGGAGCACTGCTGCAGACCAGCACCCACGGACTAAAGCATGAGGGTCGGAGGAGTAGAGCCAAAGCATGCAGTAGGTAAGTACATTTTTATTTTTTTATTTCCTAGTTTCAAACATGCGCATATCATATTGTCTTGTTATACGTGTTTTAATTCGATGCATGTGTAATCAATAAAGAAGTATTCTCCGAGACAGTAGTAGGTTGAGTAGTGTAATATAATATTTGTGAAAATATGTTTTTCGTTGTAAAGAGTGTATGGCTGCACTTGTTTAAAATGAGTTGTGTTAACAAATCTGAAAGTAAAATGTGAATTCATTAGACGCACAATTGTAGCTGAGCAGAGAGTCCTGCGCCTCTTGGCGCTTGTTTGCATTTCTACCCTTGTGGGACTCCCTGTCGCATCTCACTAAGAGCAGTGCCCAGTTTTAATGGGCTCCTATTTTTAATTTCTCTCCATGGCCTTGTCCAACCAACACTTCCCGTCAATGATGATGCTTTAAGTGGTGAGATATTTCCTGATCTCTTTCAGTTTCAGCATCTCGGTTCCTTTCATTTCCTTTATTGTCCATCTGATGCATAATCTCCCCACAAGAAGTATTTGAATTTCTGCCAAATACCGATCCGTGCCAAGACTCACTTTCCCACTGTAGGGAAAGGATTAGGGGCCCCCACCAGGGAGTGCACGCGCGTGCCTAGTCATTTGCAATGGGTTTAGCAAGAAGCAACGCCGGGTCGCAATGAGCTGCGGAGGTGCAGATGGACATCCACAGCACTTGCAACACTTATGGTACACTGCAGTGGGGGCAGGCCACAAGGGAGCTTTGCTCCCGGGCTTTTAGGGCGTTGTGGTTCAGCACATGACCAGCATTGAGTCGATTGACTTGGGGGGGGGAGGACAGGCGGGGTCTCTACTGCTGCTGCTAGTTGAGGATAAGTGAGTTTTTCCGGGCTGTGAGCTAAAGTTAAGGTTCTAGCATAATTTAGGAATTTCATGCCTTTTTTCAGATTTGTGCTAACGTCCTTGTTGATACCCCCTTTAACTTTTGTATTAGCAGGGAATTGTTAAGTCTTCTGAGCAAATCACTTAATCTCCCCGTGCCTACCCAAAAAAATGAATGTGTCCTTGTGTAACGTAACTGGTGCTCATGTAAAGCGCTCCAATACCTTCGGGTCGAGTTTGCGCTATATAAATCTGCAACAACAAAAAAAGTTTGATTCTCCTGTTTCCTGTGAAATGTCTTAATGCCCGGTGAAGTTGGTTGAATTTCTTCGACCTTAAGCATGTGGCACTGGCAATGAAATTCAGATCAATAATTAGCATAAATTGTGTGCAATGTGATGTCACAGGAATTGATGACATAGGAGGAGAATGTCTCAGAACCAACGCCTGACCGCCGACGCAACCGTCTTCCCCTGTCCTGGACTCGACATGTCGCCTCCTCGCGGACACAACGCCCCGCCTCCCCCGTGGCTGCCGGCCTCGACCTCAGCACAGACGCCTCACCTTCACGACGCCGTGCACTGTCATAGACTTCGTTTCCAAGGTACTGTTTGTTTGGGGGTCCGTGTGACTCCATGCCCGATGCCACGCTCCTTGTGATCGACGCCATACTTTGGAGTTATTGCTGTCACGGAGTTGCAATAGCCCCAGGTGGAGCTATTTGTTTTCTACAAGCTTTATTTTTGCAATAACTGTTCTAAAGTCATATCTTATTACCTGTATGTTGGATATTTGTCGTTTGGGTCTTGTTGAGTTTAGATAAAGATACTTTATTTTTCCTAAACTGGTGTGGTGTTCATTTGTGGTGTTATCACTTTATTACTGTGTGTTTTGAGTACAAATACTTTACACATTGACTTTGGGATAAGCCTGTCTGCTCGTGACAAGCTACCCAGGGGGTGAGCAGGGATTATCTAAAGTGTGTATCCCTCTTACCCTGACTAGAAGCAAAGGTCCCTATTCGGACAAAGGTACCTACCTCTGCCAACTAGAGACCCCCATTTCTAACACTGGTGGTCAGCGGTGTGGATTTGAACTTGTATTTGTACTTGACCCACAGGGTTTGGTGTACATCACTAGTTTAGTGCAGACCACTACACAACCACATAATGCGTTTATTTTTGGTTCTATTTTTGATCTGACCCTTGAGGTATCCACACACCATGTCTCTAAATGGTAAACCAGCAGAGGAAGCAGAATTGGAGTTTAGAATTGAAATGTTGCATACCTACGAAGTAGAGCAGCTCCAACAATTTTGCAAAAACTTAGGATGCCCCATTGAAAGCACCTCTAGGAAAGAGGAGTTACAGAAGGCCTTGAGTGCCTGGTGGGAGGCCAGAGAAGCTGGGGAGACAGATGATGCAGATGTGGATGGGGGTGTCCCAGAAGGCGGGTTCAGATCCCAGGATTTGCATGTTGGGAGAGCAGCCTCTATGGCTGGCAGCAATCATTCCACTAGGAATTGGGCACCATAGGAAATGGAGGCAAGGCGAAGGGCCAGGGATCATGAGTTGGATGTCTTGAGGCTTCAGATCAAGGCAGAGGAGAGCAAGAACGCTCGTGCCTTGGAGGAAAAGAAATTGATCTTGGCACAGGAGTTGAGCATGTGAGTGCTGGACATTAAGACCAGTACAAATGGTGGCAGCGTACAGCCAGTGCAAGGGGGTAAGGTTTACATTCCCAAGGACCTAGTACAGAATTTCCATAAGAGGGAGGATAGTTATGCTTGGGTCGCATCTTATGAGGCAGCACTGTGTATGAATGAGGTCCCTGAGAAGAATTGGGGGGCGGGCCCGTGGAGACACTTTGAGGCCAATGGGAGGAACACCCTGACACCTTTGGAGGAGGCGGATGCTCTGACCTACTCCAATATGAAGGAGGCTTTATGCCTCAGGTATTGGCTCACACCGGAGCAGTACCGGGAAAAATTTCAGTCTTTCTAGAAGCTTGAATCCAATACTTGGGTTGAATGTGTAAATATTTATTGCAGAGCACTGGATGGTTGGATAAAGGGCAGCAAGGTAACTGATTACCAGGGGTTGTACAATCTGATTGTTTGGGAGCACTTGAGTAGTCTTTGTGTTCCAGAGCTGTGCCAGCATCTGATGGATAGTAAGCTGACTGACCCCAGGAAGCTTGCTCAGGAGGCTGGATGAGTACCAGGGTCCACAAGGGGTACGTGGGAAACCCAGCCAAAGGTGGGCAGGGTCCCCAGCAGAAGAGTGGGGGGGGGGACAAGGGTAACCAAAAGGAGTTCTCTAAAGGGCCCCAAAATAGTTCCCAGGGTAAGTATTCCCAGCCCGCCTGTTCTTAGAAGCCATGGCCCCTTAAGGGTTGGCTAGACAACCGGGATCCCCACAAGTGATATGCAAGTAGTCAGGAGGGTCACATGCAGAATGATCCTAAGTGCCCCAAAGCACCACCAGCACCCACTGGTGCACTGTCACTGGGGTTAGTTAGTGTAGTGCTAGGGGAAGAGTTGGTTCCTAGTGAGGGTGGGGGGGCAGCTGTGGTGACCCTTATCTCATTAGGAGATAAAGAGATGGTCCAAGAAACCTGCCAGCCGGATAACACTAAAGAGTTCCTGCAGTGGGTGACCATCAATGGGAGGAGGGTGGAGGCTCTGAGAGACACAGGAGCCAGTGTGACATCTGTCAGGTGTCAATGGGTGTCTGAAGAGCAGGTCATTCCCAATGTACTTTACCCTGTAGTTGCTGCAGACTACTCTGAGCACCTGTGTAAGGTGGCGCAGGTTCCCTTTGAGTGGGATGGGGGTCTCAGGTTCCTTGAAGGTCATTGTAAGTCAGTCCATGCCTGTTGACTGTCTGCTTGGCAATGACCTGGAGAGTTCCCCTTGGAAGGAGGTGGAGCGCCAGGCACATTTAAAGATGTTGGGTCTGCCTGAGTGGGCCTGTGCGACCACTCGGTCAATGGCAGCCAGTAGGGGTACTCAAGAGGACCTGGAGCCTAAAACAGTGGCCCAGGTGACTGTCAGAAAGAGAAGAGGCAGGGGGCATAGGAAACCACCCCAGATGTTCCCACGGTCCAGGAGGAGGCAGACCCTGAGGGGGGATGCCCTGGAACCTACAGGTGAGCAAGAGGCCGAACTGGGAGACCTGCCTGAGCTGACCCATTGTCATCAGGAAGGAGGTCTCTCCAGGGAAGAGCTCTGAAAGGCGCAGATGGAGTGCCCCACTCTTGTTGGTTTGCGGCAACAGGATGCAGACCAGGCAGCAGGTGGTCCGTCTGGATCACATTTGAATTATTGGGAGAACGGTCTCCTATATAGTGAGCCTAAGGTTGCTGAGCCCAGGGCAGCCCGTGTGCTGGTGGTACCCGCGTGCTACAGGACCTTCCTACTGGTTCTGGCTTATGACGTGCCTTTGGCAGGACATTTGGGGTGTGACAAGACAAGACAAGACCTATCACAGGCTTATCACCCACTTTTACTGGCCCCAAATGCAGAGGCACGTTGGTACACATTGTAGATCTTGTCAGACTTGCCAGACAAGTGGCAAGAGTGGAGGGAAGTGTAAGGCTCCCCTACAGCACTTTCCTGTGGTGAGCCCCTCTTTCGAGCGGGTGGGCATCGACATTGTGGGGCCACTGGAACCCAAGACAGCCTTAGGGAACAAGTTTTCTTGGTCTTGGTGGACCATGCCACCCTGTACCCAGAAGCCGTCCCTCTCAGGACAGTCACGGCCCCTGTGGTGAGCCATGCATTGATGGGGATCTTTCCCCGTTCTGGGTTCCCAGAGAGGTAGTCTCTGACCATGGTACCAACTATCTAGGTATATGAAGTCATTGTGGGAGGAGAGCGGTGTAATGTACAAATTCACCACTCCTTACCATCCCCAAGGAAATGGGTTGGTTGAGAGATTCAACCAAACGCTGAAAGGCATGATAAAGGGTCTTGCAGAACCCATGAGGAGTAAGTGGGACATCTACCTACCATGCCTGTTGTTTACCTACAGGGAGATACTGCAGAAATCCTTAGGGTTCCGTCCCATTGAATTGCTGTATGGCCACCCCTGTGAGAAGACCTCTGAGTCTGGTAAGCGAGGGCTGGGAGAAAATTCCTGATAAAACCCCACAAGATGTGTTCAGCTACATGCTGGCCTTCAAGAACCTGACTCTACAATTCAGGAAAATTACTCAGGCGAACCTGGAAGCCAGCCAGGAGGAGATGAAGTGATAGTACGACCAGAATACCACTCTGGTTGAGTTTCAGCCTGGCCAAACAGTGTGGGTGATGGCACCAGTGGAGCCTTGTGCGCTCCAAGACAAGTGAACGGGTCCTTTTGAGGTGGTGGAGCACAAGAGTGAAGTGACCTACTTGGTCAACTGTCAGACTCCCAGGAACCCTTTGAGGGTCCTGCACATAAACCGCCTCAAACCTCATTTTGAAAGGTCTGAAGTGACAATGCTCCTGGCGACAGATGATGGAATGGAAGAGGAGAGCGAGCCTCTTCCTGACCTCCTGTCTGCCAAGGAGTATGATGGGTAAGTGGATGGAGTGAACCTCTCTCCCACCCTGACCCCAGAGCAGCAGAGAGACTGTCGCCAGGTGCTGGGACAGTTTGCCTCCCTGTTCTCCCTGACTCCAGGAATCACCAATTGGTGTGTCCATGATGTGGACACTGGGGACAGTTTACCTGTAAAACATAAAACTTACAGAGTAACTGACAAAGTCAGAACCAGCATTAAGGAAGAGGTCTCCAAGATGTTGGCATTAGGGGTGATAGAGCCCTCCAGCAGCCCCTGGACTAGCCCAGTGGTCTTGGTTCCAAAAGCTGCTGCACTCTGTACCACTCTTGAACACCTGTTCTGTGTGCACTACCGTGGGCTCAATGCTGTCACCAGGATTGATGCGCACCCCATCCCCAGAGCTGATTTGTTACTCGGAATTTGTAGAGCGCACAGCTACTCATTTGAGTGTCCCGGCGCTTAAACAACCTAACAGTGTCAGACTGTAGACTCTTAACTCACTAAATAGTGAGCTATTGCTGGAATAACCATGTTTTCAGTGACTTCCTAAAGATGAGGAGGTCCTGAGTCAGTCTGAGGGCCAACGGGAGATTATTCCAAAGTTGTGCTGCTTGCACCTGGAAGGAGCGGCCGTCAATTCGTGCACAAAGGAATTTGGGGGTACGCGCTAGATGGAGCGCAGCGGATCTCAGAGCAAGACGCGGGTGATAGAATTGAACTCTTTTCCTGAGGTACGGGGCCCCAGTTCCGTGAAGTGATTTATAGGCTAAAACCAACGCTTTAAAAATTATCCTCTTGCGGATCGGGAGACAGTGCAAGGCTTTAAGATGGGGGGACATCCGTGTTCTGGGGCCAAGCATAAGTATTGCCCTGGCCGCTGCGTTCTGGACGACCTATAGGCGTGTCAGCAGGTATTCTGGGATTCCCAAATAAAGGACGTTGACGTAGTCCAGTCTAGATGTAATTAACGCCTGGACCACAATTTTTCTGTGTGCTACTGACAGAAGGGGTAAGAACTGCTTGAGCTTGTTGATCGTCTGGGAGCTGCCCGGTACCTTAGTGCGTTTGATCTAACGTCTGGGTACTGGCAGATTGCCTTGACTGATGGGGTAAAACAGAGGTCTGTGTTTTTTTTGTTTTTTTTAATGTGACGCGAACTTGACACGAAAGTAGCAGGTATCAGACCGCTTTACATGAGCCCCAGTTTCGTTACAGATGGACACATTCATTTTTTGTTAGGCACAGGGAGATTAAGTGATTTGCCCAGAATCACAGGATGTTGAGCGTCGTTGCCGAGACTCAAACCCGGTTCCCCAGCTTCAAGGTCGACTGCTCTAGCCGTAAGACCACATCCTCTTCAATGCCAGAGAGGCACTGCCAGTTCCGTGATGTGCCCTTTGGGTTGAAGAATGCCCCCGCCACATTCCAGAGACTGGTCAACCAGGTACTGTCCGGGCTGGAGGAATTCTGCTCTGCCTACCTGGATGACATGCTGTGTTCAGCTCCAGCTGGGAGGAACACTTGCAACACCTCTGCAAAGTGTTGAAGGCTCTGCAGAAGGTAGACCTCACTTGCCAGGCCAGTAAGTGCCAGATAGGGCAGGGATCTGTGGTGTACATAGGGTACCAGGTAGGAAGCGGCCAGGTGGGGCCTCTACAGCCTAACATCTACAACATTCTGGCTTCGGACCCCCCAAGCCCCAGACAGAGGTGAGAGCCATTTTAGGTCTCACTGGGTACTACCAATGGTTTGTCAAGGGGTATGGCACAATTGTTGCCCCCTTGACAGTGCTGACTTCAAGGAAGCAGCCAAGGAAAGTGATCTGGACCGATGCCTGTCAGACCGCTTTTGATGCCCTGAAATCTGCCATGTGCATGGCGCCCATGCTCAAGGCCCCCGACTTCTCAGAAGAATTTGTTGTGCTGACAGATGCTTCAGGGCATGGTGTGGGAGCAATACTCTCACAATTGAATGACGAGGGCTTGTACCAACCCGTAGCTTTCATTAGTAGAAGGCTACTTCCCAGAGACCCGAGGTGGAGTGCAATTGAAAGAGAAACGTTTGCTCTGATCTGGGTGCTGAAGAAGCTAAGACCCTACTTGTCTGGGACTCACTTCCGTGTTCAGACAGACCACAGGCCTCTCAGATGGTTGATGCAAATGAGAGGTGAGAATCCAAAACTGTTGAGGTGGTCCATCTCCCTACAGGGAATGGACTTTACGGTGGAACACCGCCCTGGTACAGAACACGCCAATGCTAATGGTCTGTCTAGATTCTTCCGTCTTAGTGATGAGAACTCCCAAGAGGGTGGGTAGTTCTCCCCACCTTTCAGCTGGAGGTGACTCATGTCAGACTTGTCATCGTTGGCATGGTTTCCCCTGACTTTTTGCCTCTACCTCCTGTATTTTTGATGCTGTGCTGGATTTTGTTTCTGCTGGCTTAGATGCTTTGGGCACTTTGCCACTGCTGATCAGAATCAAAGTGCAAGTATCCCCTGTGTAAATCATTATTACAATTGGTTCTCCCTGATTGGCATATTTGATTTACTGGTAAGTCCCTAGTAAGGTGCACTGAGTGTGCCAGAGCCTGTAAATCAAATGCTACGAGTGGGCCTGCAGCACTGATTGTGCCACCCACATGAGTAGCCCTGAAAAGGTATCTCAGACCTGCCACTGCAGTGTCTGTGAGCAGTTTTAAACTGCCATGTCGACCTGGCAAGTGCACCCACTTGCCAGACCCTAACCTCCCCTTTTCTTACATGTAAGGCACCCATATGGCAGCCCCAAGGTACCCCATGGGCAGGGTGCAGTGTATGTAAATGGCAGGACAGGTACTGCTGTGTGTGACATGTCCTGAAAGTGAAATAATAGTGAAATACTGCCAATTTCGTTTTTCACTATGGAAAGGCTATCTGTCCCATAGAATAGAATGGGAAATACTTTGTAACATCTTACAAGTATAACTTCCCATTGGGACAAGATAAAGAAATAAAGTTTAGGTTCTCTGAATTTAATAAGACATCTTTTAGTAAAGATGGTTTTTAAATTATGTGTTTGAAAATACCACTTTTAGAAAGTAGGCATTTTCTTGTTTAACCATTCTGTGTGCCTCAGCCTGTTTGTGGATTGACTGTTTGGTTTTGCATTCACTGTAGACAGCCACTGGGGGGGTTGAGGTGTGCCTGGCCTTTCCTGGGTGACCCAGAGCTGAGCTGAATGGGGCTTGGATGCATTTAGAGTAGTGGGAGGAGATTTCCTTGCACCTGAATTGGGCCTGTCTCCCTTTCACCATGCTGTCTCCACCCCCAGTGGTGTAACACAAGCCCCCGCAGCCCCCGCGGTTTAGGGGCCCCCGAGTTGCAGGGGGCCCCCTCAGCACAGTACTCTCATCTGAGAGCTCCTGATAAAATCCGGAGCGGGGGCTCCTTCCTGCAGCTTGCAGGGGGACCTCCTTGAATTTCGTTACGCCACTGTCCACCTCCTGTGGTCAATCAATCAATCAATCACGGCATTTATAGAGCGCGCTACTCACCCGGGAGGGTCTCAAGGCGCTGGGGGAGGGGGTAAGTTACTGCTCGAACAGCCAGGTCTTGAGCTGCTTCCTGAAGGAGAGATGGTCCTGGGTTCGCCGAAGGTGAGTGGGGAGGGAGTTCCAGGTCTTGGCTGCCAGGTAGGAGAAGGATCTTCCTCCGGCGGTGGTTCTGCGGATGCGTGGTGCGGTGGCGGGCGTGGCTGGTTGATCGTAGCTGGCGGGTGGGCGTGTAGAAGGTCATGCGGTCGTTGAGGTACTTTGGGCCCAGGTCGTGGAGGGCCTTGTGTGCGTGGGTGAGGAGTCTGAACGTGATTCTCTTGCTGACGGGGAGCCAGTGCAGGTCTTTCAGGTGTCCGGTGATGTGGCTGTGTCGGGGGATGTCCAGGATGAGTCGTGCGGAGGCGTTCTGGATGCGCTGGAGTCTTTTTTGAAGTTTGGCTGTGGTTCCGGCGTAGAGGGTGTTCCCATAGTCCAGTCGGCTGGTGACGAGTGCCTGGGTGACGGTCTTCCTGGTTTCAGTGGGGATCCATCTGAAGATCTTGCGGAGCATGCGCAGGAGTGTTGAAGCACGAGGATGAGACGGTCATACTGCACCAGTGAGGACAGACTGGTTTGGACTGGGCTCAGAGACCCTTGCAGAAAGAGAACAAAGACAACATGGGGTATAAGTAGTAGACCTTAAACTCCAGAACTTTAGATCACTTTTGGACTCAAGAGGACCCTTTGCCAAGGAGAAGAGCTTTAGAGCTGTGAGAAGGAGTACTGTCCCTTTTGCTGTGTGGGGTTGGCCTGCAGTTTCTGCTTCTGCCAAGGAAAGGACAAAGACTAGAACTTTGCTGTGAACCTGCTTGAAGAAGAATCTCCAAGGGCCTGTGTGTGCTGGCCTCCTGTTCTGAAGTCTCAGGGGCACAAAGACTTCACCCCCAGCTCCCCTGAACTCTATTGCTGAGAGCTCTGACCTGCCAGGAGGTGCCTATTCCAGTTTTGGACCTCTGGAGGTTGTTCCTGCTGTTGGGAGCTGGAAGACACCTAAGAGAAGTAAGAAAACCTGTCTCCGACGCCGTCAGCGATGACGCTGTATCACCTCTGTGACGCCACGACCTGTCAGAGGCCCAGGGCAGTGCTCTTGAAGTGCATGACGCATCGCCCGGCCTGCTCCGCAGCTCCGATGCCCTTCGACGCATGCCGATGCCTTCAGTTATCGGCATTTCCCGATGCCAGCACTCACACTGAGTGCGTCATTGATAGCACCTGCATCCTGTTATCGTGGCGCTGATAACGGCCGAGGGTGACTCCACAAACTCGCCGACTTCGCATTGTTACCGGAACCGACGCCTCAGCACCGTCACAACTGTCTTCCTTGTCATGGACAAGACATGTCGCCTCCTCGCAGACACGATGCCTCGCCTCCCCTGTGGCAGCCAAGGAGCTGGCCTCGGCACCGACACCTCACCTCCACAACGCCGTGCACCGTCATAGACTTTGTTTCCAAGGTACTGTTTGTTTGGGGGTCCATGTGACTCTGGCCCAGACGCCGCACTCCTCGAGGTCAGCGCCGTACTTTGGATTTATTGCTGTCATGACATCACAATAGCCCCTGGATGAGCTATTTATTTTCTAAAAGCTTTATTTTTGCAATAACTGTTCTAAAGTTATATCTTATTACCTGTATGTTGTATTTTTGTCGTTTTGGTCTTGCTGAGTTTAGATAAAGATACGTTATTTTTCCTAAACTGGTGTGGTGTCCATTTGTGGTGTTATCACTGTATTACTGTGTGTTTTGAGTTCAAATACTTCACACGTTGCCTTTGGGATAAGCCTGTCTGCTCATGCCGAGTTACCCAGGGGGTAAGCAGGGGTTGAATCCCCCTGACCAGAAGCAAGGGTCCATATTCGGACAAAGGTTCCCACTGCTGCCAAGTAGAGACCCCCATTTCTAACAGTGAGTGAGTGCATGAGTGTCTCAGTGGGTATGTGAGTGAGTGCGAGAGTGTCTCAGTGGGAGTGTGAGTGTCTGTGTGGATCTGGGAGTGGCTGCATAAGTGTCTCACTGGGTGTGTTAGTGGGTGGGTGAATGTCTGAGTGGGTCTGTGAGTGTGTGCGTGAGTGTGTGAGGGGGTATCTGAGTGGGTGAATGAGTGTCTGAGGAAGTGTCTCAGTGGGTCTGTGGGTGGGTGCGAAAGTGTTTGAGTGGGTATGTGAGCACCTCCATGAATGTGTGAGTTAGCCTGTGAGTGCATGAGTGTCTATGTGGGTCTGTGCGTGGGTGCGTTGGTCTCTGATTGGGTTTGTGAGTGGGTGTGGGTATCTCTGAGTAAGTCTGTGAGTGGCTGTATGGGTCTGTGAGTGGGTGCATGAGTGTCTCTGTGAGTGTCTGAGTGCTTCTGTGAGGGATGTGTGAGTGTCTGAGTGGGTCTGTGACTGGGTGTATCAGTGCCTGAGTGGGTCTGTCAGTGGGTGTGTGAGTGCCTCAGTGTGTGAGTGGGTGTCTAATTGTCTGTGTGGGTGTGTCAGTTGCTGTGTGAGTGGCTAGGCCACAAAGGAACTGCACCTGTCCTTTTATCCAACAAGAGTCCACAGTTTTGCACACAATATCTACCCAGGTGGAGTACTTTCTACTGGTTAATAAATGCTACCTCCTTGGGTAAATGTACAGTACGTATTCTACACTACAGCTGCATAATGGAGCATGAGGAAATGTCACCAGTGACCTTGTGTGTGTTTTGGCAATGTGATTGTTCCTGGTGCGTCTTTATCCAGAAATATGTGATAACATGAATCCTCCTAAAGAGAAGACAACAAGACAACAAAGAGGTAAATCTCCACCAAACATGGGTCTTTCCTCTTTACTATATGAAGTAAGTGCTTCTTTGTTTGGTGGAGATGTCCTCATATTCCTCAGCATCAACAAAAACTCACCAGTGGTAGGTATGTGTTGGAAGTGCATGACTATAGACAGCTCCTGGATTCGGCTAACAGAGTGATCATTTGTTAATATAACTCTTTTAAGAAACAGCACCTTTAGGTCGCAAAAAAAAAACCTTCTTCAGTGTTAAAAAGCTTTCCCTTCTCATTCAAGGCTGGAATCTGCAGAAAAACACTTTGCCCAATGACAAAATACATCTCTGAGGCCGGTGCTTTCATAGCACCACTTAAAAAGTGAAGAGTTTTACTTCAAACACACTTTGGGACAGCTTCAAGGATGATCTATTCGAGAGTGAGGCTTCAAAAGCAAACTATTTGAAAAAGGTGTTACAGAGAAGATATAAACATTCGAAATGTCACTGTATCGCAAAATGAGCGAACATCAGTCAATGGAGAAAGAACTAGAAAGCACTGCTGCCAAAGTAATATGAAAGCAGTAAAAAGAAAGACAGAAATACAAAAAAATAAAGTGAAAAGGGATGCTTACAGATGGTAAGGTCACTTGCCTGAAGGACAACACCTGCTCTTCAGAGAAAAACCATCCAAGGACAGAGACAGTACCTGGAGTCAGAGGCAGTAGATAAAGGATATAAACTATAGCAAAGCCAATATTTATCTCACCTTTGGTACCCATTGTCTTTGCCAATGGTTGCAGTGCGGCATAGCTAAAGAGTAAACAAACAAAAAAGGTGAAATGATGCATCCCTCCACCTTATTTAGCTATAACGCTCACACATACCTACAAACTGACAGAGGCATTTTCCTTTTTTTTTTAGCTGGATCATCAAATAAAAATATTTAAAAGTAGCTTATTAGCGATTTTTAAAATGTTTTTGAGACGTGAGAGTGGGGAAGCAACACAGAGGTCAGCAATGGGATGAAGAAACACAAAGTGCAGGTGGGGCACGCAACATGGAGTGTTGTCAAGCTTATACTTAGTCTCCATTTTTGCTTTTTTTTTAAATTTAGCATCTCTTTCTAATGGTAATTTGCACGTTTTCACTAACTCAAGAAAGTGGCCTGCATTGTTTTATTCCTGGAAGGCATTGTTGACCTGTTGTCTGTACATTTAGTTCCAGGGTCGCACATATTAGAATGCGATGCTTTGTTTTATTTTCTGTGCTCGTAGGAGAGGGCTCTTCTGCTTCAGACTAACTAACAATATCGCTCAGCACCTCTGGCAAATGTGACAAGGTCAATATTTTATTATTTAAACAGCATCCCTGCAGAACTCTGTGAGAGTTGCTTCACTTTACACCATAGTCATCATGGAAGCTGCGGTGAGCTGTGACTGAGATGCAGCTCTACAATCCCCGACCTTCATCCTGAGAAGGAACATAACTGTGTAACAGAAGTGTGCAGGCTTGCACACTCAGATGAGGTGCATTCGATAATGCACTGAGGCCGTCTTCCTGACACACTGTTCCAGGTATGGCAGAGGTCTTCAAACTGTGGGGCGTGCCTCCCCTGGTGGGGGGGGGGGGTGGATGAGTTCCCAGGGGGGGCGCAAATGCCTCTGCAAGTACATGTAAATGAAAATGGCCTGGAAGAGCAGCAATGTTTATTTGCTGCATTTCCAGGCTGCCTTCATTTCCAGGCTGTCTTCATTTAATCCGAGCCCTTGAAGTGAAAGTGAGAACTGTTATTGGAGTGCCATGGGAGCAGGAGTCAGTGAGTGTGCTGGCAGGGTCAAAGAGGTTGCTAAAATAAAATAAAAAGCCCAAGTGTTTAGTGTTTTCACAGTCATTTAAGTGTGTATAAAATAATGCAATGTCAACAAGAAAGAGAGAGGGGGGGGACCAGGAGCTAGTTAAAGGTCCAGTGCCTGTGCTCCAGACGTTAAGCGTAAATGCACAAGGGGGAGGACACTGTTCCTAGGGAGGTGTGCAAAATATTGCTCACTCCTAAAGGGAAAGAGGGACAAAAAGAGGAGGAGGAAAGAAGTACTAGATGTACTAGGCCTTGGACTCAATAGTGAAAAGGGAAGAACAAGTCTTGTCCCTTGTTGCCCTCACACACCCCGAAGGATGTCATGCTTCATCATCGGGCAGTTGCTCCTCGTCGGGCCGGCGCTGCAATGCCCTACGGGTCCCCCGAAGGGTCACTTTGTCGGAGATATTCTGTGAACTGCCGTTTGATGCATGCAGGTGTGCGAGGGGAGTCCTAAGTGAGGAGTGTGCAGAGTGCGTGCAGTGGTTAAAATTGACTAAGGGTTACCAAAGGTATATGTTTTAATATGGCGGTACCCGTGTCAAAATAAAAAACCCGTAGGTCAGGTGTTACCTCAGAAGCGTAATGTGCCTGGGTAACTCAAAAGGTCAACATGTTTCGCGCCTCTGGGGTCCCGTAGGATCCGTGGCGCTTCTTCAGGACCAGGTGTGCGTTAAATGTGGTGTAGTGCACATGGTAAAAAAGTGATTGCACAAAGCAGAGAAAATATATCAAGAATTATATATATGTACACAGAGGGTATAGTCGCCCTCTAATGTAATCAGGGCAGGCCCAAACCTGTGACTACTACCAGTGGGCTACAACTAAATAGTTGAAACAGCTTCCTGATTGACGGCCTAGTAAGAAAGAGAGATAAAAATACAGGGTACGTATATCAGGCAAGAAAGTAGGCTCAATGGCAGAACACTGATGTACGCAGTATCTTAAGGCAAAAGCGAGTCACATAGTAGACATGACAAGCTAGTCAGGTCGGGAGTTGAAATTGCACGACCCGGTATGGTCATTAGGTCAAAAGGCAGTCGGTGGGTGGCGCGCAGCCCAGAGCCACACAGGAGGTGGATAAGGCGCACTGGACCACCAATCTCCCCAGAATGTACCACTACCGGAACTGTGCTGTTATAAGGGGACCTCCGGTAAAGCCAAAGCCCGGGGGCACTGTGGGACGTCTGGTGCACTAGGGCACAAAGGCACCCAACACGCTGTGCTTAGAAATAGCGTGTCTGAGGATCACTGTCACCCTAAACGATGCCAAAATGCCCTGCGCCAAGACGGGGACCAGAGTGCACGGGTCATGTCACCATAGGAACTACAGGGCATAGTAATGGAGCAAAAATGGGGTGTGCAGTGGAACCCTTACCTAGAAAGAGAGGGAGAAGTACTCCAAAGGCTAGGGACGTGGGCTGCCCGCACCTTACCGGGCTAGGGGGGAGAAAAACAGAGGGCGACAGGGCACAGTGCATTAGTATCCTTAAAAGTAGACAACCAGCCGTACAATGACTTACTGTTTGTTGGTCCTTAGCCAGAGCCTCGTAGTATATTACTTACAAATGAATTCGGGTGCCGGCTCATCTGCACCTACCTGTACCTCACGTCTGCCTGGTAGTGTGTGGGAACGCAGGCGAATCATCAGATATAGTAGCGTTAATTGGTCACCGGGCAGCAACCTCTTCCGCTATGCCTAGTCATGCCCGGTGTTGAGCTGCGCATGCGTGAGGGCAAATGTCCGTTGTGCGCATGCGTGCAGGAATGCCACTAGTCTGAGTGGTACTGTGCATGTGTGGTGAATAGTGTTCAGCTGTCGCAAGTGGAGGCAGTTTTGAATGTAAGAAACATGAGGTCAGGGGACGTGAAAAAGATCCTGATAACTGGTTCAAAGCGTGTTCGGCTGACCAGATAGGATGTCAGAGGGGGATGTGCTGAGAACACCACCTTTGTTCTCATGATACTAGTTACCTGGCACTTACATAGACACATACAGGGGTGACCCTAAGACATTCCACACTACTTGGGGATCGTATGCGGTCATGTCAGAGGGGGATGTATGCTTACCGGAATGGTACATTGTAAAGGTAGTGGGGGCACATGTTAATGACCGCATACGATCCCCAAGTAGTGTGGAATGTCTTAGGGGCAAAACGTAGTGGTGCTAGAATTGCTGTGCCACTCTTGTCTGTCCACCTATGGTGAGGTAGAGAGGTGGGGAGTCAGGGGGGTCACCCCTGTATGTGTCTATGTAAGTGCCACGTCACTAGTATCATGAGAACAAAGGTGGTGTTCTCAGCACATCCCCCTCTGATATCCTATCTGGTCAGCCGAGCACGCTTTGAACCAGTTATCAGGATCTTTTTCACGTCCCCTGACCTCCTGTTTCTTACATTCAAAACTGCCTCCACTTGCGACACCTGAACACTATTCACCACACATGCGCAGTACCACTCAGACTAGTGGCATTCCTGCACGCATGCGCACAACGGACATTTGCCCTCACGCATGCGCAGCTCAACACCGGGCATGACTAGGCATAGCGGAAGAGGTTGCCGCCCGGTGACCAATTAACGCTACTGTATCTGATGATTCGCCTGCATTCCCACTCACTACCAGGCAGACGTGAGGTACGGGTAGGTGCAGACGAGCCGGCACCCGAATTCATTTGTAAGTAATATACTACGAGGCTCTGGCTAAGGACCAGCAAACAGTAAGTCATTGTACGGCTGGTTGTATACTTTAAGGATACTAATGCACTGTGCCCTGTCGCCTTGTGTTTTTCTCCCCTAGCCTGGTAAGGTGCGGGCAGCCCACGTCCCTAGCCTTTGGAGTACTTCTCCCTCTCTTTCTAGGTAAGGGTTCCACTGCACACCCCATTTTTGCTCCATTACTATGCCCTGGAGTTCCTACGGTGACATGACCCGTGCACTCTGGGTCCCCGTCTTGGCGCAGGGCATTTTGGCATCGTTTAGGGTGACAGTGCTCCTCAGACACGCTATTTCTAAGCCCAGCGTGTTGGGTGCCTTTGTGCCCTAGTGCACCAGACGTCCCACAGTACCCCGGGCTTTGGCTTACTGGAGGTCCCCTATCACAGCACAGTTCCGGCAGTGGTACATTCTGGGGAGATTGGTGGTCCAGTGCGCCTTATCCACCTCCTGTGTGGCTCTGGGCTGCGCGCCACCACTGACCGCTTTTGACCTGATGACCATGCCGAGTCGTGCAACTTCAACTCCGACCTGAATAGCTTGTCATGTCTACTATGTGACTCTCTTTGCCTTAAGATACTGCGTACATCAGTGTTCTGCCATTGAGCCTACTTTCTTGCCTGATATACGTACCTGTATTTTTATCTCTCTTTCTTTCTAGGCTGTCAATCAGGAAGCTGTTTCAACTATTTAGTTGTAGCCCACCGGTAGTAGTCACAGGTTTGGGCCTGCCCTGATTACCTTAGAGGGCGACTATACCTCTGTGTACATATATATAATTCTTGATATATTTTCTCTGCTTTGTGCAATCACTTTTACCATGTGCACTACACCACACTTAACGCGCACCTGGTCTCTGAAGAAGCGCCACGGATCCTAGGGACCCAGAGGCGCGAACATGTTGACCTTTGAATTACCCAGGCACATTACGCTTCTGAGGTAACACCTGTCCTACGGGTTTTTCTTTGACACGGGTACCGCCATATTAAAACATATACCTTTGGTAACCCGTAGTCAGTTTAACCACTGCACGCACTCTGCACACTCCTCACTTAGGACTCCCCTGCACACCCGCATGCATCAAGCGGCAGTTTGCAGAAGATCTCCGACAAAGAGACCCTCGGGGACCCGTAGGCATTGCAGCGCCGGCCCGGCGAGGAGCAACTGCCCGATGATGAAGCATGACATCCTTCGGGTGTGTGAGGGCAACAAGGGACAAAACTTGTTCTTCCCTTTCACTATTGAGTCCAAGGCCTAGTACATCTAGTACTTCTTTCCTCCTCCTTTTGTCTCTCTTTCCCTTTAGGAGTGAGAAATATTTTGCACACCTCCCTAGGAACAGTGTCCTCCCCCTTGTGCATTTAAAATAATGCAATAACAGCTTAATTGAAAAATAAATGCAAGTTAAACTAACCAGTGATAAATACACTCTTTTAGGTTATGAAAGCTCAGTTAGCAACTACCATGACTGCAGATGTCTGTGTGTGTTAAAGCTGAAAGACACATAATTAACCCTAGTTGGCGCAGAGGAATAGTGACCTTTGTATTTATAGTCAGGGCCATTGGAATTATGCAATTGTGCGGTTTTGGCATTTTGCGCAGTTATGGATTTCCCGCATTTGCCACATAATCCATCATCTGCTGCATAATTTGCAGATTTTAATAAAAAAATTGTTTCTAGCTCAAACGGTTCAAAAGTTACTAAAAATGCAGCAACACGTTACCTTGCAGCGGAAGGCTCTTTCTAAAGGTTGACTGGTCACCTTTCTGTTGCTTATTGCTATATGTGGGTGTTAAAGTGGTACTTATGGGGGGAAATATATGCCTGGACAGTTTTAACAAGTGTAAAAATGGCAAAATAATGCAATAATGCTATCACAAAATATGCAGCATCATGCAGCATAATTCGTCTTTGCTTGCTGCATAATTTAGTCAACCCTGCTGCATAATTTGGGCTTCTCCTGCCGCATAATTCCAGTTGCCCTGTTTATAGTGCTATAAGGTCCCAACCTGTGGCAGAAAGCATTGTGAATATGTAAGTCATTATTTTAAAATATTATTTACATAGTCTAATCTAGGCTGCTGCTGCAAAATGATGCAGTGAATGAGATAAAACAAGTTCTTACAAAATATATTTTTAGTAATAAGTAATCAAACTGTATCTAATGCAGAAATGTTTGTAATTGTCTCCACTATGCCAGCTCTCAGCTGATAACACCCCTACATTATATCTCAAAAGAATAAATCTTTTCCACTATGAATTTTTAAGCAGAGCCGCTGGCTTAATTTAGCAGGAGAGTACCACATTATGCCGCAGGGTTGACTAAATTATGCAGCAGGAACAGGTAAATTATGCGCACAATGCGGCACATTTTGTGGTTACCGTTACTTCATTATTTTGTCATTTTAACTCATGGTAACACTGTCAGGGGAAATATTTCACCTCATTAGTGCCAGTTTAACACCCAAATATAGCAGTAAGCAACTACAAGATTACCAGTCAATCTTTGCAAACGGCCTTCCACTGCTCCGGAACACTTTTCCACGTTTTAAATAACTTTTGTTCAGTTTAAGCTAGAATCAAGTTTTTTTGTTGCAATCTGCAGATTATGGATTATGTAGCAAATGCAGTAAACTCATAATTATGTGGAAAACGCTGCTGTTGCAGAAACCCATAATTCCAGTGGCACTGGCTTTAAGGGACTTAATAAATTAACGGCTGGTAAAAAGGCTGGTTTCTTCTTTAACTTTCTGCACTACCACCACACCCTTCACTTTCAGGCAATGGCTCCTCAAAGTCAGCATTAACCATTCAGGGGCAGTTTTTTTGTGAAAGCTGAGGCCATGGGCTGGCAGATAGAAGGCCAGCAGGGTTGCATTCAGATGCAGAGCCCTAATCCTACTGACCCCTGGGGCCTCAGAGTAATGGTCTAGGAGACAGAGGAAAGAATTGAGATTCATAGATATTGTCAAGGAGAAGGCCCAGGTTAGAGAGCACTGTATGGGGACTCATTTTTATGTTTACAAATGGCTAGAGACAGCTTCTTCAGAGAGATACCCCAAAGAAGGGGACTATATAAGTGGTCTTTTTTTTTATTTTTAAAAAGGGCCATTCATTATTGAAGCTGGTACTGCTGCCAGGTGTGTTAGTGGCCACTGCTGGTTATCATTAAGGAAGCAGATGAAGCAGGACTGAGGGCCCGGGGGTTGAGGAGCCCACTGCATCACAATTATGACTGTCTACCTTTAAAAAAGGGGCATGGCAGATTATTTTCCTTTCTAGCAGTAGGACCGAGGTGATGGTCTGCCATGGTGGGGAAGAGGTAAAAGATGCAGAGGAGATAGCCTGCTACTCAGGACTGCAGGTGTAGTTGCATTGGGGTCCAAGGGTGTGAGGGGCTCATAACACCCCAATTATGGGGATAAGTATGTTTGGGATAATACCTGTTTTTGTTTGATGCATTTGCTGTTTATGTAGACTCATACTTAGTGCGGTTCATAAGCTACAGAAAAAGTACTCCAGAAATCATCTCATATGCCCCGCCCCCTGCACACAGCCATGTCCCTCCTGCTCCCCCAATCCCTGCTATAAAGTTTTGGAGGGGGGGCCCGACCTCAAAACATTTTGCTTAGGGGGGACTCTGAGCAAAAATGTTTGAAGACCTCTGAGGTATGGGATTAGATCATTCCAGCAGGTCTGGCAGAAGGGTACCCCTAAGAGGCTCTCTTTATTATAGCAATATTAGTGATAGATAGGAGTAACCTTAGTAACATTAAGAACAATTAACATGGTTGAATTGTTTGTGTTTTGCACCATTCTAATAATGCGTATACAAAGATGTGTCTCATCTGTCTAATAATCGCAATTCATGTTTCAATAATAAAGATTAGAGCTTTTCAATAAGCATTTGAAAATGGGCATGCAAAAGTGACAAATGAAAGGGTTAGATCTGTTTCCTCGATTTCCTTGGAAATCCAAGTGGTCATGTTTGAGGTTACCGACAACATCTATGACTCTGTATGGTTAGGAATTTAGATGTGGTACTTTGAGCTAGCCAAATAGACCAACTTTTACTGATTACTGATTATATAAAAAGACTCGTTCTCTGTATTATGAAGTTTTGTTGATCTAAATAGACAGTCCTACTAAGGCTGTAGGAACCATATAACAGGAGGGCACGGGTGGGGAAGGAAGGAATACAGGAGAAGCAACACACAGGATGTTGGGGCAGAACCAACTCAAAGGGCACTGGTGGGAGAAGCAATATGTATGATGAGGGTGGGGGATGCAATACGGAGGGTGGAGGAAACAACACAGCCGACAGAGAGGAACATGGAGCACGGGGGAAGAGAAGTACACAGGCTAGAGAATGTAACATGGAGCTGTTGGGGGGAAGCATACGGGCATGAAAGTAATGCAAGGTAAAAGCACAATAGGGGTAGCACAACATGTATGAGGCAGGGAGAAGCACACAGGCCAGTGATAGCAACATGGAATGTGGCAGATGTGGAAGATCAGTACCAACTGTAAAACACATGCACTCTCATAGAGTTTTTAACTAAAAAGAAAAAAAAAGTTTTGCTTTAAAAGTGAGTAGTGGGAGGACACAAGTAATGCGGCCATGTTCCTGGGGAGGGATAAACACAAGAAGAGGAAGTTAAGCCCACACAAACTGATGAATAAAGAGCAAACATATGAGCGTGACAATAAAGCCTACCTATCATAAGCAATGGGCAGGCTCGAAGGTCATTTTAAGGTGATATTAGGTCTTTTTGCCTATTTCACTTTCTGGTAGGTGAGACATAAAAACTGAACCGTGAGTCCTGTGCTCAATGTGTCACTTTGTGCTAAGCTACACCTGACTTGTTTGCCCTAATAAGGGCTAATCCAAAAACTGAGTTGCTTGTATTCAAGTTCAGGGAGGACCTGGCCTGGTAGTTTTGGCTGGGTTGTTCCCATTGGAGCAAGGTCAAGACTGATTTGCATATGTCAGGGTCCAAACTGAGGTGGCATGGTGAGTGAAAAATGATGGACTAGTATGCGGCTCGAGCAATTGCCAGTGGCTGAGATTGATTCAAGTATTCCATCCATCACTTTGATTTTGATGGGGTATGAAAGCAAGCACAGGGGATCCATTAGAAGGCTTGCAAATGCCTATGCAGTCAATCTATCTTTTTTCTATGAAGAAATATATGATCTGCGATACTAAATCTGTGACCCAAAGACCTCACATACGTGTCATTTTTCAAGGAATACTGACTTCAGTGAGCCAGGACCATAAATCCCTGATACATGGCGCTGAACATTCAATGGGATGGAGTCATGTCCACCTCAGTCGAATGACATCACAATTTGTACCTGGTCTGTTGAGTCATACCGTAGACTTGTTTTGTCATGACCTGAGGCAAAGTAAGAGTCACCTTTAACTGATAATTATCTTCATTGCTAATCCATCTGTTTTGTGTAGTGATGATAATTATTACATTGGCAAATTGATTGGCATCTAAGAGGGTTGGTACAGGAAATTAAAAAGACATAACACAGGAGACAGTTCACTGGGTCTTCTAGAACAACAAAATGGGTACTGAATTGTTAGGTATTTAAAAATATATTGTTGATAATATAGGATGTTCATGCCTGTCACATAGAGTTTAACTGGATGAAAGTCTAAATTATTGCTGAAGAAGTTTTGGTAAATGTAGATGTTCATTTGGGATAATCAATGTTAGACAGATGTTTATTGAAGGACAGGAATGTAGAAGGAGCAGGGAAGGGTGCATAGAAAGAGGAAGAAGATGATTGGATTATATAAGAGATTACCAAATAGATGAATGACAAATGAGAATGGGAAGGTAAGGTGCAGAAAGTGGAACAGTAAAAAAAGGTTCACAGATTTGAATGGCACAACATTGGAGATATTTTGTCCAAACAATATTGGAGCAGAAAACATTGTGAAAAAGATGTGGGACATGTGTAGATTAATAACACCAAATGATGAAGAGAAACAGGAAAAGTGAACCGGAGTTGATAGAAATACTTCGCCTATGACACATAGATTTGTCAACTGCTTCATGTTTCTGCTTCCTAGAATTTAAAAGTCTTAATTGGTAAGTGAATGAAAGAAAGAAAAATGAATAATTGCTCTGTAGTTTAGGTTTTATCGATAAACTGTGCAGGCAATGACAATGTTGCAGAACAGAGTGTGTGGTTTTGTATGATGTTATGTGGTTATCTTAAAGAGAAAATATATGTGTTTTATATGTGTGTTTGAGAAGAATGTTAAAATATATGTTTAAAAATACTTGAAACATGAACAATGTTAACATATATGAATTATTGTCTTTTTGATTGTAATATAGCTTTCTACTCTGATTAAGAGGATGGATGTTTGTTGGAATATGCTAATATTCCCCACCCCCTTAAACAAACACTGTGTATGGACGTTATAGTTAGGCTCAGGTTTCACTCATACAAAACCATAAAAATTCAGCAGTTATAGTTAGCTGAGCTAATTATTACTAATGCTTCTGCGATGCACTGCTTACGACCTCACATATTACAATACTCATGACATGGTCAGTGACATCACTGATGACATCTTCTCAAATGACATCACTGATGACATCATCCAGTGAATGTAAGTTTTTTCTAAGGAATAATAAGTGTTAAACATATATACTAAGCAACTACAAAAGTTCAATTAGTATACTAGGTGTACTACTAATGAGTGAAACTACTTTTAACATATGATATGTGAGTGGCTGTGTGTATCTGTGTGTGAGTGGGTGTCTGAGTGGCTATATCGGTGTGTGAGTGGGTGCTTGAGTGACTGTATGGGTGTATAAATGGGTGTGTGAGTTGCTATGTGGGCGAGTGAGTGGCTGTGTGAGTGTCTATATTGGTGAGTGAGTGGTTGTGTCAGTGGCTATATGACTGGGTGTGTGAGTGCCTGTATGGGTGCATGAGTGAGTGTCTGAATGGCTGTATGAGTTAGTGACTGGGTGTGTAAGTGTGCTGTATGGGTGAGTGAGTGGCTCTTTGAGTGGGCATTTGGTTAAGTGAGTTGGTGTGTGAGTGGTTGTATTGGAGAGTATGTGTCCGTCTGAATTGCTGTATGGGTGAGTGGGTGGATGTGTGAGTACTTGTGTGTATGTGTGAATGGGTATGTAAGTGGTGGTGTGCATGTGTGAGTGAGTGTGTGATTGTTTGCATGGGTGAGTGAGTGGCTGTGTTGAGAGGTTGTATGGGTACGTGAGTGGGATTGTGAGAGGCTTTATAAGTGAATACATGGGTGTGTACTAGCTGTATGGGAGAGTGTGTGGCTGTGAGAGTTGCTGTATGGGTGAGTGACTAGTTGCATGAGTAGATGTATGGGTGAGTGAGTGGTTGTGTGAGTGGCTGTATGAGTGAGTGAGTGGGTGCGTGAATGGCTCTATGGATGAGTAAGTGGATGTATGAGTACTTGTATGGGTCTGTGAATGGGTATGTGCCTAGTTGTGTGGGTGTCTGAGTGGGTGTACGAGAGGTTGCATCATGGGTTGTGAGTAGGTATGTGAGTGGTTCTGTGGATGATGTCATCTGTGATATCATCAGTGATGTCATTTGAGATGTTATCAGTGATGTTGTCAGTGATGGCACTGACCATGTCATGAGTGATGTAATAGCTGAGGTCATAAGCAGTGCATTGCCGGGGAATAAGTTATAGCTAGCTCAGGTAACTATAACTACTGAATTTCGATGGTTTTGTACGAGTGAAACCTTAGTGTAACTATACCGTCCCTGTAACTTTTCAGGGCATTTCTAAGTCTTTTTTAAATTCTATTTCCTAACTATAGTGTGCCTGTAACCTTTGTTTTTTTTTGTGAATTTCTATGGGTTTTTTTAACTACTAGGCACATTTGCAGAGTGGTGGAGAAAGAGGGCGGGGCCTCTGACCTGCTCTCAGCAATCCCACTGTGTGGTACTTACTGGAGGTAACAGGAGGGGTTCTTGGCCCCCAAGGATCCTCAGCATCCAAGAGGACTTTATACCCCAACCAGTAGTGCACCAGGAGGCGCATTTGCAAAGTGGTGGAGAAAGGGGGCGGGACCTCCGACCAGCTCTCAGCAATCCCGCTGTGTGGGACTTACTGGAGGTAACAGGAGGGGTTCTTGGCCCCCAAGGACCCTCAGCATCCAAGGGGACTTCAGCCTCCAACCAGTAGTGCACCAGGAGGCTAGTTTGAAGAATGGTGGAGAAAGGGGGCGGGACCTCCGACCAGCTCTCAGCAATCCCGCTGTGTGGGACTTACTGGAGGTAACAGGAGGGGTTCTTGGCCCCCAAGGACCCTCAGCATCCAAGGGGACTTCAGCCTCCAACCAGTAGTGCACCAGGAGGCTAGTTTGAAGAATGGTGGAGAAAGGGGGCGGGACATCCAACCAGCTCTCAGCAATCCCGCTGTGTGGGACTGACTGGAGGTAACAGGAGGGGTTCTGTGCCCCCAAGTACCCTCAGCATCCAAGGGGACGTCATCTCCCAACCATCTCCCAACCAGTAGTGTCCCAGGAGGTGTGTTTGCAGACTGGTGGACAAAGGGAGAAGGGCCTCCGAAGACCTCTCAGCAATCCCACTGTTTAGGACTTACTGGAGGTAACAGGAGGGGCTCTTGGCCCCCAAGGACCCTCAGTATCCAAGGGGACTTTAGCCCCCAACCAGTAGTGCACCCCTCCATTTAAAAAAAAAAAGAAGTTGGCCCCAGGGAGGTGGTGGTCCCCGGGGCCCAGGGGGGTCCCTAAGGACCCCCATTACAAATTGATTATGGCCCCAGGGAGGTGGTAGTCCCTGGGGTATAGGGGGGGTCTGAGGGGCACCCCTATAACAATGCATAAGCCCCAGGGAGGTGGGGGTCCACAGGGTAAGGGGTCCATGAGGCCCCTTGGTTTATATTTGGAGTGAATAAGCCCCGGGGTGGTGGTGGTCCCCGGTGCATTAATAAGCCCCAGGTGGGGGCCCATGTCCCCCTCCTTTATTTTCAAAATGCCCCTGGACCTGGCCCACCTGGGGGCCAATTACTAAAGAAGCTTGCTCTTCTTTTGTTTTTTGTTTTTTGCAGAGAGCGCCGTCAAATTGTTTTCTTTTTTTTTAAACATGTTATTTTGCCCTGGTGGGGTCTCTCTGTGAACCTCCCAAGAGGCCTAGGGGGTCAGGATATTTCTTCCCTGCCCCCTGTTTTTAAAAAGAAAAGTTTTTTCTGAGACTCAACTCAAGCTGAGTCCCAAGATGCTGCCAACACTTACTGGTTTGTAGTGTTGGCAGCCAATCAGATCTCAGCACAAGTACTCAGCATAAGATTGCGTCCCTAAATATACAAATTTGGCTTTTCCTTAATATCTCCAAAACTACTGAATGGATTTATGCCAATTTACAAAAATGGGGCTTTCTGGACCAACACCCACCTTTCTGCCAAATCTGGTGTAATTTCATTCAGCAGTGTGAGCTATAGCCGTGTCTAAAGTTCCTAAGAGAATTAACATGGGAAATGCATGAACATTGGATTTACAATGTGAAGAAGTGGTTGCGATACATGGATGACATTTTCTTTCTGTGGGAAGGCACTGAATCTGAACTGAAATTGTTTGTGAATGCACTCAATGATCATACCATGAATTTAAGATTTACAATGCATTACAGTAAAGAAAGTATTGATTACTTGAATTTTTGGACTTGAAACTTGTGGTTGACGATGGCACCATACACACAGAACTATACAGGAAAGAAACAGCTGGCAACTCAATCTTACATGCTTCGAGTTGCCATCCACCAAGTTTAAGGAGCGGTATACCATAGAGTGAGTTCCTTAGAGTGAAACGCAACTGTAGTTCTACAGACAGCTATCATCGCACAAAACAGGAAATGATAGAAAGGTTAAAGGCAAGAGGGTACCCATGTAAGGCTTTAAAACAAGCAGAGGCTAGAGTTCAAACTGTCAGTAGAGATGAGGTTCTGTGTCAACCTCCTGTTGCAGGGTTTCTGCACATACACAGAACTATGCACAGAATTATGGGACCTCGGTGTATAGGGGCTAAGCCTTCCCACCACCTTAGTGCCCACGAGCCCAGGACCGACTAGCTATAGTGTCTCACTCGCTCTCCTACACACTCACGAAGAAGCAAATGATAAGACACCCCAGAACACAACACTCCCGGATCTCTCAGGAATCGCAGTAACAAGACACACCTTTTCACTCACATTCTCGTACCTCTCCACAATAAGATCTGAAGGAGACACGAATATAGTTTAAAATGTTTATTTTAACTATCGTGCTCCTTGAAAAATGCGTCCAATCGCAACTCTGCTCGCACATTGAGACTTTCAATCTTTTGGATCTGCATCAATCTGGGTTTAGGAGCGGTCCTAGTACTGAATCCGCGCTCCCTCACATCATGGACAACATCCTAAAATTGTTAGACCATAACGAACCCTGCCTACTAATCCTCCTTGATCTTTCTTCTGCATTTGACACGGTTAATCACGATATCCTCTTAACCATTCTGGAACACAGGATGGGCCTTTCCGCTCGGGTACTGCAATGGTTTGCTTCCTTCCTTCACAATAGATCCCTAAGAGTGAAGGTGAACCATACGCTATCCCAAACATCCACAGTCTCCATGGGGGTCCTGCAAGGGTCGGCACTCTCTCCCATACTCTTCAATATTTTCCTGGAACCACTAGCGAGCGCTCTTAAATCCATGAACATTCTTTTTCATATGTACGCGGATGATACACAACTCTACCTGAAAATCAGCTCGTCTGAAGACCTCATCTCACTCAACTCCTCCCTGAGGATTACCCAAAACTGGCTAACTGAGAACCATCTCCTGCTCAACACCGCCAAAACTGAATTCCTCCTCATATCCCCTCCTAAACACACCCCCAAGATTGACCTCTGGATGAAGCACCTCACCACCTTCAACTGCTCCCCTATTATCATCGATTCAGCTAAATCTCTCGGAATCACCCTAGACTCACACCTGAACATGAAGAAAAACATTAGTATGATGTGTAAGGGCGCAAACTACCAAATGAGGCTTCTTAGAAATCTAAAACCATTCCTCCCTCAAGAGGATCTCAAGATGGTGGTTCAAGCGCTTGTCCTGCCGAGACTAGACTATGGTAGCACAACGTTGTGTGGCCTCCCCAAACATACCTTGGCCCCACTCAGGGCGTCATTGAATGCAGCTGCCGGACTGATCACTGACACAAAAAGAACTGATCACATCTCCCCAGTTATAAGATCTCTAAAGTGGTTACCTTACGAAGCAAGAATTCAACTAAAGATTGCCTGTCTAACGCACAAAGCCCTCCACCTCAAAACCCCTGGATACCTGGCTCAAAAACTAGAACTATCAGGGGGGGGCAGACCATCAAGAAGTGCTAACTCTCTATTACTGAAACCCCAGACCTTTCGCAAAAAAAGAACAAGACTCCGAGCCTTCTCTGGCTTGGCACCGAAGATCTGGAACTCGCTCCCTCCGGAAATCCGCAGAATTCCTTATACAGCTGCTTTAAAACATGAAGTAAAAACACTCCTAATGGACAGGTTCCTGCCGTAAATAACCATCGGTAGTCTGTTTTCTTCAAAACTTGTATTACCCAGTACTGTCTACCTTATTGTACCAAGAAATTTCTCGTGCGCTTCCTTGTACATTTTATTAGCTCATCTTGTTATCCTCTACTATTGCCTTACAATGTTCCCTTTTTACCTTGTTACCTCTCCCATTACTGTGAAGCGCTCTGATACCCCTCGGGGTCTTGTTCGCGCTATACAAAACTTTGAAAATAAATAAATAAATAAAATAAACATGGAGTATACGGGCCACAACAAACAGAAAAATGCTTAACACTTATATAGTTAACATTGCAGCTAGGCCATATATCATAAAGGGAGATGTCATCATATAAAGACAATGGAGAAAGGACTATAATGCCTAACCTCCCTCCCCTTGGTAAGAAGAAGTATTATTATATAATAGAAGATCTCTGGGCTTTGTCAGCAGACCCCATACCTTAGACTATAGATGGTATTTCTACATCATTGGTGCGCGTTGCTCTTCTCCCTGGAAAGGTCCCTCTCCAAGTGCCTGTTACCTAAACATGCATCCCCATAATATCAAAAAGATTGAGTCTCTAGCAGCAGCTGCATTAGTATGTTTTGTCTAGGTGCTAGGGCCTGACCAGAACAGAATATCAAGGGTCATTGTTTATCGACCTTGCTCGCAATGTTCAGACTAAACTCCAGGAACAGGCAGAGAACGAACACAGTAGACAGTTCTCATGTGAAAGTCATAAACAGAGTCTTGCAAAAATGAAGCCATGTAGTAACGTGCACAAAAGCTGCATCATGGCTGCAGGGCTCATGTTAACTTAGTGATGTTGACAATGTCCCTATCGGCCACGTGACACTCCCTAACCTAGTAACACAAAGGAAGGGTCAAAGGAACCTATAAGGGTTATCACCAAGTTCAGTAGTCAAACTGGAGAATTACGTAAGATACTGAGGTCCAGATGGAGTATATTGAGACAAGATCCTATCCTAAGAAATAAAGTAGTCCTGAGTCCATCCATAACCTATCAAAGAAACTCCTCACTGAGAGACCTTCTCGTCCATAGCCATCTTTCTACCAAGGAAACCAATTGGCTGAAACAAGTCAAAGGATTCCGCAAATGTGGAAACTGTAAAGCTTGCAGACACAGTGAAAATATTACAGAGGTTACTCTTGAAAGAATAGAAACTAGATGGAAAATCCCCAAATTCATTTCTTGTGGCACTGACTATGTAGTTTATGCAATAACGTGATCATATATAATTTGGTATATTGGCTCAACCACCGTCCTGGTGAAAAAACGGATATTAGAACACTGGAGAGCCATTACCAATAGAGACTTCAGCTATAGCACAGCGAAACATTTTTCTGATAAACATGCAGGTGACTGGACTCAGGCCAAGTTTTTTGGTTTGGACACAGTTATCCTGCATCAGAGAGGTGGTAACCGGCTAGCATCACTACGCAGGCTGGAATCCCGCTTCATCTTACAAGCTGGCACTAAATTCCCTGATGGGATGAACTATAATGAAGAGATACATTCTCATTTATAAGGTTATTTTTTTGTTCGTAGGATGTTGGCAAGGTGTCTTTTTCCTCCCCCCTTACAACATTTTCCCTATATTTTTTATATGATTTCTATATATGGTATCAGAGGTATTTTTCTATTCTTTGAGAATAATTAACCAGTATCCCGCACATCTAGCGTTTATAGTTGTCTTTATATAACTTGATATTAGCAAAGCTCCAATAATTCTCTTTATAGGAATTGAGTGACGGGGGATCAACGATATAACAGATTCACCTATGTTATGGTTATGAGCACCGGAGTGGGCAGATATTCCAGTGAACAACCACCGCTCCTAGTAATTATAGTCAACTAGAGATATATTTCATTTTTTGTTTCATCTTTTACTTTACATATCATTGGACATTCACTCCTTTCCCCAGGAGTTCTATGATCAATGTGAAGACTTGCACGCCACGTTGGCCAGAATTGAGAATATGCTGTGTTTTGAATGTTGCTATCATGGGAGATTTGAGGTACTATACCGAAATTGCGGATGCAATTAGCCTGGAAGTAATCACACGGTTGATAAATCTTAGCTATTATACCTTGAATAGAAACGTTACCGGTACTACTGAGGCAGTTATCCTGAGTGATAAAGAATACATAGTTGAAATATTGTGGTTATTATACCCTGATCTCAATAATGGACAGTACACCTCCATTGTAGGTGCACACTTGTTAACATTAGACAGAATATCATATCGAGAACAGTTGTATTGATATGTTTAGTCGCTCTGTAATTATGTCTCTTGATCAACCTCTATATAAAGTTTTTATTCAAAAGGTTGTAACTTTATTGGAAGCAGCAATGTAACATGACACTGATTCTGAGCATGATCACTTGAGATTATTTAAATATGTCAACTTGCTTGCGGGATGTTGACAGCTTCATCAAATGTCATCTTGTATATGTGATTCACGTTAAGATTTGTTGCTTGTGTTAATGTATAATACCACATTTTGCCTATGTTGATTAACTGTTACATCATAAGTGACGCTGATTGCTGTACCTTTAAGAACTCCATGGCCCCTGCGAGGGTCATGTGATCAAGACCAGGACTATGGTCGAAACGCGTCTTTCTGCCGAATAAAATACTTTATCTTTGATCAGCGGGCTCGTGAATCAATTAATGACATGTGTGAGGAATCAGAAAATTTGCATGTGATTATGTACCTGTTAAAGTTGTAAGCGGAGAACTGTCGTTTTTCCTCTGATGAAGGAGCCAGGTGCGCTCTGAAACGCGTAAGGATGTTATTTTTACTCAGGACTGCAATGCTGGTTTACCTTCAATAAATGGCTTGAAGTCAACCCTTTGTGAAGCGTCTTCCCGCATCAGGTCACCTTGTTTGTTGGATATATATATATATATATATATATATATATATATATATATATATATATATATATATATATATATATATATATACTTGAAGATGGAGGATCACAAGAAAACAACAGCCAGCCAGGGCAAAAATCTGGATCCCAAAGGATACAATGAGTCACAAAGAAATAAAATATCCAAGAAAGAAGTGACTCAAACAGATAGATTCACCAAAGAACAAAAATATATATGTGCAGCCACTGAGCAAACCATCTTGTACTACCTGAGGAAGGCGGAAGCTGAAACGTTGTAGTTGAAATATATTTTTGTTCTTTGGTGAATCTATCTGTTTGAGTCACTTCTTTCTTGGATATATATATATATATATATATATATATATATATCAGTGCTTCATAATTCGTGCCAAACATACGCACAAACTGATGCACTCATGGTGGTGAGTTCAAACAATTTCTTTAATGAACTTCAATAAAGAAATCGTTTGAACTCACCCCGCGACTGCATCATGTATGTATAGATAGATAGATAGACAGACAGACATATAGATATAGCTAATGAAAAAAATTATTTACTTAAAAAATAGAATAAAAAAGTTATGGCTGCAAAAATATCCCAACATGTTGGGTTGTGCATTATATGGCAAATGAATGTGTACTGGGAGCAGGCACAAGGGAGCACCCTCCTGCTAAGGTAGAGAGGAGCATTTACAGAGAGATGGGGCAGGGGGCTAATATTGGGTTTTAGATTTCAAGGAAGGGTAGCAATAAGTGTTGGTAGTGTTCAGGGATTGGTAGCTTAGAGGCTCTTAGAGTTCAGGGAAGAGTAGCAATGGGGTAGAAATGTTTTTAGGTTTCGGGGAAGGGTAGCATTAAGGGGAGGTTCAGGATATTTAGGGTACAGAGATGGATAGCATAAAAGTGTACTGAGAGGATTTTAAGGATCAGGGAAGGATAGTATTAAGCGGTAGTAAAGGTTTTCTAGGGCTCAGGGTAGGGTATGAATAAGAGGAAGTAAGATGGTTTTATGGTTCGGGAAGGGTAGCATTACAGGGTAGTAAGGGCGTTTGTAGGGTTCATGGAAGGGTGCATAAAAGGGTAGTAAAGGGTTTTAGTTTTCAGGGGAGGGTAGCATTAATGAGTAGTAAGGGGGTTTTAGGGTTCAGGGAAGGGTAGTGTTAAGGGGTAGTAAGTTTTTTTAGGACTCAAGGAAGGGTATCAGTAAGAGGTAGTAAGGGGTTTTTAGGTTTAGGGAAGGGTAGTGTTGGAGATAATAAGGGGTTTGTAGGGTTCAGGGATGGGGAGCATAAAATTGTAGTAAGGATTTTTAGGGTTTATTGAAGGGTAGCATCAAGGGTAGTAAGAGGTTTTTAAGGTTTAGGGAAGTATTTCAACAAGAGGAAGTATAAATAAATGTTACCCAATTGTGGTAGCTACAGGGTGGTTATAGTTAGGTCTACCTTTTTTGGTTTGCTAATAACTTTGGCGCTCTTTGACAAAACATCATGAAACTTTCCAAAAAAATGCTCTTATTTGCTTATGTGTTATCGTGGAATGTTTCAAGCAGAGAAAAAGGGGCATGCCAAAACCCATGCATTTTCCAAATACTTTTTTGAACGCGACAGCGCAAAAATGGCTGAACGGAATTACACCAAATCTGTATATGCATGTAACCGAGCTGAAAATAGTGTGTATAGAAGTGCGCCACTTATAATAATTTGAAGGTGGGGATACATTGTAAATCAAAGTTGTAACTATAACTTTAGAATTTCTAATGTTTGTGTAATTTGGTTTGTATAGGATTTTTTTTCCTGACTATAACTAAGCTTTAACCTTTTTTTGTTTCTTTAAATTTCAATTTAAAAAAAAAAATCAAATAAAACGAGTTTCAAATTGAGAGTCCAGTGTCGTCAAGTGGAGTTTCGCACAGTAGAGTGAAGGAGAGTGTGGTACTGTGTAGTATTGTAGAGTGTAGTGTCGTAGAGTGGAGTAGAGGGGAGTGGAGTAGCGTATAGTGACGTAAAGTGTCACAGAGTGGAGTGGCGTCTCGTATAGTAGAGTGGCATGGAGTGCATTAGAATGGAGTAGCCGAGTAAAGTGTTATAAATTGGAGTAGCCTGTCATACAGTACAGTGGAGTGGGGTACAGTGGAATGGTGTGTCGTAAAGTGATAGAAAGTCTTGAAGAATGGAGAAGAGTAGGTGTTGTATAGTGGAGTGTTGCAAGATAGAGTGAAGGACAAAGTTGTAAATTGTAGAGTATGAAGATGAAGTGGAGTACAGTGTTGTAGAGTGGCATAGAGTGTAGTAGAGTTTTTTACAGTGGAGTTACAAAGAATGAAGAAGAGTGTGGAAAAGTGGAGCGGTGTAGAGAGGAGTGCTGAACAGTGGTGTGGAGTGGGGTAAAGTATCGTATGGTGGAGTAGAGTGAAGTGTAGTTGATTGGAGTAGCGTAGGATAGAGTGGATTACAGTGTCATAGACTGTGGTGTTATGTTGTACAATAAAGTGTTTTTGAGTGGAGTAGAGTGTCATGGTGTAGTATGCAGTGTAGTAAACTGTCATAGAGTGGAGTGGTGTGGTGTACATTGGAGTGGACTGCCATGTGGTACAGTTTTGGAAAGCGTCATACAGTGAGTGGAGTGGCGATCTGCATGTGGCTGGACACAACTTAGATTACATTTTTACAAACTCTGTTCTTCTAGAGAGTGAATGCCCTCTTCCTCTAACATGGACTAACCACCATCTTATTCAGTTTCAGATAGCCAAGGCTGTCATGCCTGACCAGTCTGGCAAAGCTATCAAAAAGTCAATAGATCTTGGATCACAATCTTGCTGGACATATTTTTCAATTCCTTTCACACTGTGGAAGTTACCCAGGGCTCTGACATCAATACAGCGCTGTCAAACTACCATAACTCTTTCACTGTAGAGTTTGACAGAGACGCTGCGAATCGCAAAAATAGTGCGTTTGCAAACGCCAAATAGCATGTCCCAATGTATGACAGTGTTCCGTATCGCAAAATGGATAATTGCAAATTTGCGAGGGAACAAATCTGTGAAAAACCATTAGCGAATTCGCAATTTGAGAGTCCCAAATTGCGAAATTGCAAAAATGTATGTCGCAGATTGCGAATTCGCAATAGAATGTATGAAAAATTCACAAATTGCGACTAAGTAAAAATCACAATTTTGCACCTTCAAATTACCACAACTCAGGGCAGGTGGTAACCAGGTGCAACCTATTTAAACAGGCCCAGAATGCCTCAGTGTCTTTCACAATGGCAGCGCTGTATGTCATTGCGAGGAGGATGCGTATCCAAGCAGCAGCACAGAGAAGGAAGAGGAGACAGGAACGCGTTTACAGAGTAACCCTGTTCCAGCAGACAGAGGAAGAAATACATGAGAAGTATAGACAAGACTCAGCAATTATACTAGACCTGATAGCTGACCTACAACCTATACTTGAGCATCCAACCCGCAGGACCCAAGCCATTCCAACACATGTGCAGGTCTTCTGTTCACTGCACTTACTAGCATCAGGGAGCTTCCAGGGGGTCATAGCTACAGCAGGAGGGGTGTCCCAAAGTTGCCTGTCGCGCTTCTTTCATGCATTCTTGGATGCAATGGTACAGAGGATACACCATTACATCAGATTCCCCACCACACAACAGGCATTGCAGCAGACCAAACTGGATTTCTACCAGATAGCACAGTTTCCCCATGTAATCGGGTGCATTGATGGGACACATGTAGCCCTCTGTCCCCCCTCAGATAATGAGAACGTATTCAGGAACAGGAAATCATTCTATTCACTCAACATACAGGTCAATTGTTACGCAAAACACATAATAACTGATATAGTGGCCAAATATCCTGGCAGTACACACGATTCCTTCATATTTAGACACAGTGGAATATACACACGTCTCACTGTGGGTGAATTTGGAGATGGATACCTGCTAGGTAATAGCAATTTTGCACACTCTGATGGACTCATTACTTCTGCATGAATAGGACAGTGATTAGGAAAAAAGGTTAATGCTGTTCCTTTGAAGAGAGAGTTAGATAAAGGGAATACGGGCCAACCTGACCAGAGTGGTTCAAAGTTGGGAATCCATTTTGTTGGATTATAGTGCCCTCACACACCCAGCAGGGTGTCATGCTTCATCATCGGGCTGCTCCTCGTCGGGTCGGCGGTGCAATACCCGACGGGCTCCCTATAGTAGGGGCACTTTAACGGAGTTCTTTTTCCAACAGCCGTTTAGGTGATGTGGGGGTGAGGGGTCTAGTGTGTGTAGATGAATGTGTATTTATAGTGAATCTAAAATAGGGTTGGGAGTACCAGCGACGATAACTTTAATCAAGGGGCCTCCTACCCTAAGTAAAAACAAAGAATATAAGGCGCTAGGCTGAGGGTTATGTCTCAAGTTATGGAGCTCTTATAAGTGAAAGGTCAACATGTTTCTCGCCAAATGAATAATCTACGGGCGATTCGTCAGGACCAAAAAACTGGTTTTTCTTTTAATTACTATCTACAACTTAAAACTCAAATGGTATTGTGGCTGCACACTCACATCAACCATACGACTCACTAGTCATATACCTGGTAGTACTGGAACTACCCCAAGTTCCCGGTAGTAGAGGGTAGGTCAACTGGCTACGTGCTACTTGCACACAATACATGAGGAACTCCTTGTGTTCAAAACCTACCGGGTACTGTGATGCCTGGTAAGTTCACAACTTGGAGACCCCTTGATTAAAGTTATCGTCGCTGGTACTCCCAACCCAATTTTAGATTCACTATAAATACACATTCATCTACACTCACTAGACCCCTCACCCCCACATCACCTAAACGGCTGTTGGAAAAAGAACTTTGTTAAAGTGCCCCTACTATACGGAGCCCGTCGGGTATTGCACCGCCGACCCGACGAGGAGCAGCCAGATGATGAAGCATGACACCCTGCTGGGTGTGTGAGGGCACTATAATCCAACAAAATGGATTCCCAACTTTGAACCACTCTGGTCAGGTTGGCCTGTATTCCCTTTATCTAACTCTCTCTTCAAAGGAACAGCATTAACCTTTTTTTCTAGACTTCTGTTAGGGCACTTATGCTGGACCTGCCCAAAAGCCCTTTGTCCCCACTTTGAATACTAGGACAGTGATTAACCATATGCCTTTCATCCTGTAGGTGACAGTGCATATGCTGTGCGCTCATTCTTCCTCACACCGTACCTCAATCCGGCTAATCAGAGTGAGAGAAAATACAATGGCGCACACAAGTCAACGCACGATGTCATCGAGCGAACATTTGGAATACTGAAGAGCAGGTTCCGCTGTCTGCACAAAAGTGGAGGGGCACTGCATTATAGGCCAGAGACCTGTTGCAAGATCGTGGCTACTTGTGCCATGCTGCACAACGTTGCAACAACAAAAGGCATGCCAGTGGAACTCACAGATTCAGAATCAGATGAGGATGAGGAACCAGGTCCACGTCTCAGACCAGCAGGTGGTGTAGGTGCAGCAGATGGCAGACAGAGACGTGATGAAATAACACGCAACTATTTCTAGGTGAGTAATGATGACACAAAGCAAATCATGACTATTGAATAACTGTGTTTTAATATACCTTAACATCAGGTAAAATGTATTCACACAGCCACAAATCACATGTAATGTGTGGCTTTTGTTGTTTAACATGTCATGTACACAGGACATGAAAAATTGAATGACATATGTACGTATGCCATGGGTTACATCACCCATTAGCATTAATCTGTGGCAACACTGTCTATTTTTTCCGTCCACGGACAGCAGTTGCACGCTCAATGTTCAGACTGCCCTCCCTTGATGAGGCATCTGATGCTGTTCCCTGCCTCACACTACGCCGTCTGGGTTCAGTCATGGGTGGGGTAATGCTGCTGCGGCTGGAGACCTCCTCGCTCTCCCCTGCCCCCAGAATACCTGTGCCAGCTATGTTTGCTGTCTGTAGCTGGTCAACTACATTGGTGACCAGCACCAAACCTTTGGCAACATCCTGGCTGCAGTGTGCCATTTCAATCTGCATTTGACACAGTGCGTCTTGATAGTACAGATGTGGCATTGCCCAAACGGTTGACTGCCTTACTGTAATGATCCAGACGGGTGAATAGATGTTGCTTTTCCCTGCGTCTGGATGAATGGTCCCTCTGCATTGTGGCACAGAGCTCTTTGATGGCTACGGTCATTTCCTTAATGCTGTCTGCACATGCCTTATTGCCCTCCGCAACAGTGTGGTTTAGCTCCCTGATGCCATCCTTTATGTCTGTCAGATTGTGATTGACAGACACCAGCTGCCTGTTCATTGACCGCATGCTTTTTGCTTGCAGACGCTGAACCTTGACCATTGTGCCCTCCAGCCCAGAAACGACAGAAGATTAATCTCCTACGTCTGCGATGTTTTGTGTCCTTGGCCTGCGTCTCATGCGACTGCTGTCCCTGCGTGCATAGGAGACTGGTCATGTTGCTCCTGTGCCTGCTCTTCTTGCCCTGGATGTGGCTCATCCTGTATGCCTTCCAGTTCTCCCTCCAACTCCTGGAGTGGAGCCACAGTGTAACGTCGTTGTCTTTGTGCAGGTGTTGGCTGTGTTGTGTGCTCTGTCTCCTCTCCCCCTGCCTGTTCCTGTAGCTGTGGTGCCTCATCAAGTTCTGTGTCATCACCCTGTGTCACAGGTTCACCTGTGAATACAGGAGAACTACTTATTGTGTGTCCTGCTTTCTGTTATTCACAAAATTAAATTCAATACAGTTGGTGTACCTAACTGCTGTGATTCATTTTGTTTTCAACTGTTGTGTCTCAACTGCAGAGATATTGCTGTGTGTCAATGCTTAACTGTGTTATGTGTGGAACTACATCTCCCATGATGCATTGCTGGGTGACCACAAAATTGTGGAATGGAGTGGCAATGATACTTAGATATTGAGGCATTCCTGAGTGTGGTGTTTAGTGGGTAATGGGTCAGGGCTGATTTAGCATGCATCCTACCTTGTCTGGTGTTGGGCGTGGGTGAGCTGTAAATATCTGCAACCCCGCTGATGCTTTCTGGCTGTAGGGTGGACTCCACCAAATCCTCAAGGGGTGTGGATGCATGCTCAGTAGATGGACCTCCACCAGTTTTCTTTGCCTCCGCAAGCCTGTTGGCAACCTTAACTTTTGCCCTTGAGAGCAAGTCGTACCAACGCTTGCGTAGGTCCTTGATGGAGCGCTGTGTGACAACAATGGCATTTACCTTAGCCTGTATGTCCAGCCAGATTTTTCGCTTCGCTGACTCTGGGATGTGCAGAGATTTCTTGCCAAACAGCTGTTCATGGCTCCTCACCATCTCCTCAATGAGGACCTCAAGTTCTTTTTCACTGAATTTTTGTTTCCTTTTCCTTACAGCAGCCTCCTTTGCCGTCTCCTGTGTATCCATAGTGGTTTTGATGGTGTCTTTGCACTACAATTGGACTTCTGAGTGGTGTGCTCCTGCTCCCAGCCTCTAACACAGCCTCAGACAATCAGAAACAGCATGGGCAGTCACACTTCCTGGTTGTGATGTCATCATTCTGCACCTGAATAGCAGATTCGCAAAATTGCGATTTCTTAATTGCAATTTTGCTATTAAGGAATCGCAATTTAAGTAATCGGAAATAGCGATTGCGATTTTTTCCGAATCGCTATTTTTTGCGATTTTCAAATAGCGATTCGGTAAAAATCGCTATTTGGGAATCGCAATTCGCTCTTTTGATACATATGGCCCATAATGCCTTGTTATCACTTTTGTACCGCGGTACTTCCATGAGATACCGGAAAATAGAGCGAAATTCTGCAAAAGTACTGTGTCTACAGATATAACAAGGCCTTATAACTTGAAAAGTACTTACCCTAGTTACCTGGAGTACCTAAACAGATCATCAGCATACCAGATTGATTTATCCTGCCAAATTTCATGGAAATCCGACTTGATTTATGTCAGCATTTCCATAGGAAATTAATTTCTTGTGATGCTAATAACTTTGGCACCATTTAACGAATCTCCACGAAACTTTCTAAAAAAGTGATCCTTTTTGCTTAGTTTGTGCATGAAACGTTTCATGGTGATTCGTTAAGCAGGGGCGGAGTGATGTCATCAATGATGTCATTTGAGATGTCATCCGTGATGTCATAAATGATGTCATAGAACATGTCATGAGTGATGTAATATGTGAGGTCATAAGCAGTTCATGGCAAGGGCACAAGTTATAGTTAGCTCTGCTAAGTATAACTAGAGAATATCTGCGGTTGTTTTAGTTCAAAACGTTAATGTTGTCACTGACATATTTACCTAACTATAATGTTACTTTAACCTTTCACCTTTGTTTTTTTCAGTGGAAAAATACACACATACACACACATAAACACACACATTCATATAAGTATGCTTTTTCTCCATCCAATTTCAATAGGAAAAGTGGACAACAATACACAAACAAGCTTTGGCAAAGCCAATAGGTTTCGCCTGTGCTAGGTCTATTGGGTTGGTCAATGTATTTTTTTTTTTACAATGTTTTTTTTTAAACTTTAAGCCATGTTGCACAGTAGGCTTGCTTTTCTGAGCAACATGGCTGAAAGGTAAAAACCAGCACTGTGTTTCGGTCAGCGCTGACCGTGTCATATTGCTTTTGTTTTTTTTTATATCAAGCCATGTTGCACAGCAGCTCATGCTGCTATGCAACATGTAAGCCAATAGATTTCGCGTAGGCAACATGTATTGGCTTTGCCAATGAATGCTGAGAATTAAATTGCATGTTTACTCGCCTGTATTGCTGGCATCAGGGTGCTCTGAGTAGGAAGTCTGCTTCTGTGCTGGCCATGGGCAGAAAAGTACAGCAGGGCACAAAGTTCGAGTTCCGGTGTCAGCTCAACATTCTGTGATTCTGGGCAAATCACGTCAGCTCACTAATGCCTTAAAAAATGAAAAAAAGCAAATGAATGTGTCTTTGTGTAATGTAACTGGCGCTCATATAAAGCGCTCAAATACCTTCGGATTGAGTAGAGAGGGAGGAGGGGTTTGAAACTATGGGAGTGGGTGGGGGAGAAGGAGAGGGCTGCAGATGTATGGAGAGTACTGCGGTCATATGCACTGGCACATTGTGACTATAAAGCAAGCACAGCACAAGCATTGTGACTATAAAGATGTGGCATGATGGAAAGAGCTGCAGACTTTGGAACTGGGGAACCAGGTTCGAGTCTCTGCATCGGCTCAACATCCTGTGATTCTGGGCAAATCACATAGGGCAAGATATATGAAACTTATAGTTTGCATTTCCTAAATAGCGAATCCTAAGAAATCGTTATTTAGCAAATGCAAAATGAAATGTACAAAATTAGAGACTTTCTGACAGCGAATCCAATATGGTAGGAATCGCTATTAGGAAATTGCTATTAAGGAAATGCTAAACCATGCGTTGCTATGGGCCTAAAGGTCCATAAGTATGAATGGTTTCGCATTTCCAAATTTGCTATTTCCTAATAGGAAATCGCAAATTAGGAAATGCAAAAACATGGGTGCCTATGGTCCTGAGGCCCCCCTTGATTCACCCCAAAAAAATAGTGGTGCACATGTACACCGCACAAATGCCCTAGTGGCATGTGCGCGCTACCTTGCACTTTAAAAATACATTTAGGGTGCATTTTTTTAAATTAGCATTTCCTAAATGTTTATTTTGCATTTATGAAATGCTTTGTACATGTGCTTGGGAAATCGCAAATAGAAAATCACTATTTGCGATTTCCAATTTAGGGAATCGCAAAATGCGATTTCTTCTAGGTAGAAATAGCATTAGGTGACCATGTTTGGGCCTTGTACATATTGAAAGGCAGTATTGCATTTCTTAATGGACGGAAATTGCGATGTGGTCCATTACGAAATGACATTCCCTTTCGTACATCAAGGCGAATAATCTCCCCATTGCCTTAAAAAACAAACAAAAAAACAGACAAATGTGTCTTTGTGTAATGTAACTGGCGTTCATATAAAGAGCTCCAACACCTTTGTGTAAAGGAGAGTGGGAGGTGGGTTTAGGTGAAACCACGGGAGTGGGGGGTAAAGGAGAGGACTGAGGACACATGGAGAGGACTGCAGACACATGCGCTCTTTAAGAGTGGAAGGACACTGGCCACAAGAAGCAGTACATGGTCCATGCTCCACGGCATGGACTAAGACTCCGCAGTCCAGGATGACATCAGAGGCGAGGAAGAGCCGCTGACCAAAAGGAAGACAGGAAAAAAGAGTGACGTGGGAGCCGACCAATGGTATGTAAAAGTAAGTAATAGGGAGGGTCTGAGTCTTTTTTTCATGACAAGAGATTTTGCAAGCACAGCGCAGGCGCTCTGCAGGCGGAACCTAACAATTACTAAACAGAATTAGACCAAATTTGGCAGAAAGGTAGGTCTTTACCCAGAACATGAGCTTTCTGTGGGTTGGTTTAATTCTGTTCAGCAGTTTCAAGAAAATTAAGATTCAAAACATAGAGAGTTCCTGTGCTGCGGGAATTCCAAGGGAGTGCCTAGGGAGTCCAGCAGGACAAACCAGGAACATTAAGCATTCTGATTGGCTGGACCCACAGGGCCAAGACCGGTCTGGTGGGACCGAGACTGGTCCCGTGGGACCGAGGGCTGTGATTATCTGGCTAAAGAAAAATGTTGCAGCTGCCATTACAGGACTCTGGAATGCCGTCCCCCAATCTTGAATTTACAGTAAAAATAATGGTGCAAGTTATTATTACTGGTCTCTCTCCCTATTACGGCCACAAAAGTAAGAAATTTAGAAGTTATCATGGACCACAGACTTACCTTTATAGACCAAGTTAACTCGATTAACTCCTCAACATTCTTTATTCTATGAATGTTAAGAAAAATCTTGCGTTTCATACCGATAGATGCCCGAAAAAACTGTAGTGTCCTCTCTTATTCTGTCCAGACTAGACTACTGTAACACTCTGTACATGAACATGCAGCAGCAACATCTTAATAGGCTTCAGGTTCTTCAGAATGCGGCTGCCAGACTCCTTTCTTGAACTCCTAAATTCAGTCCGGTGATCGCAGAAGTTCACTGGCTCCCAGTCACAAAGAGAATTAAATTCAAAACGCTCTATATTGCCTATAAGGCTTCCCAAAATTCTGGCCCTTCTTTCCTCAGACAAAAGCTGGTCTGGTATCTTCCCAGCAGAACTCTTTGACCCTCTAGTGCAAAGCTCCTGACAGTCACAAGATTCAAAAAAGCTAACTGGGGAGGCCAAAGTTTCATCCTGGGCACCGTTCCTCCTGTAGCCTCCTGGCATTCAGAAAGGCCTTGAAGACTTGGCTTTTTTCCCATTAGGCGCTACATGCTCTGGTACTAGGAGCTAGCGGCAGGAGACCTTTGGTTAGCTGTGCGGTCTATAAAAACCAATTATCATTAAACTATAACTGGTGAATTTAATTTTATTTTATTTTAAAAATTACACTTAAACTCACATTTTCAACTAATTATAATGTCACTTTAACCTTTGTTTTTTTCAATTAATTTCTGAGTTTGTTTTAGTGTAAAGTAATATATTATTAATATACCTTACTATAACGTCATTTTAACCTTTGGTTTTTTCAATGAATGGATGGTTGGATGGATGGATGGATGGATAGATAAATAGATAGATAGATAGATAGCTAGATAGATGGATAGATAGATAGATAGCTAGATAGATAGATAGATAGATAGATAGATAGATAGATAGATAGATAGATAGACAGACAGTAACCACAGGCCCAGGATGGAGTATTCAATAGCAGAATAAGCATTATTGAGGATTTTTAAAGTGCTTGTTTCTTGCAACATTATCTGTGTTTTTAAGACAGTCACATGATTATGCTAGGCAAAGAGAACAGCCCTGACCATCTACTGTTTATTTTATTGTGGAGCAGATCATTGTTTACATTCGCATTTATGTAAAAAAAAACTTCACCTTGTACCTAGGTGGCACTGTTGCGGGATCCTGGAGAAGTGAACGGAAAATAAAAAGAAACATTTTCTAGCTATTTTGTAATGGTTACAGATTTTCAAATGCAAGGCACACTGGGCTTCCTAATGCAGTTACATGGAAATATTGGGCCCGATTCACAAAAGTAATCTGAGACAAAATCCTAACTTTACGACTTTTGGTATTCACAAAAGGCATTTAGGAGTAGTAAAGTTAGGATTTTGTCTTAAGTTTTGGTCTCAAGACCAAAACTTAAGACAAAATCCTAACTTTACTACTCCTAAATGCCTTTTGTGAATACCGAAAGTCGTAAAGTTAGGATTTTGTCTCAGATTACTTTTGTGAATCGGGCCCAGAGATTTTAAAGAGGGCTGATTAAAAAAAAAACAAGAAGCACTCATTTTACTTTTTTGTGTGATGCGCACATGCCCTAATCACTCTGGTATTTTACTGTAATTTGTGGAGATAAAAGCGATGCGATTGCAGACTAAACAACTGCTGTATTTTTTTACACGAAAGGCAGGGCACATGGTAAAAACTGAAGCGTGAGTTACGATGTAAAACGTTATCATTATTGTCAAACAATTTCAATTATATATCCTTTTAGATTGTATTGGATTTAAATTTGTGATCCTGGTACCTCCACACTAATCTGAGAGTTTTCCTATACTACCTTATGATTGCAGCCTATTTCTGTGTGGTATTGGTCATTTCCTCAATTTGAGGACTTGTTAGATCTGTGCAGTAGGCAGTAAAGTAACGCAGACCATGATGAAGGGCCCCAAGTCTACCATATAGCACTGATATTCACTGTCCTTGGGCACAATGGAAACCCCCTGAAGGGGACGGGGGCCCCTGCTCCGCAGGGGTTGCAGGGGCCCCCGTTATACCCCTAGCAGTAAGTACATACACCTATTCAACCACTGTACCTTCACTTACTGCTCATAGTGCTGGTTAGGACCCCACTAAAGGTCCTCTCATCCTGGCTGATTGAACTGTACAAGCCGGAATGTACAAATGCCATTTTGCAAGCTGGAAAATGTCTTTCGAAAGTGAAAACTCGCTTGTTCAACCCATTTTGATTATTAAAAAAGGGATGTTTTCCGATGTGTGAGTTGCAATACTATGCAGTAATGATTTATGACTGCAATTGCAAGCCACTGGAAACTTTCCTTCACCTATCTAGGAGTGGGAACTGTAGCTTCCACCCCAACCCCGGGGCATGCGAAGGAATACGCCACACACAGAGCTCTGGATTGTATGTCTTTATTCCTCAGCGTACAATCACACTGCTCTCTCATTACGACATAACCGTTAATAACCACAACTTAGTACCTCCAAGTAAGTTATGTAATTTCTTGTTGAGTCCATCCAGAACCGCAAGGGTTCTAGTGCACATCGTCTCACGACACTACATCTCCCCCCTTGTTAAATAAAAAGTGCAAACAATAGTCACATCACATTTCTTCAATAAGGCGTCGAGGCCCTCGCACTAGTCGGCCAGATTGAGTGGTATGAGATGGTTGAGATGCACTTTGATTTTGCATTGATGGCACAGGTTCATATGCTTCTGAACTGTCAGGCGAGATCGCCTCATTCATGATTACAGTAGGTGACGACCATCGAGGTAGGTGCTTAAAGTGTGATGAGTCCCATGTGATGGTCTTTCCGGGACACTGCGCAGTCACCATATGTCCTTTGCATGTCACAACCCTCAAAGGATCAACAGCAAACAGAGTGTCTGTTTTCCGGTTTTGTTTCTGCTTGACCAGGACCCTGTCACCTTCATCGAAGACTGTTTCCTGAGCTCGTCGACAACGATCGGTATATGTTTTCATCTGGCACTTCCGAGCATTGTCAGTGAAACACACCCTATCCGCATTCAAGGATGTCCACTGGGGCAGTTTGGTCCCAAATAAAAAGGTGGCAGGACTCTCACCAGTTGTGGAGTGAGAAGTTGAACTAGAGGCATGGAAGGCTTGACACAGAGCCTGGTTTAATTTGATTCCCTCCATTGATGCTCATTGAATTACCCGTTTGAGGGTACCCATGAATCGTTCCACCACACCATTAACTTGGGGCCACAGAGGTGTGCTCTTTTGATGCTTGACATTTAGTCTGACCAGAAATTCCTTGAATTCTTGGCTATTGAACGGCGGACCATTGTCAGATTTGAGAATGGCAGGATTAGCCCACACTGTCATCCAGCCGCTCAATGAATTTACTATGGGTAGTTGACGATAACGCGTCTACCAAAGGAAAGCGTGAATACTCATCAATAACTACCATGAGATGATGTCCATTTTCTAAAGGCCCAAAAAATGAACTGCAATTCTTTCCCATGCATGTGCATTAAGGTCAGACATTGCCAATGGGCACTGTGGCACTTTGGGAGAAAGGCTATTGCAAAGATGACACTCTTTTAGTTCCCTCTCCACTCGTTCCTCTAGGGGCAAGAACCACACTGTCCTTGAGGGCTCTTATGGTGGCTGATATGCCACAATGTCCTTCATGGTCTAGTTCAATGGCTTGCTGTCTTAGACTCTCAGTTATGACCATTTGTGAGCCTTTGACCACAACACCTTCCTTGGTAATGGGCAGTTCATCCTGTACATTTTTGATTTTTTGAAATTCAACTTCATCAGCAAAAGGTCGAGCATGGTTCTTTCACGGTTTAGTTAAAATGATGTCCTGGAGGATAAGCATGTTCCTTCCAGCATTAGTAGCAGAAATGATATGTTCAATGGACAGGGCTGCTGCCATGCTGGATCTCACAATGAAGTTAATGGACTCTTCAGCTGTTTTTGATGTCGAACTGTGCTGCTGTAACGGGGCTCGTGAAAAGTAATCAGCAGGGTTCTGATCTTTACCCAGCTTGTGTACAACTGCATAGTCATACTCTTGCAGTGGCAAACCCCACCTCTCAATGCGAGGGGGCATCTCGGCTTTCGGGTTTCCAAAAACAGTGAGCAGCGCTTGGTGGTCTGCAATGATACTAAAACGTTTTCCGTATAGAAACACATGAAAATGTTCGCAGGCCCACACTACAGCCAGACTCTCCTTTTTCTGGCTGAGAATAGGCACGCCATGTGTCAGACAGGCTTCGACTGGCATAGGCTACAATATGTCTCTGAGCATTCGGATGGCCATTATGTTGAACAAGGATTGCCCACAGCCCCACTAGGCTTGCATCAACTGTGATCTCATTGTGCAACTTGGTGTCAAAATAGGCCATCTCGGTTGCATTTTCAATCACATTTATTTATTCTTTTGAGGCTTTGATCACATTCAGCAGACCATTGAAAAGGGGCATCTCGTTTTGTCAAATCTCTCAATGGGGCACTCAAAGTAGCAAAGTCACGAATGTACATTGAGCAATAACTGGCCATGTCTAAGAAGGATCACGGCATGGTGATGTCTGGTGGGCGACAGGTAGCTGATAGCATTCATAGTTTATCTGGGTCAGGAGTCATTCCCCCATCAGAGAATATGTGCCCAAAGAATTTGAGTTTGGTCTTGTGAAACTCACACATTGCTGCATTTAGAGAGAGACCTGCAACAGCAAGTAACTGGCATACTTGCGTAAGAACCTTGTCATGCTCTTTGCCGTTGTCCCAAATACCAGTATGTCCTCACTGTAATTAAAAGCATGTGTGTTAGGTTGAATTATTCAACATATAACATCCTGAATTATTTCTGAAGCTGATGACACTCCAAAATGTAACTTCTTGTATCTGAACAAACAAACATGATTCAAAAAAGTGGTGATGTAACTGCAGTTTTCTTCCAACTCAAGTTGATGGTATCCCTTGTTCAGGTCAAGATGGGAGAAGACTTTATTTATTTATTTATTTGCAGAGTTTTATATAGCGCTGGTTAGACCCGGAGGTATCAGAGCGCTTTACATGAGGATCAACGAGTTACAAGTTACAAAATTACATCAGTTACAGGAGCTTGGTAACAAAAAGCATAGCATAACAAGGACAACATCATAAACAGTGTGACACAATAACATGAGTAACTAGAGCATAGCATAACAAAGACACACGTCCTATGGGGCAAAGAAGGTAGAGGGGGAAAAGAACGCAGAATCGGGTCGTGCAGTAACTCCACCAGGCATCGGCCGCGCTGAAATTGGCTCCGCCGTCGGCAGATCTTTGGAGATTCGTCAGGAAGGCGGAGGAGGAAGGAGACACAACGGAGAAACGAGTAAAACTGTGCCCAATGTCCGGCTGGGTAGGTGACGGCCGAGGGGGTAAACCAGAGCCAATCTCCTCTATAGCTATCTGGTAGCTCCACCGGGCATCGGCCATGTTGCTCGGGCTCCGCGGTCGGCACACTATTGACGGTTCATCAGAAGATTTCGAAACTCAATCGCGGGAGTTAGAGAGTCGAAGGACTGCACTCCAAGTAACCCCAGGTGAGTAAAAAGGTCTGAGGAGGGGGTAGATTCCAGGGGATAAGAGCCAAAAGGCAATCCCTAGCCATCTTTGGATCCAATCAAATATGTCATCACGCAGCTCCTTCTTAAGCTCTCTCAGCGAGATCACAGGTCTTCCCTCGTGAGTGCCATGCTTCCAACGGACTGGGCCGTCCCCTCTTTGACTGCCCCAGTGATCGCTGGGGTGAAGGAGCAGGAGACTTTTGCGGACTGTGCCTTTTTTGGTGGCATAAGGATCAAGGCGCGACTTCAGCCTGGGCCCCTCCTATGGCAGAAATGGCTGTGGGCTTTGTGGGGCCCCACCGTGAGGGCACCGCAGACCTGATCTGGAGGATTGCGCCAGGGATTTCACTGTTCGGTGCGTGAGACAGGCAGAGCTCACCACTGCCCAGACTGTGCCTGCTTTAGTGTTCCCCCAGGTTTAGAGGCCCAGCACGTGGGTAAAGTACTTTAAATGAACAGCATGGGGACCCCGGCCGGAGGTCTTGTCTCGAGGCTGCAGTCACTGGAGCAGATGACATTTTAAGGTCAGGCACCGCATTCCCTGGGGCTGTACTAGAGCAGTTGCAGGACGTGTCCCCCAGTACCCTCCCGCTCAGAGGGCAACAGTCGGCGTCTACCAGTGCTTGCCTACGTACAGCGTGGAAAACCGCTCCTCACCTGGGGGTCGACACAAGGATCACAGTCCTATCGACCGGAGCGCTGGGGCGACTGGTCGTGGTTCGCGGGGTCGGGCTCTCAGGCTGCTGCAGGTATACGGAGAGGGCCCCCAATCATCAGCCGCTATGCAAGTGTTTCAAGCCCGTCAGAACCGCCAAGCGCCACCAGCAATATCGCAGTGCACCGGGCTCCCGCCGGCCGGCATTTTGCTGCGAGCCTCAAGGCTCCTCTCTCAGAAGCTCCGCTGGGCGCTCTTCTGTCACTGGCAGGGGCGAGATGAGCCGCAGTCCCGGCGACGCGCTCCCGAATGCTTCAGCCGTGGTAGGAAAGCTGCCCCCACTCGCCCTTTATCCCTCGGCCGTGGCCGCCGCCATCTTGGAGATGGCCAAGACTTTGGCAACGTTTAGTTGCGTGATCATGTCCACTATGTGTGATCCAGAATGTCTTTCTCTCTCAATATTTTTTTGGTCTGGCGCATATCAACACAGATGCACACTGCACCCTCACTGTCCTTTTTGGGCATCACCACTATGGGTGAGACCAAAACAGCCAAAAAGCAGCCAAACCTACATGTGCCTGTCGTTCCTTGGTAGATGCCATTTTTGCACATCCATCTTCTTCACTGGCACTCGATAATGATGTTAATGAGCCTTTGTAGGAAGAACTTGATGGTGATCGACTTGGTCTGGTTTCTACTTGTCATAATTGATGTTGCTTTTTGGCTTTGTGGGCATGGCGACAATGCTTCTGGAATCTTCTGGCATACATTTTCTATACTCGTGATGTTTCTCTTTCACTTTGCAAACCGCTATGAAGTGTTTTTCTTTGCTGCAACCTTTGCACGTTTCTCCTATGGCTGGACATTGGCCTTCATGGGGAATTGAAAACCCACATCGGAAACCCAACTTTTTCTTCTTTAAAGGCATCGACTTGCATCATTCTACCTTGCTCTTGTGCTTGCTTTTCTTTGCCAATGCTGATTTATTGTTCGCTGTTCAAGCTTCGATATCAGTGGCTTGTCGATCTGCTCTTTCAGCCATTATTAGTACTTCCTCTAAGCTGAGCTTCTCTCATAACATGCATCTTCTGAAAGAGTCTGAAAGATAGGCATCAATGACTCAGAGACATATGGCTTCTTCAACATTAAATTCACTAAACTTGCAGTGTTTGACAAGCACATCAAGTCTCTCAACAAACTCATCCATCATTTCACCAGCTTGTTGTCTTGCCTGATTAAAAATGTACCTTCCATAGTCGAAATTCGGCATCAGATTGAACTTGTCTTCTAACGCTTACTTGATTTGACTGTATAATAGTGCATCAGCTTGTGATATTTTCTTTATCACTTCTTTCACTCTATCACCAGCAAGGTTCTTTAGGTACTTAATTATATTCTCATTGTCTGCTTCTTCCAATGCATCTATAAAATCATTGAATCTCTCGATCCATGCAATCTACCTGGTGCCAATATTTTGCTTCTTGGTGGTGTCGAATGGCGGTGGTGGTTTCAGCAATGCGGCTGCACCGTACTTCACACTCCTTTCTGCAGCCATTGAAAAATTTCACAATTCCGAAGACCTTTCGGTGCACTGGATCCCATTTGCCTCTGTTCATACATTGGCGGCTCCACAGGGCCTGGTCATCACACTTGAATCAAGGTCGTGTGGCACTTCACTCGCTCTTGCAGGTAAGCACGTTTGCACTTTCATACCTGGTTGTGGATGCCTTTAGCGTTTCACTTTGTATCAACGATGGCTGTGTTATGATGTGCTGCAATATCTCTTCTTGTGGCCTTACCAGGGGTTTTCTTGTGGGCTTTTTGAATGCGCCCCTGCACCGGGCCTTCAACTTCTTCGATGGCTGTATGTGACTGGAGCGGGGCTTTGACTCCACACATGCCAACTTCAAACTGCTTCTCATCCACCGGGTGCATGTGGCACGCACAAGCAGTTTGCTGTAGTGTTGCAAACTCTCAGGAAGAGCAATCTTCTTTCTTCAGGGCACAGATTCCCAACTCATTACCAGTTGTAGCGTCCTCCCCAGCATTCAAAGGAATACTCCACATACGGAGCTCTGTATTTACCTCTTTATTCCTCAGCCTACAATTAGACACTGCTCTCTCATAACCATTAATTACCACACCTTAACTATTCCCAGCAAGTTAAGCAATTCCTTGTTGAGTCCGCCCAGAACAGCAGGGGTCCTAGTGCACATAGTCTCAAGACACTGCAGGAACCAATTCACTGGGACAACTTCCAATTTGTGAATAATGGAAGGTGTACTGGGTAGGGAGTGTGGGGGAAAGACAGTGGTCCATAGGACTTACAAGGAAACATTTTTAACAGCAGTTCCCTCCATTTAATGGCCACAGGTTTCTAAAACAAATTTCATATCAGACATGCGAGTACACAGATGGGTTACTGAGGTCCCTCAAAGGCCTCTATCGCTGTGTTTGCTGGCAATTGCTGGGAGTTGGAAAATGCCACCTTCCGCATGAATATTAATGAGGCTGTGGGGTTCGCAACCTTCTGCGAATGGACACTTTGGAATGCAACTCATCAGTACATTAGCCTTGTCACAAAATGAAGCTAGGGAAAAAAACAGCCATTTTGCAAAATTGTGACTAAGGCTTAGTACAATAATCTGTATGGGTTAATCTAATTCAAACAATACACTTTTATGAGCAACAAAAACAGAACAAAATAGTATGATTTTTTTTTTAAACCACACTTCAAGAAGAAGTTTGGTCAGAAAACATGACCACACATGACCAAATGTATTAAATAAATACTACATACCAATTTCAACAAGGCCTGGGAGAAGTTTGCATTACGCTGGCATAATGAATGTAATATCTGAAATTTTTCATTACTCTTGTTTCTCAAATTTCTGAAATTACACATAACGCACATCACATAATTTACCACAAAGGTATAGGAGCAATTTAAGCAAGGCAAACACAGACCGCGAGCGGCTGTTGTTTGCGGTGCTTTTGTTTTTTAGCACTATTATTTTAGGGCCTAATTCACAAACTGCACTTTGCAGTACATTTTGCAGTACTACAAAACGTACTACAATATACAGATTTTACCCATAGTTATGTGTGTGGAGTTCTCTACCCTGACTATAAAGTCTCTGTACACATAAGTAACAAATTTAGTAGTAAATGTGGGAGGAGCGCAGGGGAGTGGGCAAGAAAAGCTGCAAATTTACTCCATAGGCAATGGGATTAGTGAGTACTAAGAGGGGCTTGGACAGGGCTAGGTAGAGGTTTAGGGATGGACGTCACCGACCCACACAAGAGCAAGCCAATTGTTTTACTCAAGGGGTGGATACATGCAGCTCACACTTTTATAGTAAATTTACCCTTGGCGTTTGTGAATACTGAAGGTAGTAAACTTACTCCAAAGTGTAAACTTACTCAAAAAATTAATCTAGGTTTGTGAATCAGGCCCCACATGTGAAATGCATCCTCGAATCCAAAGTGAGTGCCATGTTTTTGTAGCGATGACAGTGTTCTGTTGGAAGGGTTCGGCCTTTCTCCTGGAAGGTAAAGTCCATCTGCCCCTTGACAGACTTGGATGCTGAAGTTTTTTTGTTCATGCTGGAGCTATGGATTAACTCTACAGGTTACTATCTACAGGACAACAAAAGAGTACTTTGATTGATACAGTACAGAACCAAAATGCTAGCCTCATTATTAACTTGGTTTAGATCCGCATGTAGTGCATACTGGAGGCGCTAAGATTAAAGCTGAAGTAATGTTTGGATGCCCTTGTGATGCAGTTTACAATTTCCCTGGTGCAATTGCATACTAATAATGCCAAGGTATGTTATCTGATATGTAGCCTGCAAGACGTTGGCTTGTCATGGACTACACAGTTGGTCAGTGCTAATAATGAAAGTTTACATAGTAATAATATCTTTTTGAGCCAGACAGACATATGTTTATATGAACTAATGATGAAGCTTCAGTAAAAAAATAATTATGTCACCTTCATCAGAGTTAACCGGATGCTCTGAATAGTATTACTCTTTTAAAGAACTAGCTACTTGGACAATTTTGTTGGAAGAACACAGATGAGTCTTGTCAGAAGAACACTTCATTTCTAGATATTGTGTAAATCATCCTGACACCTTGGTTGGCTTCACTGACTTAATACTGCTGATTAACATTCAATGGAAAGCGCCAGTTAAGAAATTCAACAGTTGGTTTCTTGTTTATTGTTGGGTTGAAAACATAAGATAAATGTAGCTTTTAGAAGTCCCTCCACTTCCATTGATGTGCCACTGTAGATATGAAGTGCCAAGGAGAGTCCTTTGGAAGAATGGAAGGCTCTAGAGTTGTACCTATGCTTTAGTAATAAGAAAAAAACATTATTTCATCATGTCTTGTGAGACCAGGAGTGCAAGCTCACGGTTAGGTTAAGAGAAATTATGAAACTGGAGCGGCAGCCACTTAGGGCCTGATTTAGATTTCGGGGGACAGGTTAGTCCGTCACAACAGTGACAGATATCCCATCCCCCGAAATATAAATCCCATAGGACAAGAAGAACATACCATAAGATTATCTCTAATTATTCTTTCACATTTGGAAACCTTCTGATGTTATGACATGAGATGCACATTTGCCAAATGAAATATTCTCTCAATAATTGTTTTGCTATGAAAATTGCTTATGTCACCTTCTGGTTGTATGGCACCTGTTTATGTTGGAAAGAGAGCAGCTGATTCAGAAGAGGTTCATAAAATGTTTCCTGCAGTGGTGAAAATCCAATCATTGATCAGCTTTTTCATGATTCTTAATGTATTTATGGGCGGGAACCAGTGCAGCCTGCCAGAAGATAGTGACTATTATTGTGCTGTTGAGTTGAAATCTGGAGCATTGGTAATATTTAGGCAATTTTGTTTTTCAGACAAAGAGAAGGAAATGCAAAAACATATGTTTCAGATACCATTCCCACATTCCAAATTGGCCTTCTCTTTCTCTGGCATATACTTCAAATATTTTTGTGTCTTAGAAGACTTTAAATCTTCACACTTGAGAGGCCTTAGTGTATTGACTCAAATAACTATCAAATAAAATGTTCAATGTTCTCTGATACATGATGATTTGCAACCAATTAGTGCTTCATAAACATTTACACACTTTGGACTTATAAGATGCACTTCACTTGTTGCAAATTAAAGTGGTTAATAAATATAACTGCTTTTATAAAATGCATGCATATAGGGTAATGCTCATTGGACTTCACTGATTAGCACTAGCTCTACTGATCCTCCAATATTTTAAATGCTCTATATTCGTTTATAGCCCTAATCGATATGTTATCATGTTGATTTGATTTTCTGATATTTTCCTTCTGTCGTGTCACATGATGCAGATGGTCAAAATATTTTACAACATTTAAGTAACAATCAGATGGCAGTGAAACCAAAAGAAGGGTGTATTTGAAAAGAAGTTTGTAGCATGCTTGGATTTGTGTTAAATTAGGCCGGGCTGTAATTATTATTATTACATTATGTTGGCCCAGAAATTTCTAAAATTTAGAGAGATTTTTTAAAGAATTATATGTCCGCCATTATTTCCTATTTGGGTCCGCCCGCCTACAAGGCGGCAGTCCCACAGTAGGAATTACGATGCGACCGCCACAGAGGCGGTCGCATTGCCTATTTTTTGTATTGCGGCGTGTGCTGCTGGCTGCAGCACACGCTGCAAGACAAAAAGGGGTCACCACACATATCCCTGCACTACGTGGCAGGCACCGTGCGGTGCCTGCCACAAATGGGCAGGGACATGTAGAGGGGGCACCATAGGTGCCCCCCAGTGCCCACAGCCTAGGGCCAGGGGGGAAAGGGGGCCCCCAACGTCCCTTTCCGCCAGCTTTTCCATGGCGGGTGAACCGCCATGGAAAGGCTGATGGGGAGGGACATTGTAATCCCCACAGCAGTGTCTGGTAGGCACTGCCACCAATACAGGGATTGCGAGGCCCTCCGCTGCACCGGCGGTCTCATAGAGCCAGTTGGATGCTTGGCGGTCGGTGTTTCGACCGTCATCCTAATATGGCGTGCGGTGAAGGTGGTCCCGATGGCAGTGAGACCGCCACCGACAGCCTTTCTTTGCACGTCTCTCTGTTCACTGATCCACTCCTTCCTTCTTTAATTGTTTTTAGTCGAGCACTCGAGACCCCTTGTATATACTTTAGTATACACAAGATAAAGGAAGGGGGGGACAAGGAGCTGGATCTAGGTCCAGTGACTCGTGTTCCTGAAAACTAGAATCGTCGCTCGTGGGAGTCACAGTTCCTTTATGAAAAAGGTAGAAAAAGAAGGCGGAGGCTAGAGTTGTTCAAATTATGGTGTCTGGGGACAGTGTGTCCTTGTCTTGGCGCCCTCACACACCCTGAAGGATGTCATGCTTCATCACTGGGCAATGCTCCTTGTCGGGCCGGCGCTGCAATACCCTACGGGTCCCCCGAAGGGTCACTTTATCGGAGATCTTTAAAAGTGATAATGCCGTAAGGGTGTGTGCGGGTATGAGTGGCAGTGGTGTCCTAGTGTGAAGTTAAAAGATGGCTGGAGGGGTAACTAGTGAATTTAATAGGGAATAGCCCCTCTGTCATACCCATAGTGGGCATGTTGTAGGTACAACATGCCCACTATGGGTATGACACACTTCTAGCTACCGAGGGCCATTGCCACCCTTAAGCAGCACAACCTTTGGGTTTTTTACTGATGACAGAGGGGCTATTCCCTATTAAATTCACTAGTTACCCCTCCAGCCATCTTTTAACTTCACACTAGGACACCACTGCCACTCATACCCGCACACATCCTTACGGCATACCAAATGTAAGTGACAGGAAAGCTAACCAATGGCAAGCAATGGGCAGGCTCCAATGCCTTGTTTGTTATTAGTAACTTCAGAATATGTCTCTCACAACCAGACCGTTAATCAGGTCCACAAAAAGTGAAAAAACCCGCCAACACTCTGACCAGCCCTTGCGGCACTGCCAGATAAACTTTAGGCCGTAAGAAAGGGAAAGACCAGAATGATTGGACCGCTGTATGCTAGAACATTTGGATACCATCTGAAGCTACATTTTGTATTTTTTTCTGTTTTCTAATTCTAGAAAGCTTACTTCCTCCGCAGATAGCTAAGAAGGTGTTGGCAAATCAAATTTTTTTCTCACTGGTAGGTAAAAATATTAGACAAAATCTTTGTGTCATCGTATTCCGTTTAAATATCTGAAAAACCTTATTGAAGCATCAAGCAATATTTTAAAGTTTTTGAATTGTCTTTGTTGTAACAAAGGCTTACGGGCTGATTATGACTTCGGCGGTCCCGTTTGTGGCGATCGGACCGCTGCCTGCTCGGAGGTCCGACTGCCTGTTTATGATGTGTGTGGTCGGACCACCTCCAGACCGCCACCACCCCCAAGATAGGAGCTCCCGCAGTGGCTTGTGTGGACAGCGGTGGTCAATGCTGGTGTGCCAGCATGGGTACCGCCATGAAAATTATGACCTGCCTTTTTGGGACCTTTTCATGGCGAGGACCCCGCCACGAAAAGGTATGAGGAAAGGCAGGTAAAGGGACACAAAAGGGTCACAGGGCGATTTAGCCCATGGGGATTGTGGCCGGGGGCATTTGTTGTGTCCATCTATGTCTACACTATTGGTGCGCGCACTGTCGGCCATACACAACATGTTGCATGGCAACAGTGCGCCCGACTTGCTGGAGACGCAGCAGTGCTGCTGGCATTGCCTTCAGGCTTTCTCTTAGAGCCAAAGGATGCCATTGCCCCACGGTAAACTTGTGATACGGCAGTTGGGATGCTGCTAGCTTGGCATTCTCTTTACTGCCACCACCGCTGGCTAGCAGGGTGCCACCGCAGGCTAGCAGGGTGCCAGACGAACTTGTAACCGGGCCCATAGTTCCTGAGCAAAATTGGAAAATTGTTTTACTCATGCCATGCTATGATGGAAGACGTGGATAGGGAAAAATGGCACTAGAGGCGCTGAAGTATTTGTAAGCAAACAATGGCAGCAACTAGATGTCTGGCATATTTTAAGTAAATCGGTGTATGTGTTCTTTGTTATAATTGTTCTACATTGCGTAATACATATGGGTGCATGAACACACAACTCAAATATAGGTAAACATGGAAAGAGGAGTCTTGCAAATGACAGCCTCTGCTAGGCCTATGGCTGTAGCTCACCACATTCTGACAAGAGAGGGCAGTGTATTTAGGTCAGCCTCTTCTCTCATTGCTCTGAACTTGTAAAAATAAACTGTCCTGCACCAGCCTAAATAGTTCCTAACTAACACGTGGAGTAGTTTACAGGCACATGGTTCTAGAGATCAAGTCCACATTCCCAACATACAAGCCTTAAAAAGCATGCACTTCCTCAATAACCCTAAGATGACAGTACACCTAATAAAGGGCCTGATTATGATGGCAGGCTGTCGGCTGTCAGTCAGGCTGTCGGTGGCGGTCCCACCGCTATCCAGCCCATCGGTCCAACTGCCACATTAGGATTCAGGCGGTCGGAGCTCGGATGTCGGGGGAAAGACTGCCGCGTCCAACAGTATCAAGGATTCCGTCAGTGTAGCGGTCGGACTCCCATTCCCTGCAATGAGTGCGGTGCCTGCTCAGGCACCGCCGTAGGGATTTCAATGTCCCTTTCCGCCTGCCCTTTCATGGCGGTTCACCCACCATGAAAAGGAAGGCGGAAAGGGACTTTGGGGGCGCCTAGCAGGGCCGGATCCCCTGCTATGGGGCCTGGGGACACCTATAGTGCCCCCTAAACATATCTTCACTATGTGTCAGGCACCACATGGTGCCTGCCACATAGTACAGGGATGTCTTAAATGTGTATATTTTGTATTGGGGTGTGTGCTGCAGCCAGCAGCACACACTGCAATACAAAATATACACATTGTGACCGCAGTGCAGGCGATCGCATCATAATGCGTGCAGCGGGGCCGCCGACTTCTAGTCGGGAGGTCCTGCTTCTATCACGGTGCCAGTCGGACGAGAGTCCGACCGGCATCGTAATCAGGCCCAAAGTGTCAAGAGACGAGAGGATAGTTGAAACAGAGCATCAGATGACAACGCACACCCATTTCCAAGTTAGAAAGATCAGCGTAAATGAAACTCCTATCCATTTCTGGACTGTCCTGAATGAACTGAACTGAAGCTAGGGTGATTGGACAAAATATTAAATAAAAAATATTGTGATACCAAAATATTGTGTCAAAAATATCAGGATGTCAAAATAATTGTGGACATGAATATCAAAGGTAAGAAAATTGTAGTGTTGTTTTTAATATCGTTGTAAAAATATAATTTTAGAAGCCTTGACACCCTCACGGGTGAGTAGCGCGTTTACAATTCCCTGATTGATTGATTGATTGATATATGTTGTTAGTAAGTGTTATTTCATATGTATTTTTCTATTTTATTGCAGTGTGTTTGAATGACGTGTTTAGTATTTTTTATGTTTCGTAAGATTATTCATTAAATTTGAATAATTTGAATTTTTTATTTTCAGTTGTAATAATGTGTAAAATTAATGTATATGCTTTTTCTTTTACTAGCGGGATTTTTTTTTCAGGGGATAAAGTAGATGAGATTTTAAAAAGTAAATATTTTAATTTAAAAGTCGTGGTTATTTTTTTAATGATATACAAAGTAAAATACTAAAATGAAGGAGGTTATTTTTTGAATTATTAATGTGTATTAAAATATGTATTGATTAATCATAATGCATTGTAAAATAAATCAATTTCTAAAAACATTGGTATTTTATTGTAGATATTAAAATGATTATTTTAATTATAGTAATTTTGGAAAAAAATAAAAGATTTGGAACTTAAATTGTATAATGTAGAAATGTGCTGTGTTTACTTTTATTACACATTTTGATTCAATATCTTTATTGTTCTTAAATTTTTATTGGAAGTTTTATAATTTTTTATGATTTTTTGAATGTTGAACATTATACTGTCATTGATAATAGGTTGTGTCAAACAATAATTTTGTTTTAAAGTTTGGGTAAAAAATATTCAAAATTATTATGAAAATAGTATTAATATATATTATTTATGATTTATTCATTAAAATATATTTGTATGTTCATGTTGTATGTTTATTTATTGAATTTAATTAAGCATTCTTAATAATGACAATTGTATTAATTAAAATATTGAAATAATAGCAGTTTTTGGGATTATGCAGTCTAATATATAATTTCAAAAGCCATATAATTTATATTTAATATATAATTATACCATTTGTTTTATATTTTTTTATATATGTAATGATATTTTGCTTTGGATTCTGTATTTATTTGTTTACGCTATGTTTAAAAACTTAGGAATATTAATGACTGATAATAAAAATATATTCATTCTAAATAATGACTAGCACATTGTTTTATATGTTAATGTTTCATTTGAAATATATATGTTTTTAGTTTGGGTTTCTGTGTCTCTTAAGTACTTTTTATTTTATTCTGTACATAAAAGAAATATGTGTGACTATGGAGAATTGATTGTGTGTATAAACTCATTAGTGTCCAACAACTTAACTAAAATGGTTTAAATTTGAGTGCGAATAGTAAATGTCACCCCGTTAGCGCTCAACACCTTCCCCAAAATGGTTTAGATTGGAGTGGGAATAGGAATGCATCCCCTTTAGTGTCCAACACTTTCCCCAAAATGGTTTAGATTGGAGTGGGAATAGTAAATGTTCTCACTTTAGTGTCCAACACCTCCCCCCAAATATTTTTTAAAGTGGAGTGGGAATAGTAAATGTCGCTCATCTAGTATCCAACACCTTCCTCAAATTGACTTAGATTGGAGTGGGAATAATAAATGTCACCCCTTTAGTGTCCAACACGTTCTCCAAAATGGTGTAGACTGGAGTGGGAATAGTAAATGTCACCCTTTTAGTGTCCAACATCTTCCCCAAAATAGTATAGATTGGAGGTGGAATAGTACATTTTGCCTCTTTAGTGTCCAACACCTTTCCCAAAACGGTTTAGATTGGAGTACGACTAGTAAATGTGGCCCCTTTAGTGTCCAACACCTACCCCAAAATTGTTTAGATTGGAGTTGGAATAGTAAATGTCGCCTCTTAAGTGCTCAACACCTTCCCCAAAATGGTTTAGGTTGGAGTGGGAAAAGTAAATGTTGCTATGTGCATCACCTTCCCCAAAATGGTAGTTGGTTATATATTTGTAATAAATATTGTTATTTACATATTTTCATACGATAAAGATATGTACCACATTTTTCAATTTTTCTTAACTTTTTCAAATTTAATTTCATTAATATTTTCACATTTTTAATATATATAGTTCCAGTTATAAAAACAATATTGATAAATAAAAAATGAATATTTTGTTAATATTAAATAAACAATGTCATCATACTTTAATAGTATTGTATGCAGTACATTTTTAAGTTTTTTTCTTTTGTTTAACTTTTTTTAACATGAATTCAGTTGTTTCATATACATATGTTTAACTTAATTTTTACGTAATTTTTCCAGTATTTATTAAATAATTGTATATTTTTATACTATTATTTTATACTTTACAATTTGTTTACATATTTTAACAAACTTTTAGACTTTTTTGACTTATATTCCCATTCATATTAATGTCTTTTTTTTTTGTTTCAATTGTTTTTTACCACTACTATCTATTTTGCTGTCTGTCTCATTTTCAGGTTTTTTTCAGGAACCAAGGGGCACATTATGATGGCGGGCGGATCGCTACTGCCCAGCCGGCGGTGGCGATCCGCCCGCCATCACAACACAATTCACCCCCCACCATATTACTATGGCGGGGGGGTACCGCGGCGGACGGAAAGTCCGTCCGCCGCATTTCCGCAGGTCGGCAATCGTCACGATTGCCGGCCGGCTTTGGCAGTGTGGCGATGTGGCTGCGTGGCGATACCATGAAAGGGCTGGCGGGAATTGCTGTGGGGGCCCGTTGCGGGCCCCCAGGGGGGGTGGAGGGGTGGGGGGCTGCACTTGGGGGGTACCTATGGTACCCCCCCTACATTGCCATGCTCAAGGTGGCAGGCACCGCGCGGTGCCTGTCACGTTGTGCATGGCAATGCACAACATGCCTCTTTGGTATTGCGGCGGGTGCTACTTACAGCAGCACCCGCCGCAATATTAGATATGTGGAATGCGACCGCCAGGGTGGGGGTCGCATCCTAATTCATGGAGCGGGACCGTCACACGTATGGCGGATGGTCCCAGCACCGCTAGGATGGCGGGTGGACTGAAGTCCGCCCGCCATCCTAATAGGCCCCCAGGTCGTGTAAAGGTGCTCCTGTTTGCCAGAACAGGTGATTTCTTTTTAAATGTTTTGTTAGGGTTTACAGAGTAGGAGGGTGTAGGGGCGGTATAGAGGTTAGTTATCGAGTGGTTTGTGGGTTTTTAGTACATATAGGGGCCGATTCCGATCTCGGCCGGTAGTGCTCCGAATCGGATTCGGATTCACCGGATCCGATTCGGAGCCCTGTTTCCCGACCGAATCGTACGCGGGTCCGGCCGAGCGAGTACGATGCAAGCACCCGCGAAATCGCCGACCGACTCGAACGCGGCTTCAACACGCTCCGACCGACTCGCATGGACACGACTCGCACTACGCTATGGAGACGTTTCCCGGCCGGGTAAGTACGATGCGCGCCGCGAGCAGTCCGACCGACTCGCGCCGTCCGGCTCGAAAAGCTGTCGGAGCCGGACTTTGGGGGTCCGCGTCGGACCCCCTGTACGCGTAGGCGCGCGAAGTCGCACACAGGGGACCCATGGGGCCCCCTACCTGTGCATGTACGCTGCGATGCGCATGGACGCGTACACGCTGTAGGGGGCGCCCTTGTCCGCTTCGCACCTATTGAGTCAATGGGAGCCCGCGTACGCGTTGTACGACAAGCTCCCATTGACTTCAATGGGAGTCCGACCGACTCGAGTCCGATAGCATGCGTGCGCATCGTACTCGTTCGGTCGGACTGCTAGGGTCCGATTCGGTCGGAATTCTCTCCGGGTCCAGCTCGGTCGGAGAGATTTCCGTCCGGAATCGGAATCGGCCCCTTAGTTGTAGTAATTGTAGTGTTTTTCACTAGTTTGTTGATTTAGACTTTTGTACAGTGTTTTAGTAATGAATTGCTATGTTATGTTATATTGTATTATGTTATTTCCTTTTGATGATTAAGGGGCTGATTACAAGTACGGCTGTCTTGAGACCGCAGTACCGTAGGTGGCGGTCCAACTGCCAACTTCTCGGCGGTTCGATCGCCCGATTACAAGGAGGGCATTTGGACCACCACAAGACTGTTTCAACTGCCAGGATCTTGCATCCCACGGCAGTGTGGAAAGCGGCGCTCTATGGTGGAGGGGTTGATTCCGGCACCGCCCTGCTGATCGCGACCTGCCTTTCCGCTGACCTTTTCATGGCGGGGAGCCCGGCATGAAAAGTTCGGCAGAAGTGCACAGAAGGGGCCCCAAACACAGCCTCAGGGCGATTTTGCCCATTGCGGACTGTGTATGGGGGCGCATGTTGTGCCCCCCTCTGTTTGCACTGTCATGTGTGCACTGTGTGCCATGCACGACATGGTACATGTTATACAGTGCACCCTACATGCAAGTGGCACTGCACTGGGGCAGCATCTGAGTCAGGCTCTTTCTATGAGCCGAAGCATGCCACTGTGTGGCACCACCGCCGCAACACTGCCAGTCAGGCGGAAAGCTCGTAATGCAGCGGTCAGGATGCCGTATGCTTGGCGGCATTCTACCGACCACCTCAACGATGGTCCGGTGGTCAGACCGTTAAACTCGTAATCAGCCCCTAAATGTAATGTAAATGTCATTTTTGATTATTGATTTGTCCCTTTTTTGTGGGTGGCTATTCTGCTTTACTTTGCAGGTTTTTATTTATGAAAGTGTCATGTGGGCATTTGGATTTAGCATTTCTTTCTAAACCAATATGTTTTACTTTAATTTCCTATTTTTTCGAGTTTACTGGAGCCTTTCTTTTTTTAAATACTTTTTCGGATTTTTCATGGTTCCCGGATTTTTTTGGATTGCTTCGATGGATCTCAATTTGATTGTTTTTTTTAAATTTTATTTTTTTAGCTTTTTGGAAATTATTGTTCTTTTGCTGGATTATACTTTTTGACTATTTAAGTAGTTAGGATGGTCTGCAGCTGCAAAATAATATGGGCCTGATTATGACCAAGGTGGCGCTGCTGCACCGCTGATCCAACCACCCTTTTACGAGTTGGGCAGTCGGACCGCCATAAGACCGCTGCTACTGCCAGTGATCCAAGTGGCCTTGGTCCTGCAATATGCTAGTGGTGCCGATGTGGCACCGCCAAGCATATTACAAGTTTCCTCACTGGCAAGTTTTCATGGCAGTGAGCCCACCATGAAAACTGTGGCAGTGAGGAAACTGGTGCCCCAGGGCTCTGGGGATGCATGCAGACAGGGGGGCTCTCCATGTGCGCCCCTGTCTGCATGCATGCCCAGTTCCTGCAAGTGCAGGAACCTGCATTGGCGTTCCTATTGCAGTGCCTTTCTAAGGCTCACTGCCTGGGAATGCAAAACCACCGCCCGCCAGTCCAGGAGGTAACTCCTAATCTGGCAGGAGGTGTCAGAACAGCTTTGGCAGTGTGGCGGTGTGGCTGCGTGGCGATACCATGCCGGCCCGCTGCCAGACCGTCAAAGTCGGAATCAGGTGGTAAGAAATATTGAATGTATTTGTTTTGGATGGGAAATGTTATATTTGATCATTTATTTATGTGTTCTGTTGCTGGTATTTGGCATTATATATTTTATGTGTTGTAGGTATTTTTGCAGAATGGATTGAATTTGCTGTTTGAGGTTTCTGGTTGGTGAGGTTTATGTTTTTTATATAAATAATATACATATAATTGTATCACTCTTATTTAATGTTTTGACTGATGTAATAGAATATTATGTATATTGTTTATATAAAAAACAATTTGTAATGTTGGTTAAAATTGTTATACTTTTTTGGGAGTTTTGTAGATTAGTATTTATTTTATAATACGTTTTGGCTATTATTTCTAAATAAACTTCACCATGGTTGTTTATGAAGAGTTTTACTTTAAATTGTAGCATGCTGTACATTCTTTTGGATTGTTTGCCAATTTTAGGTGCAATTTGGGTTACGGATTGCTCCATTTGTAGTTGGTGGCAGCTATGCTCTTTTTTAGGGCTTCTATACATTTATATAGTGTAGGTTGTGTTCTGCCTAGTGTGAATTGGAAGGTATTGTGCCATCCTTCCACTGTGCTGTTTGTTTTGGCTTCCTCTGCCAAGGTGCTGTCATAGACATTCCACCATGGCATTTGGAATTTAGGTTGGCATCTATGTCCAGAGTGATGTAGTCTGCCAACCCATATGCCTTCAAAATAATCCTTTAGGGGGCTTAGTTTGTGTACATTTGGTTGGTAGAAAAGACTTTCTATTTGTAAATTGTAGTAGTTTGCTACCTCTGTGACAGAGACATAGGCTAGTGTTATCATTTTTTTAATTAATAGGCAAATTAACTGTTTTTAGCATATTCCACACTGAGTACAGATTGTTGGAGATGTCTCCATATGCTTTGATTGAAATGGTAGTAACAGCTTGAATGGCTGTGTGCGGGTAAACTTTTAAATGGTTTGAAACATGGCTTGTACAAAGTCTATGACTATATTTTGTGGGAAGTAGTTGTTTATGTTTAATGTGGTGTAAGAGTGCATAGTAACTGCTACTTTGTTTATTTGTTAGTATGGCATATATAAAAGGGATATTTGAGTTGTGATATTCACCAAGTATGGTATATACCTGAGTGAATGGTTTGAGTCACATTTTGAAGGTCCCATCCATCATCCAGGTTTGACTATGGCTTTGTTGTAGTAAGTTATCTGCTGTAGAAATATTAGGATTCATTTATCATTGTTAAGGTTGTCATATAACAGGAAAGATTCCTCATTATGTGTGATTTTTAAGGAGTCAGGTACCTTAATATCTTGGTATCATTTAGGGGCAGGAAGTCTATATCTATTTGCTTTTTTTAGTTTGCGCAATTAAGTGTTTTAAGGTGGGTATAGATCGTAGTTGGCCTGCGATGTGCTTGGGGACTTTTGGGAGTATATCTTTTAGGATTTTTGCTGTGGATTTGTGGGCTTGTGGGAGCTATTGCTTGCCTCTCTTATATCCTGCAATATCTCCCTTACTTCTATTTCTGTCACATTCATACAGTATCATCTTTGTAGTGGCCCTCCCAAAGCATGCATTAAAGTAATATTTAGTACATTTCCAATTCACAGTTTCCGTTGATGTAGTTTCTTGGTTGTAGTTGTAGACCATGTGACTTAATAATTGCTTTCCTTTCTGTAATGTGATATATCTTGCTGTTTCTGTCATTATGTCTGAAAATAGTGTAATTGTAGAAATAATTACAATTTTTAAATGTTTACACATTCATTATTTACCTATAAAATTATGCAACTAGTTTTCTTATTTATACTAAAATGTATGTTCTTTATGATTTTCACACTTTCTGGGCAGCTTTTCCATTGGGGGTTATGTAATGTGTAGTGGGTGCTTTTTTCTGTTGGAGAAAAGAAAAGCATCCGTTTCTTTTCAGATGTTTTTTTGTTGGTAGTTTGAAGAGGTTGAGGTCATTAGGTTTTATTTTTTTCTATTTTAGAGTGACTCTCTGTTTTATATTAATTTACATTTACTTACAGTTTTTATGTGTTGACTGGTGTTGTTTTTCAGTAGCTTAACACATTCTCGATGTGGTGGTAATTTATTTTAGTAAGTACATGTAAATAGATAGTAGGTGTTTTATTGATTAGTTATTATTTAAGTTTTTAATTTTAATTAAAAGTATGTTGTAGTTTAAATATGAGTTTTACTTACTTTGCAAGGTAGTTGTCGACATATATACTTCTGTTTTCAGGTTCTAGTCAGAGAATACAGCAGAGTTTCCTCTTCTTATAGCTTTTGTCATTTTTGGAGTATTACTTTGATCAAATTGGTGTGCCTTTTATTTTGCTGGTTTACTTGTTTGTGTGATTGTTTGTTTATATTTTAATTGTATTCATTTGTTCTGTTTTGGTTTGATTTTTTGTCAGCTATGCCCTCCTATGGTAAACGCTAATTTATGTTTTATTCATAATGTTTAATATGTATATATATATACATTTTGCTGTATATATATATAATGGACTTCTTAATGTGTGCACCTATATTTAAAGACACTCATGGAGTAATGATGAAAGATAATGAACTCTTGAACTTGCACTTTTTTTGTAAACCCAATGCTGTAAATAGTCAAACAATGAATTTTAATTGTTAACTGTTTTTGATGAATCCGCATATAAATTCTACATTATGGAATTAATTATTAATGTTTTGCCCAGAGTATCGAGCACTTCAATGTAAATGCATAAACAAAACAAGTGACTGTAACTATTTTTGATGTGCCGATAGGAAAGTCTGTCTTCGTTATCCATTGAAAAGTTTCCGGTCATGTGATCGGGTCACTCTGCAGGTTTTTATTTAAATGCGCGCTTAACATGGAGTGATCACTGTGTGATCAAGGCAGTTGATGCCGAAACGCGTCGTAGCGTAATTTCGGAATAAAGAATTTTATCTCCAGAAATCTCCCCGTGTCGGTGTCTAGTTTCGTGTTGTAAGGAATCGGATGTGGTGTTCGTGTTTAGCCGCTGCTGGCTGGATAAGCGGCAACGCCGACACAACCTCGGTCTGGAGCTTCTTTTGGATATCCAGCGGAGTTTGGAAATGATGCGTGAAGCATAACAAGAAGCCCCCCTGTTTGTCAAGTGTACGGAATTAGACCGCATGGTGAGAAAGCTCTCCGGGGGACGGCGCGTCGGTGAAGACGCGGTGTGCCGGGAGCCGTAACGCCGAGGAGTGCGGCACGTTGGTGAAAGTGTAAACAGGGAGAGGTGCCGGGAGGTCGTCCCGGCGGGAGATCGACGCAAGTTAAATCATTTTATTCCGAGGCGCTTTGCAGTGTGTTTGGGTGATCGCGCCAGGTGTAGAATTGTGTACTGAAAAATGGATAACTGGATGAGAGAGAGAGAAGAGGCGGCGGACTCAGTATTTAAAGAGGGACCTGAAAAGCTTACAGAACTTTCCCAAGAAGTGCAACCTGGGCCATCTGAGATTAATGTGGTGACACTAATGCGTAAATTGGAGAGGCTGAAACGCAACGAGGTGTCGAAATGGTGAGAGGTGAAATCGCTAAGCAAATATTTAGATGTGGGGAGAGTGCCTCGTGGGCTGAGAGTTCTCACAGCCCCCACCTACGAAAACCCAGACATGGAAATGCTTCGCGAATGGGATATGAATAATGCCTCAGCGTCACAAAATATGATGAAAATACTTGTTAAATATGCAAGCAAGGACCGTGATAAAATATTGGAGGCGATCAAAGAGATTGAGAGTGATCTTAAAAAACTGGCGAAAGAGGATGCACTAAAGAAATTTGAATTAGAAATGTATACCCGGTTGAAGAAGCATGAACAAATCATAACCGAACGGAAAGCTACTAAATTTCAAAGAGATCGGATGGATTACCTGCGTGGGCAGATTTATACGTTTGCCCGCAGGTTCGACAACATCCGGAGGCAGAGGATGTCCAAAGTTGTCAGCTCGGACACAGCAAGGAATGAGGTGTCGGCCACAGACCTGAGCTCTGAAGCAAGTTCGGTGGTCGGCTCAGTTGCGGAAGTGGGACTGGAACAAAGCAGCAGAATCCCAAAGCAGTGTGAACCACGGTTCAGTCATTGAGGAGTTTGGTTTTTTATACATGGACTGGACCCAAAATGCAAGGCCAACCCCCCAGAGAAGAAAGAAAAAAAGAATATATAGGAGGCGAAAAGACCGGCGGTATGGTCATGGAATTGAGACAAAAGCCAGGGAGACATACCAACGCCGGTGAATGAAGCCCATAACACCGTCATAAATCTCACGGATCTTGTGCTTACAGAGGAAGAAAATCGGATTTTATCATTGGGCCTATCTTTTTGCATACAAACAAATTTCAACTATACACAAACTCGGATTGATTTTTTTAAATATACCAGGAAGTTGAAGCTTAAATCTTTTTCCACAATAAGAGGCATACATCACCAGAAGAGCGAACATGGCATACAAGAAGTTGGCGGTCTGGAAGTTGGGGATATGGAGGTATTATGTGATTTGCAAAATCTTGAATGGGAGAGTGCGGAACTGTCAAGTACTACAAATGTGAGAGAAACTGTGGACTTGATAGGTTTGAATATTTCTGATAGTGAAATGTCAGTTTTTAAACCTAAATCAACCTTCACTCCGAACACCCAGAGAGATGCAATCGATATGTTCTCTGATCGGGTAATTAAAGACCTCAAAGAGTTAGCAATCACCTCCAGTAAAACATTCCCTAGAGAATATGGTCAATTTGAGAAAGATTATCATATGATCATAAATAAGATAAAGTCAAGGAATGATGTAGTAGTCCAACAAGCGGACAAGGGTGGGAACGTGGTTCTCTGGTCCCTTGATGCATACAATGCCGAGGCTAAATCTCAATTAAGGGACCGTCATTGTTACCTCAAAGTACCACAAAGTAATTTGGAAGAGGTGAAACTTAAATTTTGGAAGGATCTTGCTCGTTGGAGAGGGATGGGTTTGCTTACACAATCGGAGTATCTCTTTATGAAGGTAGAGCACCCGGTTACCCCTATCCTCTATCTAATACCGAAAATCCATAAAAATAGAGAGACCCCTCCAGGCAGGCCAATAATATCTGCAATTGGAAGCCTGTTCGAGCCCACCTCCAGATACCTTGATTCTTTTTTGCAAACCTTTGTCCGAGCCCTCCCAGCGTACATTCAGGACACCAGGGATTTCTTAAACAAAATTTCGAAGGTGCGCTGGAAGGACACTTACTATCTGATGACATTAGATGTTACTAGCTTATATACGAGCATAGCTCATGATGATGGTCTCCGTGCAACCCGACACTATTTGAATACACGTCCTATCAGCTTGTACCAACATACAGGAATGCTGATAGAAATGTGTAGGTTATGCCTAACTAATAACCATTTCATGTTTGGTGGGGAGACATATAGGCAGCTTCAAGGCACGGCGATGGGCACCTGCTTCGCCCCCAGCTATGCTAATTTGCATATGGGCTGGTGGGAGGAGCGGGTGCTCAGAGTCCAGTTTGCCGAAGAATGGAACAACAACATTGTAACATGGACCCGGTTCATAGATGATTTATTTGTGATCTGGGACGGGTCCTTGGAAACAGCGAAGAGGTTTACATGTGACATCAATGCCAACGATCTCAATCTGAAATTTACAGAAAGTATCAGTAAGACATCAGTGGCATTTCTGGATTTGGAGGTATACGTTGAACAAGGAGAGATTCATACCAGAACGTTCAGGAAGCCTACAGCAGGAAATACAATTCTTCATGCTGGGAGCTTTCATCCTCAGAGGCTCAAAATGAGCATTCCTTATGCTGAGCATCTGAGGATGAAGCGAAATTGCAGTGAGGTCCAAGCTTTAACAGAGGCACAGAATTCCCTGACTAAGAGATTTGTCGAGAGAGGCTACAACCCTGTCATTCTGGACCAAGCCAGAATGAAAGTCACAACCATAGAAAGACATACACTTTTAAAACCAGATGTTGAGAAGATCAAGGTGAAGAAATCTGGTGCAGGGAATCAGATAAGGATGATTACAGGGGTACAGTGCCTACCAGTCTAGAGTGAGAGATAGTCTGTGTAGGCACTGGCACCTAATACAGCGAGACCCAGTACTTAATGAGGTGGTATCTCGAAAGCCCATGATCACCTTTAATAGGGCGAAATCTATGAGGGGCGACCTGGTAGTCAACAGTCCTGAAGTTAGCAAAACAGCCGGTTGGTTGAAAAGTGTCCCAGGTTTTCATAGATGTCTCAAATGTAAAGCGTGTAAGATTGGACGTAATGAGAAACAAGTGACGTCACCACTTTTGTACAGCCCATGAAAATCAGACAGTTTCTGAACTGTAGAAGCGAACATGTTGTTTATATCTTGCAATGTACATGCCCAAAAATGTACATAGGCAGTACCATTCATATGGTTCATATCCGCATTCTACAGCATTTACGGGCTGTCAAGAACAATGACAAGAACTATGTGGTGGCTCGCCACTTGAATGAAATACACAAAGGGAACATAGATGAGTTGTCCTACTTTGCAATTGACCAAGTCCCCAAACCTAAAAGAGGAGGGGATAGAGAGGGTAGACTTCGTCAATTGGAGTCCAAGTACATTATGTTATTCAATACAAAAACGCCAAATGGACTAAACGTTGAGGAAGATTTGTATGTCCATTTATGTTAATCCAGTTATTCTTTTCTCCGATTTTAATAGCTGTATAGCAGAGTAACATTTTATGTTGGGTGAAGGCAGACGTCCAGTAGGGGAAACAGCAATGAGAAGTAATGATTAGAAAATTGTTAATGTTGAGTTGTGTTGTATCTATGAAGCCGGAAGTAAAGATAGATGTCTTGCAGTTAGAGGTTTTAAATATCTTCCAAACGGGGAACAGAAATATTAGTAAGGGTTTTTTTTTTGGAGAATGTCGTGACTTTGGTATGTAAAGTGATGAAAGTAACTGGTCTTTTAGGATATATAACTAGTACTGTAATGCACTAGCACTTTGACATGGGAAGTTAATTTGCACTATTCATGAATGCCAGTACAACAGGACATGGGTTGCACTTGCACCAGACACTGGAATATTGGCATATGTATGAATGTTCGAATGTTTAATTGGTACTGTCATGCACTAGCACTTTATTGCGGAATTTTGCACTATTTGACCAAGAAACAATTTGGACCAAAGTGTATATAAATCTTAGGCACTGGTAGTTATCTAATTTTTAAATTTCTCTCCTTAGATCTTGGTATAGTATACCCAAAAAGAAAATTGAAAAATGCCTCCAGGAAGATATTGAGAAATTGTACTTGCACATAAGATTGACATCCAAAACTTTCTGAAATTTGAGGGTTCGACAATTGGGATCTTCATGAGCATAACATTGTTCCTTATTGTATGTTAGTATTAAGCAGCTTTAAGTTGGGTTTTGGACTTTATTGAGTAATATATTGCATAGTAATTCATGACTTTTAATGAAAATGCGATATATTTTGCATGATCAACTGAAGATAGAGTGATGCGCGCAATTCAATTGCACAGTGCCTCTGATGTGAGGTTGCAACATTGGCTTTCAGGCACTAGCCCATCAATGGACTTCTTAATGTGTGCACCTATATTTAAAGACACTCATGGAGTAATGAGGAAAGATAATGAACTCTTGCACTTGCACTTTTTTGTAAACCCAACGCTGTAAATAGTCAAACAATTAAATTTTAATTGTTAACTGTTTTTGATGAATCCGCATATAAATTCTACATTATGGAATTAATTATTAATGTTTTGCCCAGAGTATCGAGCACTTCAATGTAAATGCATAAACAAAACAAGTGACTGTAACTATTTTTGATGTGCCGATAGGAAAGTCTGTCTTTGTTATCCATTGAAAAGTTTCCGGTCATGTGATCGGGTCACTCTGCAGGTTTTTAATTTAAATGCGCGCTTAACATGGAGTGATCACTGTGTGATCAAGGCAGTTGATGCCGAAACGCGTCGTAGCGTAATTTCGGAATAAAGAATTTTATCTCCAGAAATCTCCCCGTGTCGGTGTCCGGTTTCGTGTTGTAAGGGATCGGATGTGGTGTTCATATATATATGTATATATATATATATATATATATACATATACATATATATCTCATATCCAAGTTCCACCAGTCCTGCCGAACTCCAGGAAGGGATATGGTTTGTGTGAACGCCGCAGTTGGACCGAAGGACTTGTATCCTGTTGACCATGGGTTGGAGATTATTGAATGGAAGGAATCATGGCCATTGGGTGAATTTCTGAGGACGTAAGCCCGGTTAATTCCATTCAAGATCGTCTGCGGTTATGGTGAGGGGCATATTTTAAAATTATCTATTAAGGTGAAGAGACACGCTGTGTGGAACTGAGTATTATACATCAAGTTCGGCAGAAAAACTCCTCCTTTGGGGATGAGTGATGGCCCATTGAGGGCGTAATTACAAGAGAGGACTGCATAAAGACAGCCATTTTCATGTCCGCTTACAAATTAGGTACCTTGTTGTTTCCCCGAAACATGCCTATTTAAGGTCAATGGCATATTGGAACATTTGATATTAACACTTGCCGGATAAACGTTGGTACTACCAGTTGGATAAATTGCAATTTGACATGCAAATATGGCGGCCGATAATATTGAATGTAACTATGATGGCAGCAGCCCTCTTTCATTGTCCACATGGAATTCTCCAATGGGAGCGAGTTGATACAGGTCTAAATGCAACTGTCACAATGGTGTTTACTTTATAGTAACATGCATTGACGAAGGTGTGATTGTCGAAAAGCATTTGCTTGCCATCAACAAGAAATACTGAAATATTGGGCCTTGTGAGTGCCCACTTTTTCCTTTTGGAAGTTTTTGCATAAATAACCACTGAAGATTGCCAGAAGGTAGTTATAATTGAGACCTAGTTTCCATAGACGAAGCATTATTCATTTTGCTAATAACTTTGGAGCCGTTTGACAAATCTTCACGAAATGTTCAAAAACCTTAATGCCAATCACTTCAGCTGCTGCCTGGAAAGTTTCAGGGTGGTTCATCAAGTGGGGACCAAGAAAAGTGGGGGGTCCCAAAACGCGTTTTCCCCATGCAATTTCCCATAGGGATTTTAGACACCCGCTGGACAAAATTACACCAAATTTGGCAGAAAGCTAGTTCTTGGTCCAGAAAAGAGCACTGTTTGTAATTTGGTGTAAATCCGTTCAGTAGTTTTGAAGTTATTAAAGAAAAAAATATTTTGGGCCTGGTTACGAGTTTGGCGGTCACCTGTAGGACCGCCACCACTGCGCTCCCAGGAAGACCGTCAAGCCTGTGGTGCACCCACACATCGGATTCCGAGTTGAATCCAGGGCGGGTGGGCGGTGCTGCAGCGGTCTCACGGCAGCGACTGTGTTAGCCTCATAGGAGAGCCTTAACAGCAGACCACCGCCATGAGAGTGCCTGCAGCACGTTACTGCATGGTGAGGCATGCACCATGTGGTGTATGCCACACCGTGCCGGAACGAGTGTGTAATTCCAGGGGGCACAACATGTGCCCCCACTGCATGAACCCCCAGGCCCACAATCGTCCGGCGGCCAGTAAGGGCCCCCTTACCTGCATATCCATCACCCTTTTTTATGGTGGGCTCCCCTCCATGAAATGGGCAGTGGATATGCAAGTCAGAATATGCTCAGCTGTGCCGAATCGGCAACACCAGCATATTCAGGCCCCTTTCTGCTCTGCCACCACTATGGGATCCAGGAGGCAGTGGTCCCGTGGCGGTCCCACCGCAACCATCGTAGTACTCCATCCCCGAGGCCCAGCTTTTAAATTCAATGGGAGGAGGGCGCGGGCCCCCCTCCCGGGCCAATTTCAGCCCTGGGGACCCATCCCCTGGGGCCTGGCCTTTAAAGTACAAGGGGTGGGGGGCACAGGCACCCCCTCCCCAGGCCGATTTCTGCCCCAAGGACAGCATCCCCCCAGGCCCCAGTCGAAGGTTCAGAGGGGGAGGGGGCACGTAGCTCCCATCCCTGGGCCGATTTCAGCCTCTGGGACCCCATCCCCTGGGGCCCGGCTGTGCAGAGAAATGGGAGGGTATACGTGCGGCCCCCGCACCCGGAGTCATTAATAGCCTTGGGGACCCCATTCCCCAGGGATGGCTCCAGCTATGTCTCAGGGTGCCCACCCCCAGGACATATTGGTTTCCCTTCCCGCACTGGCGTGGGCAGGGAAGCCTGTGTTTGCTCTCGCTTGATGGGACCAATTTCAAAGCTTGGCCCAAGGCTGTGCACAGTGTGGGGTTGGCTGCCTGCGGTGGCAATTGTGCCTGCTGCAGTGGTGATATCTGTGATTGCGGCTGTGGTTGCTACTGTGCTTGATGGTGTAATTTCTACTGGTGTGATAGATATTGATGTAGTGCTGCCGTGCTGGCAGATGTTGCTTCTGCCATAGTCCCTGCTGTGTTGAAAGTTGATGTAGTTGTTCCTACTGTGGTGTCAGTTTTGGTTGTTGCTTTTGTCTTTTTCATTGTGACAGCCGCCATGGTCAGAGCTGGGTTTGCATCTGTGGTCACTGTGGTTGACACTTAAATAGAAAATTTGCAAGCTATTTGTGTCCCTGCTGTAGTGGCAGACGTAGTCACTGCTGTTGTCACAGCTGTGGTATTCCCTGTTGTGGGGCCACAAAATGTTGTTGCTGTCATCACTGCTGTGGTGACAGCTGTCATCATATTTGTGGTCCATACTGTTGTGGCAGCAATTATTTCTATTTAGTACTAACTTTGGCTATAGCCGTAGTCTCGGTTGTAGTCCCTGTTGTCATGGTAGCAGTAGTCACTGTTGTTGTAGCTGTGATTGATGCTGTTGCCATAGCTGCTGTCCTGTCTTTGGTCCAATCAGTTGTGGCAGCTGTAGCATTTTTATGATCTTTTCGGTTGTTGTAGCTGTTCTTGCTGGTTTGGCTTCTACTATGGTGACATATGTTGTAGTACCAACCACTACTGTGGTTGCAGTTGCAGTTTATGCTGTGGTCCCTGCTGTTTTTGCTGCTGATGCTATAACTGTGATTCCTACAGTTGTGTCGGCTGTGTTTCCTGCTGTAATCACAACTTCTGATTCTGCTGTGTTGCTTAGCTGTTATAGCAACTGCTATGACTTTTGTGGAATCACAACTGCTGATTCTGCTGTGTTGCTTAGCTGTTATAGCAACTGCTGTGACTTTTGTGGTTGCAGCATTTGCTGCTGTTGTGGTCCCGGCTGTTGTGGCAACTGCAAATGCTACTCTTTTCTTGCTGTGATGACATACGTATTTGCTGCTATTGTCACATCTGTGATATTCCCTGTTGTTGCCAGTGTGATCCTAGCTTTGGTCCTTGTGTGGCAGCAACTTCTGTCTTCCAGATTGATAGACATTAGTGAATGAGCCCCACCTCAACCTCTGAAGGTTATTCACTTGCTTTTTGTGTAATACAGAGTCAGAATCAAATCTCTCTGACTTATGCATAAACCTTACTGGGGAAAATGCCTGACTCATCACCAAACCCTGGCTCTGCATTACATCTCCACCATGAACTTAAGATCAGCTGCCACTCATGTAAACCGACAGCATCCTTAAAAACACTCAAACACAGAGGTACATCCGCAAGGCCCATTACTCTGTAGCTCCATCAGTCCATAGCCTACCTCCAACTGAAATTAGCTTCAATTAAAAAACACTCCAGAAAATCTAGTTATTCACCTTTCGACTAGATATTTACCTCACCATGCGGAATGACAGAGACCAGTTCTCACAATTGTTAGTACTCAAACTCTTGTATTTCATGCCATTCTGTAAAGGTTTGTTTCTTTAGTGCTTTGAATTGGAAATGATTATGGTTGTCACTATACAAAATTCCTAAATATATATTTTTTTAAAACATTTTTGCATGGACTTTGATTAGATAATTCACTCTAGACCTTTTGACATTGGCTACACAAACGTTTATTAGAAGTAAACATGACATTTTTCCCTACAATTAAACGTTTTTTTTAAATGTCAATCCTATACTGTAGTCAAGTAAAAGCACCAAAGGTGGGACACACAATACTAGAGAACACAAAGTGTTAACCACATGGTTCGTTCCTTATTTGAGAAGCAGACGACAGAAAAAGGCAGTATTTTAAAACTGTAGCATTCATTTATGTCTATTTGGGTGGCAAATTCTAGTGAATTACCCTTTAACAAAACATATTCTTCCTCAACAATTAGTCTTACTAGTTTGATGTAATATCAAACCTACCAACTTAGAGAGATGTTGATTTAACTCCAGTTCAAAGCAACAGCATTCAATAGTCTTGACAAGTGGACATTTCAACCAAAATGAGGACATATATACCAGAAAATTATGCATCCCACCCTTTCTTGTAGAACCACAATATAACAAAATACCTTCCTAGTAATGGGCTATGAATAAGGAACGTTGGCCTGGTGCACTGTGACAACCCCTGACAGTGGTTCTAACTAGACAGGAGTAAAAGATTGCTAGACAGTACTCATGACTAGAATGACTATGCTTTGATCTTGGAGAAACACATCTAACAATTTACAGGGAATTAAATGAGTGACCTGGTGCAACATGGCCCCTGTGCAATAGCCCCCCCACCCAAAAACATTTATAAAGGCTGGAACAAGTTCCTATCAGGATGATTATGTGTTCATTTGTTGACTTATATCAAGTGAATGTCTCCACACTGCCACAAACCTGACCAACACACAAAGAACATCTGGACAAATTACAATCCTAGAAGTAATGGGAATTCATTTGGGTTAACTTGAGAAAAATACTCAGGTTCAATCCCTGGGATGGTGATTACTTGCAGGGAGGAAGGTTGGTTATCAGTCCTAGAGACATACCAGAGATGTTCCTAAACCTCAACATGCTCCTGGTGTGTGAAGGCTATCATGGCAATATATTGTGGCATATGCCCAAACGGCAAGAGCTAGATTAGACAGCATATGAAAGGTGGGCCACAGAGAGCGTCTACAGTTATCAACTGTTTACAAATAGCAACTTAATTAACAATAATACATATAATGTTTGGATATCGCGCTTGAAGTATGTATGTATGTAGTAAAGTTCAGATCCTTCTTAGATGGTAGTTGTTTTTGTGCCCAAAAATGGATGTTACCAGTTTCTGTTAGAGGAGTTGGTTGAAGGGGGAGATGGTGTTATCCCCAAGTAGAGTGGGATTCTTTGGAGGGTCAGACTAAGGCTCCTTGCGCATTGTTACTTTCACACTGCTGAAGACCTTTCCTAGTGCTTCGTAGAGAGGGTCGCAGAAGGTGTGGATGCAGAGCGAGTAGATCCGTCCTACACACTGAATTTCAATGAGGTAACTCTTGATGCAAGGAACCACCGCCCAGATGTGACAGAAAGAGATAAGAGCAAATAGGATGCCCCAAATGATAGCGAGGGGGATGCCAAAGATGGTTGAGAGCAGGCGGTAGCACCAGTACTTGGTGACTGTGAAAGTGGTGAAACTGGCCTTCCAGACGCCATCCAGGCTGTAGGTGCCTTCGGGCTCGGCGATAACATCTTCAAAATCCACCTGGGGGACAGAGAAAAACAAGAGATATTAACTGAAGAATGGAGCTCAGGAATACAAAAAAAAAAAACAGAAAACAGGTCTGGGCACAGTATCCAATGAAGTTGCAGGTTTGGTTATACACAAAGGAAGTTTAGTACATTACACAGGGAGGTCAAGTGGTTAAGGATTAGGACTGTGCAAAGTTACGGAGCCTGACAGCTTGAATCACTGTACACTTATTCCTCAATGTTTGACTAGATTGACTAACTGTAAATCTGACAACGATTTTTTTTTTATGGAAACAGATAAGGAGTCTTGCCCACCAGTAGGAACTTTACTGCTGCCCGCAGAGTCCAGAGTTATAGCTTCCTGCTTTTTTTTATGGCATTATGCTGCTTCTATAGCAACACAAAAAGATGATGGACGGAATGTTGAAGTGGTAAGGGTATGCCCAGGCATGGGTCCTGTGCTCGATATGCCACTGGATTCAAGCTAGCCTGGCTAATGAGGGGTGATACCGAAACCTGCCCCAGGATGCTTGTTTTCCGGTCCCGGGAGGACCTGGCCTGGCAGTTCGGGCTGGACTGTTCCCATGAGGCACAGGGACAAGACTGATTTGCATATGGTTGGGTTTAAACTGTAATGGCATGGGGAGCAAAAAAACGATTGACTTAACCCAGATCTGTGACTGGGGGTGAATTTTTGACAATGATCAGCATTCCGTCCATCATCTTTTTGTGTTGCAACATGCTCCTTCTACCAGATCTTTCTTTCTCAGGGCAAGACTTCAGAAATCAGGGAACGGTAATGATGTGGTCATGTGGCTGTCATTAAGTTTTCACCGCTGTAAATGGCAGTGGGGAAATTCAGTGGGTACTGCTCGGCCATGCCATTGCCTTTCCTAAATTCAAAGTGACTGACCCGGAGACTTCCAAGGTCCTGAAACACGAAAGGAGTGTAGTGCTATCAATACAGATCTCTGATGCCATGTTGCAAGGGACATCTGCCTGCATGAACTGGGCTAATGTTGACCACACTACCTCTGCCCCAGTTCACCAGACTACACAGGTGTAATGAAAACTCACTAAGCCTTGCATGGGATTTGAATAATGACCCACCCACCAATGGAGTGTAGCCCATACTGACAAGTACTGTGGTAAAGCACATCTATTCGGGCTTTCGAAAGGCTATGGTATCCATGTCACAACACTGTATGGGGGCTTTAGAACATGACAAAAATGCAAAGGTGGTCTTCTGAGACCTCGGCTCCTGTAGCTGCCTTGTCATTGAGCAGCTGGTACACCTGCAAGCGGGCTACAGAAACAGCCCTTCATTGATAAACTCCTGTGTGCCCATCTCCTATTTGTTCACCTTGTGATGTGCGTTGCCTTAGCAACCACTGACAAACTCTGAAAAGATATTTATAGCGCACCGTATCCTGAGCTGAAGGGGATTCAAGAGGCACTCTGTTTACTGATGATCATCCACGGTACCGGGATACAGTTCATTCATGCAGATTAGTGTGGCAAGTGACTGTGTAGGGACATTGGAGAGCTGAGCCCAAAGTCACTGTGGCAACCATCAGAAAGCTCTATGGTAGAGCAGATTTTAGGCGAGTCATCAGTAGGAGGGTGGGGGAGCTCACCCTTGCTGCCCCTGCTCTTCTGCAGCGTTCCAGGGTCAAGCAAGCTAAAAGACTGGTGCATGGTACTTTACTTCTGCAATAACGAATGTGGTGGTTCCCCTAAGTTACTACAGCATTCTATGTAGGAAATACTAACTATTCTTTTAAAATAAAGATAGGATGGATTTTTGGGAATCAATAGAGAGTGGCAATTTAATTAGCCAGAGATTTCCTCTAAGGACCGAGGGCTTTAAGTGGGCCAGGTCCTACCGGTGCTGAGAGTTCTAAAAAGCAGGTGCTGAGAGCAGTGTTCCCTTGAAGGTGCGCGCCTGGGTGCCCGCGCACCTCAGTGCCCCCGAGCGCGCACTGCTGTGTGTGTGGCGCGCACACACATCCCTGAGAGCATTCGCGCCGCCGAAGCAGCGCGAAAAGCGGGTATTTCTGACTTGCTAAGGAAGAGGCATTTAGCAAGTGCTCCCTCCTAAGGAGGGAGCACTTGCTAAATTTCTTTGTTTTCTAGAGTGCGGCTGTGGGCTCGTTGTGTGCTTTTGTTTAAGTATTCGTGTTAATTGCAGAGCGTGACGAGCTGCAATTAACATGAATGCTTTAAACAAAAGCACACGATATGCCTCGCAGTCACACTCTAGAAAACACAAGAAATGCAGCACCAAACACAGCGTGTACTTTTAGAATCACCTAAAAGCACACGCTGTGTTTGCAGACTTGCTGCATTTCTTCTCTTAATAGAGCTGGGCTGCGGTGTGATTGTGTGCCTTTTTTAAAGTTTTCATGTTAATTGCAGCTCATGAAGGACGCTGCCATTAACATGAAAACGTTAACAAAGGCGCACAATCACCCCGCAGCTGCGCTCTATTAAGATAAGAAATGCAGGAAGCCTACAAACACGGCATTTGCATCCAGGTGCATATGCAGAAGCGCAAACCACATAGCTGCCCAGGTTTCAGATTGCCATGTGTGACATTTTCATAATTTCAGAGTAATCATGAGTGACATTTTAACGAGTATGAGTGATACTTTCTTACGAGCAAAATCAAGCTATGAAGATGAGGGAAACATATAAATATGAAAAATTACACTCATTTAAGGATTGGGAAACTCTGAATTAACTGGTGCACAGCGTTAGAAATAATTGTTAAATGACTTCCATTTATCAGAGTCATGTCTAAGTCATAAAATCATATAAATATCAGAGAGCTCCTTTGCAATATATTAAATCAAGGCGTTTCACACATGCTCAGGAGCTGTTTTTTTCGGTTGTGTGTTGTTTTGAGGCTTGTGCTTCCAGCCTTTGCCAAACAGAGATTGTCAGCCTTTGTGGTGGGTCCCTCCTTCTCAGCAAAATCAGTAGAGCTTAGGGTCTGGGCCTCTCCGACGTTACGTGGGTTACCTGCCAACAGGGACCCGATGTCAGAGAGGCGCCAACAACATGAAACACTCAGTTAGTTACACACCTTACAGGGTGCCAGTTGAGCCACCTATGTCACCTTCTGAGCATTAACACCAGGAGGCAACGCAGGCTGCAGCTGCCTGATCGCGCTCTGCCACATACAGCCTAGATACTTTAACTTAATTAGGCCGCAGATGGGAGTCAATTCGGACTACGGTGGTGGTGCCGCTCCATTGGAGGCAGTGATGCAGACTCTGCCACGGCTGGCCAGGAGGCTGGAGGTACTGGCAGGCTCAGGCCTGAGCCACTGCAGCCGCGGCAATTCAGGTTTACCGCCGGTCCCCAGCCCGCCTCCAGTGTCGTCGAGGATGGACAGTGAGTCCCACTACTCACAGGCAGTCATAACCATGCCGTGATCTCCAAATCATTAGCCATATCAAACTGTGCAATTAGCTGGACACCCTGCAGTAGCCGCATGCCTGTTTTGCCATATTTGCACACCAGCTTGAATACACACCTCCTGCCAGCACCCAATGAGCACCATAATACAAGCCGGCAGACTGGCAAGCGCCTGAAGTAAGAAGGGGGACACACATGACGTCAGACACACGTGTGTGATGTACCTCAGACAGCAGGGTCCCCAGCTGTTTCTCCCTCGGTGCTGCAGTATTCGGTCTCCATTTCAGCTCCTGAGTGTAATGCAGGACTGTATAGGCGACGCAAGATGAGCACTGCTGACGACGTGGCACGTAGCAGGGCTAAAGGGCTGCTCAGCAGTGGGGCTGTCGAGGCGGCCACTGCACCAGTGTCTCTCACTCCTCTCGGTCTTCCTTTCCTGCGGCAATGAATAATTGAATTCGAAGGGGAGCTGACAGTACACAGGCTGTGGCCCTGGCTGGTGCGAGCTGCAGTAGGGAGCGGGATGCTGCGATCGCCATGCTTGAAGACACAGTATAATGAATGATTTCTGCTACATTGTAGCAGTGAGTGTTAGCCTTCAGGCGAGCTCCAAGCCTGCCTGCGCACACCACGGTAGGCGCGCTGCGAGCTGCCACACTTTTAGGCAGCCTTCAGTACAGTGACAGATGCTGACACGCTGACTATGCATATGCCTGACAATGCATTTCAGTGCGGAGCACCACACTGAAATGCGTTAGTCTAACGCCTGATGCGTGGTACTTGGCAGGACTGAAACCATTTGACTCCGAGCCATGCAGCTTCTGTCATCAGCACTTCTCCCTTTTTCCACAAGAGCAGTTCAAGCATGATGGCAAAATATCCTAGTTTGCAAATGTTTTCTATATAATTCTGGTTCTGCAATATTTACCGCATAATGCATCATCTGCTGCAGAATTTGACCATTTTAACTAATAAATTGTTTGTATCTCAAATGGATCAAATGTTACTAAAAAATGTGACTAGTGTTTCTGCAAAGTGGACGGCCCTTTGCAAAGGTTGACTGATCACCTTTGTCACTGCTGGATTTGTATGTTACACTGGTACTAATAAGGCAACATTTTTCCAGAGACTCTTAGCGTCTGTAAAAATGTAAAAATCATAAAGTATCAGAAAATATACTGCATTACATTGCAGCCTCTTTTTGCTGCATAATTTAGTCAACACTGCAGCATAATTTTGTCTTCCAATGGTGCATAATTCCAGTGGCCCCAAAGCAGGCAGCACAAGTTAAAAGTGCTTGTGCATGAAGCAGAGAGACTGTGAAGATTGTGAACTTAGTTTGGTGTGCTTGCAAATCATGCATTGCCGACCCCTGGTGAGTTACAGCTACTACTGCTGAAACAAGGCCAACGGAGGGACCAATGGGTGAGGCGGCCTGGGCTCAAGGGCAGGGCCGGCATGAGTGCTGGTGGAGTTCTGTGCGACAATGTTTGTTGGTGCCCTCTCAATGACTCCCTCCGCCACTGATTCCCTCACTACCATCCTTTAACAGTGCCCCTCAAGGCTCGATAACCATACTCTCGCTCAGATGAATTTAACTTGATTTACAGCGCCACTCATACCAGTGTAGGGTGGCAGAGCACTTTACATCACACTCATTACACAGAGACAATTAATCATATGTGTGTAAATCTCTGTATAGCAAATGTTACATAAGACAAAGAACTACAAGGTGTAGGAGTCACATGACATCCATACTAGTACGCAGTATAGTTTAATAGTGATTGGTCTGGAGAAACACACTGAAATTAGAACGTAATACCATGATTGGGGGTTCTCTTTAATAACCAGAATTGATTTCTATTCAAATGAACCCTTTTTGCAACATTAGGATAATCAGACTGGGGAAAAACATGCAGCTCTTAGATGAAAGTTAATAGCTCACTGTTCTATTTTAGGATTTTGACTTATAAACTGCAAGTACCAAAAGGATCTCACTGACAAAAGCAGTAACCCACTGACCCATTTACATTATGTGCACTTTGTGATCTGGATGGTACATGTTCTTTGCAGCAGGCAAATTAGCCCTCTGCGCTACCTTTCCATGAGTCAAAACTTCCACTTGACAAAACTCCATCTCTCTCTCGGAAGAACATTAATCACCGGAGTTATCATGACATTTTTATTGTTGCCTAAAATTGCTAGAGGCCAGGAAGGAGGCAGCAAGTGCTTTTAGAAACATAATATACTTGCAAGCATGACACCCCACCCGATGTCAGCGCCCAGTGCGATCGCACCGCCCTAGAGTCACCCTGCTCAAGGGTCCTGTGACCTCAGTGACTGTGCTTCATAGGCCTGCCCGCAAGACTGGAGGTGAACTTCAGTATGGATTGTGGTGGACAAGCCTTTAAGGTTAACCCACAATTGCCACTGCTAGGGTCCACCTGCTGGTGCCAAGACACCAGGGCTTCTAAGGTCTAGCAAGGGAATGTGCTCCCTCAGGAGAGTGGTCTTGTGTGCCGCTCTGACGACAATCAAGTACCAGGATCAAGTGACAAGACCAATACTGTGCCTCAGGTTCACGAAAGTACACATGTTCAGAGGGCACGGCAGGGGCTGAGAAGTTGACTGTTTTGTCAACAATCTCTGTCCAGGCTGATGCGGGGGCTTAGGAGGGAATGGGCCCAGCAGGCTGTAAAACTATAACATCCTGCGCAAGAGGCTCAGGTAATGTGACTTCTCTGCTGGAGGGTGCAGGAAGGAAAACCAACCTACCATCCGCCGGTGTGTCCAATCTTCGAAGCATGTGTGCGCTTCTGGTCACCAAAAGGGTGGTGTGATTGTGGGAAAACAGCAGGCAAGACCCGCCCCATGGATCACCCACGTGATGGCTGGTACCCCCAGCGTAGACTCACCGGAAGGCTGGTTGGGGCACAGCTTTTTGATCTGTTAAACTCTGGCCTGCCTGCTCAGCGCTGTTCATGAATATTCTATTTCTGACACATAGCATTTTAAATTTGAAGGTGCAGTTGCATATATGAATATGTTAGACAATTTTAGCGTGCTGGTGCTGCCTCATTGGCAGTCTGCCTCAAATGCAGTATTGACAGAGGGGCGCTAGAATACGGGACTAATGCATTTTAATGCGGTGATGCGGACACCAGCATTAAAATGCGTTAGTCGAAAGCCTGATCCGGCCCTACCCTGACCCAGCCCTGAAACTGCAAAAAGTAAAATTATAATAATAACGTTATTATAATTTTATTTTTCCTGCTCAAAGAGAGGATTTGTTAAAGTTTCCATTGTAATCGCAGCGCCCATCATGAGCTGAAATTAACATGAAAACTTGAACAAATGCACACAATCACCCGCAGCCCAGCTCTTTTAAGAAAAGAAATGCAGCAACATAGCTGCCAAGGTTTCAAATTGACATGTGGGATGGTTTCAAACCTGCTTTAGCACCGTTCACTTGGATCTGTATGTGAGGAAATGCACTGTCTTTTCACTTTTTTTAAGCAAACGTTTGGAGTGATATTTGGCGCTGCACCCACACACGCGGTCTGGTTACTGGCGCACATAGCCTTGGTTCCAGCGCACATAGACCTTATACTGCCGCACACAGAGGAAAAATATTAGAGGGAACATTGGCTGAGAGAGGTCCCTATCAGGCGCCCAAGTTTTGCCCTCACCCTCTGTGAAAAAATAAATCTTAATTCTGCTGCAGTGCCACCCTTCACTGTCTTTGATGTAACTTCAAAGAGACTCGTTATAGTTCTTTCACAGTCTCATTTTAGAACTAAAGAATTTTCAACGTTATATGTATCAAAGCCATAGTTGTTGCTTATTTATCTTATGCAACTAACAACCATTGACAAAGCCAATAGTCCTGGCTTGTTGTAGGTGTGATGTTACTTGTATTATATATCTGGATGCAGTGACAGAAGCAGCAAAATACCAGTCTGGCAGCACACCATGCTAAGCACAGATTTTCAGTTTACGTGTTTTTAAGCCACGGCCTTAATTACATCGGCCACGCCCCTTTCAGAGACCCCCCAGTTTTTTCATCCCACTTAAAGCCCTGTCTAAGGTCAACTTTATGAGGAAGAAAAACGTCCATATGATAAATCTTATAGACCCTCATATATCCGGTGTGTAATACAGAGAGCAAGCAACACTCGCCCACTCACTGCTCGCTAACGCTCTGTTCATACCTGGATTGTGGTGTCTATTTTAAGAGCCATTTTCTCCCATCGGGCAGCCGGTGACTAAATGCCAAGCGTATTCTCGGCATCAACAAGCCAGCGTGCTGCCAAGCCGCAACGAGCAATGCGGCTGAAATAAATTGTGCTAATGTCACGGCTCTAGCAAAACCAAGAAGGGTTTTTGCCTGTCGAGTGGAGATAACCGAGCCGCGGCACGTGCCTGCTTCCCAGCTCTGCGGCGGCCATTTTCAGATTCATCATATGCCGCAGAGACCTCGTCCTTCCAAAATGAGAACAGTTTTATTGCCGCTCCTCCTACGCGACGCTCTATAATCACTCAAGTATTTCAGCGATGCCTCCAGAAAACAAATCAAAATTACCGCAGTGAAGAAGTCGAATGACAGAAGTCTGCAACACGAGCCCTGATAATTATCAACTAGCAACGATATTCAAATCAACTTCGAATTCCTTCCTCCAGATCAGTACCTGGGACCAGCTACATAACCACTGCAGAGATGCGAAAACGGAGCTAAATGCCTGCTTGCACCATTGTACTGCTTGCACAGTGGGAAATGGGTTTGTTCTCGCTTCGATTCATACACATTTTCCCAAATGTACAAAACTGGAGAGAACACATTGTGAAACAAAGGCAGAAAACAAGTTTTTTTTAATACATTATTACAATTTAAAAAATAAAGAACATGATTTTTCATTTAAATGAAGAAAACAGATATTTAATCACTATTTTGGTTGCATTCATAATAATAAAAAATAACCACTGAGGTGGGTTGCACTAATTACATATTCGATGTTTTGAAAGCAGAGAGAAATGTATTTGTTGCATTCCTTAATATGTACACTCAAGAAAACCAGCAAATTCAGTTTGCTCCATGTTTTTTCACTGATGCAACAATCAAAACAGTACCGTTTTGTGCAAACCCTGTTTGTTACATTCTCCACTGTGCAAACATCTAACAAGGTGCAAAAGACAGTTTGCTCGATTTTTGCCCCAGTGCAGTTTATTTAATTGGACCCCTTGCTTTGGGGTTGCAGGAACTGAACTGGAGATCTAAAGACACGTGACTGTGTCTCATGGCAGACATTGAAAATCTACTGGAAAACGTTTTAGGATGCCATTTCCTGTGAAATCATCAGAGTAAAGGAACACGTGATGTGGTGACACGATGCCACTGCCTGCCTTTTATGCTTGTTTGCCAAGGAAGATCACTGAACTGCCAAGACTTTGACTTTCGTAGGGTATCAAGGCAGAGGCAGCTGGTATTTACAGGCGCTGTAGGGGGGGGGAGGGCTTGCGCGTCGCGGGAAGGGCGGGGAATGAAAAAAAAATGAAAACACTTACCTGTTGCCGCCGCCACCTCTCGTTCCTCTTCGCCCTCTCCCAGGGCAGGAAGCACCCAGCTCCCAGGCTCCTCGTAGCCAATCACAAAGCTGCAATGCAGTGTTGTGATTGGTCTGAGCGCCGTGGTTCGGCGCTCAGCCAGGGAAAGGGAGGCTGGGCATGTTCTGCACTCAGGCTGAAATGCAGCCTGGTGCAGAACATGTAAAGAGTGCATGACGGTTTGGCCTGCCCGAGACGGCCGGCCAAAGCATCTTGCGCACTTCGAGTGGGCAAACCAATCCTGCCCTGCTCTGTGAGCATACTCCGTCCCTCCCCAGCTGAGCAAGGACAGAAAATAAAATGATAATAACAATGAGTTATTATAATTTAATTTTTTCCTTATTGGCCTGCTCAGTGGTGCACCGCTCCTAAGCCTTAGTGCAGGATTGTTTTTGTGCAGGAAGGGACACCTTCCTGCACAAAAACAATGCGACGCAGATACCCTTACACCTTATTGAAAGGGTGCCTGTGTTGGTGCTTGGCTACTAAAACGGTGCCAGCACAGAAAAGGCGGGAATGTGCGGTATTGCCTTAAATACAGTGCATTACTGTCCTTTCCCTGTCTTGCTGCACTCCATGACTTTTTCATAAATAGGCCCCTATGACTATAAAAGAGCACTTCACGGGGTTAAATCCCAGGAGATAGCCTTAGAGCAGGCATCTCCAACACATTGATCGTGAGCTCCCAGTAGCTCACAGGCTGGTTGGAGTAACAAGCCTGTTTCTGGGGGAGCAGACTGAGGGCAAAGGAGCAGGATCGAAATCTCTTGTTGCATAAACAAGTGTGCTGCTGCTTCCTTTTTAGGAAGCCTGAAATTAAATGAGTTGGTGCACATAATTTAGATTCAGTCAGACAGCACCATTTTGACACCATTCCACTCTGCACTCCACCTGTAATTGTCCGGTTCTGGTTTTCCGAGCAGCTGAGGCTTGCGGAGCGGAGCGCGGTGCGAGGGAGCCGACTGAGAAACGCCGCCGCGGTTCCCGCCCGCCCTGCCGAAGGAAATCACTGTGCCGGTCGCTCAGGCTGCGGCTTGCGGTTTGTGGTCTGCTGCGGGGGTCCCCCCACATAGGAGCAGGGGCAGGGCTTGAGGAGTGCCAGGAGCGCCGGGATTTGGGCACCATAAGCGGGAGTGTGCGGGAATAGGAGCGTGTTCTCCCTACTGGAGGACACAGAGTGTAGTGCCCGGGTGCATCCACGTAGGCGCCCCAACTAGGTTGGGTGCAGCCTGTGGAGCCCCAGCGTGCCCTGCTCCTGTTCCCGCTCCTGCTATTGTGCACTTTGTGCACCTCTCGCCACAGTGTGCTCGTGCTCTTTGCTCCACACTGCCCTGTGCCCACTGCCAAACACCATGGGAGTGAGGGCTGAGGATTGAACAGCCTTGGACCCCAGATCCCAGGACCTGCGGTACGTGAGCAAGCAAGCACTAACAGCGTTATAGCATCAGCCAGGAGGACTCTACGTGTAAGTCACTATCATTTTCCCCCCGTCAGCTTGCTTTTCCATACTTTAGCCTTTGAATACGTTTTTGAGCATTGGCAGGGCAAAAGATAAGCTTGTGCATATTACCCTGCTTTAAGAAGTATATAAATCACCTATCACCCAGAGGAGGAGTCTGGGAATGAGTGGTGGCGAAGGCAGTAATTAATATAAAAAATTAAAAATTAAAAATATACACCAGAATGGGAAAACCAACCGGCGCAGGAAATGGTACAGGTACTAGACCAAAGCCATCGACAAGGGGGCAAGCGCGGTTGGAATCTACCGCCACGGTGCAACCACCAACCTCAAACTTAAATTCAACCAATAAGACAATTTGTAAATATTTTACGTCAACGACGCCAACAACGCCAACGCCAGGAACGCCTGGTCAAAATCCATTAGGAAAAAGTATGTCCTACAGCAGTGCGTTAGTACACTCAACACCACAAACCAATAACAGCCCGAATCATGAAACAGGAAGTCTGGACAGTGGGACACGGCTACCCTACGGGAATAGTGTTGTAATGGAGAAAGACGGGCAAGAGCTGGGAGATTCAGAAGTTTTTGAAACAGCAACACGGCCCGAGTGCCCGGGAACACAGGAGAAAAGGCTCGAAGCTTCAGATCTTCTTTTGCTTGGGTAAAAAGAACAAGACATACTAGGGCAAGGGCAAGTACATCAGGAAATATTGGAAATCTCATCGGTATTAGAGCACACGGAAGTGCAGAGAGGGAGGCAAGAGGATTCAGGCCAGGGAAAATTGGAAGTCTTGGAAATATCGTCAACATTGGAGCAAATAAATAGAGCAAGCCAACAAATGTGTGCAGAGGTTAAAACAAATTCACAGGCAGGGGGAGGGGACAACCAGCATAATTTGTCTCTGTCCCCAGCCCTGATACGGAGTTCATCAGTAATTCACAGCTTTGTTCTTGATCAAAATTTACTCTTGTTGCAGGAGGAACAGAGAGAATAGTCTCTCGGGAGATCAGAATTTGCTCCACACCACCGCCGAAACAAAATGTACACTCCACAATGGATGTTACAACCGAAATTCCCTGCTATCCTCAATAAATTCTACATTAGCAACAACCATCAACGCGCTTACATGGCAAACACAAAAATTGGAAACTCAAATGGACACTATACAGGCACTTGCAATAGCCATGATTAACATCGAAGCTAAAATTAACATCTTAGATGAAAAGATGGAACTACTGAGGTTGCAGCCAACTGCTAGGTGCTCATGCCTTCCAATTGTGGAGAAGCTTAGCACTTTGCCCGAAGTACTAACTTCTATCATTATAGAACTAAAGCAAAGACAACAGGAAACCATAGTTCAGAGCCTCCAAAGAATAGTCGAAGGAACTGCAAAAGATGGCATACAAAATGGCATGAATAGTTCTGCAGGTGCAACAATCCCCCCCAATGAGTCACGAACTGCAATGGTAATGAGTAGTGTAAACAATCCCGAGGGGAAAACCTGCTCAGCAGAAATTAATTCGACGTCGACGAACACACAAGTCAGTAAACCAATTTTGCGCTCGGACATATCTCCACTAGCTCTGCAGTCGCCATCAGTTTCTCGTCAAAGCACATCATTTCCTGAGGAATCCATAATCAATGAGAATATGCATTGTAATAACAGTGGGGCCACATATTTAGAGCATCCTATAGAACCGAGTAAAAATCTTTCAAGAAGGGTGAAGAAACGTCTGAAAAAACAGGCCAAAAACTTAAAACAACAAAGAAAGGCAAAGGACTTACAACTGGGCGTCAGAGAACTCATCGACGCTCGAACCAAAAAAATACCCGCAACAAAGGCTCCCACACAAAAGAATCTGGAATCACAGAAATTTTTTCCGATTTTCCAAAGGGAAAGCCAGCTGAAACATCAATCCATACTAAAAACAACTACATCCCAACCAATTTTGAATAGACCAGTCAACAAAATGGAAGAGCAGTCACAGCACAAACCAGAAGTGACTCCGCAATTGGCCAGTATTGGCAGTCTGCCTAAGGAACAGCATGAAGAAAGCCATAGGAAAGTTCAGCAGACGGCATTGGATAGAGAAATGATAGTATCCATACCACTGAACAACAGTGAGTTTCAGGGGTCCCAAGATGTTAACAACGACCACGGAGTAACTCCAACAAACACGCGACGATTGGCCGCATATTCTCTCGTGGCCAGCCAAATAGCACAAGGAGAATAACACAATTATTTTTACACCTGAATATACATCACGGGGAAGTTTGGACACATTAAACAGGTCCAACATTTTACAAATTTTCCACCATATCCCAGAGCTCTCTTCCATCTCCAGTGAAGAGCTCATCCAAGTACAATTCCAAATTTTGGACAACAACACAACCAGAGAGTCAACGATACTAAAATGGATCAACGGCTCTATTGTACAAAAAATTATGAAAGAAAGAGATCGGTTCGTAAACTGGGGGATTAATGTTCACACTCCGGAAGAAGAGAAATACCCATTTATGCTAAAAAGAGGATTTCATCCAAATTCAATACAGTGCCCACGAAAGTCCATTTTAAAAGGGACAAATTATGTCCCCCGCACAACAGCATTTCCCAACATAAAAATACAGTTTTTGCCCAAGTCCATTCAAACAAAGCGCATGTGCTCCTAGCACACAAGGAAATGGTTGCCTGAGCAATAAATCAGGCAACTTGTTGAAAGTAATCTCATGGAATGTTTACGGGCTAAAAACCTCACTACATAATAAGGAAGCATTTGAATTCTTGCAGTCTGGGGACCTGTTATGTCTGCAAGAAACTTAGTTGCTTGTCCCAATGGCTATACCAGGCTTCATGGAATTTCAGCAGCCGGCAAAAAAGCGTAATATATTTGGAAGACCATTGGGGGGCTTATCAATATACACTCGAATTAGTAGCAACATAAAAATAAAACCTCTATTAAACACGGACATGGTTCAGGCAGCCCTAGTGCAAGGATTGAAATTAAACGGATGCCCAATAAAGATCATTCTCCTGAATATTTACTTTAATAGTAATGAGGCTCCCAGACACAGTGACATGAGAGCACTAGTGGATACCCTTGAGGAACTACTGAGCAGTCAACCAAATTGTGGGATTGTAATGGCTGGAGATTTTAACACGCAAAACCTTGGAATGGCACCAGATGAAGTATTGCCTACAGATAAGGCTGGAATGTTGATGAATAAATTCCTAAATATATACAGATTTAAATCAACACATAAGTGCTACGGCCTTAAATCAGCCTCTAACAAAGATACACAGGTGCTAACTAAACCAATAATTGATTATATTTTCACGTGTGGTCGCCTGTATGGGCAAGTGACGGAATTCCAAAAGCTTTCTATCCCGACCAGTGACCATCTCCCACTGGCCATAACTATCACCTTATACACGGCCCGTCTCCCGATTATCACCTCTGTGGGCAACACCAACGGGGAAGAAATTTATGCTTTGCCAAGGAGACTAAAGTGGACCAAAATAGATACAGCAGCCTTAAGAAGGTGGAAAAGCAATTGGCCAGGAACTGCCGAAGAATTTACGGCAGGTAATATTAACGAGAATTGGATTAAATTAACGACCAAGGTATACCAACTTCTAAAAGGTAAAGAACACTCTCCAGTCTCTGTAGAAAGGTCTTGTCGCCAATTTCAACCACGATGCGAAAAAGTGGAGCAAAGTAAGAGGTCGCTCAGAATAGCCACACGTATCCATAAGCGAGACAGAAAATACGAAACATATCAAAATCAACTCCTAGCAAAGAAAATCCATAGGAAGAACGTGTGGGACTTTAAAAGAAAACAAAAAGATTCGGAGTGGCTGCATGTTTTTTCCTTGCTAAGCCCAAATAAACAGGCTGAATTCTGGTCATATATTAACAAGCTTTCTGGGCATGGCCAAGACAGGTGTAATGTGGTTGCCAGTGATATATGGATAACCTATGTAACAACATTATACTGTTGCGCACAAAATCTGATATCATCACACAACCAAGAGCTCTTCACCACTACCGTTCTGCCCGAAACCTCACTAGTATCCACAGAAGACAAACCTGGACCGGTGGTGGTAGAGAACCCATTCAATATGGAGGTACCACCAGAAGCCTCGGTCGTAGGGAATCGCGTGACAACAATCTTAAAAAACATTAGAAAGGATGGGGCACCAGGCCCTAACGGATTACCAGGACAACTATTTAAAGAAGATCGTGATTTCTGGGGAAGCATACTCACGCCGCTCTACCAGCATTGTCTGGCAAATTCAACAATTCCAGAGACTTGGAAAGGATCTTTATTACAACCTATCCATAAAAAGGGCAATACCGGGGACCCCTCGAACTATAGGCTGATAGCCCTTTTAGACATTGAAGCAAAAGGATATGCTAGTCTCCTTCTACAAGACCTGCAGACCTGGGCCGATGAAAATGAAATTCTACCAAGTTGCCAAAATGGCTTCAGGGCAGGAGCATTTACAATGGATAATATTTTAGCCCTTGCTTATATGATAGAACAGATTACGCAGAAAAAGTCGCTACCACTCTTTGCATGTTTCGTGGACTATTCCGCGGCCTTTGATGGAGTCAATCGGAGTCTGCTGTGGCGGAAATTACAAGGTTGGGGGATACCAGAGATTCTTTTGAAGGCAATAATTAGCCTTTACACTGGAACCTGGGTACGGGTGAAAACTTCGATGAATTCAGCTACTAAAAAGATCCCAACAGACCGTGGTTTAAAACAAGGCTGTGTATTGGCACCTTTGCTTTTTAATTTATATACGGCAGACCTCGCCAAAACTATTCTTAACGCAAATCTTTTACCCCTGAAAATTGGCTCAAATAGATTATTTTTAATGCAGTATGCAGATGATATGGTGCTATTAGATCACACAAAAGTAGGCATGAAAAGATTATTGGACGCACTAAACCTTTACAATATCAAGAATGGCCTAAGAGCAAATGCAGGAAAGACAAAGGTAGTTATATTCGGAAAGTATGCCAACAAACTCAGACAATATTGGAGGTTGGGCAACTTGAAGATAACAACAGTGACCAAATACAACTACCTGGGGGCGTGGCTGATGAGTAATGGGAAGTCAACAGCTCACCTCGCTTCAGTTGAAACAAAGGCCAAGGCAGTGACGTTCGCCTTGTGCAAGCTTAATTCTAAACTAAATAGCCCGACAACAAAATCAATTAGAAAGGTTATAAGGGCCAAGCTGCTTCCCTCAGTTACATATGGCCAGCTAGCATTTCCTGCGGCTTTTGTTAATAGCTTGGAACATATCAACTGCCGAGCCTTTAAGCGAATCTTCCAGATTCCTGCGCATACACGAAATACCCTGGTGCGACTGGAATTTGGGTTGAATAAACAAAGCTACGAGCACTGGGCAACGTTCGTGCGGTTCTACCGAGGGGTTTGTGCAGCCTCTCCGAATACAATGAAGTCAACCCTGAAAATAATCTTTATGAAAGCCAATAATTCATGGAGCAAAGGCCTGCAAACCGCCTGCACTCCATTACAGCTTGACATGATCAAATTGCAGGATCTGATTCATCAGCCTGGCATATTAAAATCTATATTAAAAAAACAAGTTAGATCATTATCTAGGGAAGAAGACATGAAGGAATTGAATTGTTCCAAAAGCAACATTGGGATACTTGCAAGCTCCTATGAAGATCGGTTAAGGCAACCATATCTCAACGCTGTGTTAAACAAGATCATTTTAAAGCAAATGTTAACAGTGAGGCTTATGGCATTGCCGATAAAGGATATTAACAGGCGCTGGAAATCCCTAGAGGCGATCACCACCTGCAGACTATGTCACCAGTATGAGGAATCTATGGTTCATTTGGTCTGCATATGCCATTGCTTGATACATGCATGTCGCACTTTACTGAGGCCATTGTTTTTAAAATATGGGACGCGTAATTACAATGATGCTATGAAACTTTTGTTCAGCCTGGAGATCCCGATGGAACTGGCTAGGTTCGCCAAATTTGCACACAAAGTTAAAGAACGTTTAAGTAATGCACATTGCACTTTAGAACTTCAAGACTGCACTTTGGGCATGCCCAGACTCTGATTTGCATGTTATGACATGATTTATGTATTCTGCATTTTATTGAAACTTCTGTTCCAAAATAGGTCCTTGAATGCCTCTTTATCTGGAAATTTTATATGATTTTGCCTGATTCGTGAAGTTTTCACACAGGGGAAAGTCCCTTGTTTTTTTTTTTTTCTTAAATTGTACGTACCCACTTTTTTTTTTTTTTCTTCTCTTCTCTTTTCACAATTGATTTATGGGTTTTAGTGTTTTTATTATCTATGATCTGCATTTCCAGGATTCATTTTAGCGGATGTAGTACATCAAATTTGTAGCAGTTAATGATGGCTACTGTAGTAAGCAAGGTTTGTGGATATTTTATAGGAAACTTTTTGTAACAATTTTTGTTAATTGATACAATAAAAATTTGATTCATTCACATAATTTATAAAAGTCTCTGAAAACTGCCCTAAAAGTGTTGATTCAATAACTTCAGTCATTGAGAGCATCACTATATTTAAATGGCTTCTTCTTCTCTCTTTCCATTTCTTTTCCTTTTCCTTCATTCCTTTTTCTTTTCTTTCTTTTTTCCTTCCCTTCTTCCTTTCCTTTCCCTTCCTTCATTTTCTTTCCATTTATTTTCCTTTCCTCCTAACCCTTTCTTCTCCTTTTCCTTCCTTTCAGTTTTCCCCTTTCTTTTTCTTTTCCCTTTCCTTTTTACCCTTTCTTTTCCCTTTCCTTCCTCGTCTTTCCCTTCCTTTCCCTTTTCTCCTTTTTCCTTCCCTTTCATTTACCTTTCCTTCCTTTTCTTTCATTTACCTTCCTTTTCTTTTCCTTCATTTTCTCACCCTGTCCATTTTCTTTCCTTCACTTTTTTTCCCCTTTCCTTCCTTTCTTTTCCCCCATTTTTCATACCTTTTTCTCTTTCATTTCTCACTTTCCTTCTTTCTGTCTGTTTGCTCTCCTCTTTTTTCCTTGATTTCTCTATTTTGTGCCTTTTTTTCTTTCACCTTATCTTTCTTTGCTTCTCTCTTTCTTTCCTTCTCTCCTTTATTCCTAATTTGCCTTCCTTAACTTCTTCTTTCCTGCCCCTGTTACATTCTTTCAGGACTCTTGTTGCCTTCTTTCATTTTTTTCTTCTTTCCTTCCTTCGTCTTCGTCTCACCTTCTTTCCTTTCCTTCCCCCTTCTCCTCTTTGGTTCTTTGTTCCTTTTCTCCTCTGCTTCATTTTTTCTTTTCTTCCTTTCTCTTTGTCTCTCCTTAATTTCTTAATTCTTTTATCTCCGTCTCTCTTCTCTTCCTTTCATTTGTTCCTTATTTTCTTTCATTCTTCTCCATTTCTTCCTTCTCTCCTTCATTCTTCCTTCCTTCCTTTCTCTCCTACCTTCTTTCTGTTTCTTTTTTCCTTTCTTTCTATGTTCCTTCTTTCTTTTCTTTCATTCCACTGTTCCTTTATTTGTCTCATTGTTTACTTCCTTTACTTTCTACCTCCCTTTCCCTCTTCCCTCTTCCCTACCTTCCCTCCTTTCTTGCTTGCTTATATTCTTTACTCCCTCTCTGTATATACATCTCTCTAGTCCATAAATGATGCAGTGATTCAGAATAGTTTTCTTTCATCAGAAGTAGATAGCATGAGTAAAAAAAGTTGTAGACCCCTGCCCTTAGAAGGTAAGCTAGCTAGAAGCCAAAAAGCTACACTTTGTTTAGGAGTGGGTTTAATCATTTCCAGTGACAGCAGTGAGAGTTTTACACAGTTCATAGAATGCATAGAGTCCAGGGTCAGGATTGTAGGGAGGGATTGTGCGGTTCCAACACTCAAAGTCCATGCAGGGATCAGCAGTCTATGTTGATGTGCTATATCATTACATCTCAACACATATAACAATTATGAAACATAATGAAAACACTGTTTTGAGGAGGGAAAAGGTCCCAAGTTTGTAGCCCCCATTCGGAGCCGCAAAAGCCCCACCCCCAATAGTCTGATTTGACATTTTTACCTTCACCTCACACAGAACATTAGTCATGGAGACCACTGATTAAAAAGGCTCCGTGCTACTAGGATGCGGCCCAGGAATCAAAGTACTCTGTGGAAATAAACGGCGACAAATGTAAGAACAATCATAAGCATTTTAAAATGACCAATTGAGGCTTTCGTAGATTTTACAAAGAAAAACGCCCGGGTAGCAGGCATGATTCTCCTTTTAAACAAGTTTTGGCCAGTCCACATCCAGGACATTATCTTTATTCCGATACATCAAATTTAACCCCACTGGTCAAAAGTGCTCAGAGTCAATAGGGTGTGGCCCCAGAGGTCAAAGTGCTCCTTGTGGAAAGGCTGCCAATGTGAAAGCAATCATAAAAATTTTACATTACCAATTGCTGCTTTCATAAATTAAAAAAAAGCCTGGATAACTGACATGATCCTCATTTTAAGCAAGTTAAGACAGCTGCCCAACATGTCCTCATATTTAGAGTTTAAAAAATCGGCCGAAGCCAACGGGACCTCAGGGGTTTTAGAGCTTCACAGATGCAGATCACATGTATTATAGACTCTTCTGTTTGTCTGCACCATCTGCATCGCATATCACCTTCACCATCATTGGGCCATACCAATAGCACCTTAGGGGAATAAGGCCAAAATACATTCTCATAAGACTCATAAGTGTATACTTTGCATGGTTTGGGAGGGGCAGATTCAGATGTTCAGGTAGGGTGCCTGGGGTGTAGAGATTCACAGCCCAGTTGCAGTGAAATTTAGCTCTTAGATCCCTGAGGTCCTGATCCCATGAAATTATCTTTGCTGGTTTCATTAATAGCTTTGCTGTCGTTCTCCGCAATAAGGTATTATTTATTAGATCTTCCACACTCAGGACCTTAATAAAGGTTAACAAGAGAAGGTCACATGCAAAGCCAGGCTCCTGGAATTTCTTTAATTGAGCCAATTGGCACCATTCTCAGTTTTTGACAGTATGAGACAAATTTGGTTGGCAGTACCAAATCCTGCTTTGTTAATTTAAATTCCAATCTTATTTGCAGTTGGCTAGTGCAGGCTGGGGGTGCAGATAGATGGCGATAGCAGATACATTGTCATTTATCTAGCCACTCATATAGTTGATCTTTAAACACCATTGCACCATAAGTTATTGTGGGCATCAACATAGTTGCCATCACCGTCAGTAGTGCATTGATGTTTTGGCATGCAAGACTTTTCTTGAGTTGGCCCATCTTGCATATCAGATGTTTCGCCATTGATTTCAAGGAGCCTAACTGAGCTTTCCTGCCCCCACTTTCATTGAGTGTAACACCAGGATATTTAAATCTAGTTACTCTTTCGAATCTTGAGCCTCCAATGAACCAAGCGCCCTTTCTATCAGGATTCTACCAAAGATCACTGTTTTTGTCTTCTTTAGATTGATGATAATATCATTAACTGAACAGTATTGTACAAGTGCATCAAGCAACCTCTGGAGGCCAATTTGGGTGTAATTAAGTACCACCATGTCATCTGCGTATTGTAGGATTTTATATTTTTCGCTTAATCAAACGGGGCAAGTAGATCCTAGGGAGTACTTGATGACTATCCATGTCTGTCAAATACAAGTTAAATAGTATGGGGGAAAGGATACAGCCTTGTATGAATCCTTTGTTTGTACAGATTTTCCTTGAGGTTGTCCAGTCAGCTGATAGTTTAACTTTCAACCATGTGTTACTGTATAGTGATTCAATAGCCTTCAGGAGGTTTGATGGTATCTCCCACTTCCTTAGCTTTGCCCAGAGCCAGCCTCTTGGGATATTATTGAAGGTTTTGCAAAATCGATAAATGCTACATCAAGAGGTCGGGTCTTGGGGAGCATAGCTTCATGGATCAGGCAGGTTAAGGTTAGGAGATTTTCCTCGATGTTGCTATGCCTTTGAAACCCAGTTTGAAGCCATGAAACTTAGAGCGAACCTCTTCTCTTTAAAGTAAATCTCACTACATTAATTTATTTCTCCATGATCCAAGGACTTAAAAGCCACGTACTCCTTGTCCTTCGATCTCAGATTTTCCTAGCCCGGAAGTTTAGCAGCTATTCGTAGGATGTTCTGTCTATTAAGGAAGTTCCATTTCGCTTTTGATACATATTCTAGGTATGATGTTATGTTGAATTTAGAAAGTCTAGGTATTCTTGCTGGGTGACTAAGTCACAAAGACTGCAAAGATTGGGTGTAGAGGTGGAGAGGTATCACAGTCAGTTGCAAGCTTGTAGGCAGGGGGAGGTGACCGGAACAGGTCACACAATCAGGCACATGTGTGATGCATTTTCAGGGGGACAGTAACGTCTGTGAGGCAGGGGGTTAACAAGTCTACAGGCCCAGAGAAATGAAAGCAGAGTGACTGCACTCCTAGCTGTTGCTCTTGGAAGTGAAGGGGCTGGAAACAGCTCAGCGAGGGACAGAAGATTCAGGCAGACCATCCCTATTGTACTGGCCCACCCCATCAGCTTCTTCACTCTCCCCTCTCTTACCTGTTGACTAAATTGCCTTCTCTCTCTCAGGAAAATGTGTGGAGATGTGGGACAACTTCATTCCCATTCAGCACTCCTGGGCTAGACTGGGCAGTGGCAACAGGTCTCTTGATCATAGCTATGACCTGCAGCTCAAACTTCCTTATGACAAAATGTGGGAGAGCTGACCCTGTTCGTCTGGACTTGAATTTAACACAGAATTTTAGAACTCCAATCTACACCCTTCTCTTTCCAGTTACAGCTACAAGGTTTTTCCGTTAGTTCTGGATTATGATCTCCACTTCTTAAGGGGAGACAGTTACGTTATCCTGCCTCTGAACAGTCCTTCCTAAGTACAGTTGTACAGAGAAGAGGTGAACTGACTTAAAGGAACAAATTATAATCAATGGCCACCCAAATTTAAAGTTGCCCCTAAACTTATGGAGGAACCAATCATCACAAAATACATATGTCTTCCAGGTGTTCCACGGCAAACAGCTATTAAAGGTACACTGGCACTCTGATTTGCTTGGGGATGGCATCCCCTAGTGCCCAAAGTTAGATGTACTGGAGCCAGATAATCTCCAAACACATAAGGATCAGCTGCCGGGCTCTTGTTACTAGGGAAGATAAGGACCCAGAATGCATGGCGGTGTGCAGGTAGCAAATCTCCTTTGTGTAGATGTGTTGCAATGGGTATACCCTTGGCCACAGTTTTTTTCTGCATGTTTCACCTCTCTGGACCACTATTGACCTGCTAAATCTGGCTTGATCCAGTAAAGGTGAACACAATAAACCTTCCTGCTCCATTCAAGAGGAAGTGAACCAAAACCAGACACTCATACTTGGTTTACAATGGCTGTAGTGGGGTAGAAAGTCAGAGCAGAGCATGGGTGACATACATGACTTAAGTCATCTATCTATCTCTAAACCTATGAATCACCCTAGACATGTGGGGCTACATATATGGAAGGGGGGGCATAAACGAGGGTGCAAGCTTCCTATGTATCCAAGTACTAGCTCATACATAGCTCTAATATTCTGGGGCAATCAGGGACCCTATCGTGACAGAGTATTCATTTTGTACAGGGAAAGCCAATAGGCAAACTCCTGTCAAGGCAGCATGAAAAAGAAAACGTGCACACCATGACTAAACATCATCTGCTACCAATTGCTGGTTGTGTACTGACCTAACCATGGGGACGGTAGTCTGGTTGTACATCTAGAAAAACAATCCTTTTGCACAGTAAAACTATGTTGGCAAGATTGGTCAAATGAGGCCAGGATGCCACACGATGAAAGCATGGCACTTATTTCCTCCACCATACAGAAAATAGGGTGTAGGATACTCACCAGAGGATTCTCCTCTGTATTTAGTCATTCCTCCAAAAATCAGGATTATCAGTCACCACCTACTGCTAAATCAATGGAGCATAGTTTGTAGGAAGGGGGACTTGGGTAGGCATTATAGATACTCACCAGCTCGGAAACACTGATGGAGTGCAGGGGGTTTAATGAGTGCATTTCTGATTGCGCTCATAGGTAAGAGCTACTCTTTCATCTACGGACCTCCCGATGTCTTTCAGAGTTCTGACAATCCCTGAAGACCTGGCTATTTGGCTAATTAACTGGACCCTGCCACAACAAAACCTAAAAACCAATGAAATTGGCCAGTTATGTTTAGATAAATTAACCATAACATGTGACCCGGTCATGCGCTGCTTATAGCTTCACACATGACATCACTAATGACATATTAAATTAAAGCATTGATGAGATCAATGCTGACATCTCAAATGATATCATTGATGACATCACTGCTGTTATCTCAAATGATATTATTGATAACGTTGCAGGGATTCTGGGATATCAGGACATCAGAATGTAGGGACTGAGTCTCTCTACCACGTCAGTACCTATAGGCCCAAATCCGACTAGCTCACAGTGCCTCACCTGAACTCCTAACCTTTCCAGAGTTGCAGGTGATTTTGGCAAACCTAAAACATGAACCACTAGTACCCGAGGGAACCCTGGAAACAGATCATCACCTTTTGTTTCTCACTCATGCATGTCCATAGCAAACAAAAGAAAGACCTGAAGGAAGTTTACAATATATTTATTGAAACTATCGTAGTCCATTTTGAAGGAGATGTGCTGCCATAAGTAAACAAATACAACTAAGAAACGTAATCAGCATTACTGCCAGGGTGTATACAATAAACAGCCTAACCATGGCAACTAATATATCTGTCTAGGCCTACCTTCACTATGTGAGCACAGGGATATCTTAGTGATCTCTGGGATTAGCAACAGACCCCATACCTGGTGTGTGTGTTTAGGTGGTCCGCATCATAGGAGTAAACTCATTTTACGCAAAGGCTGCTGTTTCCTGGATGGGTCTCTCTGCCGGAATTTTCCTCTCTGCCCCCCCAAGGGGGCGAGACATGGTTTATATGATACAAACTACTGTGTTAGAAAACTGCAGCTGTGCTACCGTGTTATGTCTAAAAACGTTAGATGTTATTGACCGGGTACAAGAAAACTGTACACCCTGTTGTTCGACCGTGTACAAAATGTTCAGACTGAATCCCAAGAAGAGTCAATGAATAATAAATAATATGCACAGCGTATTTCTAAAAAGCATCATGTCACAAAAACAAATGTATTATGTGTATCTGTGCAAAGTAGTTGCAGGCTAAAACAGCTAATACGTGAAAGTAAAGGAGAAACAGAGTGGGCCCAAAAGGGAAATCACTACAATGACATCACTGATCATATTACTGATACCATCTAATGGTATCAGTACTCTGCGCACTTCCCTTTACAAAATTAGTAGATTAATACTTAGTAAATATCTTGCCTCAAATAAGGTTATATCTAATGGGAAACTCTTTGCAGAACTGTTAATTTGAGAATAATACTGCACAGAGCAGCAAGATGATGATGGTAAAAGTAATTCAGAGAACCAGAGAAATGCAAGCAAATGCCAAAACACAGTTTGTAGTAGAACATAAGTGAGAACTGTGAACTGTGATTTCATTATTTTGCAATAGAGCAGTACATTTGGGAGTGTTGGTGGTGCTTCACCAACTCGCCCACAACCTGCGGGTTTTGAACTTTCTGATGGCAGTGAATGGACAATGGCAGCATTTCCCAAAATGTGGGTCGCGGTCCAAGCCGATTTTTTGTGAGTCGGGAAAGTCTGAGCAATAAATAAAGATGCCTTTAAATTCTGTGTTTATCTTGACACATTTGCACATCCTTCAAAGTTCGGGGTCAAATGTCAGGCCATGTCTTCTGACAAATTGCTGCTTTTTCTTTTAACATGGGGATTGGTGTTTACTCTTCTTTCTCTGAGAAGAGTTTTCAAAGTGAATTATGTGACAATCTTGCTCGAGTACAAGTGTGTGAAATGAAAGGCTATAGGATGTCACTTTTTTTGCAACAACCAACAAAATGTAAATACCTGTAAATGAACCATATGCATTCAGGAGTAGGAAAGTATAAATGAAGCACATTTTCTTTGTAATTCTGGTAAATATGCTGGAAACAGAGATTTTAATAGAATGAAAACAAATCAAAACACTTTAACCAGACTAAGATAAATATTGACAGAAACCCAATTTCCACGCATTATCATTTGTGTGCTATATACAGTTTTCTCAGTAAAACTGTATGGGCCCGAATCACAGAGGTAAACATACAATTTTGGTGTAAGTTTAGGATTTTTTCCTATTCCCAAAGATATTTTACGAGTAGTATCTTTACAACTGCGGAGTCACGGCACATAAAAAGAAAGGACAGTCCTAACCCGGTCTTTGAAAGTATAGTGGCTATTTCAATGGAAAATGTGCTGCGTGTAAATGACAGTGCGCTACCACACGATTCTTTAGTAACATTCAGAAATCGCCCCTCCACATGCCCATTAAAGGTAGGTGGGTCGCAAAAGTGTGTCATTTTAAAATTGGGTCGTGGTTCTAAAAAGTTTGGGAAGCCCTGGGCTGGGGTAACAGAACAATTCTTCACACTAACCGTGCAGAAGCGTCCCCTGCAGGGAGAGGCAGCGGCCTGACATGGAAACCCACAGAAGTAAATAAATAGAAAAATAAGTAAATAGGAGTGGCGAGGCTGAAATCCCTCTCTTAGACAACTGGCATCTAAAAAGTCCTAGCTGGGAAAAGAGGGCAGCAGTGAGGCCGGATAATCCTTTTGCAGCTGTCAAAAGCTATGGAGATTCTGTAAATAAACATGTCATCATTTGGAAGGCTAAAATTAGGACAAGCTAAAAGAGGTAGTTACAGGGAGGGGCCTGCCCTTTCACCCTGCAAGAAGCCGAGTGCTCTAAGCAGGCGGAGGTTTGCCAGAGAGAAGCACTGCTAAATCAAAAAAAAAATATGAACATTGAAACAGGGTCCTCTATTTCAGACCTTTTTTTGCTGGCTAAAGAAAAAGAATAACTTGCCTGTCCCACGCTAGAGCTGCAACGCGACGCCCTCTTTGTGGCATAGGGACAAAAACACAGGTGGATACTGCTGATGAGCACTGGTGTTCCTTTGCCTAGGGTACTATTTGATTTAATTTGAATGATCAATTCATCCTCATTGTACATTTGACTCTACAAGGGAAGGGAGAGTGAGCATTCAAGGCGGGGCTTAGTTTTACATGTACATTCTCTATTATTTTACTGCTTATGGCTAGGCGCAAGCGAAATTTCTTTTATGCTGTTGTAATCTTGCATAATATCTGGCATTACGCGTTATGGCTGTTATGCAAAATTCCACAAATCACACCCCTATACTACATTGAGTAATTGAGATGTTAGGATAAAAATCTTTTGCGGAAGCACGGGAACAAGACAAACCATCTGCAGACGAACAGCTGTTGTTCAATTTTGCGCTATTTACTGGAGCAGCAAACATGTCCTCAGTCCCAAAACGGACGACTTCTCATTGCATGATAAATGAATACAGCCAGTGCTCGATCTGGAGGTCACTTGATTTTGCGTATTTTCTATAATGGTGCTGTATTTATTGATAAAGAAATACGCTTTGCCTGCTAACTTCGGTTATTCTGTGTTGAGTGAAGCTGTATGTTTCCATTTTTCAAGCACAGGCCTCACTTTTACAAGGATCAAGCCGCCCTTATGTGGATATTCTTAGATATTGTTCTTAAAACACACTCCTTACAGGCCCCCGCCCCCCAACCGTTCCATCACAATTAAAGTACTGACAAAATAAAGAAGGTGAAACAGTCATAAATCCCAGCTCTCTTTCTGACAAATGTGCAGTCGGAGCATTCGGGATTCCACTTTTTTGAATTGTTATTGACTTAACCATTTATATATTACCTAGGTGGATTGTAAAGTGGAATCTTGAGTCACAGTACGTCACTGTGCTGGAGAGTGCACATGTCTGCCTGTCCCATCAGTTGTATATGCTGGTAGTTGGCCCCATGGTCTGTTGTGTCGGTTCTTGAGATGATGGGGGTGAGGGGGGAGGACGACGTGAGGAAAAGGGAGGGAGAGGATGGGGGTGCCTTTGCATCATTGCTAGAGGCACCTGGTCCTCTTTCTTCTGGGGTAGTGTTCACGTCCAGGAACTTTGCAGACATGAACAGAAAGCCTCATTTAGAAGGATTGTCTTCAAAATGAGCATCAGGCAGCCCTGGATGGCCCCAGACTTGACGGATGCAGACATACAGACACAGTCTAAAGTGGAAATTCCAGTTGATCACTTGCAAATTGTTTCTGCTTGATGAATGAAAGGCACACTAGATTTTGTAATGCGAATTATACATGAGATGTGGACAAAAAGGATATTTCAGGGGGTCAAAAAAAACAATCCACTGAAACCAATAGATGGAAACATTAAACACACATACCCATTTCCACAGTGCAACTGGAATCGACTAGCACGTGCTCAATAACAATTCATAATATGTGCTTAACCTAAAGGACAGCCGCTGGAGCCAGTAGAAACCATTTGGCACTGGTCAACTGGAGCTCTCTCGCAGAAAACATGCAAACACAGAAAGACAAAGATAGCCACTGACAGCTGATGCCGACTGAGTTTGGCAGGAAAAGTCACAGAAAAACAGACATACACAGGAAGCTCAATTTACTGATGGTAAATTGAGAATTGGACACAAACCGAGTGACACTGAGAGGCCGACACGCATGTCATGTCCTGATGTAAGGATCTGCAGGTGAATGAATACACTAACACTGAGGTCTTACTAGTATCTTCTTGAACAGTGAAACCCTCCCTGTCATTGTTGTTCCCCTACTTCTGTGGGAGCTTGTCTCCACCCATGTTGTCTCTGTTCTCCCCTAACCTCGGATACTCTGTTCCTCCTCACACTTCCTGTCCAGTCCCCTGGGCAGGAAGTGGTGTCCAGTGTCATGGCCATGGACTTCGGGAGGACTCCGCCTGCAGGGTCCTAATGTCCTAGCGACACGACAACAAACAGATACTGACAACTGGAAACAGTAAGCTGCTAACAGACAGATGCAGACTGGGAAACGTACACAGATGATGAAAAGGATAAACTGAAGTAGGGGGTACTCAATCTATGTAATGAAATATCACAATCCCCATTATAAAAGTATCAACCTCACAAGAACAGGAGCTGCAGCGGTGCAGTGATGATAATTTTCCCTTTTAAATATGTATGCAGTGCTTGCATCACCCCTTCCCTGCTTACGTCATGTGTTTTATCTTTGCATTACCTACTAAATAAATCTAAGAGATCAACACAAACGACAATTAAAATCCAAATATCCTATCTCAGATGGGAAGAACAGGACTGATTCTGCTGAAGAATGCCAGACTTGCATTCCCTCTAGATACAGCGTTCCACAAATGGCACTTCTGGAACAATGATTGCAAAAGAATCAGTCAAGACAGGTGTGTGTGTCCACAGCTATTAATATTCTGCATACAGTGGACTGGGAATAGCTCTATGCGGCAGGACATCTTTATTGGCTCTCTTTTAGCAACGGATCTGCATGGCAGTCACATCCCTATAGCCAACAAATGACCATAAGTTATCAGCGTGAGATGACCTTGCAGTATGGTGCATCCGTTTCACTGCAAAAGGAATAACTAACCTTTCACCCCCAGCCTCAGCGAGCACAAGGCAAAAATTGAGAATCCTCAACACTGCCAGACCATATTGTGCTAAAATCAGAGCACTGCTGGAGGATCAGTGCCACAATAAAAGGGCATAATGTACATGATGGAAATGTGGTTACTGGTTGAGGTGGTTGAAACCTATCTCTAGCAGCAACCACGATTCTTGTCAGGGTGAAACGTAACCAAACCCCAAATTAACCTGAGCTTAACCCTATGGTACAAAAGCAGTCAGGCTTAACTTAGAGGTAATGTGTAAAGTATTTAAGCAGCACTTCAACCAGTAATAAAATGGCAACACAACATGAGAAAAATCACACACCAATTTAGAAAAATTGAGTAAAACCTAAATTATTTAAGACCAAAATGGCAAAACTTCAGTAGAACAGGAGACATGCAATTTTAAGGACTTAAGTGAAAATAGTGCCCAGAAGCACGAATCACCAACTGTGGTTATCTGGTTGCGACGGACCAGGACAATGTCTCAAGTTGAGGCCGACTGTGGTGGATGGTCAGCTGGATACAGGGATCAGTTATGTCCACTGAACAAACAACCTTAAATCCTGATTTGCGGAGCATTGCGAGATCCTGCGACGAGGGTGAGTCGTGCAGCAGCAGTTTGAAGGAAGCTCCAGGGCTGCAAGGAAGAGTCCTGCATTGTTGTCGAGGATGTTGTCGATGAGGAGCTTGTGATATGAAGTTCTGCATCGAGGATGCGTAGTGCAGCAGCAGTTCCGAGGAAGCTGCGTGGCTGTGATGTGAAGTCCTGCGTCATCGCCGAGGATGGTGTCGACGAAGGACTTGCGATGCGAAGGCCTGCATCGAGAATGTGTCGGGCAGCAGCGGTTCTAAGAAAGCTGCAAGCTGAGATGCGAAGTCCTGCATCAGGGATGTGTTGCATAGCAGCAGTTCTGATGTCCCTGCAAGGAGATGCATTGCGCTGCGTTGGTTCTGCTTGCAGGATCACAGCTGGACTGGCAGAGTACCCTCATTCCTGCTTTCAAGGGTGCAGGACTAGGGTGGCACCACTTGGGTGGTTGGACTCACAGCAGACAGAGTCCAGGGGCTGGGTTCAAGGTGGTCTGTGCCCTTTCTGTCCTTAAGGCTCTGATCAGGAGGCCAGCCAATTAGCCATTGGAGTCACTCTGGTGGGCCTGGGTTCAAGATGCAGGTCCAGTCCTTCTCACTCAGGCAGCAGGGCAACAGAGTAGCAGTCTTTCTTGCAGAGCAACACAGCATTCCCTCTGACTCTTCCACAGGTCCAGAGGTGTGCTGAAGAGTTGGGTTTTATCCTTGGTGCCAGCTTTGAAGTAGGAGCAGTGTTTAGAGGGTTCCACTTCAAGAGGTGCTTGGAATTTCCTGCCTCCCTTTCCTAGCCACAGCTTATCTGGGTACACAAAAGACTAGTGTCAAATCCATTGTGAGTGTGCTCAGACAGAGCCTTTGTGATGTGCTAGAATGGTAAATGACAGTTCCGCCCTCAGCTATCAAGCCAGAAATGGCTCATCGTGCCAACACCTATTTCCTCTTTGTCTCATTTTCTGGGAGCAAAACCCAAAGACCAACTGCCAGCTACATCTAGTCTTGTGACCCAGGATACAGGTTGCAGGCACCAAATGGTTATAAAAGTGGCATTTTCAGAATTGGGACTTAAAATCCAACTTTATCATTAAAGAGGGATTAAATTACACTTCTTTAGACACCAATCTCGACAATCCCATCTGCTCCTAACTGAAAATGATCACTTATTAAATGTAATAAGGTAACCCAATTTTATCCTATGGGAGAGGTGGTACTGAAAAATGAATTTAAGAGTTGTTCACTACCAGGACATGTAAAATTTAAAAGTACATATCCAACTCTTTAAATACACTTGACCCTGCCTTATGTGCTATTTAGGACCTACCATAGGGGTGACGTATATGTACTAAAAAGGAAGGCTTAGGCCTGGCGAAAAGTTTATTTTGGCAGGTCGAAATTGCAGTTAAAAATTGCACACACAGGCTGCAATGGTAGGCCTGAGACATGTTTAAAAGGCTGCTTAAGTGGGTGGCACAATAAGTGCTGCAGGTCCATTAGTAGCATTTAATTTGCAGGCCCTGGGCACATGTAGTATCACTGTACTAGGGACTTACAAGTAAATTAAATATGCCAATTGGGTGTAAGTCGATTTCATCATATTTACAGGAGAAAGCACAAGCACAAGCACATTAGCACTGGTTAGCAGTGGTAAAGTGCACAGAGTCCTAAAAATCTGCAAAAACGGTTGGAAAAAAAACAGGAGAGTTAAGGCAAACGGTTTGGGGGTGAGCCTGCAGAAAAGGCCAAGTCCCACAGTACACAGGGCCTAGAGTAATGGTGCCATACAAAAACCTGTGTACTTGTCCACCGCATGTCAAACATAGAAAATCTTCATAGCAATACTTTTACAGTGTAAAACTACAGTGTGGCAAAAGCAACAAATTGTCGGAGGAATACCTCAACAATGAAAGGCACAGTGTGCACATTCAAAGCATTGTCACAGGACTACGTTCACAGCACCAGAACATGGGGTGCCAGAAGTACACAATTGCCCTGGGTGTGCTTCAACAATACTATGTCACAGAATGCATGAGGCAGAGGGAAATCATTGTACATTGTAAAATGTAACAATTCTAGGCCACGGCATGCAAATAGCAGAGAAATGCATTAGGCATACCCACAGAACCCAGGACACAGTGTGTGCATTCAGAGCCTTGCATAACAACAGTGAAGACAAAAAGCAAGCTTTTGATACAAGGGAATATTATCTAAATATTCAAGATCAGAAGATGCTGACTCTAAACAGGCCCTCCATAGAACACACAATCTTAATAGTAGATTCTGGTTTTACATCTACACATCCACTCATTATCCAATAGTAGGTTGAGAAAAGAAAAAAAGAACACATTATACACTTCAGCCAGGGAGCTCCACCCAAGCACACGTAGAATTTCTGGAAGAACTTTAAAACTAAAAACCTCAATAGTGGAATATTATCATTAACAATGTAGCCACGCAGGAATGACACGACACTGCAGAACAAAACTGTAACCAGACCATGAGAAAATGTTGGACTGGCGATAATCCACCTCGGTGACCTAGAAAGACTAGCGATAGTTCACATACCTGAATTAGGTGAACTTGAGAGAGACTCTTTGGAAGAACAAGGACATGGTAAAAGGAAAATGAAATCCAAAAATGGATTCCATGGTTTCATCTACTAGTCCCCACATATGAACATGTCCATTTTGTCACTAGAAGAACACTTTCCAGACTCTTCATATTTGCACCTTTTCTGAAATGCACTGTTATCCTAACACCTACCGTCCATTATACCAATGTTGTTTCTATGAAGTCCCCCACTCTCCAAAGTCAAATAAGTTTACTTTGCCTTAAACATTTTTTTAAACAATGGTTTTCACACTAATTGTTTTAACTTTGCTTGACACACAAATTTAATGATGCTTCTGATGTTAGAAAACCTAATAATCTGTAGTGTGTTAAATAAAAACCTGAACTATAACTGTGAATATTACTTAGTCTAGGTATAGCCTTAGGAAAACCACCACAATGTCAAATCAATGAATGCAATTGTAGAAAATGACTGCAGAAAAAACACAACGTTAAGACTACCACTAAAACTGATACACTGGATAGGAAAATCCATTTTGCTGTGTTGCCCTCCTATATTCTGCTTTTCACTTCTGGTGTTTTGACCTGTCCAGATGTTGTGACTTGTTAAACAGGCCTAGCCAAATGTACACCATTTTAATTTTCCAAGTTGTTATAACTAGCGCTCTGACAAGGCAGCTGCACAGTACTGATATGGAGAGTTGACAAAAAGGATATATTTTCCAATCTACCTATAAAGCATAGCATATACCTTTAGACTGTGTTTTTATGCAGTCTGCTGCAGGGTTTATTATTAATTTATACAAGTATTAACAACATAAGTCAATAACCCTTGATCGGGAAGGGCTATCACTACCAAATTTCAGCATATAGGAATTCTGGGCTGACAAGCTAAGTGTGGAGTATGATTTCTATTACCTATTACCCCTGGAATGTGAAATAAAGCTTGTTCTGGAAGCCTGAATCACATACAAATGAAGATGTTTTGTCTCATTATCCCTTGGTAATACTAATAACATTTTTAGATTGAAAACTAATAATGTCATTACACTGATGTAAGCATGAGCTTGCCTCACTATGGATAACTTATTATGGCTTAGGGCCTTATTATGAGTCCGACCGCCTTATAACGACCAGGGCGGTCTGGCTGCTCTGGGACATCTCAAACCGCCAGGGATCAGAAATCCCTGGCAGTGATGCAGCGGTCTTGAGGCTGCAATATGCTTGGCGGGGCCGCATATTATGAGTTTCCTCACCGCCACACTTCATGGTGGTGCAATAGCCATGAAAAGTGTGGTGGTGAGGAAGTAAAGGGGGCCCTACAGGGCCATGGGGTGCATGCAGGGGGCACAAGATGTGCCCCCTGTCTGCATGCACTCCCAGTTCCTGCAGGGCATGAACTTGACAGTCCATGCCCTGTAGGAACTGTATTTGGCGATCCCATTGCAATGCTTATTTCTTAGGCACTGCTGTGGGAACGACAAAGAATTGCCCACCAGACAGGAGAAAACTCCTAATCTGGCGGGTGGTTTAACCACGGGTTTGGCGATGCGAGTTTGGGAGCGGGGCGGTACTGCTCCAACACCGCCAAACTCATAATGAGGCCCTAAATGTTTGGACTGTAAACTGGAAGGTCAGCTTGCTCTGTGCTCATAAACTTTACTACTCGACTACTTTCAAAACGTATGAAAATCTTTCAGTGTTGTTATGGCATGTACAACGAATAAATAAAGGCATGCTTACAAGCGGACTTTCCAATTATCTGCTCCAAAGATTTGGTGAAAAAGTACAGAATAATGTAATAACCTAAAGGCAGTAGTATTTTAAATGTGATTTCCTTATGTAATAACCCACATATATTATATATTTGCTTGGACATACAGTGATACATTTCACGCTGTGTGGGGCTCATTGGCGGATATCCCTTAAGAGGGCCCTTAAGCCTATGTTGGGCCACTCGCTTTTCAACACTATTATTTCTCTCACTTCTTCTGACCTATTGGTGAAATTAAGATGTTAGCAGGAACATTAAGAGAAAACTGCTCCTGAAATGCTCCGTCAGTTCTAGTACCCGCAAAAACAGAAGTACTCACAATATATGAGGACACTGTTGTCTTTTAACAGATGGGTTTTGAACCATTAGAAAGAAATCCTGATGTGCATCATTTCTTTGTTTTATCAGCTGGGGCTTTACATGGCTACCTACCCATAAACAAGCATTTGCAATGCAATAGGTCTCGCATGAGCGAGAATTTGAGCAATTGGCATTGTAAATGACAATGCCTTTTATTTACGTATCAGCTTTTAAAAACATAAATAAAAGACATTGTCATCTGCAATGCCAATAGCTTAAACTTCGCAAATGCGAGACCTATTGCATTGCAAATGCTTGTTATATGTGTACTGGTATTTTATATTGTTACTTTTATGGTTTTTATGAACCGAAAGAAAGGACATGATTATGACGGAGTCTCTATACCTTTTACATTTTATTCTGCAAATCCAAAGGTCGCAAAGCCTCTTAAGAGCCTATTGTCTTTTATGTTATTTGTTAGTTTAGTAAAATATATATAACCCATCCTAATAGCACTCATCCACAGACCAAGTCTCCTGTAATAAGATTATTATAATTTTCCATTAATAAAATAACAGGCATTCTAAGGACACTTTTTGCAGATTTAAATTAATTTCACAATACAACATTTAGTTCACTGGGGTTAGCACCACTATTATCCTTTCTTTCTCCAATTGGATTCTACTCCACATCCAACCTTAGTTTAATATACATACACAAGGTTATCATTCCTTGTGGAAACGTTTGAAAAACTCAAATAGGGAGGTTGCGCCCTACCTATTTTTGGATGGCCCATTCTTTCTTTTTCATCAATCACCATTCACAGTTATAGGCTGGATAGACCAATACATTCAGACACCCCAGTTTCTTTTGTTTCAACAAATTTCTCGGAAATGTAGAGTTTATCCAGACGAACTAAACGTTAACCAGCAAAACCAAGGAGTTGCAAGGGGAGGAGCAGGAATAGTGTACAGGTAACAAAAATAGCATCATTAGATGAAGAAGATGTAAGAACTATAGATCCTCACTAACAGTAGGGGCAGACAACAGCGGCCTCCAACAGCAGACTCCCACGAGCAGTGACACACAGGCTCCAACAGTAGACCAACAGATCAGTGAGGTGGCAGAAGCAGCAACCCCAATGAAGAGACAGCACAAGAGTCCCCAAGCTGCTATCGTGTCTGCATCACACAAGGAGAGTAGGCCAGAGCTGAGCTATTCCTTCTTTATAGATTACAGAATTTTGTAGTGTTTTAAGGTTCTTGCCAGTCCTTGTTGTGTAGGAGATACGATAATCTGCGTGTCTACATACTGTAGGCTTATAATCTTGCTATCTTCCAGTAGCAAAGGTCTTTTGAACTGTCCTTAGCCAAAAGCCAGGCTGAAAATGTGATCACTGATGACTACAGTGCCATGGCGCAGTATTTGGCATTTTCATTCAGTGTTTTTCATGCTGTGGGAATTTTGCTTGGTTGTATGTTTCCAAGTTCCTCTTTTGCTCAGTTTATGTCACCTGGGTGCATAGTGTCTTTTGATAATTGTTGACTGTGTCTCCTTTTCGATAGCAAAAAGTGCCAAATGGGAATTAAATAAAAGTCATGGTAGTTGTCTAGCAAATGGCACAATAAATAGTAGATAATGCCTTCTGCTTTTTGGGGCGAACTTGGCATGGTAGAGCCTTGGAATTGAAGACAGACAGTGTATTAACTAGAAGGCAAAACTGTGATCACATCATCAGATAACTGGTGCAATTCACAACCAATCTACAGGAGGGCAGGTCTTACTTTCCTTTCCCAATGTCATGTCATATTCTATGTACACTGCCAACTTATGACTGCGTATTTTTGTGCCAGGAATGTCATGGGCTACTTTATTTTAGACAACTTTTACCCATGCCAACTACAGCCCCTAAGCCTTCTTGCTAGTGCCAAATCTTTCACTTCCCTGGTACTGTTCCCTTCCCAATTCTTAACCGGGTCATGTTATGCCATAGTGGTATCAACTGAGTCCACACTGCCTCCAACCACCCAGTCCATACCATACACCTGGAACTGGCAGCACATCTCATGCATCTAAAATCACCAGCCCACGTACCTAGGGGTAGTTGATGTCATGCCCGTTTGCCAATTCAGTTCATTCATGCATGTTCTAAGCTCATTCAGTGGCTTCTCTAGAGAAATCTCATGTGACAACACAATACTGCTAGAAGGCCACAGTAGTAGAAGCACTAAAGTATACAAAAAAGTGAAGTATGGAATAACTGAATTAATACTACTCAGGCCGCTGTTCAGTCCATCATTATTTTGCATACCATGCCACCTCAGTTTGGAACCAGCCATATGCAAATCAGTCTTGACCCTGTCCAATGGGAACAGTTCAGCCCGAACTGCAAGGCAGCAGTAGACAGTTAGTGGAAGCAGCACGCTATTCAACTGCAGTGAAAAGCAGCTATGAGGCTCCTGGCACCTGCTCAAGCTACACCCTAGTCAGATCGCACAAGATCAACTCAGTGATGCTAGATCATGCCACTGCCCAACAGGACGCCTGGTTGTGTACCACCACCCAGTTTGTTGTATGAGCGCAAGTAAAATTTCATCCATGCTCCCTGCTTATGGCTGGCAGGGATTCAGTGATGCCAGTCGTCTTCCTCACGGTCCCGGCTCAGCCTAACACAGTTGTCTCATCTCTATCAACCTACAGTACAATTTTGGGTCTTGCACCCACCATGGTGTCAAATGGCTCTGTATTACCGGGTCACTGTTTCTACTACTGGGCTTTCCTGTGCGAACCTAAACTCATAAAGCGGTGTAATGTTGAATTGCTTCCATTCAACTAATGAAACTAACATATGCGTTTATTGTTTGTAGGTGAACGGCCAGGGACCGGAATTCATGTCTGTTGTGACACTGGCTGAGGAGGCCACATTAATGTCAACATAGCTCCCATAGCGCAATCCCAAGTGTGTGCCCCTATAGCGCAAACGTACAACACCTAAGTGTATAGTGAAAGAAATCAGCAGCTGCCTACAGTGACCTTTCAAAACATTCATCTAGTTCACTGCACTTCGGAGTAATTTTGACCACAAAGTCAATGTGCCTTGTTAAAACTTGTGTCCGCTTCATCATCCTTCCCACCCCATACTTAAAGAGCACCGGGAGTTTTGGGACGTGTACTGCTGATACTGACTTTCACCCAACAACATGTTGCATTCTTTATCATGATCATGAGCTTTAAAAATACCAGCCTGAAAGGCGCTATTAGACAAATGGCAAACGCGGGCTGAAGGAATCACACAGGTTTAAGGTTTGCTTCTCACCTCCCACACAGCAAGGTCTTCCCAGGAGCAGCTTTTTCTGCCCAATGCACAACTTCTGCCGGAAACTCTGCTACCTTAACTCCTGCAGTTTCTTCACGTCGCACTCAAAGCATATTGCCGTAAAGTGAGACACTTCCGCCAGAGCCCCCGACCTGTAACCCTGGCCACCAGCGCCACCGCTCTTCTCGAGGACGAAACACACTTCTCTGCGAGACACAGAAAGAAGTATCGAGCGCCAGAGACACAAAAGAAGGGTTGGTTCCTGCGGCGGAGTTCTTTAACAGCTAGAGCGCTAACTTAACATCTGGACTATACCGCCTTAGGGATCATACTGCAGGACAGTCTACCTTTAGAATGACACACTTTCGTAAGCTGAAGGCTTAATGCAGTACTAAATAAATACAAATTAGAGTAGATACTTATTGCAGAATTAGGAGGGACTAAAAAGTATTTATTGAATGTATTCATTTTGATTCTATTTTATTATAACTGCCATATTTTGTTCTCGTATGTATTCTGCTGTCAGAGCTATTGTCGGAGCGCAAACCAATCTTTGATAGCCATACCAAAACAAGCATTTGCAATGCAATAGGACTCGCATTTACACGAGACCTGTTGCATTGCAAACGGGAGTGCGGGCGGGGGGCGAGAAGGCATGGACAACGGGAGTGCAGGGGAGTGGGGAGAAGGCACGGGCAACGGGAGTGCGGGCGGGGGGGCGAGAAGGCATGGACTGCGGGAGGGGGGAGAAGGCACGGGCAGTAAGAGAATCTCATTATAGAAAATAGTGCTCACAATCTAAATAACACATACTGTGCAACACTCGAAGTAAAGGGGCCAGTAACCATGGAAGGATACAAATGATGACATGGCCGATCGGAAGCCCGCATTTAGGAAGGACAAAGACACAAGCCAATGAAAAATATGGGCGGGGAGTGGGCAGGGCTTCCCACACGTCCTGAACTACCACAGATCTTCCTAGAGCAGCGCTTGCACGCTGACTCTAGGCTCGACCTAAAAACGTGGAGGATCCCAGTTTACATGGTCAAAGTTGCCTAAGAATGGAGCATCCAGCATTGGTCCATTGGTGGCAGAGCAATGCTAGTCATACCTTGACAAAAACTTCTTTTCAAGTCTGGCAAACTAGAGTATCATCTCTAATACAACAATGGACTCTATCAACACATTCATTTTCTCGCATGAGCATGAATGTGGGGCAGTGCGATTCAATACAACAAATAGACACATTAATGTAGACCTTAATCCATCCACACATCCAAACACAGTGAATCTGGGTGCAGAGAGGGTTAATCTCAGAAAAGTAGGTTTTAAAGAACCATGCTACAGTTTATGTAGTAGAGGTAGCCACAACCTGGATGTGAGGAGTGGCGGAGCTTCTACACTGCTTAAAGTAAAGCTCCTACAAAGGAAAACAGGTTTCAAGGAGAGCAACCCATGTTCACCTTGGTAGAAAAGGCAGTCCAAAGAAAATGTGTGAGGTGACATGTGAAACAATCAAACTAAAGAAATATTTCATTTAAAAATATGTTATGTTAATGGATTTATAAAGTGCATGGCTGCCCCAGCAACAGAGCTTCCCAGCGCTAGTTCCAGATCAGACTGCGGAAGAGAGATAGGGCTGGGGATTAGGCCGGAAAAAGCCAAGCCTCATGGCCTTTCTGAAAGCCCAGTGATTCTGGATGCTCCTGATGGTCACTGGGAGAGAGTTCCAAAGGGCCGACGCCTTCGCTCGGAACGAGCGCCCTCCAGCTCTTGCTCTTCTGACTCGGGGAACACAAGCCAGGTGAAGGTCCGCAGAGCACAACTCACGGCGTGGGAAGTACGGAGATAGTAAATTGGATAAGATAGGGGGCGCTTGGAACGGAAGGATTCTTTGAGCAATGCACAATGTCTTAAAGTGGATTCTCTTGTCCACCGGAAGCCAGTGTAGTTTAAGAATGAGTTTAGAAACCGCAGCATTTTGCGCCCTCTGAAGTCAGCCAGATACAAAGAATTGCAGTAATCCAGTCTAGAGAGTATAGTGGACTGGATGATGATCTGGCGCGTTTGTGGGTCGAAGAACCCAAGTAGAGGCTTATAAGGGGAGGAACAACCTGAAAAGATCTCCCAGAGAGAAATGACGTGAACCAGGTTAAGGCAACACCTCCAACACCTATCTCCTGTAAGCGCTGCAACAGGATCTCATGAGATACTATATCAAACACGGCATTTAGATCAAGTAGGATCAGGGATGAGATGTTGCCCTCATCTAAGGAGCCTCGCAAATGTTCAGTGACCGCCAACAGGGCGGATTCGGTACTGTGATGAGATCTAAAACTATTCTGGGAAGAGTCCAGGATGTTATTGGACTCCACAAATTTGGTTAGAATGGAGTTGATGCAAGATTCCGTAGTTTTAGCCAGGAAGGGGGAAACAATTAAAGCAGATTCAGCATAAAAAGATAAATATTTAATAAGTTATATAACTCAAAAATTAAGACAATTGGATGTAGAGATCAAGAGAAACAACAAACGAGGGTCCTTTTTTCCAGTGAATACAATGAAAAATTCACAGTCAATTTAAGTCTAGGGGATGCAGTACAACTTGGACTTAGGGGTACAAAGGAATAGGGTCACTGCATGGGTTTGGCCTGAAGTTACTGGTTCAGCATAGTCAAAGCTTTTTCTGTGGTTTTTGAAAGATTTTCAAAGAGAAATCATTTCAGTGTGACAAGTCTGAAGACAGTGTTTAGAGAGGGCTACAAGTGGTCAGATACGCTGACTAAGAAATTACACGGGTCACTCCAAACTTGTTGCAGAACAGTTATAGACAGGGCGTAGTGAATTCTAACTAATGTGTCTAGAAGTAAGGTCATTAGATACTTTTGGTGGTTTCATGTTGATCAGTTCTCTGTAGGTGAATTCCTTTGGAGCATGTTCAAGTCAGCGCCCTTAAACTGCAGGAGGGAATTCCACAAGCATGAGCAAGCATTCCTGGCAGGACTTTGAACAAGCTTTGGAGTAAGGATTCATCTAGCTTGACATATTTCCTCCCCAGGCATATTCAGCAACCTTCTTCAGCAAAGGAGGGATTTTTCCTTTTCCAGTAAGGCAGGGAGCGGAGGAGCGTCACCAGGTACGCTGCGAGCGCAGCAGGCACAGACAAATGAGTAAAATGGCATGTCAATGCCATTTTACTTAAATGCCGCAGTGTGAGGGCAGGGGGCAGGGCTGAATCCTGCAAGTGCAGGATTACAGCTGCCCCTCCAGTGCGCATGTCAGTTTGGCTGGCTCTAATGCTACAGCCAGCCTGACATGCGCAGTGCACACCCCTCCCCTGGCTCTAAAACAGCCGGGGGATTGCTGGCACAGGCACCTCAGCCTCAAAATGAGTGTTGGGTTAGCCTGTTCCCACCAATCCTGGAGCTGCTCTCAGCAGGAGAGCAGCTCCATGATTCATTGTATTGGTGTCCACTGAGCAGGAAGGAAGTCCTTACCTTTCCTGCTCGTGGACGCCGATTGGGAGAGAGGTGCGCACCAGGGGAGCAGTGTATAGTGAGTTTGGTGCCATAGCGCCCCACCATATGTTTATACTTGTAGGCACCACTGCAGTAAGGTTCTGTAGAAAATCAGCTATGCATGGCTTATAAAGTTACTAGTTTTATATTCATTTGCAGGTACAGTATCCCTGACTCATTAACTACCTAATGCAATTCCACAACAAGCTGAAAACCCACTTGTTTCTACTCTTCCTGAACTACACAAAGCCTCCCTTTGCAAAGGGAGTCTAAGGGGCTCATTACAATGTCAGGCGGAAAGCCTGCACCCGACACCGTCTCGGATTCGGGACCGACCGACTTGCGGTCGGTGGTTCTGACCTCTGGATTATGATGCGACTGAACACTGTTCGGTCAGATTCCCATTGTTTCCTATGGGAGTTCATGTTATGCCCGAGAACCGGCCGTAACACCGGCTCCTATGGGGAAATGGGGTGTGTGTGAAACCCTGCACCCTGTCGCAGGCACCCCATGGTGCCTGCCACACAGTGCAGGGCTTTACAGGGGGTACGTTAGGTACCTGCTCAGCCACCAACCGTAGGCCGCGGTGGCTAGGGGGCCATGCCAGGGGCCCTCAAAGTCACTTTCCGACAGCCTTTCAGTGTCGGAAAGGCCAGCGCGGAAAGGCTATTGGAAACCGACATCGTAATCCCGACGGCAAAGACATATGGGGTTAAGGTGCGGTTCTGACCGGCAGGAATACTCTGCGAGTCGGTCGGAACCGAGTCGGAATGACCAGCCGGTTTACGTTCCAACCGCGAACATCGTAATCGGGCGGTCGGACTGTAAACCGACCAAGTCGGTCGGAAGGGCTCCGACGCGGTCAGGAAGATTCCGAATGTTGGGCACAGGCTTAGTGTAGTTCAGGAAGAGTAGAAACATACCCTCATTTTGAAGGCACCTTGCAGATGTAGAACGTTTTGCCTTCATACTTGAGGTTACTATGTTTCATTTAAAGTATGCTTACTTCACAGTGCAAATTAACGTTTTGTAAAGTAGTGCTTTATGAACATTTATACATTTGGTCATTTGAAAACCATGATGACATTTTGTGAACATAGATGCAGGGGGCTGTTTTAAAAAAAAAAAGAATTTAACTGGTTATAAACAGCAAGACTATTGGGCCTCCATGCCTGACCTAACACATCTTCATGTTGTGTTGCGAGTCTGCTGATCATTGCTATGTGACTTTTCGAGGATAATGTGGTTGAGACAGCCTGAGGGCAAGAAAATAATTTTGGTGTAGCTGGATGCTTTGTTGCTCCACTGAAATATATGTAAATATACATAATAATGTGCTATATTGTAGGGAGGCCAAAGTGCCACATGTAGTCAGTTTACTGTGGCATGGTTAGTTGACTACCAAAGCACATTTCTTTGATTTTCTGAAATTAATACATTTTAATATGGGTGCATCATGCACCGCTGTGTAATTTAATGAATTATATAAAGTTTTTTAAACACACAATTGAGAGACAACGTTAAGACAAAATAATAAGTATCAGCCAAATGCTATTTGTATTCGTGAAAGGATGGGTCGAGGGGTGCTGTCCTTGATTAGTGTTGTTCTTTATTCAAATTTCATTATGTAGGTAAGGGAAAAAGACTTCGTGCAGCCAGCGCGTTTCGCCCAGTTACAAGCTTCTTCGGGACATCTAAACAGAATGTGAAAAGCGTCTATTTTTGTCATAACTACTCCTAAAATTAGTTATCCATTGTAAGGGATTAGTCCTCATTTATCGGTTCTTTGTGGTATGTAGTGGCTTTACACAATTTTTGTTTTACTTTGGTATTTTCCAGTTTCTTGTGCCCCCTGTCTGCATGCACTCCCAGTTCCTGCAGGGCATGAACTTGACAGTCCATGCCCTGTAGGAACTGTATTTGGCGATCCCATTGCAATGCTTATTTCTTAGGCACTGCTGTGGGAACGACAAAGAATTGCCCACCAGACAGGAGAAAACTCCTAATCTGGCGGGTGGTTTAACCACGGGTTTGGCGATGCGAGTTTGGGAGCGGGGCGGTACTGCTCCAACACCGCCAAACTCATAATGAGGCCCTAAATGTTTGGACTGTAAACTGGAAGGTCAGCTTGCTCTGTGCTCATAAACTTTACTACTCGACTACTTTCAAAACGTATGAAAATCTTTCAGTGTTGTTATGGCATGTACAACGAATAAATAAAGGCATGCTTGCTAAAAGCGGACTTTCCAATTATCTGCTCCAAAGATTTGGTGAAAAAGTACAGAATAATGTAATAACCTAAAGGCAGTAGTATTTTAAATGTGATTTCCTTATGTAATAACCCACATATATTATATATTTGCTTGGACATACAGTGATACATTTCACGCTGTGTGGGGCTCATTGGCGGATATCCCTTAAGAGGGCCCTTAAGCCTATGTTGGGCCACTCGCTTTTCAACACTATTATTTCTCTCACTTCTTCTGACCTATTGGTGAAATTAAGATGTTAGCAGGAACATTAAGAGAAAACTGCTCCTGAAATGCTCCGTCAGTTCTAGTACCCGCAAAAACAGAAGTACTCACAATATATGAGGACACTGTTGTCTTTTAACAGATGGGTTTTGAACCATTAGAAAGAAATCCTGATGTGCATCATTTCTTTGTTTTATCAGCTGGGGCTTTACATGGCTACCTACCCATAAACAAGCATTTGCAATGCAATAGGTCTCGCATGAGCGAGAATTTGAGCAATTGGCATTGTAAATGACAATGCCTTTTATTTACGTATCAGCTTTTAAAAAACATAAATAAAAGACATTGTCATCTGCAATGCCAATAGCTTAAACTCTCGCAAATGCGAGACCTATTGCATTGCAAATGCTTGTTATATGTGTACTGGTATTTTATATTGTTACTTTTTATGGTTTTTTATGAACCGAAAGAAAGGACATGATTATGACGGAGTCTCTATACCTTTACATTTTATTCTGCAAATCCAAAGGTCGCAAAGCCTCTTAAGAGCCTATTGTCTTTTATGTTATTTGTTAGTTTAGTAAAATATATATAACCCATCCTAATAGCACTCATCCACAGACCAAGTCTCCTGTAATAAGATTATTATAATTTTCCATTAATAAAATAACAGGCATTCTAAGGACACTTTTTGCAGATTTAAATTAATTTCACAATACAACATTTAGTTCACTGGGGTTAGCACCACTATTATCCTTTCTTTCTCCAATTGGATTCTACTCCACATCCAACCTTAGTTTAATATACATACACAAGGTTATCATTCCTTGTGGAAACGTTTGAAAAACTCAAATAGGGAGGTTGCGCCCTACCTATTTTTGGATGGCCCATTCTTTCTTTTTCATCAATCACCATTCACAGTTATAGGCTGGATAGACCAATACATTCAGACACCCCAGTTTCTTTTGTTTCAACAAATTTCTCGGAAATGTAGAGTTTATCCAGACGAACCAAACGTTAACCAGCAAAACCAAGGAGTTGCAAGGGGAGGAGCAGGAATAGTGTACAGGTAACAAAAATAGCATCATTAGATGAAGAAGATGTAAGAACTATAGATCCTCACTAACAGTAGGGGCAGACAACAGCGGCCTCCAACAGCAGACTCCCACGAGCAGTGACACACAGGCTCCAACAGTAGACCAACAGATCAGTGAGGTGGCAGAAGCAGCAACCCCAATGAAGAGACAGCACAAGAGTCCCCAAGCTGCTATCGTGTCTGCATCACACAAGGAGAGTAGGCCAGAGCTGAGCTATTCCTTCTTTATAGATTACAGAATTTTGTAGTGTTTTAAGGTTCTTGCCAGTCCTTGTTGTGTAGGAGATACGATAATCTGCGTGTCTACATACTGTAGGCTTATAATCTTGCTATCTTCCAGTAGCAAAGGTCTTTTGAACTGTCCTTAGCCAAAAGCCAGGCTGAAAATGTGATCACTGATGACTACAGTGCCATGGCGCAGTATTTGGCATTTTCATTCAGTGTTTTTCATGCTGTGGGAATTTTGCTTGGTTGTATGTTTCCAAGTTCCTCTTTTGCTCAGTTTATGTCACCTGGGTGCATAGTGTCTTTTGATAATTGTTGACTGTGTCTCCTTTTCGATAGCAAAAGTGCCAAATGGGAATTAAATAAAAGTCATGGTAGTTGTCTAGCAAATGGCACAATAAATAGTAGATAATGCCTTCTGCTTTTTGGGGCGAACTTGGCATGGTAGAGCCTTGGAATTGAAGACAGACAGTGTATTAACTAGAAGGCAAAACTGTGATCACATCATCAGATAACTGGTGCAATTCACAACCAATCTACAGGAGGGCAGGTCTTACTTTCCCTTTCCCAATGTCATGTCATATTCTATGTACACTGCCAACTTATGACTGCGTATTTTTGTGCCAGGAATGTCATGGGCTACTTTATTTTAGACAACTTTTACCCATGCCAACTACAGCCCCTAAGCCTTCTTGCTAGTGCCAAATCTTTCACTTCCCTGGTACTGTTCCCTTCCCAATTCTTAACCGGGTCATGTTATGCCATAGTGGTATCAACTGAGTCCACACTGCCTCCAACCACCCAGTCCATACCATACACCTGGAACTGGCAGCACATCTCATGCATCTAAAATCACCAGCCCACGTACCTAGGGGTAGTTGATGTCATGCCCCGTTTGCCAATTCAGTTCATTCATGCATGTTCTAAGCTCATTCAGTGGCTTCTCTAGAGAAATCTCATGTGACAACACAATACTGCTAGAAGGCCACAGTAGTAGAAGCACTAAAGTATACAAAAAAAGTGAAGTATGGAATAACTGAATTAATACTACTCAGGCCGCTGTTCAGTCCATCATTATTTTGCATACCATGCCACCTCAGTTTGGAACCAGCCATATGCAAATCAGTCTTGACCCTGTCCAATGGGAACAGTTCAGCCCGAACTGCAAGGCAGCAGTAGACAGTTAGTGGAAGCAGCACGCTATTCAACTGCAGTGAAAAGCAGCTATGAGGCTCCTGGCACCTGCTCAAGCTACACCCTAGTCAGATCGCACAAGATCAACTCAGTGATGCTAGATCATGCCACTGCCCAACAGGACGCCTGGTTGTGTACCACCACCCAGTTTGTTGTATGAGCGCAAGTAAAATTTCATCCATGCTCCCTGCTTATGGCTGGCAGGGATTCAGTGATGCCAGTCGTCTTCCTCACGGTCCCGGCTCAGCCTAACACAGTTGTCTCATCTCTATCAACCTACAGTACAATTTTGGGTCTTGCACCCACCATGGTGTCAAATGGCTCTGTATTACCGGGTCACTGTTTCTACTACTGGGCTTTCCTGTGCGAACCTAAACTCATAAGCGGTGTAATGTTGAATTGCTTCCATTCAACTAATGAAACTAACATATGCGTTTATTGTTTGTAGGTGAACGGCCAGGGACCGGAATTCATGTCTGTTGTGACACTGGCTGAGGAGGCCACATTAATGTCAACATAGCTCCCATAGCGCAATCCCAAGTGTGTGCCCCTATAGCGCAAACGTACAACACCTAAGTGTATAGTGAAAGAAATCAGCAGCTGCCTACAGTGACCTTTCAAAACATTCATCTAGTTCACTGCACTTCGGAGTAATTTTGACCACAAAGTCAATGTGCCTTGTTAAAACTTGTGTCCGCTTCATCATCCTTCCCACCCCATACTTAAAGAGCACCGGGAGTTTTGGGACGTGTACTGCTGATACTGACTTTCACCCAACAACATGTTGCATTCTTTATCATGATCATGAGCTTTAAAAATACCAGCCTGAAAGGCGCTATTAGACAAATGGCAAACGCGGGCTGAAGGAATCACACAGGTTTAAGGTTTGCTTCTCACCTCCCACACAGCAAGGTCTTCCCAGGAGCAGCTTTTTCTGCCCAATGCACAACTTCTGCCGGAAACTCTGCTACCTTAACTCCTGCAGTTTCTTCACGTCGCACTCAAAGCATATTGCCGTAAAGTGAGACACTTCCGCCAGAGCCCCCGACCTGTAACCCTGGCCACCAGCGCCACCGCTCTTCTCGAGGACGAAACACACTTCTCTGCGAGACACAGAAAGAAGTATCGAGCGCCAGAGACACAAAAGAAGGGTTGGTTCCTGCGGCGGAGTTCTTTAACAGCTAGAGCGCTAACTTAACATCTGGACTATACCGCCTTAGGGATCATACTGCAGGACAGTCTACCTTTAGAATGACACACTTTCGTAAGCTGAAGGCTTAATGCAGTACTAAATAAATACAAATTAGAGTAGATACTTATTGCAGAATTAGGAGGGACTAAAAAGTATTTATTGAATGTATTCATTTTGATTCTATTTTATTATAACTGCCATATTTTGTTCTCGTATGTATTCTGCTGTCAGAGCTATTGTCGGAGCGCAAACCAATCTTTGATAGCCATACCAAAACAAGCATTTGCAATGCAATAGGACTCGCATTTACACGAGACCTGTTGCATTGCAAACGGGAGTGCGGGCGGGGGGCGAGAAGGCATGGACAACGGGAGTGCAGGGGAGTGGGGAGAAGGCACGGGCAACGGGAGTGCGGGCGGGGGGGCGAGAAGGCATGGACTGCGGGAGGGGGGAGAAGGCACGGGCAGTAAGAGAATCTCATTATAGAAAATAGTGCTCACAATCTAAATAACACATACTGTGCAACACTCGAAGTAAAGGGGCCAGTAACCATGGAAGGATACAAATGATGACATGGCCGATCGGAAGCCCGCATTTAGGAAGGACAAAGACACAAGCCAATGAAAAATATGGGCGGGGGAGTGGGCAGGGCTTCCCACACGTCCTGAACTACCACAGATCTTCCCTAGAGCAGCGCTTGCACGCTGACTCTAGGCTCGACCTAAAAACGTGGAGGATCCCAGTTTACATGGTCAAAGTTGCCTAAGAATGGAGCATCCAGCATTGGTCCATTGGTGGCAGAGCAATGCTAGTCATACCTTGACAAAAACTTCTTTCAAGTCTGGCAAACTAGAGTATCATCTCTAATACAACAATGGACTCTATCAACACATTCATTTTCTCGCATGAGCATGAATGTGGGGCAGTGCGATTCAATACAACAAATAGACACATTAATGTAGACCTTAATCCATCCACACATCCAAACACAGTGAATCTGGGTGCAGAGAGGGTTAATCTCAGAAAAGTAGGTTTTAAAGAACCATGCTACAGTTTATGTAGTAGAGGTAGCCACAACCTGGATGTGAGGAGTGGCGGAGCTTCTACACTGCTTAAAGTAAAGCTCCTACAAAGGAAAACAGGTTTCAAGGAGAGCAACCCATGTTCACCTTGGTAGAAAAGGCAGTCCAAAGAAAATGTGTGAGGTGACATGTGAAACAATCAAACTAAAGAAATATTTCATTTAAAAATATGTTATGTTAATGGATTTATAAAGTGCATGGCTGCCCCAGCAACAGAGCTTCCCAGCGCTAGTTCCAGATCAGACTGCGGAAGAGAGATAGGGCTGGGGATTAGGCCGGAAAAGCCAAGCCTCATGGCCTTTCTGAAAGCCCAGTGATTCTGGATGCTCCTGATGGTCACTGGGAGAGAGTTCCAAAGGGCCGACGCCTTCGCTCGGAACGAGCGCCTCCAGCTCTTGCTCTTCTGACTCGGGAACACAAGCCAGGTGAAGGTCCGCAGAGCACAACTCACGGCGTGGGAAGTACGGAGATAGTAAATTGGATAAGATAGGGGGCGCTTGGAACGGAAGGATTCTTTGAGCAATGCACAATGTCTTAAAGTGGATTCTCTTGTCCACCGGAAGCCAGTGTAGTTTAAGAATGAGTTTAGAAACCGCAGCATTTTGCGCCCTCTGAAGTCAGCCAGATACAAAGAATTGCAGTAATCCAGTCTAGAGAGTATAGTGGACTGGATGATGATCTGGCGCGTTTGTGGGTCGAAGAACCCAAGTAGAGGCTTATAAGGGGAGGAACAACCTGAAAAGATCTCCCAGAGAGAAATGACGTGAACCAGGTTAAGGCAACACCTCCAACACCTATCTCCTGTAAGCGCTGCAACAGGATCTCATGAGATACTATATCAAACACGGCATTTAGATCAAGTAGGATCAGGGATGAGATGTTGCCCTCATCTAAGGAGCCTCGCAAATGTTCAGTGACCGCCAACAGGGCGGATTCGGTACTGTGATGAGATCTAAAACTATTCTGGGAAGAGTCCAGGATGTTATTGGACTCCACAAATTTGGTTAGAATGGAGTTGATGCAAGATTCCGTAGTTTTAGCCAGGAAGGGGGAAACAATTAAAGCAGATTCAGCATAAAAAGATAAATATTTAATAAGTTATATAACTCAAAAATTAAGACAATTGGATGTAGAGATCAAGAGAAACAACAAACGAGGGTCCTTTTTTCCAGTGAATACAATGAAAAATTCACAGTCAATTTAAGTCTAGGGGATGCAGTACAACTTGGACTTAGGGGTACAAAGGAATAGGGTCACTGCATGGGTTTGGCCTGAAGTTACTGGTTCAGCATAGTCAAAGCTTTTTCTGTGGTTTTTGAAAGATTTTCAAAGAGAAATCATTTCAGTGTGACAAGTCTGAAGACAGTGTTTAGAGAGGGCTACAAGTGGTCAGATACGCTGACTAAGAAATTACACGGGTCACTCCAAACTTGTTGCAGAACAGTTATAGACAGGGCGTAGTGAATTCTAACTAATGTGTCTAGAAGTAAGGTCATTAGATACTTTTGGTGGTTTCATGTTGATCAGTTCTCTGTAGGTGAATTCCTTTGGAGCATGTTCAAGTCAGCGCCCTTAAACTGCAGGAGGGAATTCCACAAGCATGAGCAAGCATTCCTGGCAGGACTTTGAACAAGCTTTGGAGTAAGGATTCATCTAGCTTGACATATTTCCTCCCCAGGCATATTCAGCAACCTTCTTCAGCAAAGGAGGGATTTTTCCTTTTCCAGTAAGGCAGGGAGCGGAGGAGCGTCACCAGGCACGCTGCGAGCGCAGCAGGCACAGACAAATGAGTAAAATGGCATGTCAATGCCATTTTACTTAAATGCCGCAGTGTGAGGGCAGGGGGCAGGGCTGAATCCTGCAAGTGCAGGATTACAGCTGCTCCTCCAGTGCGCATGTCAGTTTGGCTGGCTCTAATGCTACAGCCAGCCTGACATGCGCAGTGCACACCCCTCCCCTGGCTCTAAAACAGCCGGGGGATTGCTGGCACAGGCACCTCAGCCTCAAAATGAGTGTTGGGTTAGCCTGTTCCCACCAATCCTGGAGCTGCTCTCAGCAGGAGAGCAGCTCCATGATTCATTGTATTGGTGTCCACTGAGCAGGAAGGAAGTCCTTACCTTTCCTGCTCGTGGACGCCGATTGGGAGAGAGGTGCGCACTCAGGGGAGCAGTGTATAGTGAGTTTGGTGCCATAGCGCCCCACCATATGTTTATACTTGTAGGCACCACTGCAGTAAGGTTCTGTAGAAAATCAGCTATGCATGGCTTATAAAGTTACTAGTTTTATATTCATTTGCAGGTACAGTATCCCTGACTCATTAACTACCTAATGCAATTCCACAACAAGCTGAAAACCCACTTGTTTCTACTCTTCCTGAACTACACAAAGCCTCCCTTTGCAAAGGGAGTCTAAGGGGCTCATTACAATGTCAGGCGGAAAGCCTGCACCCGACACCGTCTCGGATTCGGGACCGACCGACTTGCGGTCGGTGGTTCTGACCTCTGGATTATGATGCGACTGAACACTGTTCGGTCAGATTCCCATTGTTTCCTATGGGAGTTCATGTTATGCCCGAGAACCGGCCGTAACACCGGCTCCTATGGGGAAATGGGGTGTGTGTGTAAAACCCTGCACCCTGTCGCAGGCACCCCATGGTGCCTGCCACACAGTGCAGGGCTTTACAGGGGGTACGTTAGGTACCTGCTCAGCCACCAACCGTAGGCCGCGGTGGCTAGGGGGCCATGCCAGGGGCCCTCAAAGTCACTTTCCGACAGCCTTTCAGTGTCGGAAAGGCCAGCGCGGAAAGGCTATTGGAAACCGACATCGTAATCCCGACGGCAAAGACATATGGGGTTAAGGTGCGGTTCTGACCGGCAGGAATACTCTGCGAGTCGGTCGGAACCGAGTCGGAATGACCAGCCGGTTTACGTTCCAACCGCGAACATCGTAATCGGGCGGTCGGACTGTAAACCGACCAAGTCGGTCGGAAGGGCTCCGACGCGGTCAGGAAGATTCCGAATGTTGGGCACAGGCTTAGTGTAGTTCAGGAAGAGTAGAAACATACCCTCATTTTGAAGGCACCTTGCAGATGTAGAACGTTTTGCCTTCATACTTGAGGTTACTATGTTTCATTTAAAGTATGCTTACTTCACAGTGCAAATTAACGTTTTGTAAAGTAGTGCTTTATGAACATTTATACATTTGGTCATTTGAAAACCATGATGACATTTTGTGAACATAGATGCAGGGGCTGTTTTAAAAAAAAAAGAATTTAACTGGTTATAAACAGCAAGACTATTGGGCCTCCATGCCTGACCTAACACATCTTCATGTTGTGTTGCGAGTCTGCTGATCATTGCTATGTGACTTTTCGAGGATAATGTGGTTGAGACAGCCTGAGGGCAAGAAAATAATTTTGGTGTAGCTGGATGCTTTGTTGCTCCACTGAAATATATGTAAATATACATAATAATGTGCTATATTGTAGGGAGGCCAAAGTGCCACATGTAGTCAGTTTACTGTGGCATGGTTAGTTGACTACCAAAGCACATTTCTTTGATTTTCTGAAATTAATACATTTTAATATGGGTGCATCATGCACCGCTGTGTAATTTAATGAATTATATAAAGTTTTTTAAACACACAATTGAGAGACAACGTTAAGACAAAATAATAAGTATCAGCCAAATGCTATTTGTATTCGTGAAAGGATGGGTCGAGGGGTGCTGTCCTTGATTAGTGTTGTTCTTTATTCAAATTTCATTATGTAGGTAAGGGAAAAAGACTTCAGTGCAGCCAGCGCGTTTCGCCCAGTTACAAGCTTCTTCGGGACATCTAAACAGAATGTGAAAAGCGTCTATTTTTGTCATAACTACTCCTAAAATTAGTTATCCATTGTAAGGGATTAGTCCTCATTTATCGGTTCTTTGTGGTATGTAGTGGCTTTACACAATTTTTGTTTTACTTTGGTATTTTCCAGTTTCTTTCTGTATTTAGTAGGCCATGTGATCTTTCACCGTGTTCGGTCCAAGGAAATCGAAGCATGCAGTTCTCGCATCTGACGTGTAAAATTGCTGAATTGCATGGCCTAGATGGCGTCTTTCAAGCACACAAAGAAGACCCTGTTTGACATTCTTTTTTTCCTCGATACTTCCATGCCCTGCACACTGCCATACTGGCCCAACATTTTAAGCAAGGCACAAAACGTATATTTCACTGGGCAGATGCAAAAATAGCCCCTGTTTCACATCCTTCTTTTCCTCAATGCTTCACAGCCCTGCCCACTGGCCTCCAGGGTGCACACTCTGTGCAAGCCATGGAACAAACTTCTGGGGGAACGCGGCTGTGGAATTGCGGATCCCAAATAATAGAGATCATTTTGTAGACATGATGTCCAAAAACTTCATGATGCCCTTGATTATGTGGGAGATGGCTTGGCTGAGTCTGAGTCAACGAATCTGCCTTGGGAAAGCAGAGCGGCTGTGTTGGTTATAACACGTAGGAACATCACTTGTTGGGTGAACCATAAGATTGGACAATAACTGCTTTATGGATATTATGTGAAATACATTTTGTAACTTCAAAAGTCCTTTTGGTTGGACTCACTAACTACAATCACCTCTTTAACTGTTTATACATGTTCTGTTATAGTACACAAAGGAGCACCAGAGTGTAACTCGTGCACATTTAGAGGTTGAGCACCGGCGCCTTTCTTCCTTAACCTCATTATACATATTCCTTAATTGCTTCTATATTTAATACTTCTTCATCTGAAAAATAATTACAGATTTTTTGCAATTTACCAACAAGACAGCCTTTGTTATATGATCATTAAAAGCATTAGCAGGTTCTGGGCACAAGTAAGGCAAACAATGAATCAAATTCTTTTGGCACAGCCTGAATCATGCCAAGAAAGATATCTAATGTGTCCTATGAAGTGATAAATGTATTTTTGCTACCTAAATAGCATATGCACTCTCAATCATAGGAAGGGTGTGAGATGCTATTAAGTGGTGTGAGGTAATTGCCCTCAAGTAAATCAGGCCATGCTCCCGATTAATTTAAAAGCCACAAGTCTATGAGGCTGAGCTAAATCAAGTTATGTGTGTGTCTTCAGTGATGTGCATACAGTGGCTCAAGCTGTAACTCATCAGAAGGGTTATTCAACAAATTAGATGCTGATTTGGTAAAGTAAGTAAATCAGTTTGAGCTCTCAGTGGGGGAAAGTAGGACCCTTTGTTAATTATAAAATGAAAAGATAATATTTGCTTAATTTTTATATGGCATTTGGAAGTGTTTACAACGGCAGTCTTGCTGTTTTATAGTGCTGTAAAAACAGTGGCGGCTGGCAAGTACAGCGATTGGGGTGGGCAAATGGGTGGGGGCATAAAATAAATACATAACATAAACAAAATAAATACATACGTTAAATAAATAGTTACTTACCGTGCTTGCTGCCGAAACATCCTTCTCGCTCAGGTCCTCCTCTTCTCGTCACATCCATGGCTTCAGCTAACTCCCTTAATCAATCCTGGCGCTGCTCTCATGCTGTTAACCAGCATGAGAGAAGCGCCAGGATTGGAGGGAGTGGCGTCTCTTGGCACTCCATAGGACAGTAGAGGTCTGTGCAGGCTCTCAACCCAGCTCTCTAGGACAGCTGAGTTGAGAGGCTTATAGTGTGCATGTCAGGCTGGTCGTTGCAAGACAGCCGGCCAAAGTGACATGCGCACTATAAACTAGTGCACAGGCAGCCCACCACTACTACCAATCAGCACGCACCACCCCATCTTGACACTGGGTTCAGGGCACGTTGACGAAAAATAAAATGGTCATGAATTAACTTCATTACCATTTTGCTTTTCGTCTCTGGGGCTTTTCTGGTGGCATTTAAGTGGGACGACGCTCGTCCGCTCCAATGGAGGAGCCGCCCCTGTGTAAAAAGCATGCTAGTTTGTCACCCCATTTAATGATATTCAATTTTTTGACCATGGGTGGGGTGAGGTCCCACATAAATGTTACACACATGCTTTTATATAGGCATGCCAGTGAAAATAAATTTGGCCCAAACATGAATGTTTTTAGAGCAACTGTACTATTAGACACACATTCGCCCATTCATTCCTACAGTGCAAATGTAAAATTCAGTGTTATTACCAGAGTTCAGAGAAACTGACATAGGAACAACGTTGTTTACTTATTAACTGATTGTATTGTACATATTCTTTAAAGAGGGAAACAATTTTGTTAATAGACAGGAAGTCTCTTCATTGCACTAATTTAACTTATTGCACCCAGGTTTTGGTAAAAACCTAATTTTAAAATCAAATACTGAAAATAAAACATGATGCTATAAATCATATATACAGATGTGCAAAGTGAATGAAGGTTGGATGGGCTTGTGAGAGTTTCACTGATTAAGAGATCATGGGCTAGACGTGCAAAGCATTTTCGCATTGCAAAGGGCCCAATTCACAGAATCGGGCTGTCTGCGAACACGAAAATGCTTTTTCTGATGTACAAATTGCGATTCGGTAACTTACTTGTTACCAAATCGCAATTTGGGTTTCCCGATTCAGTATTTGGAAGGGGCCTGTTGAGGACGTCTCTTCATAATACCGAATCGCAGTGTTATGTACAAATGTTCTGCAACCAAAATGAGCTTGCAAAACATTTGCAATTTACCACCAACTCAAAGTTGGTGGTAACACATTCGAAAATGAGAAAGGGTCCCCAAGGGACCCCTTCCCTTTGGAGAATGGTTGGGAAAATATTTTTTAAGAGCAGGCAGTGGTCAAAGGGACCAGTGCCTAATCTTAAAAAATTACATTTCAAAGATTAATTTTTTTCTTTTTAAGCGCAGCCCGATTTCCTTTAAGGAAGCAGTGTCTTGTGATGCACAGTTAGTAACAGTCAATGTATAGTGTCACTTAAATTATGCAACAGTTGAGGACCAAATTATGTAGCAGTGTTGACTAAATTATGTGGCAAGAAAAAGGCCTATTATTCAGCATAAAGCCGCACATTTATGATAGTATTACTTCATTATTTTGTAGTTTTTACGCATGTTCACACTGTCTGAGCAAACGTTTCACTTCGTAAGTAACAGTTTTAACGCCCAAATATAGCAATACGCAGCTGAAATGTAACCAGTTAACTTTTGTCAAGGGCCTTGCAATGAATGGCAACACTTTGCCCCATTTTTTAGTAACTTTTGATTTGTTTGACCTAGACACCATTTTTTTTTGTTAAAATCTGCAAATTATTGATCTGACTCCTGTGCTAACCCAATGTGGCTATTGCGTTACTGAAAACAGAAACTTAATAAAAATGTTATTAAAAAATCTGCAATTTGTGGAGCTGATGATGGGTTATTTGGCAAATGTGGCAAATCCATAATTATGCAGACCATTCTGCTGCTGCAGATGCACACAGTTCCAGAGGCCCTTCATACACCAGCTCCCCCTACCATATCAGTGAAAGACCGCAGGGGCTTTTCTTGGTGGTACCCCACCACCCCGTCATCTCGGGGCACATCAATTGCCCCAGCCAATAATGACCATCAATGGAATCAAGCAGTAACAAGGCTCAGTTGCCTCCCCATTAATGAGCGCCAATGGACACTGGTAGTAAGTATTGAGGCTGAATTGTCCCTGACAGAAATGAACATCAATAAACAAGCAGTAAAGAGTCCCACACTTTGCAAGCTGTAATGCGCATCAATAACTCAGGCAGTAATTAGATAAAAAAATACACAGGCAACAATGAGGCTCACGTGCCCCAAGCATTAATGAGCATCATTGGGCAGATAAAATAAGGGTCATTAATAGCCCCAGACAGCAATGAACCTCAAAGACCCCAGTCAGTAATTAGCCTTAATGGACCCAAGCAATAACAGGCTCATTCCAAGGCATTAATTAGCTAAAAGCAGGATCCGGAAGCATAAGTAATAATGTAAAAAAAGATTGCAACTCCCTACCAGCCCTTGGGCAGGGTCATAGGTGCAGTGGGAGGGCTCAGGAGTCAAAAGAGGAGGAGGTAATGTCTGGGCAATCTAGTGCTCTGGTCTGAATGATTTTTTACTGGGCCATCAGTTGTTGCAGTAAAGTGAAAAATCCAGCAAGGGGGGGTATATTCTATTCATTAATGCAAGTATGAAAAATGCAAAACCTTTATCCTTAATTGAAGGAAAGGGGAGAATAGAGGTATATACATGGACTGAACACATTTTATAAAGAGGTGAATTATAGAAACCTGAATAGTTTGCTGTAGCAATGGGTAGAACACTGAGAGAAGAGCAGTACTATGGTACTCAACCGTCTCTGTTTTGAGAACCGAACACAATAGTCAAACTAATGCTTCTCTTAAGGGGCTTGGTTGTATTCTAAAAAAAATTCATGTTTGCATGCCCTTCTAACTCACACCTTATCATTAGTGTTTCTTGTTTTCAGTTGAAACCTATTTTTTTATTTTTTTTATTTTTCAAAAAACCTTTATTTGAGAAATAGTGCACAGTACAAATATAGAATTCCACCACTGCTATGAAGGACGCACAGCATGACAATGCAATACAATAAAGACAATCATGAACCTATGGCACATTGGGGACAGTGTTAGGAGACCAGGACCTGTAAGAACAGAGGGAGTGAAATATACAGTAGAAAAGCGCACCATCAGTAGGGCAGAAAGGCAGGGGGTGGAGAGGAGGGGGACGGGAACCGCTGGGAGACAGCTCATGGACCTACACCGGCGGCCACCGCGGGCGGGGCGCCGGTGGGGAGCGCGGGAGAGGTCGCAGGGCGCTGTGAGTCTGGACTTGAGAGATAGGTTACAAGCGGACCCCAAATGTCAATCGGACGGGACCTGGCCGGCTGGAGGTCCCAAAACTCAGCCAGTAAAGTGTGGCAGCGAGAAGCGTCCTCAAGCCAGAGAGCAACCTTGGGCGCCAGCCCGCGGCCCCAGCACATGGAGACCCTGCGCCTCGTGAGGACCAGCAACATGGCAGTCAAGCGATGAGTGGCGACCGGGCAAAATTTAACAAAGCCTAAGAGGCAGAGCAAAGGGTCAGGTTGAATCGGAGACGAGGTGATTATGGAGATCACGGCGCATACCTCGCGCCAATATGCCGAGACCCGGGGGCACAGCCAGGCGAGATGAGAAAAGTCAGCCGCGGGCGCCGAGCAGCGCAAGCATCTATCACTGGCAATCAGTCCAAGCTTATGTAGTTGGGCGGGGGACCGATATAGCCGATGGAGGTACTTGAAATGGATAAGGCGCAGCCGATAGTTTGGGAGAGGCGTTTGATTTGATTACAACAGTATAACCAATCGGCCTCGGAAATTTCGGCTCCCAGGTCAGCGCCCCATGCAACGCGCGCCTGGTCCGTGGAGATGGGAGATGCTGCTAGCGTGTAAGCGTAGATTTTTGTGACCAGTTTTTTAGGAGAGGAAGATGTATAAAGAAGATCGATAGAGGCCATCGAAGGGGGAGGCTGGGGAAATGTGGGGTGAAGCTTCCTGCAGATAGCTCTAAGTTGATAATATAACAGAGTATCCATGGGGCCAGAGTCAGCGGTGAGGGAAAAGAAAGTGTCCCCGGGGTATAGATCCGAGACTGTGGAGAGGCCCAGACGAGTGGCGTGCTTGATCATCCCGGAAGAATGAAGAGGAGGGAAGGCGGGGTGATGTGCGAGTGGCATATTATTCGCGGAAAGCATGTCAGAGCCAGAAAATCTGCGAAGCCCGTCCCAGGCCCAGCGCAGGGTCTCAACTGTATCTATTTCAGTGCGAAGGAGTTTCACCGGAGCGAATAGAGCAGTCGTGAGCGGCCACGGGGCAGCGAGGTCAGCCTCTACCGCGACGTGAGGTTGAAACGGAGTAGGGTGGAGCCAAAAGTGAATAAAACTGGCTTGAGCACTGAGAGCATACAGCTTGAAGTCTGGGGCGCCAAGCCCGCCACGCGACATTGGAAGAGTGAGGATGCTGTAGGCAATGCGAGGTTGCCAACCGGCCCAAATTAAGGTGATGATCAGAGAGCGGATCTTGCGAAAAAAGTGAGCGGTTAAAGGGATGGGGATATTGACAAATAAGTATAAAAACTTCGGAAGCACCACCATCTTGGCGATTGCGATGCGCCCAGCTAGGGAAAGTGGCAGCCGATTCCAGAGAGGAATCTTAGACTCGAGCCAGTCCACAGCACGACCAAAATTAACTTTCCAAAGTTCATCGACGTCCCTGCTCAACCAGATACCCAAATATCTAGTGGGCTCCAATGCCCACATAAAGGGATAGTCTGGAGCAAAGGGTGTTGTGGCATCCGTGAGAGGAAATAGTACCGACTTACTCCAGTTGACCTGGAGTCCGGAATAGCCACCGAAGCGAATCACCTCACGGACCAGTGGGCTGAGGTTCTCCTGGGGATGGCGGACATAAAGAGTGACGTCATCCGCATACATGGAGACCAGCAAAGCGCGGGCCGCAAAACCAATGCCTCTTTGGGTATGGTGTTGCCGGAGACGAGCCGCAAGGGGCTCCATGGCGATTGCAAAGAGCATGGGGGACAGCGGACAACCCTGCCGAGTACCGCGCCCAATGGGAATGGGCTCAGAGACCTGTCCATTAATGCGGAGACGGGCAGTAGGCAGAGTATAAAGAAGCTGTACTTTGCGTAAGAAAACTTGGCTGAAGCCCAACCGGGGAGGAGATAAAACAGAAAAGGCCACTCCAAGGTGTCGAAGGCCTTGGTGGCGTCGAGAAGGGCGGCGACTGCCGGGAGCGCGGGATTAATTTGATGTATAACGGTAAAAATGGTCCGGAGGTTATGGGAGGTCGCGCGACCGGGAATGAAGCCGGACTGATCTGGGCGTGCGACGAGCGGCATGAGAGGTAGGAGACGTGAAGCGAGCAATTTGGCGTAAAATTTTATTATCTGTGTTAATGAGGGATAGGGGATGGTAGGAGTCTTGCTGCTCGGGTGATTTATCCGGTTTAAGGAGCAGAGTCAACACCGCCTCGCGCAGCGACGGGGGAACAAACCTGTTTCGAAAGATTCATTATACATGGAGGCTAAATGGGGAACCAAAAGCGGGGCAAAAGCTTTATAAAAGGAAGCCGGCAGGCCGTCCGAGCCGGGGGCCTTGTCACCGGGCATGCTGTTGATTGCCACGAGGATCTCTTCTTTAGAGAAGGGCTCATCAAGATATTCCCGATGAGAATTTCCGAGCCAAAGAAGCTGAAGGGTGTCGAAATATTGGTCAAGTACCTCCCGCGGCGGCACCGATCCGGCCATGTAGAGTTGTGCATAGAAAGTAGTGAAGCGTGCCTTAATTTCCTCAGGGGAGGTGGTACGATCGGGGCCGCCGTCCCGAAGGGCGGTAATGTAGGATGCCGCCCGTGGCTGGCGAAGGAGGTTGGCAAGGGTTTTGCCAGGGCGATCACCCTCGCCAAATCGGCGTGCTCTCGCCCTCTGCCGAGAAACGCCAGTTCTCTGCCAGCCTCATCGGCGAAGTCAGTAAGTTTCCCCGCAACTGGGCAAGCACGTCCGGGCGAGGGTCCAGGGCGTGGGAGGCGTCAAGTGCCTTGATTTCCCCGTCCAGTCTATCAAGAGTGCCGCGGATGGAGCGAAGAACGCCAGATTGCTTGGAGATACACTCCCCGCGGATAACAGTTTTAAACCCTCCCAAAGCGTAGACGGGGAGTCCACAGACCCCACATTGAGCTCGAAATAGTTTACGATTGCGGTTTGTATTTCGTCACTGAAGACCGAATCGCGTAACGCGTTAGATGGAAGCCGCCAGGAAAAGGCCCGGCGAGGAGAATGTGGGAGACGGAGGCAGAGGCGAACGGGGGCATGATCGGAGAGAGTGCGCGGCATATGATCAACAGAGGTGAGCCACACCAAGGCATCCGGAGTAGTGATCCATAAGTCCAGACGGGACCAGCAACCGCGAGAACCGGAGACACAGGTGCCCTCCTGTAAAGCATGGTGAGCATGACGCCACACGTCGTACAAGGAGTTATCAGAGAGAAGGGAGCTGAGGAGTGAAGCAGCGCGCGGGTGAGAAGCGTGAGTGCCTGACCGGTCCAGAGCGGCGGAAAGTGTTACGTTAAAATCCCCCAGAGGAGTGCTGCAGAGCCGAAAGATGAGATGTGGTGCCAGACGTGCGCAAAAAGTCAGGGTCATCGCAGTTTGGGCCATATAAAGCAGCAAGCGTCAAAGGCTGGGCCCGTAGGGTGCCATGAAGGATAACGAAACGCCCCCAGGATCAATGTGCGCTTGAGAGGTCTGCCATGGGAGCCCTTGCGTAACAGAATGGAGACCCCCGGGAATAGTTGGAATAGAAGGAAGAGTGAATTTCACCCCAATGTCTGGAAAGGAGTCTGGAGGAGGTGGCCGGTAACAAGTGGGTCTCTTGTAAGAAACAAATGTCCACCTTGTGCCGTATGAGGTGAGCGTGGACTAAACGTGCCTTACGGTGATCGTTCAGCCCACGGACATTCCATGTCCAAAGTGTAGTATCAGTCATGGTGCTTCATCATGGGATAGAGAAGCGAAAAAGGTATGGGAAAGAGCAGCGTCCGTGTATAACTGCCGTGCACAGTGCAGTGGACAACAAGGGTGTTAGACCTGTCAGCCCTAGGGTGGTCTTTCCCTATTTTTTTTCCTTTTTCGCCTCCTTTTTGCCACCATATTTTTACTGGACCTAGGTCTCTGGGCACCTCGCCACTGCTAGCCAGTGCTGAGGTGCAGGTGCTCTCTCTCACTCAAGATGGCTGCCACAGGCCCCTGCTACTGCAGAGGGGCCTGACACGCATACACACTAGTAGCCAGGGTCAGGCTGGGGTATAGGGATACAGTATCCATTCCATCCCCGCCTCTGGGCCACATAGCCAGGCATGTAGAAGGTTCCAGAACCTTCCGGGCTGTGGGAGGAGTTATGTTTTGCCGCCTTAGAGAGGGTCACCTGACCTAGGAGTATAAAAGGCTTGGAGGGAAAACTTTCTAGTCAGTTGATGAGGCACCACTGAACCTGGGGGAACCTCCGCCGGAGTATAGGCTTTAGGGCCTAGGGGGAGACCTACACTACTGCTGCTGACAGGGCTGAGGCCCTGCTGGAGTAAGATAGCTGAGGAACGCCCACCACCCACTGACCTTGCCCAGTGTGAGGGGACCCAGGGAACCACCTTCAGCGTGCAGGGAGGAACATCAAGCACTCCCAGACCACCAACTCATTCCCCCCTCATGACAAGAAACTTCTGACAAGAAACTCTGACAAGAAACTTATACTAAGGAACTTCTGACAAGAAACTCATCACCAGAAGCGCCTAAGAAGCAACCAAGCTGGAGCAGTCGCAAGACGCCTTAATTTGAGGAGGCTTGACCGTCCAGCCAGGCCTGAAGCCTAAACTGCCCAACTGGGGATCACCAGGTAAAGCGCCGTACCCTGAAGCGCTAGACCTTCACCCCCTCACTATTCCTGCCTACTGCTGGGCTGCCCCCAAGTACTCTTCCAGTCAGCCCTGCCCACAGGCTGCTGGTGCGTCCTGCTTTCTGTCACCCCCAGGTCACTGACCTTGTGTAGAGATCACCGCCGCGGCCGTCGCCGCCTGAGAAGTGCCGTGAGGTGAGGTGCGCCGTCGCGCCCTCACCGAAGGGAGCGCTGAGGCGAGCGAAGCCCCTCGAGTTTCTGTGGTGAGGTGCGCCGCCCGCGCCCTCACCGAAGCCTCCACAGATTGCCCCCATCGCCGCCGTCGCGGCCGAAGAAATTGCCACTGGACCCTGGGCCCTTATCGCCGCCGTCGCGGCTGAAGAAATCACCTCACCGCCGCGGCCGAAGAAATTGCCACTGGACCCTGGGCCCTTATCGCCACCGTCGTGGCTGGAGAAATCACCTCACCGCCGCCGTCGCGGCCGAAGAAATTGCCCCCGCCGCCGTTGCGGCACAAGAAATCGCCAGCGCGATCATCGAGGCCTCCAGGACCCGCCAACGCCGTCTCTAAGCAGCCGGGGACGCCGGCCGCGTCCCCAAGAAGGCCGCGCAACGATTGGGCGCCGGCTCCGCTCCCGCCCCCAGCGCCGACGGAGGCCCAGGAAGAGCCCCGGCCGTGTAGAGGGAGACGGGGAGCCGGCTGAAGAGGACTGCTGGCTCCCGCTCCCTTCCCCGAAGTCCTGGAAGCCGCGGCTGCACTTACCTTGATCCCGGGGGCTGGAGGAGTGAGATCCCAGCCCCCGCAACGTCCCCACAGTCACTCCTTGATCCCGGGGGCCGGAGGAAGGTGATACCGGCCCCCGCAACGTCCCCACAGTCCGGCCTGAAGGCCGAGGCACCCCGACCGGGCCCCGCCCTCCAGAACACGGGCCGGGCCTGGGGAGTGCCAGTCGCAGAGGAAGCGCGACCAACGATCCAGCGACAGGTGAGCCCAGGAGGCCCCTAGGGCCCACAAAACGCCACTGGGGGCCGGGGGCCACCATTAACCCTATAATCAATTGGGTAAACTTTCCCCATGAGGCGAGGCCCCGGAGAGGAGTGGGCCTAGCCTAGAGTTAACCCCTAAGGGTCATAGAAGCCCCAGGATACTGGACATGTCGAGGGTTCCCTATAGTATTTAATAACTTATTGCAGATGCCTATTGTAATTACTGCCTAGGCCATGCTTTTAACTGCGAAATCTTTTACCACAGGGGGAAAGTATTTAATTGAATTGAGTTGAAGTGTTTTATGTTACAGGTGTACTGGAATTGCGACGCCCACTGTACTGAAGGTGGGCGCGCCTAGATTAATGCAGGCCTATTTAAATGTAAAGTGAAAAGCCTTCTTTTAAGTGATTGAATAAGCTAAAGTGAACTGCATGTCTAGGCCCCTGTTTTATTAACGTACCTTGAGATCATTATTAAGTGCTACGTGTAGGGGATAATTCCTGCGGCCTCTTAGTGGCCTACATTGTTGATGAGCTATGATGCTTTATTTAAAATGTGCACCAATTGAGTAATGCAATGAATTTGAATGTAGATCTGAATTAATTTGCCTCATCTAATGCCAACTTAAATTATTTATAAAAGATCTTGATTTTAAATACAAAAGCCTGGTGTGGTGTCATGTTATTGCGTTCGCATTTCTGAGTCAGAGTAAGAGTGTGCTGCACAACTGCCTTACACATTGCCTTCGCGTGCCTTTCCCGCTTCACGCCATGCTACCGTGTCGGACTCGGTAACCCCGGTTCCAACATTTGGTGTACAGCGGTTGGATAAGGACTGGTGCTTGTGCAGCACCCTACAGTGACTCAGTGTGCGCCGCAATTAGACACCTATTGTAATGAAAGTGCTAGGAATTCTATGGTAATTGCCGACTGTGTACATTCCTGCGTTAGACCTGTTACCTACAGTTTAGAACCCCTTCCTTAAATTGTCTGGGACCCCACCTAGGAGGATGGAGTTTGAGTTAGCCAACCTAGAAAGGTATACGGTGACACAGCTCAAGGAGTTCTGCCTAGAGAGGGGGTGGCCGTCAAGCGAGGCGCCAGGAAGGAGGTGCTTCAGAAAGCTTTGAGGGCATGGGTAATGGCCCACCCGGAGGGAAGAGGGGATGAGGAGCAGGGGGAGGCAGACAACCCAGGAGAACTGGACCTACTGCGCATTGATGTTAGCGAGAATGTGTTGCCAGGAAGACGTTCCAGGGCAGGCAGTAGTGCGTCAGGGGAAGTTTGTCACCAGAGGAATTTGAGGACAGAAGGGAGCAGAGGCAATTAACATTAGAACTTGCTAGAATGGAAAGAGACGGAGAACAGGCAAGGCTAGCCATGGAGGAAAGGAAGCTTGTACATGAGCTTAGCCTGAAGGAGCTAGAGCTCCGGACCTTGCAGATGGAGATGCAGGGCAAAATGAATGGTGGCAGCGTACCTGCTGGGGTTCCACAGGAGCCCAAATTCTATTTACCCAGAGAGGTGATGGCCAGTTTTAGTGTAGGTGATGACATCGACAAGTGGTTGGCGGCCTACGAGGTGGCTCTGGTGGCCCATAGAGTTCCTGAGAGCTACTGGGGGGAGGTCTTTATAGGTACATACCTCCACTAGTAAGGGACACACTTTTAACTTTGGATAAGGGGAGCAGACTAACTACCCTATCATGAAGGAGGCCCTGCTCAAGAAGTTTGGCCTCACCCCAGAGAAGTACCGCCAAAAGTTCCGCAACAGCCACAAGCTTCACACACAAAACTGGGTGGATTTTTTTGACTATGCCCGGAAGGCATTGGAGGGTTGGGTGCGTGGCAGCAACGTTGACAATTACAAAGGGCTGTACGACCTATTCTTGAGAGAGCACCTCCTAGAGAAATGTTTTCCGGAGCTGCGCCAGTACTTGGTGGACCGCAAGCTGACCAATCCTAGGGAGCTTGCAGAGGAGGCAGACACGTGGGTCAGCACTCGGGTGTCCCACAAGGGAGCCGGGGCAGACCCCCGAAAGGTGGACAGGGGCTCCCCCAGAAGAAAGAGGGGGAGATAAAAAGAGGGAGTTCTTTAAAGGTCCCCAAAATAGACCGCCTGGGAGAGGGGTAGGTTCCCCATCCCAATCTGGATCTCAGAAACCCACTTATCCTGACAGGAGTCAGCAGCCCAGAACTGTCCGGTGCTACGAGTGCGGGGAGGTTGGACATTATAAGGGGGATCCCAAGTGTCGCAAGAGAACCCCAGCCCCCACAGGAGGTAAGAGCCCCGGGGTGGCCAGTGTAGCGCTTGGGGAGGAGTTGTCCCTAGGTAGGGGAGGTGAGTGGACAGGCTTGACCTTAGTTTCCCTGGGGGATAGAGAGATCATCCCACGGGTTCAGGTACCCGCGAACACTGCCAAGTATCGGCAGAGGGTCCTGGTGAACGGGGAGGAGGTGGAGGCTCTGAGGGACACAGGTGCCAGCATGACGATGGTGAGACGTCAGCTGGTGTCCCCAGAGCAGGTGATTCCTGAGGAATTCCACCCGGTTGTTATGGCTGATAATAGCCTGGGTCATTACCCCGTGGCCCAAGTTCCCTTTGAGTGGGGAGGAGTATCAGGTCTGTTGAAGGTTGCGGTGAGCCCTGCCATGCCAGTTGACTGTCTGCTGGGCAACGACTTGGAACATACTGCCTGGAGGGAGGTAGAGTTCAATGCCCATGCTGAGATGTTGGGATTACCAGGATGGACTTGCGTTGTCACGCGGTCCATGGCTGCCCGACAAGGAACTCAGCTCGGGTTGGAGCCTGAAATAATGGCCCAGCCCACTGCTGGACGAGGAGATGTCCAGGAGGAGACACCCGGTGAGATGGATGGGGAGCCCACGGAGGTGACCCCGGAGTCCGCTGAGGTGGTTGGTGTTCCCGTGGGGGACCTGCCGACCCCTGCAGAGTGGCAGGTGGAAGGAGGGCCTACCCGGGAGGAATTTTGCCGGGCGCAGAAAGAGTGCCCTACGCTTGAAGGCATGCGGCAACAGGCCGAAGCCCAAGCAGCTGGAAGCAGAGACTGGTAACTACCATGTCTACTGGGAGGATGGTCTCCTCTACAGTGAGCCTAAGGCTCCGGTGCATGGGTCCGCCCGAGCCGTGGTGGTCCCCCAATGCTACCGAGCCTTTCTGCTAGAGTTGGCACACGAGATACCACTAGCAGGACACCTGGGCCAAGACAAGACGTTTGCGCGTCTAGTCCCACATTTTTACTGGCCCAGGATGCGCGTCACTTCTGACACTTTTTGCAAGACTTGCACCACTTGCCAAGCGAGCGGCAAGACAGGGACTAAAGTGAAGGTCCCTCTAGAACCTCTCCCAGTTGTCGATACCCCTTTTGAGCGGGTAGGGATTGACATTGTCGGGCCATTGGACCCGCCGACTTCTGCAGGACATAGGTTCATTTTGGTGCTGGTAGACCACGCCACCCGGTACCCAGAGGCAATCCCTCTGAGGACCATCACTGCACCGGTGGTGGCGCGGGCCCTGATGGGGATTTTTACCCGAGTGGGATTCCCCAAGGTCGTGGTGTCAGATAGGGGCACGAATTTCATGTCGGCCTACATGCAGGCCATGTGGAAGGAGTGTGGAGTGACCTACCGGTTCTCCACTCCTTACCACCCCCAGACGAACGGACTCGTGCAGCGCTTTAACAAAACCTTGAAGGGGATGATCAGGAGCCTACCCGAGGACTTGAGGAGAAAGTGGGACGTCCTCTTACCCTGTCTGCTCTTCTCCTACCGAGAGGTGCCGCAGAAGGGGGTCGGTTTCAGCCCCTTTGAGCTGCTCTATGGCCACCCCTTTCGGGGGCCCCTCAGTCTTGTCAAGGAGGGGTGGGAGAAGTCTTCTTCGAAGCTTCCCCGTGATGTGGTCAGCTATATGCTGGCATTCCGCAGCCAAGTGGCAAAGCTGTGGAAGGAGGCCTCGGACAATCTAGAGGCAAGTCAAGCCGTCATGAAGAAATGGTATGACCGGAACGCGCGGACGGTAGAGTTAGACGCTGGACAGAAGGTGTGGGTCATGGAGCCAGGAGAGCTTAGCGCCCTCCAGGACCGGTGGACTGGGCCGTTTGAGATCTTGGAAAGGAGAGGCCAGACCACATATGTCGTCGATGTGAAGACCCCACGTCAACCCCACAGGGTGTTCCACGTCAACCGCCTGAAGCCCCACCAGGAGCGTTCAGAACTCACTCTCCTAATGATAACAGATGGAAGTGAGGAGGAGGAGAGTGAGCCTCTTCCAGACCTTCTGGCGGCCCAGGAGAAGGATGGTTCGGTAGAGGGAGTGGTCCTCGCCCCATCCTTGACCCCAGAGCAACAGAGGGACTGCCGCCAGGTCTTGGGGCAGTACGCCTCGTTGTTCTCCCTCACGCCTGGAATCACGCACCTGTGTACCCATGATGTGGACACAGGGGACAGTCCGCCAGTAAAAACCAAGTCTTACCGGCTGTCCGATAAAGTCAAGGCTAGTATCCAGGGTGAGGTTACCAAGATGCTAGAACTGGGAGTGATTGAGCCTTCCAGTAGCCCTTGGGCTAGTCCGGTGGTGTTGGTGCCGAAAGCGGCCCCACTGGGCACCACACCAGAACTTCGGTTCTGTGTGGATTACCGTGGACTCAACTCAGTCACTAAGACCGACGCTCACCCGATCCCTCGGGCGGATGAGCTCATTGACCGGCTGGGAGCAGCCCGGTATTTGAGTACCATTGATTTGACGTCAGGCTATTGGCAGATAGCCATGGCGGAAGGAGCAAGGGAGAAGACTGCGTTCTCCACTCCCGAGGGCCACTTTCAATTTCGGGTGATGCCCTTCGGGTTGAAATTGCTCCAGCCACTTTCCAGCGGTTGGTGAACCAGGTGCTGTCTGGCCTAGAGGCCTTCTCTGCTGCCTACCTGGATGACATAGCTGTCTTCAGTAGCAGCTGGGAGGACCATCTGGAGCATCTCCAGGAGGTGCTGCAGGCGTTGCAACGGGCTGGTTTAACCATCAAGGCCAGCAAGTGCCAGATTGGACAGGGATCTGTCGTGTACCTGGGACATCTGGTGGGCGGAGGTAAGGTGCAACCCCTCCAAGCCAAGATTGAGACCATCTTGGCCTGGGAGCCCCCAAGACCCAAACAGAGGTCCGAGCTTTTCTCGGCCTCACGGGGTATTACCGCCGGTTCGTCAAGGGTTATGGAACCATCGTGGGCCCATTGACGGAATTGACTTCAAAGAAGCAGCCACGCAGAGTCATCTGGACGGCTGCCTGCCAGGAAGCCTTTGAGACCCTCAAACGTGCAATGTGCACCGCACCGGTGCTCAGGACTCCAGACTTTGGACGGGAATTTATTGTACAGACAGACGCTTCTGAGCATGGCATAGGAGCTGTGCTCTCGCAGCTGAATGACGATGGCCAAGACCAGCCAGTGGCCTTCATTTCCCGAAGACTACTCCCCGGGAACAGCGGTGGAGTACCATCGAACGAGAAGCCTTTGCTGTGGTTTGGGCTGTCAAGAAGTTGAGGCCATACCTTTTTGGTTGTCACTTCCTGATCCAGACCGACCACAGACCCCTTCGCTGGCTCATGCAGATGAGAGGCGAAAACCCCAAATTGTTGAGGTGGTCCATTTCCCTCCAGGGGATGGACTTTCGGGTGGAACATCGACCCGGTGTAGACCACGCCAACGCTGACGGTCTCTCCCGGTTTTTCCGCCTTAGCGAAGAGAACTCCCTAGAGGTTGGGAAGCTCTCCCTCTTTCGGCTGGGGGGACGCGTGTTAGACCTGTCAGCCCTAGGGTGGTCTTTCCCTATTTTTTTCCTTTTTCGCCTCCTTTTTGCCACCATATTTTTACTGGACCTAGGTCTCTGGGCACCTCGCCACTGCTAGCCAGTGCTGAGGTGCAGGTGCTCTCTCTCACTCAAGATGGCTGCCACAGGCCCCTGCTACTGCAGAGGGGCCTGACACGCATACACACTAGTAGCCAGGGTCAGGCTGGGGTATAGGGATACAGTATCCATTCCATCCCCGCCTCTGGGCCACATAGCCAGGCATGTAGAAGGTTCCAGAACCTTCCGGGCTGTGGGAGGAGTTATGTTTTGCCGCCTTAGAGAGGGTCACCTGACCTAGGAGTATAAAAGGCTTGGAGGGAAAACTTTCTAGTCAGTTGATGAGGCACCACTGAACCTGGGGGAACCTCCGCCGGAGTATAGGCTTTAGGGCCTAGGGGGGAGACCTACACTACTGCTGCTGACAGGGCCGAGGCCCTGCTGGAGTAAGATAGCTGAGGAACGCCCACCACCCACTGACCTTGCCCAGTGTGAGGGGACCAAGAGAACCACCTTCAGCGTGCAGGGAGGAACATCAAGCACTCCCAGACCACCAACTCATTCCCCCCCCCTCATGACAAGAAACTTCTGACAAGAAACTCTGACAAGAAACTTATACTAAGGAACTTCTGACAAGAAACTCATCACCAGAAGCGCCTAAGAAGCAACCAAGCTGGAGCAGTCGCAAGACGCCTTAATTTGAGGAGGCTTGACCGTCCAGCCAGGCCTGAAGCCTAAACTGCCCAACTGGGGATCACCAGGTAAAGCGCCGTACCCTGAAGCGCTAGACCTTCACCCCCTCACTATTCCTGCCTACTGCTGGGCTGCCCCCAAGTACTCTTCCAGTCAGCCCTGCCCACAGGCTGCTGGTGCGTCCTGCTTTCTGTCACCCCCAGGTCACTGACCTTGTGTAGAGATCACCGCCGCGGCCGTCGCCGCCTGAGAAGTGCCGTGAGGTGAGGTGCGCCGTCGCGCCCTCACCGAAGGGAGCGCTGAGGCGAGCGAAGCCCCTCGAGTTTCTGTGGTGAGGTGCGCCATCCGCGCCCTCACCGAAGCCTCCACAGATTGCCCCCATCGCCGCCGTCGCGGCCGAAGAAATTGCCACTGGACCCTGGGCCCTTATCGCCGCCGTCGCGGCTGAAGAAATCACCTCACCGCCGCCGTCGCGGCCGAAGAAATTGCCACTGGACCCTGGGCCCTTATCGCCGCCGTCGCGGCTGGAGAAATCACCTCACCGCCGCCGTCGCGGCCGAAGAAATTGCCCCCGCCGCCGTTGCGGCACAAGAAATCGCCAGCGCGATCATCGAGGCCTCCAGGCCCCGCCAACGCCGTCGCTAAGCAGCCGGGGACGCCGGCCGCGCCCCCAAGAAGGCCGCGCAACGATTGGGCGCCGGCTCCGCTCCCGCCCCCAGCGCCGACGGAGGCCCAGGAAGAGCCCCGGCCGTGTAGAGGGAGACGGGGAGCCGGCTGAAGAGGACTGCTGGCTCCCGCTCCCTTCCCCGAAGTCCTGGAAGCCGCGGCTGCACTTACCTTGATCCCGGGGGCTGGAGGAGTGAGATCCCAGCCCCCGCAACGTCCCCACAGTCACTCCTTGATCCCGGGGGCCGGAGGAAGGTGATACCGGCCCCGCAACGTCCCCACAGTCCGGCCTGAAGGCCGAGGCACCTCGACCGGGCCCCGCCCTCCAGAACACGGGCCGGGCCTGGGGGAGTGCCAGTCGCAGAGGAAGCGCGACCAACGATCCAGCGACAGGTGAGCCCAGGAGGCCCCTAGGGCCCACAAAACGCCACTGGGGGCCGGGGGCCACCATTAACCCTATAATCAATTGGGTAAACTTTCCCCATGAGGCGAGGCCCCGGAGAGGAGTGGGCCTAGCCTAGAGTTAACCCCTAAGGGTCATAGAAGCCCCAGGATACTGGACATGTCGAGGGGTTCCCTATAGTATTTAATAACTTATTGCAGATGCCTATTGTAATTACTGCCTAGGCCATGCTTTTAACTGCGAAATCTTTTACCACAGGGGGAAAGTATTTAATTGAATTGAGTTGAAGTGTTTTATGTTACAGGTGTACTGGAATTGCGACGCCCACTGTACTGAAGGTGGGCGCGCCTAGATTAATGCAGGCCTATTTAAATGTAAAGTGAAAAGCCTTCTTTTAAGTGATTGAATAAGCTAAAGTGAACTGCATGTCTAGGCCCCTGTTTTATTAACGTACCTTGAGATCATTATTAAGTGCTACGTGTAGGGGATAATTCCTGCGGCCTCTTAGTGGCCTACATTGTTGATGAGCTATGATGCTTTATTTAAAATGTGCACCAATTGAGTAATGCAATGAATTTGAATGTAGATCTGAATTAATTTGCCTCATCTAATGCCAACTTAAATTATTTATAAAAGATCTTGATTTTAAATACAAAAGCCTGGTGTGGTGTCATGTTATTGCGTTCGCATTTCTGAGTCAGAGTAAGAGTGTGCTGCACAACTGCCTTACACATTGCCTTCGCGTGCCTTTCCCGCTTCACGCCATGCTACCGTGTCGGACTCGGTAACCCCGGTTCCAACAAAGGGCAACTAGTGGTGTGGTATCAAGGGGATGACATTGAAATAGTGCAATCGAAAATACAACAAATGCTTCAGAAAGAGGCCACAAAACAAACAATGCAATCCCCCCAACAGGAAAGTGAACCAAAGGGGGGAAAGACCATGGCAGGAAAGGGCTCGATACACAAGCCGGTGCTGATAAGGGCCGCGTTGCCTCGCTAGGAGGTCGCACAGCACGGGCCTCCATCACCCAACCACCCAAACCCACCCCCAAAACAAAAAACCCCGAAGATCCCCCCGCCCCCGCTCCCACACCAACCCCCCAATCAGGCTGTGATACCACCCCTACCCACCCCAGGGACCCACAACTAGGAAGGGAAAAGTCAAGGACCCCCATCCCCGCACCCACTCCAACCCCCCAAACAGGCTGAGATACCGCCCCAACCCACCCCAGGAACCCGCAACTGGGAAAAGGGGAAACACCATTAAAAGAGGGAATTATCCCGTGAGGGCATGGCAGGGCTCAGCGTACACCCCTGCAATAAAGCAGGGTGGCCGAGCTAGAGGAACATCAGACAACAATTTGACGATAAAACAGAGTACATGTCACAGCATTTCAGTCATTATCACTTAGGTGTCCAGTGTCGGCGAGCTGGGAGCTAGGGGGAGAGGAGCAGGATGATTTGTCGAGTTTCTTGGCAAAAGCAAGGGCATCTCTAGGATCAGGAAACACGCAGCGTCTTTGCGCCCTGCCGGACCCTCAGGTTTGCCGGATAGGCCAGTGAATAAGAGACCTCATGTTTTTGAAGAATCCGCTTTGAGGGAAGAAACTCACGTCGGGCAGCCTGAACAGTAAGGGTGTAATCCGGATAGAACGAAAGTGAGTTACCTTGGTGATTAATTTTGCCCATGTCGCGTGCTGCGCGGAGAATGGCATCCCGATCTCTGAAATTGAGGATTTTCGCAATGATGGGGCGAGGCGGCAATCCGGGACCAGGCCGTGGGCCAAGGGAGCGATGTGCGCGTTCTACAATAAAAACTGGGGAAAGACCGCCGCTGAAGAGTTCCTTGACGAGTTGCTCCACAAAGTCCTCCATGCGGGAGATATTGGTGGATTCCGGAACCCCAGTTATACGAAGGTTGCTCCGACGGGAGCGCGCTTCCAAATCCTCATTTTTCTCACGAATGACCGCCAAAAGTTTGTCCATCTGCAACAGTTTCTGATGATCTTGTGTGGCGGCATCCTCGACATCCGAGACCCTGGACTCGATATGGAGGAGACGATTGTCGTGGGAGTCAACACGGGCCTTTACCGAGTCCAGACAGGCAGAGAGTAGGTCCAGTTGCGTTGCGATACCGGTGACCGTTGATTTCACATCAAGCATGATTGCCTTGAGGTCGTCATCGCGAGAAGGGGGCACTTCCATGGTGAGTGCAGGGTCACCACCGTCGGAACCGGCGCCGTCCTGGCGAGTCGATCTGCGTTGGTCAAACGCAATTTTGGGCTGTTTTGGATCTGTCCTCCCCATGATAACGAAAACCAGACGCCAGACCGCACCAGGCAGCAGGGGAGAGAAGGAGCGGCCTAGTTGAACTGAGGATGAGGGAGCGACGGGCGGGCTTCCCCTCACAATGGGTATTAACCAGATCCGGAGACACAGTCAAAGGCTCAAAAGGTGAGGGCAGCCACGGCCGACCTCCAGGAGCAGCTGGCACAGAATTGATGACGTGGAGGTGCGGCTAAGAGCATAGGCGGTGGAATGCCAGTGAAGACAGAGAATGCCCCAGCCGCACAGCACCCCACTGAATCAGAGGTTACAAATGGAGGCCAGCAGGCCCACCAAACACCACAATGAGGCAGGGCGAGCCAGCAGCGTGAAAACCTCCCCGCAGAACCGGCGGCCGCGGGGCCGTGCAAGTGGCTGAATAGTCAGAGAGGGGTGCAGGATGAGCCCTCAGCGCCCCAAATGTCCCTCGCGCAAGTGCTGAGCGGGGAGTGAAGGGAGGCAGGGTTGTCGCGAGGCGTCGCTGAAGCAGGGCGTCAAAGCGCAGCAAGGCCGCTCAAGGGCAGCGACCCGTCGAGATCCTACAGGTGCGGGCCAGGTCTCCTGGACGTAGGAGGAGCAGCCTGCCGATGTAATCAGGCCCCACTCCAGAGGAGGGCGGCAGGTGGGGCGCCAGGCCGCCGCACCCCCAGGATCCGCAGCGGCCACGAGCACCAGCGGCAGTAGCCCAAGAGCGGCAGGCAAAGCTGTTAGTGGAGAGGCATAGCAGAGGGAGGTCCCTGGGCACTGACCCAATACACGAGCCGAAGCAGTGCCGCACCTCAGGTAGGGCCCACCAGGGCAGCGCAGGAGACCAGTCTAGTGGGGGCCCAAAGCCCAGCGCCCCCAAGCAGCAAGTAAAAGGCAGGTCACCAGGGCTGATGAGGCCCGTGTCTCTCGAGCCGGCAGCCGAAGGGATCAAAGACGTGGTGGAAGTAAGGGCCCCACTGCACACCACAGCAGGCAGGAGGCCGGGGGACGCGCGCCAATCCGGAGCCCCACTAGCAGGGAGACACAGGAGGTTCACCGCTCCCGTCACCAGGCCCGGGCGCCCACGGCCGCAGCGCAGCGCGACCAGGCAAAGGGGGAGAGTGGCACCGTAGTCGCGGCGGCCTGGGCTAGGCGGTACAGCTCGTAAACCCCCACCCCACCAGAGACAGCCCCCGCGGCGGCGTCACTCACCGGACCTCGCGGCGTGTTGTCCACCGTCATCCGGCAGGCAGAAGGGAGCCCGGGGAGCCCCGCTCAGGAGACTATGGCGTAGGGCCGAACCCGGCCGGCCTCGGCGCGCAGCACCGGCGCCGACGTCGGGCGATGTTTCTCGGTCCACAGCGGCCGCCTGGTGCCAGGGGAGGTATCGTACGACTCCGCCTGAAACGCCGAGTCTGGAAATGCTGTTCCAAGGCAGGGATATTGGAGTTGTCTGCAGGATGATGACGAATTATGTAGCTCGGCCGGCAGAGCCCACTCAGAGTGCGGCCATTTTGCAGCCGGCCAAGCCAGGCCCCCAGTTGAAACCAATTATAACCAATAAAAAACACCAAATGGAAAAGATGCTTCTCAGTAGAAACTGGAAAACAGTGGAATTTACTCCACGTTTACTGCTTTTAGTGCCCTCTAGTTTGAAAGCAGCACAAGTGTAAGCCTAATTCTGAACCACTTTCTGGGATTGGTGATCCCACTATGACCCACTCAGGCCATCACAAGCTATTAGGAAGATCCCTGGCCCCCAGGGTCTACTTCCACTCCTGTTTTGGGAGAGAGCTCATCTCATATTGCATCACCTCATTATTTACAGCACATTGTTGTGTAGTGGACAGTACATTTGCAACTAGTCGCAGGTTGGGGTAAACAGTACGATCATGATGTCATCCTCCTTTATTGACAACAGGAACAGAATTCATTTGTAATACGATGGACAGGATATCCATCACGTTTATGATGGAGTAACCCATCTGCCGAACTCTAAATCAGGCCCTTAATGAGGTGCAATGCTCATGCAAGTCATTCACATGGGGTGGGACTGGACTGCTGGAAAGAGGAGTTTAAGTGTTGAGAAATAAGAAAGGCATGGAGGTGATGGATATAAAGAAACTCGAAACATTATTTGAAAGAGCAAATTCAAGGAAAGTGTACAAAGAAAGTTGTTAGGATCAGGATATGGAGGTGATGCACATAAAGAAACAGTACTAAAAAGAGATTTAAGGAAAGGGTATAAAAAGGGAGTTACAAAGAGGATAGAAGTAAAGTAGAATTGACAATATAAATTAATGATGGAGAGAAGGAAATACAAGCAAATATTTCTATAAGCACAGGAAAAATACCAGCCCATAATTTTTATGCAGCAAAAAAGAGTAAACATGGATATCAACAGATTTTTACAGTATTTGAAAACAGTGTTAAAACCCCAGCAGAACTCAAATGTAATAGAAACTCGAAAACTGGAAAGCCCACTCATCATGTATCCTTTCTTAACTTACAGCTCTCAACACATTCCTATCTGCCTCATGCCCTCATTCTGTGTGATCCCATCACTTCCCACAGGTCACAGGTTTCGTGGGTAGGGCCAGGGCACCCAGAATAAAGAGGCTGGTCCCCGAAGATGGGGTCCCGAGGCCAAAAATGTCCCGGGGAGGGGGGCCACGTGGCCCCCCTCCCCCATTTGCATATGGCTAGGCCCCAGGGGATGGTGTCCCCGGTGCCAAAATCAGCCCAGGAAGGGGGGCCACATGGCCCCCCTCCTCCAGAACTATTAATAACATTAAAAAAGGGACGGGCCCCGGGGGATGGGGTCCATTGGGCCGAAATTGGCCCAGTGAGGGGGGCTGCGGAGCACCCCTCCCTAACTACAAGTAGGCCAGGCCGCAGGGATGGGGTCCTTGGGGTCAAAATCGGCATGGGGAGGAGGGCCACCCAGCCCCCTTCCCTATATAACAAGAATCATTTTTTAAAAGGCCTGGCCCCTGGGGATGGGGTCCCCGCGGCTGAAATTGGCCACGGAGGGGTGGGTCCTGTGGCCCCCCTGCCATTACAAAATGGCCTGGCACCCGGTGGATGGGGTTCCGGGGCTGTAATTGGTCCAAGGAAGGGGGGCCACGCCGCCCCCTTCCCTAATAAAATATTTTAAAAAATGTAAAAAGGCTGTCCGGGAAGTTGTCGGAGGCCCCTCCACCTTTCACCACCATTCTACAAATGCGCCTCCTGGCGCACTGCTGGTTGGGGGATGAAGTCCCCTTGGAAGCTGAGGGTCATTGGGGGCCAGGAACCCCTCTTGTACCTCCAGTAAGTCCAACACAGTGGGATTGTTGAGGTCTTTGGAGGCCATGCCCCCTTTCTCCACCACTCTGCAAACGCGCCTCTTGGTGCACTACTGGTTGGGGTAAGAAGTCCCTTTGGATGCTGGGTGTTCTTGGGGGCCAAGAACCCTTCCTGCTACCTCCAGTAAGTCCGACACAGCAGGATTGCTGAGAGCTGGTCGGAGGCCCCGTCCCCTTTCTCCACCACTCTGCAAATGCAAGTTCTAGTTAAAAAAAATACAAATTCAGTCAAAAAACAAAGGTTACAGGGACGTTATAGTTAGGAAATAGTATTTAAAAAACCTTAGAAATTCACTTAAAAAACCGAAGGTTACAGGGACGTTATAGTTAGGAAATAGAACTTTCAAGAAACCATAGAAATTGACTGGAAAAACCAAAGGTTACAGAGACGTTATAGTTAGGGTCAGATTTCACTCGTATAAAACCATAGAAATTTAGCAGTTATAGTTGCCTCAGCTAACTATAGCTTACGGCCCGCAATGCACTGCTTATGATCTCACATATTACATCACTCATGACATGGTCGGTGACATCACTGATGACATTACTGATGACATCTCAAATGACATCACTGATAACATCATCTACAGAACCACTCACACACCCACTCACACCCCATACAACCTCCCGTATGCTCACTCACACCTACACAACCACTCACTTACCCATTCACAGACCCATACCATTCACTGACCCAACCATTCACTCACCCTCACAACCACTCACACAACCATACACTCACCCATACAGCCACTTACACACCCAGTCACTCACTCATACAGTCATTCAGACACCCCCTTACTCACCCATAGTCACTCACACAGCCACTCACTCACCGATAAAGCCACTGACACACCCACTCACTCAGCAACATATTCTCTCACACACCCACTCACTCACCCACACAGCTACTCACATACTTACTTTTACACCCATACAGCCACTCACACACCCATACAGCCACTCACAAGCCACAAAACAACTCACACACTCACTCACACACCTGTACAACCACTCAGCCACTTACACACCCATACACACCCATACAACCACTCACTCACCTACAGACCTAGGGCCCGATTAAGATGTCAGACAGACTCCGTTCCGACCGGAATGCATGCTCTCATTGTAAAGAGCTGAGGTGCAGGTCCTCCCTGCACCCCTTGGCAAGCACCTCAAGGTGCCCGCCACCGGGTGCAGTGATCAACAGTAAGGCACCATAGGTGCCCCCTAGGCCCCCATCTGGAGGCCTTGCACCCATGTGGGCCCTGCTGGGGGCCCCTAAAGTTGGATTCCCACAGCCTTCTATGTCAGAAAGGCTGTCACAGAAAGGCTGTGGGAATCTGCCATCGTAATCCCTCGGGCGGAAAGAGACGCCCTTGGGATTACAGACCCCTTTCTGAATGGCAGACGGGCTCTCCGAGCCAGTCGTAAGTCATTCGGAAATCCTGTTTGGATTAATTTCTGACCGACTCCATCAAAATGGGGCGGTCGGAAATTAATCCAAACAGAAGATTACGATGCCATAGAAACGGCTCCGGTCAGAGCCGTTTCCTACAGCATCTTAATCGGGCCCCTAGTCAGAAATTCACTCACTCACCCAGTCACTCATGCATGCACTAACACACCTATATAGTCACTCACACACCCACCCACACACAGATACAGACAGTCACACACCCACTCAGATCACATATTTTAGAGATAGTATCACTCATTAGTAGTACAATTAGTAGACTAATTTACCTTTTGTAGTAGGTTAGTATATATGTTTAACACCCATAAACTCTTAAAAACACTGACACTCACTGGATGATGTAATTAGTGATGTAATATGTAAGGTCATAAGTGGTGCATTGCGGGAGCTAAAGTTATAGTTAGCTCAGGTAACTAAAACTGCTGAATTTCTATGCTTATGCACGAGTGAAATCTGAGCATAACTATAAGTGAATTTCAATTTTTTTAAATTCTATTCCCTAACTATCATCCCTGTAACCTTTGGTTTTTTAAGTGAATATATATATATATATATATATATATATATACACACACACACACACCCATGCACACACAAACACAAGTGTATACACACACATATATATATATATACACCAGTGGCGGCTGGTGCATTTTAAAAGTGGTGAGGCAAAAACCTTTGAAATTAATTTAAGTGCGAGCGCAGTGAGCGAGATTCAATCAAACAAGAAGACCGGGGTTATACTAATCATTTTTAATTCACTAATTGACAAGGAAATTTGGTGCAAATGGTGCGTTTTCAGTGTATGTTGCAAGAAAGCTTGCTGCAGTTCATTGAAAAAGTGCAAATGGACTCACAAAGACTCACCACTCTCTCTGCACTCACACAGGCAGACCGCTACACTTACCCTATGCTCAGAGATGCACACTACTTAGCTCATCCTACACTAACACAAGCATACCCTCACCTGGTACTAAGTCCCTGCAGCAGCACACCCCCTCCTCCTGCACCCACTCTACTCACCCACACCCCAGCCTCGGGGTCTGCTCTTCGCTTGTAGTTAAGTTTGTTGCACTAAGCAAGGTTGTGCTTGTTTTCACAAGTGCACCGCGGCACCCCTGTGGAGCTCGGGAAAGGCTGCCTACTGTCGGGTGATGCACCCAACCCCACACACACTAGTCCTGGGGCCCTAGGTCGATCCACGTGCCCCCCCCACCACCCCACAAACAGTCTCTTTTGGGGCTAACAGTACCCATACCAGGCATCAACGCCACGCTAAAGTTTCACTGGCTCTTGCATTCTGGGACTTGATGTCTTGTTTAGCCGTTATAACCTGCAGGACTACAAGCCCCAGAATTCAACGGAAAAAAATGAATTCTATGAGCTACTCTTACGTGGAATTGGGAAACATGAGAGCTCTGCCATGTCAGATAGGCCCAGGCCCGCTCCCACGCTTAGCCAGGATTTTCGTGACACCCAGTACCACCTCAAACTCCCAATCATCTTTCCAGACCCTTTACCCTATCAGAGGCTTTATTTATATAGTCATTTGCTGTATTAGAAATCCTAAACTCCATCGAAGCGGGCTTCGCGGCGCTGTACAGAAGAAAGGTGTGAGGTGAGAACATAGGGCAGAGTCAACCAACCAACATATTTAAACATTATTTTCCAATACAGTATGTGTCAGGTGGTATAGAGGAGAAACTAAAGAGGGGATGTATAGATGTAAAAGGATGTACTGGGAGAGCTTGATTTCCACGAACATACAAACAAGTTCGGTACAGTTAGGCACCAGGCAGTACGAAACTGATGGCTCAAATGGTAAATAATCAGCGAGCAATAAAATCAGCAAATGATACATGCACCCTGCTGGAAGTATGTGTGTGTCCCGGGGCTATGTCTTGTCAAGCAATAATTCAGTCACAGGATTACCCTTTCTAACAACTTGCGTTGTTAACCAATCTTTTAACCTGAGGTTTTCCATGATTACGTCTGACACCCGCTCCCGCTGTCCTCGTGGTTGACTGCACGTTTCTGTATTTACATGGTTTGTGCACAGTGCCTTCTGAAGTTTACAGTGGAAGTCATTTTGTACAAGCTAAGCAGTATGCCCCGCTCTCACATACCATCCTTCTAAATCCCGTCCCTAACAGACAACTTCCAATCAAGAAGTGATAGGAAAACGATTGTTAATTACACCAATGCAAACATTGTCAGAAAGTTACGGTAAACAACGACCGTGCAAAAGACCACGAGAGGAGGCAAACTGTGGCTAAACCTGCCCTCCACATCCGTCTGGATTTGGACTTCGGTGCAGCGGCGGCCAGCATGCTCGAGGGAATAAAACAATTAAAATAAAACATACTTGAGTGCCGGGTACCGCACCGCCTCAGCTCCGGGCCGGTCACGCTGGGTCTGCGTTTTCCTGCTGCAGGAACAGGAAGCAGCCATCAGGCAGCTTCCCTCCTCTACGCAAGCCAATCACAATGCTGCAATGGCAGCGTTGTGATTGATAGGCGCAGCAGGAGGGCGCCCCAGCCGGGACATTTTCTCTGCATAGAGAAAAAGGGAGAGTGGGTGGTCCTGCTCGAGGACAGGGGGGAGTGGCTTACCCACTGTTGTGGGTACTGACTGTTTGGTCGGCTCCAGGGCCGACCAAACAGTCATTACCCACAAACAGTGGGCAAGCCACTCCCCCCCTGCCTTCAAGCAGGACCGCCCACCCGCCCGCCCCCAACCAGGCACAGAGGCACTTCTGCTTTCTCACAATGCGAGAAGGCAGAAACATAAATGGTAGTTTTTACCGTTTATGTTTCTGCCTTCTCGCACCGAGAGAAAGCAGTGGGGCGACGCCCCCACGCCCCAATGGGGGAGCCGCCACTGATATGCACACACATATATATATATATATATATATATATATAATCTACTGGCGGTCGCCAGTAGATAGTTATAGTTAGGGCCTATTTTCCATAGGAAATCCGCAACATTCTATTCCCAATAACTTTGGCGCCGGTTGACGAATCTTCGTAAAATTTTCAAAACTTATGGCCTGCTCCGGTCCGCTCCTATCTTGAAAGTTTCGGGGTGATTCGTCAAGTGGGGGCCGAGAAAAGGGGTCCCAAACGTGTTTTCCCATGCAATTTTCCATAGGAACCTTTAGTCGCAGCTACAGCCCGAACTGCTGGACGGAATTACACCAAATTTGGCAAAAAGGTAGCCCTTGGTTCAGTGTCGTGCCTTTTGGTTAAATGGTGTAAATCCGTTCAGTAGTTCCTGAGAAAATCAAAGTAAAATCACATATATATCTATGGCTCCCGCGCTTCGTTGTTATTTGGCCCCCGGGTGGGCCAAGTCCTGGGGGCATGCGGGGGTTTGTAAAAATATTTTGTGGGGGGCCTCTAAGGTCTTCCAAGCCCCGGGACCGCCACCCCCGGGCTTCAACTAAACAAGGGTGGCAGGGGGCACACGGCCCTTCTGCAGCCCCGGGACCGCCACCCCGGGGCTTCTTTGTTTAATTAAATAAATTACCTTTGTGGGGGGGCTCCAGCCCCCCCACACGCCCCGGGGACCGCTACCTCCCCGGGGCACTAACAAAAGAAATGTGGGGGTCCGTTTCAGACCCCCGAAGCCCCGGGGACCACCACCTCCCTGGGGCTTTACTAATGAAGGGAGGGGGGCCGCGTGGCCCCCCTCCTGGAGCCCTCCATGGCCCTGGGGACCGCCACCCCCCAGGGCCGGCTCCAGGGGTGCCTACCCCCGGGACACTGCTGTTTGCAATGGCAGGACGGGAGCCCCCAACTTAAAACGCTCCACGGGGCATGTTTGCACAGTGGTGAAGAGAGGGGACGGGGCCTGATGTGACAAGTTAGTTAGTTAGTTTTAATCCCCCTGCCCTATTATGTACTAGGGACTTACAGAGGAGGTCATGCTAATCACAGGGGTACCCCAACGCATAGTGTTCCCTAGTGTATGTAGGTGTTTTCACTGTGATGTCATCAGTGATGTCACTGACCATGTCATGAGTGATGTAATATGTGACGTCATCAGCAGTGCATTGCGGGCGCGAGTTATAGTTAGCTGAACTAACTATACCGGGGAATTTCACGGGTTTTGTACGAGTGCAATGTCCAACTAACTATAACTTTCCCTAAAACCTATGGTTTTTTCAGTGAATATATATATATATATATATATATATATATATTATTTGCAGCAAGAAATGTGGTAAAAAGAGATCTTGAAAACCAGATCTGAGTGTGTATTAAGAATACTCTTTAAAAATATTTTTCAAAAATATTCCTATTTCTTGCGAAAAATTATGACCCTGTCATTTATATTGATAAATGATATTTGGTCAAATGTCCCGGTTACGTGTTGTATTTTTATTAGTGTGCGGTAGGTTTGTTGCTTTAAATTGACACTCTAAACTAAGGAACTCTATGACCCTGTGGAAGGCTCATGCCGAAATGCATAGGTAATTTGTTTGTTTGCACGTATGAACAAATTCAATAAATCAAATGGATCGCTGGAAACTTACCACCCTGTGCTACCTGCTTCTCTGTCCCGCTGAAGAAACGCTGTTGGATTAACATATGCAGGCTGTGAGGAGTTTTCATTTGTAATATATATAGATCTATATTTATATATATATATATATCTTACCTACTGTTGGTAGCCAGTGGGTAGTTGTAGTTAAGACCATCTTTTCCCATAGATGAAGCATTTTTTTGTTTTGCTAATAACTTTGGTGCCGTTTGATGAATCTTCATGAAATCAGTGTACCAGTTACTTTATCTGCTGCTTGGAAAGTTTTGGGGTGATTAGTCGAGCGGGGGCCAAGAAACAGAGGGCGATCCCTAAACTCTTTTTCCCCATTCAATATCTTTTGGGATTTTGCATTTTCTTAACACGACTACAGCCCGAACCTCTGAACAGAATTGCACCAAATTTGGCAGAAAGATGGATCTTGGTACAGAAATTGACCTTTTTGTAATATGGTGCAAACCCATTCAGTAGTTTGGAAGTTATTAAAGAAAGAAACGTATACATATCTAGGGACACAGATCCTCCGCGGATCTGCAGGTATCCGCGGGTGCGGATCCGAAGCTATCCGCGGGTGCGGATCCGAAGCTCAATTGGAAAAAATAAGAAACTTCACCCACTATTACTTGACGTTAAAAAAACCAATAGAAATTCACTGAAAAAAACTAAGTTTACAGTGACTTTATAGTTAGGTTGACGTTTTACCCACACAAAACCATAGAAATTCAACAGTTATAGTTATACTTATAGTTATACTTATCTGAGGAAACAATAACTCATGCCATTAAGTAACTTTAGGCAACAAGATAGAGGGGCATATTATCAAGAACGGCGTTAAAATTATCGCCGCTTAAGCGCAGAAAACTGCCGCTAAAGCGGCGATAATGGGCTTGATAATATGCCCTTGAGAATTTAATAGAAGCCCATGTTTACACCAGAACATGGGCTTCTATTGAATTCTCAGGGCATATTATCAAGCCTATTATCGCCGCTTTAGCGGCAGAAAACTGCCGCTAAAGTGGCGATAATTTTAACGCTGTTCTTGATAATATGCCCCATAGTTTCTTAACATAAGTATAACTATACGTATAACTAAAACTGCTGAATTTCTATGGTTTATGTGTGTAAAAAGTCAACCTAACCATAACGTCCCTGTAACCTTTGTTTTTTTCAGTGAATATATATGTGTGTGTGTATATATATTAATGCCATCATTAAATAAATAAAAATCGAGTGGAGTAACCTTTGGAGTGCTGGTTTTTCCTTGAAAAGGAGGATTTTGTGATTGAAATATATATTACCAGCTTGAAGTCGTCAGCGTGAGTTCTCCTTCCTGAAATTGAATATTTCTTTCAAGTGAGACGCTTCCGAGTGAAAGAATAAATTGTTATTGGAAACGGAGGTATGTGGAAGGAATCGAAAGAAACATGCTGAACAAATGTGTTGGGAATAATTCTGTCTTTTGGTAGAAAAGGCAGAAATGCGTGACTTTTGGGTTTTAAATAAATGAAATACTGTGATGCCATTTTTTCAATCAAGAGGACTTATAACAATCCAGTCCGGGCTTTGCGAGTAACATGGAGAGGCATGATGGGACTTTTAGCATGAGATGAACTAAAAGACATAACCCTTACCAGCACAGTTAGTGTAAGAACCTTGAAGCAATGTGTATTGCAGGTTTCACTCTGTTGCGCCTTTTCTTGAGTATTTATAGCTATGAGGTATGTCATGTAAAGCTGTTAATTTACCACATGCAATTGCACACCCAAGCATTGTTAAGGAAAGGGCATCTTCTATTTTTACTAAAACATTTTAAACTTTAAAAGAGGTACCAAAATGGCACATAGCAGGTCGAAGAAGGCAGCGAGACTGCCGAAACGCGTCCCTGTGATGTTCGTGTGTATTATGCAGCCAATACAATAAATGGGAGAATACCCATGAGAACGAGTGCCGATTCCTTAATCGTATGAAGGTTGAGGGTATTTCTTACATTTCTAGTGCAAGCGGTTGCGCTATCTTTGGTGCACCACCAGCGATCTGGCAGCACGCCAGTAGAACCGCAATTGGATTTTGGATGTAGAGGCAGGCGTGCCCCCATGGAAGAAGTGTGACAATGGAGAAGAGGAGAAAGCGTATGCGGAGGGGGAAGTTCAAACGCTGAGAGCTGAAGCTCTCTTGGCAGGGACTGGAACTCCTCTGCTCAAGAGCATATCCTCACCCTGGTATAACCACTCTCCCGATGGAGCTGGGCACCGCAAACGGCACTGGCCGAAGAAGCGGTGGTGTCATGGGACCTTACTTTTGCTTGTTAGGGCTGGCTGCACTGGACACACGGAGTTAAGTTTTACCAGCTTGAAGTCGTCAGCGTGAGTTCTCCTTCCTGAAATTGAATATTTCTTTCAAGTGAGACGCTTCCGAGTGAAAGAATAAATTGTTATTGGAAACGGAGGTATGTGGAAGGAATCGAAAGAAACATGCTGAACAAATGTGCTGGGAATAATTCTGTCTTTTGGTAGAAATACAGAAATGCGTGACTTTTTGGGTTTTAAATAAATGAAATACTGTGATGACATTTTTTCAATCAAGAGGACTTATAACAATCCAGTCCGGGCTTTGCGAGTAACATGGAGAGGCATGATGGGACATTCAGTGTGAGAATAGCTCCACGAGTTTATGAGTGGGTATGTATGTGTCTGTATGACTGGATGTGTGAGCGACTGTATTGGTCAGTGAGTAGGTGCATGGGTAGCTGTATTTGTGAGTTAGTGTTTGTGTTAGTGGCTATATGGATGACTTGATGTGTGAGTGGCTCTATGGATCAGTGAGTAGGTGGGTGACTGTATGGGTCTGTAAAAGGGAATGTCAGTGGTTGTGTGGGAGTGGGTGTATGAGATATTGTATGGGGTGTAATTCGGTGTGTAAGTGATTCTGTGGACGATGTCATCAGTGATGTAATTTGAGATGTCAACAGTTATGTCATGAGTGATGTCACTGATCATGTCTTGAGTGTTGTAATATGTGAGGTCATAGCAGTGCATTACAGGGGCGTAAGTTATAGTTAACACATCTAACTATAACTGCTGAATTTCTCTGGTTTTGTACAAGTGAAATGTGAGCCTAATTATAAGGTCCCCTGTAACCTTTGTTTTTTTCAGTGATTTTCTAAGGGTCTTTTAATATCTATTTCCTAACTATAACGTCCCTGTAACCTTTGTTTTTTTTAGTGAATTTCAAAGGGTTTTTAATTCAATTTCCTAACTATAACGTCCATGTAACCTTTGGTTTTGTCAGTGAATTTCCAAGGTTTTTTAAATTCTATTTCTTAACTGTAACCTGTTGAGGTTCAATTTCTGTTCCAGAATGAATCCTGCCCTACATATTTATCCAGGAAGACACCACCATTTTCTGCAGCACCTCTACCCAACTGGAGTACTTTGTACTGGCTAATTAGTAAGTGCTACCTAGTTGGGTAAATGTATAGTGCATCTCCTACACTACAACTGTGTAAAGGACGCTGATAAAATTTCTCCAGTGACCTGGTGTGTGTGTTACTTTGCCAATGTGATTTTTCCTTAAGCCTCTTCACCAGATATCTTTAGAAAGTAGAACTGCAGAGAAAACACACTTGTATGATTTGTACTTTTCAGGAGTATGTGCTTCTTTGCTTGCGGGAGATGTGATTGTATTCCTAGGCATGAAGAACGTATCTCCAAAATATGAGGGAAAGGAGCTGGGGGGTTCTTTTAGTAAACTGTCCATCATCCTGCGAAAAGGGCAGAAAGACGTTGCAAACCGCTAATGACTATAGAGAGGGCGGGTGGGGCTTGTAGGCAAGTTTATATATTTCTAGTTTGTAAAAGTTTAGAACACGATCTCTGGTCTCAGCAGCAGACGTCAAGAAAGAACACCCTCACCACAGACACCATATGAGATTTTGCACTCAAGAAAAGAAAGGACAAAAACACCTCCATCAAGGATTACAAATAACTTTTCACAGTGGAAATCCAGAGAAAATACACCTGCTTTGCCTTGGCCATGCCCATGAAGTTAGGATGATTAGTACTTTACAGAAGTGGAGCTTAAACTTTGGCACCTACTTTGTTTATATCTGTAAGTGCTTCCCATTGAGGTTTAATTTCTGTAAAATGAGCATCGTTGCAGAATTATTCCAGCCATGCCAATTTATCCAAAAAGAGACTAGCATTTTGTGCAACACCTCTACCCAACTGGAGTGCTTCTACTGGCGAATTAGTAAGTGCTACCTCGTTTGGTCAATGTATAGTGCATGTCCTACACAAGAACTGTGTAAAGGACACCAAGAAAATATATCCAGTGACCTTGTGTGTCTGTAACTTTGCCAATGTGATTGTTCCTCAAACGTCTTCACCAGATATCTTTAGAAAGTGGAACTGCAGAGAAAACACATTTGGATGATTTGTACTTTTCAGAAGTAACTCTTTCTTTGTTTGGGGGAGATGCGATCGTATTACTAGGCTTGAGGAACGTGTCTCCAAAATGGACAGGAAACGGATTGTGGGGTTCTTTTAATAAGCTGTTCATCATCTTTGGAAAAGGGTGGGAAGACGTTGCATATGGGGGCAAAACGAACAGGGCTAGTAGGAAAGTTTACGTACTTCTAGTTTGTAAAAGTTTAGAACATAATCTCTGGTCTCAGCAGCAGATGATAAGAAAGAACTCCTCGTCCAGGTACTATATGAGATTTTGCCTTTAAGAAAAGCAAGGATGCAAACATCTTCATCAATGATTACAAATAACTTTTCACAGTGGAAATGCAGAGAATACATACTTGCTTTGCCTTGGACATGCTCACGAAGTTAGGATGATTAGTAATTTACAAAAGTGGTGCTTCAACTCAGGCACCTGCTTTGTTGTAGTATAGGGAGGGGTGGGGCTATTTCAGCCCAGGAACCCCCATCTCCCTGGGGCCCGGCCATTTCATTATTTTATGTTAATAGGGAAGGGGAGCCGCGCGGCCTCCACACCCCCTTGCCGATTTCCGCCCCGGGAATCCCATCTCCTGAGACCCGACATTTTTATTCTTTTATTTATAAAAGGGGATGAGGGCTGCGCGGCCTCCCTCACTGGGCCAATTTTGGCCCGGGGATCCCATGCCCAGGAGCCTGGCCATTTAGACTTGGTGCCCCCAGGGCATCTAGTCTGCACTGGGACCCCGGGGTGAGCCTCAAAGCCCCGCAGACCCTGTTGGCTCCCTGCCTCCTGTGGAAGCTGGCATTGCTTTTACACACAGGAGGCTGCTGAACATGCAGCTCCCTGTGTGAGAAAGCAATTCACCTGTTTCCCCGCTCACTTGAGAGCAGGCATGGAAACAGAAGAATGCTCCGCTTTCAGCAAGCAGGGGCATTTTCACTGCTCTCGCTTGCTGAACCAGGACTGTTTGCTGTGGGTTTTCAGGAGCAGTTAAAGCTCCCGCCAGGCCACAGCAAACAGCTATGTCCCGGGGGTGGGCACCCCAGGACATAGCAGGAGCCGTCCATGGGGGGTGGTGGACCCCAGGGCCATCTTTGACTCCAGGAGGGGGGCCACATGGCCCCCTCAATTGCTCTACATTGCCCGGGGAAGTGGTGGTCCCCAGGGCTGTGGGGTGCTATGCAGCCCCCCTTAATGTGAACAAATTGCCCCGGGGTGGTGGCGGTCCCCGGGGCTGCGGGTGTGCCCAGTGGGCTCTTGCATTCATTTGATGTTTAGCTCCGGAGAGGTGACGGTGGCCAGGTGTGAGGCGGGCCCGCATCCATATTGTAAAGTGCCCCGGGGAGGTGACAATACCCAGGGCACGGGGTGCCGTGAGGGCACCCGCCTGCATACATACAAATAATGCCCAGGGGAGGTGGGGGTCCCCAGTACTTTCATAAGCCCTAGGAGGGGGGCCCTCTGCAACCCCTCCTAGTTTTATGATATGCCCCTGGGACCTGGCCCACCCAGGGGTTATTTAAAAGCAAGCGTGGGACCCGACCATACTTTTTATGTTTTTATTTTTAAATGTAAAAATTTTAATTCTTTCCCGCGAATTCATAAATATCGCGATTTCACAGGATTTATTTTTGTGTATAAATGCTTTTTGGCCTTGTGGGGTTCCAGGGAGACCCCAAGACCAAGGCTTGGTGGTCAGGGTATTACTACCCTGCCCCCTTTTCTTTTTTTCTTTTTACATTTTTTTGATGGCTGCCAACACTTTCTGGTTGAAGTGTTGGCAGCTAATCGGAGCTCTGAAAGATCCGCGGCCACAGATATCACTAAATGGATTGTCTTAAATTTCTCAACTACTGAACGGATTTACACCAAATAACAAAAAGCATAATCTGTGGACCAAAAGCTAGCTTTCTGCCAAATTTGGTGTCATTCCGTCCAGGGAATCGGGCTGCAGGCGTGTCTAATGGTCCTATGGGAATTAACATGGGAAAATTCACTTTTTTTTCACCCCTTTTTCTAGGCCCCCGCTTGAGATACCACCTAAAACTCTCCATGCACAAGAAGACTCAATGTGACACATACAGACACAGTGGCAGGGTATATCTCGCTGCATCTACTACCAATGTTTTTACAGTCCTAACAAGGTTGCATATAGTTTGCAGATAGTCAATGCCCACCTCCCGAAACCAGCCACCCACAATTGGTTTCAAATACAATATATAAGCACAAAAGGTGGGAGAGGCATTGAATCCTAGGCAAAATATCATAGGGTTTAAATCCCACGCAAGAAGAAGACTGCGATGACAGAAATAGTAGTCCTTTCACAATGATGCTGTTATAGGTTCTTTTTATTCAATATTTAAAACACAGCAGCCAACGCGTTTCACCCACACGGGCTTCTTCAGGGCAAAAATATTGGACCACACAGTTCATAGAAGGAGTGAAAGGACTACTATTTCTGTCATCGCAGTCTTCTTCTTGCGTGGGATTTAAACCCTATGATATTTTGCCTAGGATTCAATGCCTCTCCCACCTTTTGTGCTTACTCAATCTGACACTTTTGTTTTGTAAACGTTCGTGAAGATTTGCCAAATGGCGCCAAAGATATAGGCAGGTCAAAAAAAAAAAAACATTGATGGAAACACGGTCCTAACTTTAACTACCTACTGGCCAGTATATATATATATATATATATATATATATATATATATATATATATATATATATATATATATATATATTCGAAATCCAAATTGCTGTATGATGGCATGCTGCCAGATCGCTGGTAGTGCTTGAAAGGTGGCGCTAGCGCTAGCGCTTAGAAATGTAAAGGAAAATTCCCCAACCGTATCTGATTGAGGAGCCAGCACTCGTTATTGTGGGGGTTCTCTCGTTTATTGCGTTGGTTACAGCATACACACGAACATTACAGGGACGCGTTTCGGCAGTCAAGCTGCCTTTCTCAACCTGAAATGCGCCATATTGGTGCTTCTTTTAAAACATACATTAAAATTGAAGATGCACTACTCTTCACAGTGATTGGGTGAATACAAGCATGTGGGCAGACTACAATTCATTCATGCTAAAGCATAACCATATTTTCTCAGAGAAAACCACAACTGCGTAAATCCTGCAAACCAAATTGCTTTAAAGGTTATTTTACTGTCTGTGTTACTGAGCGTTATGCCCTCCAGCTCGTCCTGTTTCGAAACAGATCCCACAATGCCTCGTTATGTATCAAGTAAACCCCGGACTGGATTCTTATAAGTCCTCCAACTGCAAACAAAGGCATCCTACTAATGTCTTTCTTTCTAATTAAAATCCAAAGTCACGCATTTTGCCAGTTTACACAATTTTATTTCAAACACAGTCGCCTACTTTTGTATTCTGTCTGTTCCTTCGAGGTACACGTGTCTCCGAGATCTTTCCTGCTCTGTACTCGGAAACAACTCGTTGTTAAAGACCAATTGTCCAAATACATAGGAAAAAGACTTACAGTGGCGACTTCATGAAACTTAAATCCGTGTGTCCAGTGTAACCAATCCCGATAAGCAATAGTACGATCCCACAATAGCAGCGCTTCCTTGGCCAGTGCCATCTGTGGTGACCAGCTCCATCGTAGGAGTGGTTATACCAGGGTGAGGATGTGCTCTTAAGCAGAGGAGTTCCAGTCCCCAATTTTAATGTATGTTTTAAAAGAAGCACCAATATGGCGCATTTCAGGTTGAGAAAGGCAGCTTGACTGCCGAAACGCGTCCCTGTAATGTTCGTGTGTATGCTGTAACCAACGCAATAAACGAGAGAACCCCCACAATAACGAGTGCTGGCTCCTCAATCAGATACGGTTGGGGAATTTTCCTATATATATATATATATCGTCGTTTTACTCCGTCTTGGGAATTCCTTTCTTTTGGAAAAACGGGCACGGACCACAGCGTTGTGCAGCAGAAGTATTTTTTATTACTCCCGGACCTCTACAGCCATGACCTAACAGGACGTGACACAATGTCATGTGATTTATTCAAATAGAGTTGTAATTGAAGCGCTGGTTACCCGTGAGCAAGGTCTGAGGGCAGACTGAAACACGTTGGGTTGTTGGCTGGTTGGAGAATGTTGCCGCTTTAATAAAATCTAAGAGCGTGCCATCAAATTGCCCGTGAGTGCGTGTGGATTCTTTCTCCAAAAAGAGGAAATTTGTGGTGATTCATTTCGGCTGGGCTCCGCCGTTTCCACGGACCGCACCGTCATAGACCGTCGAAAATGCCGTAAGAACGAGCCTTTCATTGTGGACTTGAGAAGGATCAGCATCAGTGAACGCTGGCCGGATTATAGACACTGTGAACTACATCGCACAGAAGCCGAAAGGAGGGGGACGCTGTACCCAAAACCGGAGGGCGGAGGCGAAAGCGAAAGCCTGCGATTAGGTGAGTGCGAGTGACGATATTGTTACAATTGTATCTGAAAGTCTTCCTTCTAAGGGCCGGTTGATTTCTCGTAGTGCAAACACGCAATAGCGACTATAAGCGGCACAAACAAATGTGCCCCGGACTGGTTCTCTCTAATAAAGAGAAGCGTGTTATACAGGGAAACGGGCAAAATAAAACAACAAGAAATCAGACATTAAGCTAATGGAAAGAAAACAACGGGAATATATATAATAATGGCAACCCCAACTCCAACCAGTACAAGTATGGAGAAAAGAGAGGCCAAAAGAAATGAAATAATAAATACCTTTTTTGAGGAACAGAGTGTATTAAGTTCAGGAGATGGAGCACAAATAGCACCACGCAATATTGATATTAGAAGCAAATTAAGAACGTGGGAAAGATTATCAAAAAAAGAAATAAACAAATGGTGGGAAGTCACCTCACTAAGAAAATACCTAGAGGTCAAAAGAGTACCCAGGGGATTACGCATCAATCTTATGCTGAATCATCAAGACACAAGCAATGATCTGCTACATGAGTGGGGAGAGCACATCCTCAGATCTTCAATGGGCCTAATGGAGATTCTGATTAAACATATCGCAATTGCCTTGGATAGAACGACAGCACAACTAAGGGAACTAGAAAAAGAGCTGGAAAAAATTGAACTAACTTCGGATCTCTTAAAATTCAAACAGGAACTGGAACATCAGATCGAAAAACAGGAGGAATCAGTACAACTACGAAAACAAACTAAATTTCAGAGGGACAAGGAGGATTACCAAGAAGGACGCATATTTACATTTGCGAGAAAATTCGATCTATTGAAACAACAAGACAAACTAGATCTAGCCACAAATGTATCTGAAAGTCTGTCATCCTTAACATCCACTGAAGCCAGTGAAAATGAGGGGGAGCAAGGTGGGGCACGTCCAAAATGTGATTTATTTAGAGGAAATGAGGTTGGCCCTCCAACAACGGAACTGGGAGAAGAGCATGGGGGCACAACCAGGAATGAACAGAGGAAGGGGCAGGGGAAGAGGCCGCCCAAAAGGAAGCCAACCAGAAGAGGCAAACGGGACAACAGACCCCAAAAAAACAGGAACTTGGACAAGAAGCATGAGACAGAAGAAGGATGTGAAGATCTAGAAAGTACTCAAGAATTGGAAGTCGTCAATTTATCTAAAAGGACTATATCAGAAACTGAGACTCGAGTTCTAAAACAAGGCCTATCTTTTTGCCCTACAAATGAAATGGATCTGGCCCAAACACGGATAGACATATATAAGTATGTTCGAAAATTAAAGCTGGCAAAAACCTTCCAGGAAAATCCTAATTTGGGGGATTTTAGGAAACACAAAGATACACCTACAATGGATCTTAAAGTGGCAGATGCAGATCCGTTTGTAACATTGATGGAACTCAACATAGTGGGAAATGAACAATCAAAGGAACTAGAGACGTACTGTACCCAACTGGGGGAAGGAACCAGTGGTAAGAGACCCAAATCAAAGTACTACCCACAAATGCAAACTGGAAACAAAATTGAAATTTTCCACGAAGCGGTAACAAAGGATTTATACCAACTTAAAAACAAAAACAAAAAGAAGTTCAATTTGACATTAGGAGAACGCAACGCCCTTAAGACATTAAAATCTGACAATGAAATTGTAATAAAAATGGCTGACAAAGGGGGAAATATTATTATTCAGGACAAGGAGCTTTATGTCGAGGAAGCCTACTCACAGTTAAATGACACAAGACATTACGAAAAGCTCAAAGAAAACCCAACATTGCTATACAAAGAAAATCTGGATAAAAAATTACAGCAATGGTGGGAAAAGAAACTAATAGACCATGATGAGAAAAAGTATCTCACGACCGATCATCCTATTACTGCAACAATTTACTTTCTCCCAAAAATACACAAAGACCCCACAAGGCCACCAGGGAGACCAATCATCTCAGCGAAGGGGTCATTTTTGGAGCCAATCGCTAACTTTGTGGATGGGTATCTATTACCATATGTAAAAGGTTTAACATCATACCTAAGAGACACAAGCGACCTTCTAAGAATTGTACAAGGATTAAAATGGGAACCAACTTATAAATTGATCACAATGGATGTGATTTCGTTATATACTAACATCGAAAATACAATCGGAATGGCAGCTTGTGAATACTTTCTCAAGGATCGTAACATTCAATTTGCCAACCACAATGCTATGGTAATGGAGATGATTGGTTTATGCTTGACTCAAAATGTTTTTATGTTTGGAGATGATATCTTTTTGCAAAAGGACGGGACTGCGATGGGCTTTTCATTTAGTCCTAGTTATGCGTGTTTGACAATGGGTTGGTGGGAGCAAAGGTGGCATGGAATTCCAACAATGATCAGCATGTTGAAAAAATAATATCTTGGTTGAGGTACATAGACGATCTTTTAATCATCTGGGATGGTTCTATGGAAGAATTCAAAACTTATTTTGATATCCTCAACAATACAAACACCAACCTACATTTCACGTATAACATCAGCGAAACTCGAGTGGTATTCCTGGACACTGAAATTTATATTGTGGAAAACAAAGTACACACTACTCTACATCGTAAAGCAACAGCAAGCAATGCAACACTGCATGCAGAAAGTTTCCACCAATCCTCATTGATTAGAAATATACCATATGGTGAGCTATTGAGGATAAGACGGATATGCTCTGAAGACCATGAATGGAAAAAAACATAGTAAACAATCAATGCTCAGATTCAGAAACAGAAAATACAACAAAACGTATTAAAAGATTGTCTCGAAAGAACTGAAAAACAACCAAGGTCTGAAATAATAAGACAGAAACAGCCCCAAATAGACAATGATAAAGATGCTATAAGACTAATTACAACTTTTTCAACGGAGTCAAAACAAATCGAAAACATCCTTTGTAAAAATTGGAATATTTTATGTCTGGATAGAACGATGACGAACATTGTCGGAAGTCATCCAAAAATCACGTACAGGAGAGCAAGAAATCTTAAAGATGAACTAGTTCATAGTCATTTTGGCACAAAAAAACTGAAAACGTGGATGAATGTAAAGGGTTTCTTTAAATGCTCAATGTGTAAAGTGTGTCAAATTGCACAAAATATGAAGGAAATCACAATGGCAAACCGTAAGAAATGGAGAATCAATCAACTAATCAACTGCAAAAGCCAGTTTGTGATTTATATCATTGAGTGTCCCTGCAAACTGAAGTATGCAGGGAGTACGGTTTGCGAACTTAAAAAACGAATACTGGAGCACGTAAGGGCCACAGTTAACAAGGATCGCAGTTACGCCATGGCTGAACACATGGAGAAATGCCATGATGGGGACTGGAAGAAACTAAAATTCTATGCCGTGGAAATGGTCGATTGCCATGTGAGAGGTGGCAATCGGGAAAGACCTATGAGACAAAGGGAATCACGTCACATTTTATCTTTCAGGACCCTGGTCCCTTTGGCCTCAACAAGGATGAGGAGATGTACTCACACCTGTAATGGTATTAGAAGGAAAATCATACCGTTTGGCAAATAATATGTATGAGTGCGAGTCTCTTAAAAAACTGGATAAAAAATGGAAAAAAACTGTAACTACGGAAACTTTGTTCCCTAAACTGTACTGATTAAGGCCTCTCTCCATACATAGGTTTTGGTTATAAAGGTCTCTTATAAAGCAAAGTAAAAATTAGATATCTGTTTTTAATCACACATGCACGTTACCAGTTACAACAAAGGGAGGTTTTGAAATAGGCCATTTGTGTTGATAACTCACCTCCTCAAACGCCCACTAGAGGGCAAAATTATAAAGATATTGGTATAATACCAGAATACATTGATAAGAACTGACTTGGGAGGTGTGCCCATCAGAGGGCAAGATACAACCTAATGGATGGTTTCATGCTAAAGTAAAAGCATAACAATGATGTATATACGATCGCGAAAATGGTAATTGGTGCTATATTCACTGAATTTTGTGTCACAATCACTGAATTTTGTTTGGTTCACAATTTACTCACTGTTAGATTTAATTTTCACTTCATAAATGTCAAAAGACTACATCTACCAGAACACCAAGCGCTTGAAAAACAGGACGTGACACAATGTCATGTGATTTATTCAAATAGAGTTGTAATTGAAGCGCTGGTTACCCGTGAACAAGGTCTGAGGGCAGACTGAAACGCGTTGGGTTGTTGGCTGGTTGGAGAATGTTGCCGCTTTAATCAAATCTAAGAGCGTGCCATCAAATTGCCCGTGAGTGCGTGTGGATTCTTTCTCCAAAAAGAGGAAATTTGTGGTGATTAATTACGGCTGGGCTCCGCCGTTTCCACGGACCGCACCGTCATAGAGCGCCGAAAATGCCGTAAGAACGAGCCTTTAGTTGTGGAATATATATATATATATATATATATATATATATATTATCTACTGGCGGTCGCCAGTAGATAGTTATAGTTACAACCTATTATCCATAGGAAATCCGCGACATTCTATTTGAAATAACTCTCTTGCCGGTTGACGTATCTTCGCAAAATTTTCAAACTTTGTGGGGCGCTCCGGTCCGCTCCTACCCTGAAAGTCTCGGGGGATTCGTCAAGCGGGGGCCGAGAAAAAGGGGGTCCCAAAGCGCGTTTTCCCCATGCAATTTTCCATAGGAAACTTTAGACACGGCTACAGCTCGAACTGCTGAACGGAATTACACCAAATTTGGCAAAGAGGTAGTTCTTGGTTCAGAAAGAACCCTTTTTGTTAAATGGTGTAAATCCGTTCAGTAGTTGCTGAGAAAATCAAAAGTAAAAGTACATATATATCTATGGCCGCGTCGGATTCGCGCACCCTCCCGATCACGAGCTGCATGCTAATTGGCTGTCAACACTCCAAATCAGGAAGTGTTGGCAGCCATTTTATCCTCGGTAGAACCGAGGGACAGAAACAAGTGTGCAAAGCGCACAAAGGGGGCAGGGTAGAAACACCCTGACCCCCTAGGTCTGCTCAGGGGGTCCCACAAGGACCCCCTGGGCAAAAAAATTTTTAAAATAAAAATCGGCAGGATGCGCTCAGGGTGCGCGAATCCTGCCGAAAAAAAAAATAATCAAAGCGCGGTCTCCCGCGCTTCGATGTTAATTGGCCCCTGGGTGGGCCAAGTCCCGGGGGCATGCTGGGGGGGTTAATGTTATGTGTGGGGGCCTCTAAGGGCCCCCAAGCCCCGGGGACCACCACCCGCCGGGGCTTTATGTATAATGGTGCGGGAGGGCTCTGAGCCCTCCCGCAGCCCCGGGGACCGCCACCTCCCGGGGCTTCTTTTTTATTTTTGAAAAACCTGTGTGGGGGGCTCCAGCCCCCACACGCCCGAGGACCACCACCTCCCGGGGCACTAAGAAAAATTACAATGGGGGTCCGTTTTGGACCCTCAAGCCCCGGGGACCACCACCTCCCGGGGCTTTCAAAATGTAAGGAGGGGGCCGCGCGGCTCCCTCCTGGAGCCTGTGGTGGCCCTGGGGACCGCCACCCCCAGAGCCGGCTCCTGCAGTGTCCCGGGGTGCCTACCCCCGGGACACTGCTGTTTGCAATGACAGGACGGGAGCCTCGCGGCTCCCGTCCTGTCATTGCAAACTGCTTTGGATATTGGAAGAGAGAGCAGGAAACCTGCTCTCTCTTCCAATATCCAAAGCTGATTGCTTTCCACATGGGGAGCAGCATGTTAGCTGCTCCCCATGTGTAAAGCAATGCCGGCTCCCGTAGGACACGGGGAGCCGGCGGGACTGTGGGGGTTTGGGGACCCCCACAGTCCCCAACGAGAGGCCAGGCCCTGGGGGATGGGGTCCCCGGGGCCATAAGTGGCCACGGAGGGGGCCACGCAGCCCCCTCCCCAAAGGTAAAAAAAGTTACAAAAAAAAAGTGCAAGGCCGGCCCCGCGGGATGGGGTCCCCGGGGCCTTAAATGGCCTGAGGAGGGGGCCACGCAGCCCCCTCCAAATAAAAAAAAGAGGCCATGCCCCGGGGGATGGGGTCCCCGGGGCCAATACAGGCCCAGGGAAGGGGGCCACGCGGCCCCCTTCCCGTTTTTTTTTTATTTTAATTTTAAAAAAGGGGTAAGGCCCTGGGGGATGGGGTCCCCAGGGCCTAAAAATAGGAAAAAGGAAGGGGGCCACACAGCCCCCCTTCAGGGAGAAAAAAAAAAACGATCGGGCCCGCAGGCCCCGCCCCTTCCTTCACCACTCTGCAAACGCACCCCTGGCGCGTTTGCAGAGGAGGAACGATCCCCTTGAATACTGGGGTCCCTGGGGCCAACTAGCCCACCAGGAACCTCCAGTATGCGCCAGAGGCTGCCTTGCAGAGAGGTGTACAGAGGCCACGCCCCTTTTACACCTCTCTGCAACGCAGCTCTGTGGCGCTTTTGGAGGTATATGGTGGGCTAGTTGCACCCCAGGGACCCTCAGGATTCAAGGGAGTTAATCCCCCGACTTAAAACGCGCCACGGGCGCGTTTGCACAGTGGTGAAGGGAGGGGCGGGGCTTCAGGTGACATGTGTGCAAACAGGCCCCGTGGCGCGTTTTAAGATGGGGAATTAAATCCCCTTCAATCCTGAGGGTCCCTGGGGCCAACTAGCCCAACAGGTACGTCCAGAAAGCGCCACAGAGCTGCGTTGCAGAGAGGTGTAAAAGGGGTGTGGCCTCTGTACATGTCTCTGCAACGCAGCCCCTGGCGCATACTGGAGGTTCCTGGTGGGCTAGTTGGCCCGTAGGGACCCTCATGATTCAAGGGGACTTAATCCCCAACTTAAAACGCGCCACGGGGCGCGTTTGCACAGATGTCACCTCAGGCCCCGCCCCCTCCCTTCACCATTGTGCAAATATTCCTCTAAAATCAGCCGAAATACGAATTCTGATTTACTCACCTGTTATCAGGAGAGACCTCAGTGCTGCATCTTTCAGCCCAGTACTAATCCTGAAAAGTAATTTTAACCGTACTTACCAGTAACTTGAATTTCCTTCCATAGGCTAACATTGACTGGTTTCACTTGGAAATTCTTCTAAGTGTGGAGTTTTGGAACTTTAAAATATTCCTCTAAAATCAGCCGAAATACGAATTCCGATTTACTCACCTGTTATCAGGAGAGACCTCAGTGCTGTATCTTTCAGCCCAGTACTGGTCCTGAAAAGTAATTTTAACCGTACTTACCAGTAACTTGAATTTCCTTCCATAGGCTAACATTGACTGGTTTCACTTGGAAATTCTTCTAAGTGTGGAGTTTTGGAACTTTAAAATATTCCTCTAATATCAGCCGAAATACGAATTCCGATTTACTCACCTGTTATCAGGAGAGACCTCAGTGCTGCATCTTTCAGCCCAGTACTGATCCTCAAAAGTAATTTTAACCGTACTTACCAGTAACTTGAATTTCCTTCCATAGGATATAATTGCCTGCTTTTTGCTGAAAAAGTTTCTAAGTGTTGATTTTTGAAACATACAAATATTCCTCTAAAATCAGCCGAAATACGAATTCCGATTTACTCACCTGTTATAAGGAGAGACCTCAGTGCTGTATCTTTCAGCCCAGTACTGGTCCTGAAAAGTAATTTTAACCGTACTTACCAGTAACTTGAATTTCCTTCCATAGGCTAACATTGACTGGTTTCACTTGGAAATTCTTCTAAGTGTTGATTTTTGAAACATACAAATATTCCTCTAAAATCAGCCGAAATACGAATTTCGATTTACTCACCTGTTATCAGGAGAGACCTCAGTGCTGCATCTTTCAGCCCAGTACTGGTCCTGAAAAGTAATTTTAACCGTACTTACCAGTAACTTATATTTTCTTCCATAGGAATCCATTGTCTGGTTTTCAGCAGAAAAGTTTCAAAGTGTCGATTTTCACAAACTACAAATATTCCTTAAAAATCGCCTGTATGACTTAAACGCATTCTTTCAACTGTTTACAGGAGATGCACCAGTGCTGGATCCAGGATCCAACACTGAGTAAGAAAAAGTAACGATAACAGTTTTTACCTGCTAAGTGAATTTCCTTCCATAGGATAACATTGGTGATTCTATGAGAAAAAGTTTCTAAGTGTCAACTTTTAAAATACAATAATATTCCTTAAAAATCACGACTGTAACCAAAACGATTTTACTCAACTGTTTACAGGAGATGTACCAGGACTGAATCTAGGATCCAGTCCTGTGGTTAGAAAAGTAATCCATAAAGTAACTAATTGCATTTAACTAGAAATTCACATTGAGCTGAATGTTGCATTGTGTTTGAAAATGTGGTGCCCATTGCAACAACTGTAACTACTGTACTTAAAAGTCTATTGCCTATGTGCAAAGTATTTAAACTAAAGTAATTCATTCTGAGAAAGTATTTTTTGTAATGTAATGTATAATGTAATTACAATGTAATTTAAAAAATAAAATATGTAAAAAAAAAATCTAAAAATGTAATAAATCAGTATGAAAAAAATTAATATAACAATTAATACATTTAAAAATTGTCATTTACAAAACCTTTGAAATTCACTGAAAAACCGTAGGTTTCAGACATGTTATAGTTAGGAATTAGCATTTAAAAAACCTTTGAAATTCACTGAAAAAACCATAGGTTTCAGATAAGTTATAGTTAGAAATTAGCATTTAAAAAACCTTTGAAATTCACTGAAAAAACCATAGGTTTTAGGGACAGTTATAGTTAGTTGGACATTGCACTCGTACAAAACCCGTGAAATTCCCCGTTATAGTTAGTTCAGCTAACTATAACTCGCGCCCCGCAATGCACTGCTGATGACGTCACATATTACATCACTCATGACATGGTCAGTGACATCACTGATGACATCACTGATGACATCTCAAATGACATCACTGATGACATCATCCACGTGATAATCTGATGCACCTCCTCACACCCTAATATAACCTTTGATACACCCAATCTAAATTACAGACTGCCATTCGCAAAACCATAGACACTCCAACACCAATAACTACATACCCACTCACTGATTCTTAGGTCTACACACACACATCCACTCACTCACCCGTACAGTCACTCATACTTATGGTCACTCAGTACAGGACAATCATATGCACTCTTACTCCTATATAGACACTCAAACACCGCCACTCATCCATAGAGGTACTCACACACCTAGTCAGTCATGCAAATAATTAAACACACTGCCATTTACTCACCTATACAGTTATACACACACCAGCTCACTTAATCATACAAATACTAGCACATTGTTACGCTCTTATACAATCACTGATACAAGCACACACTCATCCATACAGCCACTATCACAATCACTCACTCTAGCTTATAGCTATTTATATACTCCAATACACATATATACTGCCTTTCACATATGTAGTTACTCACACATGTACCACTGGGACATACATTCACTCACTAACACACTCTTACACACACTTACCCACCCATACAGTCTATCACAGATGCACTCTTGAAACCATCCACCCAGTGAATCACCCACTCACACATCTATGCACAGTCGCACACACCCCATCCACACAAACACTCAGGCACCCATACAGATACTCAGACAACAAATCAATAACTCTTATAGACACTCATGTAGCTATTCACAAACCCATGCAGCCACTTACACAGCAACAGACAGATACAGACATTAACCCAGTTTAGTCACTAACCCATGCATTCAGTAAGATACGTTTAATCACTCACTTATAGAATTAGTCACGCACCTACTAAATCATCCATACACACACTTATACACCCACTCATTCTTCAATACGCCTTTCCCTATATATATTAAAAATATTTAAACTTTACAGAAACACACAGTCACTGGATGATGTCATCAGTGATGTCATTTGAGATGTCATCAGTGATGTCATCAGTGATGTCACTGACCATGTCATGAGTGATGTAATATGTGACGTCATCAGCAGTGCATTGCAGGGGCGCGAGTTATAGTTAGCTGAACTAACTATAACGGGGAATTTCACGGGTTTTGTACGAGTGCAATGTCCAACTAACTATAACTGTCCCTAAAACCTATGGTTTTTTCAGTGAATATATATATATATATATATATTGTGTATATATAAATATAGTGTGTATATATATATATATATGTATATATGTATGTATATATATAGGTAATATATATATTTACATGTATATAAATATATATTATAGTATATATATAAATATATATATATATAGTGTGTATTATCTACTGGCGGTCGCCAGTAGATAGTTATAGTTAGGACCTATTTTCCATAGGAAATTCACAACATTCTATTTCCAATAACTTTGGCACCGGTCGACGAATCTTCGCGAAATTTTCAAAACTTATGGCCCGCTCCGGTCCGCTCGTATCCTGAAAGTCTCGGGGTGATTCGTCAAGTTGGGGCCGAGAAAAAAGGGGGGTCCCAAAACGTGTTTTCCACATGCAATTTTCCATAGGAACCTTTAGTCGCAGCTACAGCCCGAACTGCTGAACGGAATTACACCAAATTTGGCAAAAAGGTAGCCCTTGGTTCAGAGTCGTGCCTTTTGGTTAAATGGTGTAAATCCGTTCAGTAGTTCCTGAGAAAATCAAAAGTAAAATCACATATATATCTGGGCGGAGCCTAACCACACATGTCATTGTGAGATCTGATTGGCTGTCAGCACTTCATCCTGGAATTGCTGGCAGCCATCTTGGGACCAATATACATGATAGTACCCCATTGAAATGCATTGTAGTGAATCAAAGATTTTGAGGGTTACCAAAAGGAGAACTATAAAGGGTGATAACAGACTTTAGTTACATTAGAATTCATTTGTTGATGGTACCATACAAATTTCAGGAATTGTGGTGTGTTCTAAGGTGATTTTACCCTGTGAAAAACCTTCTGCTGGGATATCATGAATCATGTTTGAGAGAAAACTATTTTCACATGCTTGTCCCATAGAGTTTTGGAAGGTGCTCCAGAAGCTAAAATGAGAGCATATTTTCTGTAAATTCACATTATCTTTCTCAGTCATGTGAGAATGAAGTCTGACATTCTCAGTAAAACATGTACATCCAACAAGGGCAGAGACTGTCAGTTGATTCCTTTGTGTTCTACTGCAGCTTCCCAGAGTGTTCTAAAGAACAACTACAGTGCTAACAGCCTTACTTATGACAAAATTATGGCACACCTGAAGCCATCTTGATTGGAATAAACTGGTAACTCTTAAAACATTTAATTTAAAAAGGAACAAAATGATGGGGTTCATTTTGTCATAGAAATTATGGTTAGTGCTGTAGAAAGAAAAATTAGGACATGTTTTAAGTGAGATCTCAACTATCTTCCTGTTATATTTCAACAGGAGCAGCCTGCCAGTTGATTCCTTTGTGTTCTACTGCAGCTTCCCAGAGTGTTCCAAAGAACAACTAGAGCGCTAACAGCCTTACTTATGACAAAAGTATGGCACACCTGAAGCCATCTTGATTGGAATAAACTGGTAACACTTAAAACATTTAATTTAAAAAGGAACAAAATGATGGGGTTCATTTGGTCAATAGAAATTATGGTAAGTGCTGTAGAAAGAAAAATTAGGACATGTTTCAAGTGTGATCTCAAATATCTTCCTGTTATATTTCAACAGGAGCAGCCTGTCAGTTGATGCCTTTGTGTTCTACTGCAGCTTCCCAGAGTGTTCTAAAGAACAACTAGAGAGCTAACAGTCTTACTTATGACAAAATTATGGCACACCTGAAGCCATCTTGATTGGAATAAACTGGTAACACTTAAAACATTTAATTTAAAAAGGAACAAAATGAGCGGGTTCGTTTTGCCATAGAAATGAACAACATTCCCAGCACGACCCCCTACACTACACAAGCACCACTGCACTACCCTAAACCCTAAAACACTACCCCCAGCACGACCCCCTTCACTACCTAAACACAACGGCACTACCCTAAACCCTAAAACACTACCCCCAGCACGACCCCCTACACTACCCAAACACCACTGCACTACCCTAAACCATAAAACACTACCCCCAGCATGACCCCCTACACTACCCAAACACCACTGCCATACCCTAAACCTTAAAACACTACCCCCAGCATGAACCCCTACACTACCCAAACACCACTGCACCACCCTAAACCCTAAAACACTACCCCCAGCACTACACCCTACACTACACAAACACCACTGCACTACCCTAAACCCTAAAACACTACCCCAGCACTACCCCCTACACTACCCAAACACCAATGCACTAACATAAACCCTACAACACTACCCCCAGCACAACCCCCTACACTACACAAACACCACTGCACTACCCTAAACCCTAAAACACTACCCCCAGCACGACTCCCTACACTACCCAAACACCACTGCACTACCCTAAACCCTAAATCTTCCCCCAGCACGACCCCCTACACTACCCAAACACAACTGCACTAACCCTAAACAATAAAACACTACCCCCAACATGACCCCTACACTACACAAACACCACTGCACTACCCTAAACCCTAAAACACTACCACCAGCATGACCCCCTACACTACTCAAACACCACTGCACTACCCTAAACCCTAAAACACTACCCCAGCACGACCCCCTACACCACCCAAACACCACTGCACTAACCTAAACCCTAAAACACTACCCCCAGCACGACCCCCTACACTACCCAAACACCACTGTACGACCCTAAACCCTAAAACACGACCCCCTACACTACACAAACACCACTGCACTACCCTAAACCCTAAAACACTAGAACCCAGCACGACCCCCTACAGTACACCAACACCAATGCACTACCCTAAACCCTAAAACACTACCCCCTACACTACACAAACACCACTGCACTACCCTAAACCCTAAACCCTAAAACACTACCCCCAGCACGACCACCTACACTACACAAACACCACTGCACTACCGTAAACCCAAACCACTACCCCAGCACTACCCCCTATACTACCCAAACACCACTGCACTACCCTAAACCCTAAAACACTACCCCCAGCATGACCCCCTAAACTACACAAACACCACTGCACTACCCTAAACCCTAAAACACTACCCCCAGCACGACCCCCTACACTACCCAAACACCACTGCACTACCCTAAACCCTAAAACACTACCCTCAGCACGACTCCCTACACTACACAAACACCACTGGACTACCCTAAACCCTAAAACACTACCCCCAGCATGACTCCCTACACTACCCAAACACCACTGCACTACACTAAACCCTAAATCTACCCCCAGCATGACCTCCCACACTACACAAACACCACTGCACTACCCTAACCCCTAAAACACTACCCCAGCACGACCCCCTACACTACCCAAAAACCACTGCACTACCCTAAACCCTAAAACACTAACCCCAGCATGACCCCCTACACTACCCAAACACCACTGCACTACCCTATACCCTAAAACACAACCCCCTACACTACACAAACACGACTGCACTACCCTAAACCCTAAAACACTACCCACAGCATGACCCCCTACACTACACAAACACCACTGCACTACCCTAAACCCTAAAACACTACCCCCTACAGTACACAAACACCACTGCACTACCCTAAACCCTAAAACACTACCCACAGCATGACCCCCTACACTACACAAACACCACTGCACTACCCTAAGCCGCCTACACTATACAAACACCACTGCACTACCCTAAACCCTGAAACACCACCCCCAGCACGACCCCCTACACTACCCAAACACCACTGCCATACCCTAAACCCTAAAACACTACCCCCAGCATGAACCCCTACACTACCCAAACACCACTGCACTACCCTAAACCCTAAAACACTACCCCCAGCACTAACCCCTTACACTACACAAACACCACTGCACTACCCTAAACCCTAAAACACTACCCCAGCACTACCCCTACACTACCCAAACACCACTGCACTAACATAAACCCTAAAACACTACCCCAGCACAACCCCCTACACTACACAAACACCACTGCACTACCCTAAACCCTAAACACTACCACCAGCACGACCCCCTACACTACCCAAACACCACTGCACTACCCTAAACCATAAACCACTACCCCCAGCATGACCCCCTACACTACACAAACACCACTGCACTACCCTAAACCCTAAAACACTACAACCAGCATGACCCTCTACACTACTCAAACTACACAAACACCACTGCACTACCCTAAACCCTAAAACACTACCACCAGCATGACCCCCTACACTACTCAAACACCACTGCACTACCCTAAACCCTAAAACACTACCCCAGCACGACCCCCTACACTACCCATACACCACTGCACTACCCTAAAACACTACCCCCAGCACGACCCCCTACACTACTGCACTACCCTAAACCCTAAAACACTACCCCCAGCACGACCCCCTACTCTACCCAAACACCACTGCACTACCCTAAACCCTAAAACACTACCCCCAGCACGACCCCCTACACCACCCAAACACCACTGCACTACCCTAAACCCTAGAAAAGAAACCCCCACCCCATGCCCAATCCCCTTACCTCTCACTCCTTGTGGTTCCTCTCTCCTCGTGGTTCCTGCTTCACGTCGTCTCTGAGGGGCGGTGCACGTCGTTGTGAGGAAACGGAACAGCCTCTGTTTCCTTACAACGACGTGGATCATCTACATGTTTTTAGAACGCATGGTCATTTACCATACATACCTTTACAACAAAATTCGTTGTAAAGGCATGCGTGGTAAATGACCATGCGTTCTAAAAAATGCGTAGTAATGACTTCGCTGATGTACAACGCATGCGTGGTAATGCATGCGTTGTAATGGTATCGCGAAGTAAAAGTTGTTGTAACGGCTGCTTACCGATCGAAGCTGGCCCCTGTTCTTCAGTGAGACGTTTATTTGATTAATTAGGAGGAAGGAATGTGGTTTTTTTACCGAAAAGTGCATTCCCGGCTGTTGTATTGTGAAAGTGTCCGCGTGGCCTGGTTTCACTTCTGGTGAGAGAGTGAAAGAGTCTGTTTGGATCTAAAGGAGTTCTGTTGTTGGACGGGGCCGGTGCGAAACGTCATCAGAAAACATAGCTAATGGAAAGCGTCCTCCCTGAAGTGTGGAGCAGTGCCATGAGAGGTCAACGAGTGTGCGTCCCACCGCAGTATGACCGTACCGCGTGACCCATGTGCCGCCTCCAGGGTACGGGAGGCAGAAGCGGCATTGCAGGTCCTCTTGAAGACCGTTGTAGCACTAATTCTACATTTTGGTACTAGGGCATTTTAACTTCGTTGTTCCTGCCAGATACAAAGAGAAGATCCTGTGTTATTCAGTGCCCTTGTTACCTTTTTTGTGGGTTGTGGTGCTTGTCACTCGCTGCCCCGCCGGTGCACACGACTGGGCACCCCACCTCGTGTGCCATCTGCAGGGCCTCTGCCCTCTGATCACTGGTTTTGGTTTCTGGAGTGGCAACATAAACAGTTGCTCCCAAAGGACTAGCCTGAACACTTAGGTGAATATCCCCTGCACCAGCATTCCACGGAAATTCTTTCCTAGCTCTCCCATGTCAACGAGGACGTCATAATAGCACGGCTCCGCTCGCGACACCGTATGACGTAATCGGAGCCATAAGAGGACCTCGTCGGCGTGCTGACGTCAGTTCCACCCATTTTTTCCGTGCCTCCGAGGCAAACAGGCGGACCGAGACATTTTCACATGTATACATAGTATAATAAATATATATATATTCACTGAAAAACCATAGGTTTCAGGCACGTTATAGTTAGAAAGTAGCATTTAAAAAACCTTAGAAATTCACTGAAAAAACCATAGGTTTCAGGGGCGTTATAGTTAGTTGGACATTTCACTTGTACAAAACCATAGAAATTCCCCTGTTATAGTTAGGTCAGCTAACTATAACTTGCGCGCCCGCAATGCACTGCTGATGACGTCACATATTACATCACTCATGACATGGTCAGTGGCATCACTCATGACATCACTGATGACATCTCAAATGACATCACTGATGACATCATCCTTGTGATAGAGTGGCAGACCTCCTCTCACCCTAATATAACCTTTGATACACACACTCAAAAATACAAACTGACATTTTCAAAACAATGGACATACCAATACCAGTTACAACACACCTATTCAGTAATTCCAAGATCTACACACACATCCACTCATTCACCAACAGTCCCTATACAGTCACTCATACATGTACTCACTCATCATATGTACTCATACACCTATACATCCTGTTACACACCGCCACTCATCCTTAGAGTTACTCACACACATAGTCACACATGCAAACAAAGTATCAAACATCCATTTACTTGCATATACAGTTATACACACTCTACCACACTTACTTCTACAGAAACTTACACATACTTACTCTCTTAAACAATCACTTATAGAAACACCTACTTATTTGTACAGGAACTCTTCCAATCTCTCACTCTCACATATACTCACTTATATACACCAATACTCACATATACTAGTTTAAAACATATGTAGTTACTCATAAAGACACTATTGAGACAGTCATTCACTCACTAACACACCCATACACACACTCATCCACCTATACAGTCCTGCACACATGCTGTCTTCAACACATACAAACAGTGAGTCACTCATTCATGCATCTATGCACTAAGTAATACCCCCCACCGAACCATACAGACACTCAGACACTCATACTGATACTCAAAAACCAACTAATAACCCATATAGACACTCATGTAGCTACTCACCAACCCATGTAGCCACTTATACACAAAGTGAGAGACTGATACAGATATTTTCATATTTAAACATTACTCACTAACCCATGTATTCACTAAGATACACTTAATCAGTCAGTTATACAATCAATTTTACAAAAAAAATCATCCATTTAGACACTTATATACCCATTTATTCTTCCATTGACCTTGAGATATACATATATAAAACATATTTAATTTTCAGAAAAACACACATTCACTGGATGATGTCATCTGCGATGTCATTTGAGATGTCATCAGTGATGTCATGAGTGATGTCACTGACCAGGTCATGAGTGATGTAATATGTGACGTCATCAGCAGTGCATTGCGGGCGCGCGAGTTATAGTTAGCTGAACTAACTATAACGGGGGAATTTCTATGGTTTTGTACGAGTGAAATGTCCAACTAACTGTAACGCCCCTGAAACCTATGGTTTTTTCAGTGAATATATATATATATGTGAACAAGACCGTGGAAACGCGGTCGAAACGCGTCAGGCTGGGCACTTGCTTGAATCATTTGATGCACTTGTAACTGCAATAAAAAGGATTTGATAATTTCTACATTGTGGTCCGTACCTGTTTGGTTGCTGAAGAAGGAATCTACTACAGGACTGTGGTTATCATATATATATATATATTCCACTTCCGATTCCCAGTAGGAAACAGACACCGACACTGGGACTGGGTTTCCACAATTACTTCTGCATTTTTATTTTTCCGCTATAGACACATACATATTACGATCGCCAGTAGGTATAGTTAGGACTTTATTTCCATAGACAAAGCATTTTTTGTTTTGCTAATAACTCCGGTGTCGCTTGACGAGTCTACATGAATTTTTCAAAACTAGTACGCCAATCACCTCAGCTGCTGTCTGGAAAGTTTCGGGGTGCTTGGTCAAGCGGAAGCCGAGATAAGGGATAGGGTCCCAAAACGTGTTTTAACCATGCTATTTCCCATGGGGATTTTGAGCATGACTACAGCCAGAACCGCTGAACGGAATTACACCAAATTTGGCAGGAAGGTAGATCTTGGTCCAGAAAGATCTCTTTGTGTGATTTGGTGTGATCTGTTCAGTAGTTTTGGAGTTAACAAAAAAGAAATACAGATATCTAGGGAATTGAACCCTCTGTGGATCTGAAAGATCACATGGTGAAATCTAATTGGCTGCCAACACTTCAACCAGGAAGTGTTGGCAGCAACCTTCGAACTCAGACTCATCCGAGTGCCAAGAAAAAAGTAAGAAAAACATAAGGGGGCAGGGTAGGAATACCATTACCCCCTAGGCCCGATGAATTGGAGAATATGCTGTACCTCAATTTCAAGAGGCAATGAGTCCCTGAGGTAAGGCACCTCCCAGCACATCAAAAATATCAGAAATACCGTCAATTAAGTAAAAAGCACACTCAATAACTGAGTTCTAGATCAGCAGAACTGTTTATAGATTTATTACAAAAAAAATTCAAAAGTATGGTACAGGTTAATGGCTATGAAGCCCGAAGTGAGCACCAAAATCAGGAGGGAAATGGACAGCATCCCTAGTAGAACAGGAAAGTCTCTAATTCACCCTCAAAATCGAAGGTTTTTTAAACATTATTTTTGCTTATGAAATTAAGAGAACTGCCCAATCATCTTGGTATGCTCAAAAACGTTACATTCATAGCAAATCAGAGCACAGTCTCATAAAATATCATATTTCTTTAGCACCTAAGCACAATCCCAGTACATGAATAATGCTTCTGCCCCCTCTATACAAATGCCATCTGGGGATGATGGAACAAACTAGATACAAGAACAACAGCAACCTATTAGGACTGTATTATGAATGAATAGGGTACAGTCAGCTAACGGAAGGACCTTGGTATGCAGGTACAATTTGTGACTGAGAAGGGGAAAATTCACAGAAAACAGCATGAAAATGACAGTAGAAATAAACAGATTATATTCTACTTGACTACATGCTGCAGAAATGACAGCCAGCGAAATGTGCAGGGGGAGGAGAACAGGAGTGACAAGAGTGACACCCATCTTAAACAAGGCCTGCATTGTGGCATAGTCGACAAGAATCAGGGAATCGCACTTCTACACATCACAGGAATTTTTTTTAAAGACACAAGTACTATATCTGTATATACATGTGTAATCAATTGTCAAACTGTACTCTACACATTGTCAATGATGCTCAAAAATAGAAACACACAAAATCATTTAAACCTACATATCCAGAGCTGTAATGCTCTGTCCCAAAATAGAACTTTCATTTTTCTAATTCTGTTTTTATAGTACTACTAATAGCACATCAGAGAGACCCATATATGACTGGTAAACATTTTCTTCATAAGCAACAATTAATGACTCTCATAAGCATCCAGAATGCACAGAAAAGAACCGTTTTTGAGAACATTGAACACTGCACGCATATTGATAATTTTACCCTGTTCCCCCATTTTTTGTAACGGGAAATTTACAAACACTTTGTGCTGGGTCTGTATCACAAAAGTGAGGCAAACATCTCAGTGCCAGGTCTTGTGTTGGGATTTACTTTTCAACACAGTTCATGATTTACATTGGAAGGCTGCCTAAAGTAAAGCAAAGTAGCTCTTAACTCTACTGTGTGCTACTTTGCGTCAAGGGGGCGTTCCTTGAGTGGTACAGGGGCATTCTCATGCAACAACCCATGGGTTTAACTCAAATCCCTAACTACTAACGTTTGTAAACATGGATGTGTAACAAAAAGTGACACCTCCTCAAGGAAGGCGTAATCATAGAACAAGCTTAAAAAGTCTCAAAACTTTTCCAACTTTGTTTGTGTGCTGCATTGCCCAGCACATATACAAAGTGGAAAAATATTAAACTATCAAAGTATAGGGTTTATCCTATGAAGGCATCCATCCAATACAACACCTTTACTTGACAGAACACACACTCCCTTGCACTACAGTGCGCTACAGTGCAAGGGCGTGCACTTTGGTGCATGGCACCCTAAAGTGCAGCAGGCATGCAAAGAGAGAAACAGTGCCATATCCACTTAAATATGGCACTGTTTTTCTTTCCCCTTGCAAGACTAAGCAGAGAAGTGCAGCAGCTTTGGTTGCTGCGTTGTGTAAAAAGTTAGTAAATTTCCCCATTTGTGTTTTTGATCTCTGCAGTGTTCAGAATCCTGAAAATCAGGGCCCTACCCTATGGTCTAGACAAACATTTTTATTCCAAATTGTCACAACCGTCACTCTTGTAAATCAATATTCTGTGCACAGATTTTATGCATAGTTATGCAGACCACAGCATGTTCTATGCAGCTAATTTATAGGACATAGTCCCGATCCGTAAAATGGATTCAAACCTTACAATAGTAGCCTGTGATAAGAAAGTGCTATCAAAATAAGATCTGCAATGCAAAGGTAAACTGGTCTACGAAGGAAGAGTGGTGAGGTTAGATTGTTAATACCTTTACTGCTTTTATAAGTTTGCGATTAAGAAATATCTCTCCCATAAACTCAAGTGAATACTTAAAAAAAGTCAACCACATCATTGGATGGGGCTGGTCACTCACCACCTGGTTGGCACCTCAGTTTATCCAAAGGAAGCAGAAGGAAGTCCAGATGAAAATCATGTGAAGACATGATGAAAAAGGAAGAATAAGCCAGGATGTCCTTGCTCACATTTGCTTCTGAATATAGTGGTGGCCGACACCGATACATATCGGCGTAGGGGGGAGAGGCGACCGGCGGGAAGGGCGCGGGTGAGTGCGTGGTGGGGGGGTGTAATAATATATATTTTTTTAAAACACTCACCTGGTGCTGCTGGCCGCCTCGCGCTCCTCTGTTACCAGTTCCTGGTCCCAGCACTCCCTGGGCCAGCATCACGGACTCCCCATCCAATCCCTGTGCTGCTCTCAAGCATGAGAGCAGCATGGCAATTTGCCTGAGCGGGATGGGTTAATGCACGTTCAGGCGCAGGGAGTCTCTGCTGTTTCTTCAACCTGGCTGTGCAATACAGCTGGGTTGGAGAAACTAAGTGTGCATGCCAGTTTGGCCGGCCTAAGACGGACGGCCAAACTGACATGCACACTTAAAAGTGCACATCTACCACTCCTCCTTCCTCCTCTCATGGCGTGGCCCCACCTCTCCCTGCATGCGCTGAGCTCAGCCAGCAGCTAAAAATAAAACGATAATAAAATATTGTTTAGTTTTTCAGCTGCTGGCTCTGAGACAGTGGGGCGACACTCCTCTGGCGTTGTGGAGGAGTCGCTGCTGTCTGAATAACTCTTTCTACACCCCTCTCCTTCCAGGTATAGGTCAGGGACAGAGCACTGAAGTTAGGCCAACAGGAGGTCTGGAGCAAATGGGGACTCAGGGTTGGAGTTTTTCTGTGGGGTCTGGTGGGCTGGACAGGAAGGCCCAGTGTGGATTTAGGAAAGAGACAGTTTAGTACAGCAGAACAATTGAGTTACTGTAATGACATGTTTGTGCATTGCACTGTGGGATAACGTTTTGACAGAAAGCATATTGCTGAGAAAGGAACTGGATGACAAAGTAAAATCTGAGAGTGGAAGGGAGGGAATATTAGTCAGGTTTGCCAGGACTCATTACCAATTTCTGACTGATTTTACCCTGCTTGACACCCCTAGATTGGGAATCTGCCTTGACCTGACTAGGAGAGAGGACTTCCATGCTGCGGCGGAGATGAATTCCAGCTTGCCTGCAGAAGCCTATGCCAGGAACTGTCTCTAGCTCTCTTTTCCATTTCTGATTCCTTGCCATTTTTTCGAAGACTAGTAGCAGTCTCAGGTTGACTCCCAGGGTTAGTGGTATGGGTTCTGCCAGTCACGCCAGACTACCCTGTGGAACTTTCAAGACTACCCTGTGGAACTTTCATCCTGTGGCTGGAGATACAAAGGATCCTGAAGGAGAGGAAGCCGTTCCCTGCCTAGAGGGAAAACAAAACTGTGCATCAGTTGTAACTGGATGTTTTCCCTGCTAGTCCCTTTGGAACTTATCTCCTGTGGAACAGTACACATTATTTCTTTCATTTTAATTAACTTGGTTTGGACTTTTCAAATTCTTTATCTTTTAAATGTATTGTTGGTTCCGTTTGTAGTTAGCAAATGTTTACTAACATGACAAATATGTTGCTTTCACACACATACACACACACTCACCCCACACCTACACACACACTCACTCTCTGTTTCTCGATTATACAGCTTTGCTGCAGGTATGATACAGTCTAAGTAACATGTTCAGGTGTGTGTGTGAGGGATTGGTGTATGAAAGGTGTGGTGAGCTGTTGCTGCACCAGTGTTTATCCAACTATGGGGCACATGCATCAAGCTAGGCAATTGTGATTCCTTAATAGCGATTATTAAGGAATCGCTATTAAGGAATCACAATTGCCTATGCATGTAGGTCTTGCAAAAATATTTGCGATTCCTACAAATTCCTTAATTGCGAATCACAAATTGCGATTCGCAATTAAGGAATGCCTTTCCATTCATTCCTATGGGCCTAGAGGCCCTTAGGAATGAATGGGAACTTGGGAAGCCATTCGCAATTTGCGAGTACCAAATAGGTACTCGCAAATTGCGAATGCATTTGAAGGGTGCTAGGGGCCTTAAAGGCCACCCTGCCGCACCCCCAAATTTGGCATCTGGGCTCATGTGGGCGCACACATATGCCGTAAGGGCATATGTGTGCGCTCACATGGCACTTTGAAAAATGCACTTTTGTGCATTTTTCAAAGTTTGTAAATTACCATCAAGTTTAGATTGATGGTAATTTATGACTCCTATTAGCGAAATCGCTATGTTTTTCAGTTTAGTGCATTGCATTTAAGGAATAGCAATTTGCGATTCCTTAAATGCAATCGTAATTAAGTAATCGCAATTTTGCGATTCCTTAAATTGCGATTTTTGCATTTGGGATGATGCATCCCAAATGCAAAAATACAGGTCGCAACCTTTGCGACCCGATTTTCGGATGATGCATGGGGCCCTATATAGCTTTATTACCATGTAGCATGCAGCAGGGTGTGGACTTTTGCCTATGTGCGGAATGACAAGGTTGTAGTATTGCTGTTCTATTTCTGTACAACATTCCACTTCACGCCAAATGCTCGGCAGCTTATTTTAGGTGAGTGTAACGCTGCACTTTACAATATTTGCAATTAGACCAGTAATGCATGCCGGGTGATCAGTTTGTTTCTCTAGTCTCTATTATTTAAATGAAAATAGAATGAACGCATACTACACATCTCTGGAGAGGAGGTTAGTAAGCATTTGACTTCTGTGGACAACCACTGAATGACTATTGGAAGAAGGAGAACGCGCCTAAGCAATTTCTACGGTCTGCATCATAAAATATTACACACAACGACAGAAACAAGTGTATGCCAAACAAATACACAAATTAAGAAATATTTTGTTTAGTTAACAAAAAAAATGTATTCAAAAATCGAAATTTTAATTTTAAAGGCATGGTTGGAGTGTTTCAAAATTTGGTTTAATCTCAAAAAGACAAAGTGATATGCTAGACCCTACCATATCACTTTTCTGCTCTTAATGCATGCTTTTTGTCTGCTCATACTAATGCGTCAATTGAGTCCATCGATCATCCATACTATAGTTTAACATGTGTATTTGTAAAGATATAACGTGTATTTGTAAAGCGCACATCCACCCAGATAAGACATCTTGGCGCTGAAGAACAGATGTTTATTGTTGTCCAACTCAATGTTAATGTTTGCTGTACCCGTGCTGATCCCCCAAACCAAGTCTAAGGATGCCAACTTAGCCTCCAACTTTTAATTCCCTCACATTTACGAAGCCTTTTCAAAATTTAAATTTAAAATATCACTTTTTCTTATACATATACTTTATTAATATGCTGGAATTATTTCATTTTTTAAACAGTTGGTCACCCCAATGAGTAGAGGTTGCGGACCCCAGGGTTCATAGGACCCCAGGTTAAGAAGTGCTGCCACAGAATATCTGTTTACTTAATACAGAACGCTGACACAAAGTGCGCTATGCCATTACCACATAAGAAGATCAATCCAAATTACAAAAATGCAATTTGGTAAAATCCTTTAAAAATTTGACCAAAAAATAAATATTCCAGAACATGCGATATTCAGCAGGGGCAAGCACGCCTAGTGCTGTCATTCATAGGGTCGTGTTAAGGATATACCTATTTTTTTTTGCTGAATAAATGTTCGGTATAGAGTGGGGGCCATCGGGGTGCTGTTGGGTCCCACCTAACCCAAGCACACCTATTGTAGACCCTTGCTACAGAGAAACCATTTCTGACACAGGATCCACTTGAGATCTCTAGGAGTAAGTAGAAGAACAGTCAGACGGGGATAATAGATCAAATCTGATCACAGGCAGGTAGGTGGATGAGTAGACATCGATAGAAGGGCTGGAGTGCGTACCTGTCCTGGATGGAAGGATGTGTTGAGAATTTGGCTCACTGGCCTCTGTCTGACCTGTGAAAAGGAACAATAAACAGGATTCAGTGGCCTCTGGGCCCCGGTGCCACTGCACCTGCTGCACCAATGGAAGCTACTCACCTGTGAAAGGATGGAATTGGGCCCACTGGCCGCTGCCTGAACTGTGAAATGCAACAATAATCAGGGAACTCTTTGCCCCGGTGCCACTGTACCTGCAGCACAGAAGCAACGCCCCAAGATAACTGAAAACGTATGGGAGAAAACGAAAGACAAATACGAAGTTTGTGAAATGGGAGGACGGGCGAGGTTACTTGGACGACCGGCTCATGCTGCAGGGAAAGAAGGATGCAGCACAGCACAAGGGCACAGGCTGGCGTTTCTACACCCTGAGATCAGGGTTACTTTGCAGTATTTAAAAGTTCAAGAACTGGTGCCCCTGTAGCATACTGCTGAATAGCAGTTAGGAGATGGCCTTGAACAGAAGAGACTTTCCAAGATTTGTGCAATTGTAAATCAGACACTCTATATGGCCTTATGGAAAGTTGGAAAAAAATATGACAAATTACTGATTCCTGGTTATGACGTCAATGTAGGCCAGCTGACTGCCTGCTCCCGCTGCTGAAGGCCTCATCTATGTGCCAGAACCTTCTGCAGAGCAGTGCATGAACATCAGAACAAACGTGCGTGACACGTACCTTCACAACGTCCTCGTTGATCCGCTTGGGATCCCTGTCCACCAGGTCGATCTCCTTGGTGTGCTGGTCCCGTATGATCTTCTCCTCGTAGAAGCTCTGCTCTTCCGACATGTCTCCTCCTCTTGCAGGCCCAAGGTGCGGGTACGGCTGACGGCGGCTCCCAAGCTCTCCCGGGCGGGTGGCGCACGAGGTGGTCGGGCGGTGGTTGCGTACGAGGTGGACGGGCGGTGGTTGCGTACGAGGTGGACGGGCGGTGGTTGCGTGCTCGGGGTCCCGGGGCGGTGTGAGCTGCTCTCCGGCTGCCGACCCCACCCTGCGTGCCACACGACAGCTGCCTCACATAACTTCACCCGGGGCCCGCCGTCAGAGCTGTCTGCGTCCCACTCCCGAGCTAAAAATGAGACCCGAGCTCGCACCAGGGTCTGAAAGCATTCCAGGCCTGGCACCGCCTCACGCTACATTTCACACCGCCCGGGCGGGCATTTCGGAGGCCGACTCGGGGACGGTCGTCTCTCTGTGGAAGGAAACTAACCAGCTGGCATATTTGTGGACCTGGAGCCAGAATGGCACAGAGTCAGCTCCAATTATATTTAATAATAACGAGTTTTAATTGCGCTTCTAAATTCTGCAATGTCTGATAAAAGGACTCTATGGAATTCTGGGATTGGATCCGCGAATCAGAAAGCTCAGCATGTGGGCAATAACTAACATGCTTGCCTGTATCCAAGCCTTTCTGAGATGAGCTTAAGAGCATTGAGTATTAACATATGCAAATTCCTCCTACCCCATTTATGCGCTCTCGCATTTGGTTCTAGCCCATATAACTGCGGGGAGGACAATCAGTAGTCGTCAACCCTAGCAGAGTGCAATATTGATAATTTAACTCGCCGATCTAAAAGTTCTGATTTAATCAACTTAGGAAGGATGAAAGGCTGAGCCTCCAATACCAGCATTTACACAGATCATTTCAGCTGGGACATTTACTGATTTACCCTAAGGAACCGAAAAAAAGACGAATATTTGCCTGAAAATCATGGTATTGCAATTATGTTTGTCCCCTGTGATGAAATTGCATTTCTTTAACTCGGGGATGAAGTTCTAAAAGAAGACACTTCGTAAAATTCGCCTGAGAACCAAAAAGATTATGTTCAGCAGGTTGATAAGACCAGTAATGCTGACGTCAATGATGTGGAGAGTATAGTCAACCACCGAGATGGTTCCAGTGTCAGTGCTGCACTGGTACTTCTCAAGGAGCTTGTTCTTATATATCTTTATGAAGATGAGAGGATACTGCCTGTTCAGGGCTCTTACCTAAAAAGGGCAGGTGGGCAATGGACCGTTGGTTAGAAAGGTGCTGGGATGGAGACAGGTCCTTTGCGTGGCCCTGGAGAGCGCTAGTGTTTTTGACCCTACCGCAACATACATGGCGATCATCCATGTGCAGTGCAGCCTTTTTATGATATGGAGTAAGACCCAACACAGATCTCAGTGGGCGGAAGGACACACCATGTCCACCTTCCTTTTAAAGAGATTGGTGCTGTTATCTGACCAGGCGGGATGGGGCTGACAGGTGGCAGCTATGTTTAATTTGTAAAACAATAAGTTCAAGGGCCCTCGTCAGGAGGTAACTGCAGCTTGAGACACCCATTGCCCCTGCCTGCGCTGCCAATGACAGTACAGGCACAACTACTAACCATCACAATCTTACAAGTGTGACAATTCAGACTATTGCATGCCCCCAATGCTATAAGAATGGCTTGGGCGGCAGGTATTAGTCATTTTTACTGTATATCAAACGAATAAACAACTGTTGTTGGCCTCATCTCTAAATTAGATAGACAATTCCACCATGTGGCAGACTGTCATAAGTTCCTGTGTGGACAATTCAGTGCTGGTGCCGAGCAACGGAAACGACCTACTCAAATTAAGCACTTGGTGACAGCAATGTGATTACACTGTAAGGCAGGCCTTATTCCACTGTTGCTGGCTTAGGAGAGCAGCCGTACGGGCCTCTACCATGTTTTTCAAATTGTTCTGCCACACCCCTAAACCAGGTTTTTCACCGGTGCATGTAGAGTCCACTTGTCAATTCGAGTGAAAGTTTGTAGTATGTGACCTTTGGCATGTCCAAATGCAATTAATTTTTTAAGTGTTTTTTTTTATTACTGTTCAATGATTTTGTTGTAAGTGTGCTATTACTGGAATCATCATGATAGTACTTGCATTTTTCATGGTTAAAGTAGATAAATTGGAAATAAAGCCTGTGGTTAAGATTCTGAGGAGGATCTCTTGCTGGTGAAGGTAAAGTTAATTACCTGTAATATTAGTTCTGTAGCTAGAGTATCCTCCCCAGATTTATAACCATGGAATCATTCCATGCTGACAGGCCGACCTCTGAAATACTCAAATACTTAATTTTTTTGTTTTTAATTTTTATAAAAATATTTTTTGCATTGTCTTCTACTTTACAAACATCAGTTCCAAGGACTCAGAACATCCGCTTTATCTCATTTCTTTTTCCTGAAAAGTAATTGCTGTCAGCCTCCAAAGAGTGGAGATTGTGAGGCTCGGAATGCTACACTCAATGGAATACTACAGTTATAGTTAAGTAAAGTTTCCTTCTACAGCCAAAGATCCTCCACAGATTCATAAACATAGACTATATTTCATAGCAGTATCACAACATCATGAGGAGGTCGAAAGTGGAGGTTTCTGCTCTAAGACATTGCCGAACAGTCGTACCTGGCATCCAATTGTAATTGATGCTCTAAACCAAAGGGTTGAAAAGACAGAGTCAACAATTCTGTAAGTCAACTACTCCAAGGCTAGAATACTGAGATACCATAGTTGCTTTCCCATTCCTCGATGGTAGCAAAGCTGGATATCCGGGGATAACTTTGCAGTGTTTCCCAAATACAGTTTTATATATGGAACAACTCAAAATAATGTGGGCTAATAATTGTCCCATCTCAGACTCCTCAGTCATGTCAAATAAGTTAACAGTTGTCTACACTGTTCAAAGCGTTTAATGTTATAAGAAAACAACTCTGGGGCTGCCTTGCATAAATATGGCGCGCTTTATTGGGTGCATCCTGCACAGACTGGTACAGTGTGCCTGCGTGGGAAAGAGAACAGCAGTGAAAGATGGAGTAATGGTTTCATACCACCTCTCTGCCTTTTACTGAAAAAAGAAGGGTTGATTTTGAAGAGGGTGTTTGAACTAAAAGATGGGTGCAGTTATCTTCCTTGGGGAGATACCTGGGGCACCCTGGAAACCCTGTAACCCTTCCCAGAAGGTGTCCTCGCTGGAACACTAATAGTATGCCAATTCCTGTACGTCTTACAGTCGCTGCAGCTCCTGAGGGCTTGTTTGCCCCTACTCCCAAACTGGGAAATGGTGCATTCGCAGTGGCAATGGTGTTCCCTCAATTGCATGGGTCGCAACCCACACAAACCAGGGAACACTCCCTAGAAGTTGTGCAGGGGCAAAATGTTTACCCAGGTGATCTGTATTATAGAGCGTGCCTCTGAGGTGCAAAAAATAGGCACACATTTCTTTTGAAGCTGAAGGGCTCTTCTGTTATACATTCTGTAGACATTCAATGCAGACAATATTCCTCAACTCCATTTTGTGAAAGTTCTTCCCTGCTTGAATTTGAAGACCGAGAAAGATAAGAGGCAACACCAGTGCTACCTGACAAAGACAAGGAGTTTGTGTTTCAAAGAACAGTCTGTCTCCTGGAGCATGTGGGAAGATAACACATATATAACAAAATCTCTCAAAACTTTTAAGCACCAATAACAAGAAACAAAAATAGTACATTTGGGATTGCTCTGGATGTTTTAAAAGCTGACATTCTCTGACCTTCACAAGTGTATCAGGTACCTCCGATGTAAATGCCAGTCTTCCTCGCAGGATATTTGCTAAAAGGTTAAAACCACAGACCTTGCAGGACTAGCTCAACAAACATCACCCAGATGTTTGACCAGGCATGTGGAACAGCAAACGGGTACATTCTCGAAAGGCTAAATATGCAGCGGGCTTTGGAGTGCTACCATTTTTTAATAATTATTTGTATTTTTTGTGTGCATGATATAAAGTTCAACGCTAGCATCACGGAGCAGTGGTGAGCTCTGCTCAAGACATTTGTCCTGTAGCAGGAACACGTCAGCCATGAGTTGCTGAGCACTGAATGGTAGGATGGTCGGGGTATGGTTGAAGCAGGTTACACAACCTCAGGAGACAGGGCAGAGGGTGTGGGTTGTAGTGTCCTGCTGCTAGGGCCCACAACATTACAGTGGGAGTAAATCTGACAATACTAGACAACACACTATACAGTTCACATTTACATGAGAAACATCTACCCTTTAATTAAATATATAATTTGAGATAAATAGGGGAGAGAGAGTAATTTGGCTAGAACCACATCATTTTTTGATCAGAGACGTGGAACTCAGGTCCCTGGGTCCCAGACTAGCAATTTAGCCACCAGAGTGCGTCTACTCCTCCGTTGCCACAACAACAGCAACAATAAATACAATAATAATATTAATCATTAAGATCATAATGGGGGGGACCTATCGGTGCAAAATGCAGGGTTACCCACTACTAACTTTTTGAAGAATATTGTACAGTAGGGCTGCCCCACATATGTCCATAAGGGGCACATTTTCAGGATTACGTCCAATTATGTACATTCCTTCTGTTTATATTAATTGGATCTTATGTGGCTACCCTACAACTCTGGCATGGATTCGGCCCTTATGGACATATGTTCTTCACCATCGCTCTACGGGTAGCCATGTTTAACTGTGATAGAGCAGCAGAGAAACAGGTTTGCATAGATTATTATGAAAGTGTGTTGCTCCTCTCCTCTCATTGACCCTTGCCTAGGCAGCATTATGAAAAATCCGGTGACTATAATTGCCCCGCCAATAACTCTTTTTGTCAAACATAGCTTGAAACTGAAGTAGTCTCCTTAATTCTCTACTCACAAAGACCTTTTCTCCTCCATCTGACCCGGCTATTTTCTGGCATTGTCTGCAAGCAACTGCACAAACATCTGGTGACTAACCACCTCTTGGACACCCACTCTTTTGGCTTCCATCCTCAACGTGCGATTAAGTCTACTCTAGCTGACGCTGAAGCCCGGATTTTGTTGGCCAGTGATGAGGACAGACTGACCACTCTGATTTTGGTTCCGCTTGTCCTCCATTGGCACAGTGGATCACTCCTTGCAGTTGGAATGACTTGAGAAGTTGCAGGAGTTGCTGGGCAAGTAAAAATGTGGATAGCCCTTTTTCTAATCATCATGCAGCAGATGATCTGTCTCTGGTCACACTTCTAGTGATCCATGAGTACCTCATGGCTTGTGGAGTACCTCAGGGCTCTGACACCTCCCTCTACCATCGATGGCTGCGATGCTGAGAAAAAATTTGCTAAATATTCAAATATTTGCTGATAATATCCAAATGGTGGTTCAGGTGGTGAATGGACAAGTAACTCCAGTGTGAGGCTGCAGGCGGTGTACAACCAAGCAGAACATGTTATCCGCAACGTGAAGCCCTGTAACCAGCTCCCTCTGATAAGGACTTCATTTGTTGACCTCTGTTTAAAGCTAGGGTAGAACTTAATGCCCTGACTATCCTGTACAAAGCCACGTAGATCACAGACCCAAGAATCTTAGCATTAGTTTGCAGCTCCACAGGGCTAGTCCTGCTCCTAATGCCAGCTGCAGCTTCAATTCTGTGCTCAGTTTAAAAGAATCTCGAGGGTCTTGAAGGTTGGACATTGCCGTAAAGTGCTGGAGGCCCATCTGTGGAGTTCCCTTCCCACGGGACTGCAAAGTATAGATGGTTATTCCTCTTCAGAAGGGTTCTGAAGAGCTGTTTCTTTTGAGAGCATCCTCCCCAGCTCAGCCAGCTTCGGATTCGCAAAGGCAGGGTGGAAGTATCACATTTTGAAAGGTCATTGGATCTCTGTCCAATATACCATCAAGCAGCTTTCGGGACACATGTTACACGGTGTCTAAAAAAAACTGCAACCATAGCATAGCATTACACAACAGAATAAAGAGAAGTTGAAAAAGATGAAGAAGATACTACTTTTCTAGAGTGCTAATGGTGGCTACAGTTTGATGGTGGCAGAGGGAGAAACCACCAAATACATTTTACACAGCTTTATTAAGTTAGATGTGGTGCATCTAAAAAGGTGTTCCGTGAAGCCTGCCTATTCCAGTCACTGGTGTAAAGGGTTAAGGTAAGTAGTCCGGCAATCAAGAGTTCTCTTTGTTTCTTGTCCAGTGGGTCTTCAGGGTTTGTGGGCCTTGTAGTGCACTGTCTATGGGAAGAACAGAGCCCATGACACTAGAGAGGGGTCTTCTTTAACGCACCTTCCTTTCTCAAATTTGGAGGACCCACTAGACATCATTTAGGGGTCGCTAAGGGTCACAGCTGTGGCCCCTGACTTGCAGCCCCTGGCACTGCCATTGCAACCACTGGCCCCAGAGGTGGCAAAACCAGTGTCAAGAACACATGGGTGGTCCACATTATCAGCATCAGGCTCCAACCTCCTTGTTTTCTGCTCATTTTTTATTATATTAACAGGGAATAAAAGTCTATCATTCACCATTAGTGTAATAAATTGTGGAGCAGTAGGATTTGGAACTGGTTCTTCACTGGCATCTCATGTAACTAAAATAAAATTATTTTATATGTATGTTGTGTGTGTGCATGAGAGTGAGGAAGAGAGTTTGGGTGAGAGAGCCTGTGTATGTGTGAGCATTTATGTGGGATTGTATATGTTTGTGTGTGAGAGAGAGAGTGAGTGAGGCAGGGTTAGAGTGAGTGAACATTTTTGAGGGCAAATGAGTGTGATTGAGTCAGCAAGAGTGAGTGAATGAGAGTGATTGTGTGAAAGTAAACGTAAGTGAGCATGAGTGAGAATGTTTTGTTATGCTTGCACGTCTTTTGTTGAACCTGGCATTCTTCTGGGTTTATAGAGGCACCTATGGCGAAAGGCTTCTGCTAGCACACTGGAGGTAAATCTTGGCACAGGGTTTCCATGGAAAAAATGGTGGCACTGCCATCCTTGAGAAAATTCTTGCCATAGGTAATTCCTGAGGCAAAATGCTGGTGCTGGCATAATAAAGGATGACCGTGGCGTTTGTCAGGGGGTGGGAATCCATGACAAAATGCTGCCCACGACATACTAGACGCAACGTTTATCATAAGGGTCACCCATAATACTTGAACAGCAGTATTGGCAAAATTCTGACACTAGAGAAATTTATGTAATGTTTTGGGCAAAAGGGGGAACCCATGACAAAAATCTGGCCCTAACAATTTGGGGCATCCATAGGACAATTTAAAAAATAAAATAGGTCAACTTATGAGGACTGTCAGGTTTCATTAACTTGACACACCACGAAAGGACTTGAATATTGAATGAGCTTATTTTCAGAGGCTATGGTTTTTTAGCACATTTATGTGAAATTATGCTTTAAAATGTTATGAGAGCCCATATTTTTCAAAAATGTATCAGGGGGAGAAACCTCGCTCTACCACCCTAGAGGTTGTCAGATTAACTAACTCACTTTGCTCACTTACTACAAATCAGGCAAATGTCCTCAACATATCATGTTGCCACTTTGATATAGATGACATCTAAAATAGACTTATGTCTGTGTTGTGTATTAATCACGTAGTTATTATGGCACTAAAGCGATGTTAATTATTGTGATGTCATCAGGGTTAAGGTTATGTGACATCACTTATTGGGAAGACTCAGGGTTTGAAGGTCATATGATCTCACTTCCTGTAATGTGATTAAGGTCATGGGTTGTATGGTGTCACTTTCTGTACCCCAGGCATTTTAACGAATCAACGCCCATGCCTCTACCCTTTCCTTTTTCACTGGACCTTTCAAACTTTCTGGCAATAATGGAAAATCAGCATTCTGATTATTTGAAAAATGCCAATGTTCACTATTTCCTATCTTTCCTAGAGGGGTTGCAAGTTTCCTTGCACTGATTTGCCCTGCCTGACTTTTCCACATCTTTTTTTTAAACTAGGTCTTATTAGGTAGTTTGCAAACATTTACGTCTCTTTGTTAGTACATAACATTGGCTTGTTACATGACCAGTAGGGATGTAGTAATCAACAGACAGTATACATATTGTAACAAGGGGGAGCAGGGGAGCACAGGCAAGTGCATGCACCCACAGTTACCAAGAGAAGGAGGAAGGTAGGTCGGGTGGGGAGCAACATGAGCATACACAGCTGATGCACTAAGGCATCTGATCCCTCACCACTCACACATGGGCATCCATCAGTGCTAGAGGAGAAAAACACGTACAGTTGCAGCACCGGGAAGAGCCTGGATACCCCTCGGGTGATTAGCACGCTCTACAAATATATATTGATTGATTGAAGAGAGGAAAGAAGGGGGGAGAGGAGGAGGTGATGGCTCAGGTCTACGGCAGCAGCCGGGTAGACGTTGCAGCAGGTGGGGTATCCGTGAAATAATAGGGCTGGGGAAATGGCCTGTGATGGGATAGCATCTGTCCCAGATTTGAAAGTTTCAAGCATGGCATCCCACTGGTGCGAGATTGGGTACTTTCGAAGTCCCCGAAATTCCTCAGCTTGCAAGGCAGTTGCCTATGCCTTCACCCATTCCTCCACCGATCGAACCTAGGCAAGTGATCGAGGGGGGCCTTTTACTACCAGGTGCGCGTGATCCCCTGCTTAGCCAAGAGAAGCGCCAGGTCAAAGAACCAGGCAACTGCCTTATTTTTCTTAGTGCGCCTAAACAGTCCGAGCGTGCACACACCCCAGGTGCATAGCGAGAGGACACCAGTGGTGCAGGAGAGGTAGGCAGCAATAGGTGACCAGTAGTCGGCTAGTTTGGGCAGGTCCAAAATATATGGACAAAGTCTGCATCCTTGTGCAAGCGGCGGGGGTAGGCGGCGTCTGTACAGGGAAAAATCCTACTGATCTTTGTAGGAGTAAGATATGCCCTGCGCAGTATATAAAACTGTATCAGTTTAAATCGCACATTTCATGAGATGGTGTTGGGTTAGGCCAGGGTCGTAGCCTGCCCCATGATGCTACACGCCCTCCCAGGTCTTCACCCCCACTGGTTGCAGAGTGTCAGAAGAGGCAGGCTGGTGTGTTCGCACATCGCTTATGTAAGCCATATGACCAGGTGGCACCCCGTGCCCAGGAGGTGCAGGGTTTGGAAAACCAGATGAGTGCTTGGTTCGAAACGCAATGGCACCCAGAGTATGATTTGTCCACATCATGCTATTGCTCTTGTTTCTTAGTTCCCTGGTCACCCCCATAGTTTATGTGCTGTGCGAACCGATGGATACCTTCTTCTATCACCCAGGACTTGTAGCCTCGAATGGTCAGGCTGCGTGTTCATGGCAGGAACCAGGCTAGCCTGCTTTCGGCCATAATGACATGGCCTCCCGTCTCTCTTTTGTAATAACGTGGGTGAGCATTAAGGCTTATCAGTGGGTAGAGCTAAGCATTTATTGCACACACAAAGGCAGTAAAGAAATCCGACACCAATTTAAAAAAACAACACTGATTTTTATATGAATTTAGGTACCGAGTTCATCATAATCAGGTAAGTACTTTACGAGATATTAATTTTTACAGGTTTCAAAAGTTCACACAGTGCAATTTCTGGAGCAATAATGTTATCCTATGGGAGAAAAACATATACTGCATTCGGGCACTTGTCAGCGACTCAAGGGACCCTTCTCCTGGACTTAAAGTGAGTATGGGGCAAGGTCCAAGGCAACATCAACAGGTCACCTTGGGTGGCACTGGGGCAGCCAGAATCAGAGGTGTGTCTCAGCATCAGGAACGGTCCAGTTAAAAAGAGGCTGCAAGCTGGGACTGGGTGGCCAGTCCAGGCGAACCCACAGGGGTGCTTGGTCCTTGAGATGCTCAGGCACGTAGGGACACCATTGGGCAACTTCTCCTCAGACTGTGGGGCTCAGGTGCAGTGGTACTTTTAGGCATCGGGTTTGTGCTGCAGGAGACACTCGCGGTTGAGGTTGCCTGCACAAAGAGGCTGCAGGCGGTGACTGGAAGTCCAGTCTGGGCAAACCCAAGTGTGGGATCAACCTTTGAGGGTCTCAGGACCCCGTTGGCACCATCACCTCTCTCAGACTTGGGCGGCGGGGCGCGGGTGCAGAGGTACTTTGAGGTGCCGGGTGGTGGCGGTCAGAGGCTCACGCTTTGTCTTGGTTCTGCAGAAAATGGGCAAACAAGCCAGCTGGGCCACTCTCAATGTGGGTCTCACTGTCCCTGAAGTCCCTTTATGTGCAGGCCGGTCTTCCTTGGCATTGATGTCCGGGCTGGACACAACAAGCCTTGGTTGCTGCAAGGGGTCCGGTACCCGAGGTATTTGTACTGTGCGGCTCCGGTCGATACTGGCCTCCCCACACCTGGAGGGAGGACGGATCTGACTTGTGGGAGCACGGCAACTTCTTCCTGGGTGGCTGCAGCATGGTAGTCCTGGTAAGAGTCTGGAGGGTGAACCAGACCTTACTTCTTTGGTGCCTGTGGCTGCAGGGGAGTAGCTCCTCTCCACCAAGGGAGTTCTCTGGTGATTTGCGAAGCACTGGCAGCTCTCTGGGTATCTTGGAGTCTGCACAGCAGCAGGACGAGTCGGTTTCTCCATGAGGGTCAGGTGAAGGCAGGCAGGGTTGGCGCAAAGTCAGTATTTGCTCCTCTGTGCTCTTGTCAGCAATCTTCTTAGTTCACTACTTCTTTGTGTCAGTCGAATCTACAGACCTGGCATCACAGTGGCTCCTAACTAGTGTGTTTACGGGTGTTACAGGGAGTGTCAGGTAGTAGCCAATGAGCTACCTACCTTTTGGGTGACTACACCCTCTATATGACCACTGTGGAAAGTGGGCATAACCCTGACCCAGAGGACCTAATTTCACCAAAGAACACTGGCACTGGAGACCTGGTTAGCCAAAACCCAGTGCAATCCAGTCAAAGTTGCATCAAATACCATGCAAAAAGTGAGGGGACTACTGCAACAAAAACCCAGTTTCCTACAAGGTCTTTTTGTTTCGCTTGTGTCTGTTGCAGGTAGTTACTGACCAGGTAGTTATTTTCACCATATGGTTTGGAGTAAGTGCAAGCTCAGCAAAACCGACTCCAGAGGGGGTCTTTTCGGCACTCTTTCATCTTTCAACATATCCTGTAGATCCCAACGCTATTTGACATACATCAGTTAGAAAGAGTTAAAGGGTGAGGACGCTGGTTGCGTTTCCTTGATGCTGTACTTAGTACAGGGCAGCAGGCCCTTTAAATACTGCCGATCAATGGGCACCAGATTCTTTAAGTTTTTCTTGAGATTGTGATTAATAGGTTCTACCAACCAGTGCGCTTGTAGATAATATTTAAAGGTGCTTTTGGCATTAATATGCACAGTATCCTGTAGGTCCTTCATAGCCATGGAAACCATTATACTGCCTTGATAAGTTGGTTTCATCTTAGGGAATCCAAATCGGGTACATATTGGTTGGAGGGCAGATACAATGACAAATACAATCATGATGGTATGATATAAAGTTGTTGCTTTGGGGTGATTGTATGTTAGAATATAATTGTCAGAATTATTTTTTACCATACATGTTGTGTCCTAAAAAAGTTTTAAAAAAATCATCCCATAGGGTGTTGATTTTCTATCACCTTCAATGGGGCAATGTTATTATAAGCGATATTTTTGTCTAAAAATGTATGCCAGGCAATATTCTGACATTAATACTCTGGTACCATACTGCCTGGGGTATTGGGTGGCTTACTCCAGTATCACCAAAATGTGCCAGAATCCTAGCCAAGAGTGTGCCAAAGGTCTATTTGGATCCAATGCTTTACAATCATAGGGCATTTCTATTATTGGAAGCAGCTGAGGAGGGACTATGCCGACCGCACCTGATGAGATTGTCTGGTTTATTTCACAACACTCGGGTATATTCACAAGAACGTGCGATAAACATCGCCATAATAGCTTACCGCAACTCCTCACAACGTAGTCCATCGCGGGAAAATAACGCCGTGTTAACGTGGCATTCACAACACAGCGATACCGTGCGATATTCGCACGATAATGCGGCAAATGTCCGCGAAACAACTACCGCGACAGCGATAAAAATCCAAACCCTAACGCGAAAAAAGCTGCGATGCGCCCAATGGTGATGAAACAACCGTGATAACCAGCAGGAAGCCAGCAATACCCACGCACCATGCGTGAAGCGGCGCCATAAAAGCACCCAAAAAAACCACCAACAAGTAAACGAACTGCGGAGCACCATGGAAGCACCTGGCCCGAGTGCTGATGCCAACTCGAACCCCACAAGCACAACGGAGGACCAGCCCGGAACCCGGGGTCGGGGAAGGGCAAGGAGAAGAGGAAGAGGAAGACGGGGTTCCACACCGCAGGAAAACCGGATCCACCGCACGGTGTGGACAGAACACCACCAACAACTGTCCGTCACCACCACCGTGTCATTGGCAAGACAAATGGAAAAATGGCAGTCCAATGAGATGACTGCGGAGGACTGAACTAGCTGTGGGCACATCACCCATGAACAACATACTCGCAACCCCCCAACGTAGCCCCATGTCCATGTAGGAAAGAGGTCTGTGTGAAAAGATGTCAAAGTCGGTAGCAGGCCTGAAGGTGTGTCCACCATCACATGTGACAACAGTACCTACCGTCGCATACCTACCCACACCCACCTGGGCGGATACAGACTGTCCAGAACGATCACAGTGACCCACATGCCAAGAAATCCGACCCCATACCCACAATGGTGACGTCACGGAGCTGCACAGGTCTACCAGCAACTATCCCAAACCACCAAGTCTGGCGCACAGAGGTGGACCTGCCAATAGGGACTCACCCCTAAATGAAATGCGTCATCCAGTCCCACCCTGTGTACGGACAATGCCCAATGAGGCACACGAATTGCCATCCTACCCAACACCCATCACAGTTGAACACAAATGTGGCAGCGCAGACTTTATTGGCATGTGCGTGGAACTACGGGCAAGACAAGGGCCACAACATGCAGACCAAGGCATCAGACAATCACAGGCAGCATAGGAATGCAGCCATGTCCACTGTTGTTGTGGGAAATGTGGACTCATCACCAGAATGCAACAAGGTGTTGGGACCTGTGCCATGGGTTACCATCAGTCGTGGCTGCTGGAACGTCGTTAGTCGTCCATGAAAGCGAGCGCAGCTTCCTGTGCAATCAGTTCCAGGAGTACGTCGTTGTCGAGCTCAAGGAACACGAGTGCGAGCCAATACATCAACTGGTCCGGACAGATGTGCTCCGTCCACGCCGTCTCAGCAATCCGCAGAACAGCCCAATAGGGGGGCGCCTCAATGTGGTCACTGCACGCGAGGAATCGTGCAAACTCCCATGTCCAACTGCCAGCACATATGCCAAACATCCAGGCATCCCATGACCGGGAATCACGGTTACACTCATGGTCGTGGGCCAACAGGGGGCGTACACACAAGTCATAATTCAGTTCAGCCACTGTTGCATTGGATAGGCAGACATCCATGGGCCACTCGAATATGCATGCTCGACAGTGGAACCAGGGCTGGACGCAGGTGACGTACACAAGACGGAAGCTCAGACGGTAACTGATGCGCAACACTGCAAGTGGCAGGGCCCCCAACATTTGCAGCATTCGGGCACGGTACAGTCCCACGTGACTGGGGTTGTGCATGTGCCCGTGATGTTCGGCCATTGCGGTGGTGGCACTCGCAGAACCGCCACTCCTCTGACCTGCGGCAGTCATGTGGATGAAAAGCCACAGCTCGGAGCAATGAGTCGTATGGGCGTGCGACGTTAGGACGTATGTGTTGTTGTGTACGTAAGTGTGAAGGCCATTCCATGCAAGAGTACCCCGGGTAAGGGCCTCTGTGTGTGGGGTGTGTATATGTTGGTCCTTCATCATCGCTGTGTGAAGTGTGGGAGTCGTCTTCATCTGCTATGATATCACTCACAGGGGGTTTCTGCTGCATGCTGTGTCCAAGTGTTGTATTCCTCTTAGGGTTTCCATAACGGGCTTTCCAGTATCATGTCCTTATATAGGCACAATTCACCCTGCCCTTATATAGGCACAAATTCCCAGGCCTTATTTAGGCATTAAACCATGCACTCCAAGTACAGGCATGGTCTCCGACATCGGTCCACCCTAACGTCACAACGAGTACATGAAGAACAGACCCTTAGGCTGCGGGAGTTTCCCTAGTCCAGGACTATTGATTTCTTCAAGGACTCATATATTATGTATGAACCGTTATTCCTTAGGGGTTCATTCATGACGTCTTTCGCTGTCCGATTCACGTCAATGCTAACATTCCTAGGTACTCTCAGGTATAAATATACCTTCCCTAGCCCTTGTAAACTAGAGGAGACCTCGACTTCAGAGGAGCCCGTATCCCGGCCTGACGCACTGAGAAGACGCTGTCATCCCTGCACGCAGAGAGTCCCGCTTCCAGTGATCTGACTTCCTTGCGGGGTGTTGGAGTTCGAGTCTGGCAAAGAGATTCCTACCTCTCTCATTCTTCAGGTATGGAGCTGATAAGAACCTAGAGGGACTCTTGGCATACTAGGCATACTAAGCATACTAGGCTTAACATACTCTTAGTATACCATAGTAAGGAATACTTCACCTACTTCATACCTCTCCCTACACCTAGGATTAGGTTAGGTACATTGGGGTAGAACTAGATTAGAAACGCATCGTATGAGTACTCGCATTTTTAGCTCATGTTATTTATGTATGTGAATATACGCTAAAAGATAATGCTATCGCAGTATTATTTATTTCTACTGCTCACCCTGTAGATTATTTATCTCGCATACTGTCTTGTGATCGTAACAGCACATTTAACTTACACCAGAAACAAGACTGTTCAATAAATCCTTTATTGAAAACGACCGTCTATTTCTTTCTGTGTAAACTTGGAGAAAACTAAGCATGCACGATTGAGCTGAGTGAAATAGTTATCTATTGTTTCCACGACTCTGGGACACGTTCTGATTCTAAAAGGGAAACATAGTGGTCATGTTTTGCGGCTGCCAGAAACTACTCCTTCTTGTTGTCAAGGAGTTTCTAGTGGCCTCTGAGCTAGCTGGCACAAGTAATTAAGTTTATTATACTCGATAGGGACATACTGACCTTAGTCCTATGTCAAACCTATAGGATATATTATTCCAATACGCAGAGGCTATTAGGGAAATAGGAGCTACACTACACAAGGTCGGAGGTGCAGATACCCGTCCGCCTCCTGTGTGGAGACAATGGAGCATTCATCCCTGATGCCAGTCTGACTACTGCTTGCAATGTGGAAATGTGATGTGGTCTACACGCTGCAATTGAGGCTAGGCCTTAGGCCCATGGCGCACCAAGAACGATACACACGGCAGTTGGCATGCATGAGCCAAGAGCCCGAGCGGACTTGCGCACCTTGTACATTTCCACGTGCGCGTGCGCCCTCCGGCTGCATGCAACATTGCACATCGTGGCCCGTGTTGCGCGGACACTAAGACAGAGGCACACGCATATGTACATTTCCTGCCCAGCCCAGCACAGGACCATGCCAAGATCCCGGAGATGATACTTCACACCCCTACGCTGGATGTGCGTATGCAAGCCCAGCCCACTCCGTATACGTATAAAGGGTGGGACGACAGAGCTACATGGACCAGATCTTCCACAATGTCCGAGGGGACAATGCTGCGCCTGCCTGCCATGTCATGTGACGCAATCATGAAGGGACCATGACTTGCGGGGCACAGAGCCGAACTGCGTGCGACAGGCCCGCGCGACACGGGACGGTGACTTTCGTTGCACTGGGTTAGTGGCACCCGGAGCACGTCGGGCGGCACGGGCATGCCGCCATGGGTCGGTGACTCAAGTGGCACTGAGGTAGGGCCACCTGATGTGCTGAGCGGGTGCGCAGCCTGAGATGATGCCCCGTCCTGGCTGTCCGGGCTGGTGAGGGTTGGTGTGATCCCTGCTGGACCGCAGTGTAGGCCGGAGCCTGCATGCGACGCGGGCCTACCGCCACGTGGCGTTGCCTCAAGGTTCACAGAGTTAGTGGCACCTATGATGCTGAGCGGGTGTGCAGCCAGCGTTGATGACGTGTGCACTGTTATGGACTCTCCCGTTCCGAAATCAAGGCCCCGATTCAGGTGTGTGACCTAGTGGCCCGCGGGGCGGGTCCGCGTGATGTGGAGTCTGCCAAGGTCGCGTGTCACGGGCTCGGAGCATGCACCGGCACGTGGTTGGAGGCACACCGGTGGCGGAAGGTGAGCAGTGAGGCCTGGGGGCGCATGGGCGGACAATGTCCAATGGGCGGCGGGAGGGGCTGGGGTGCAGCAGCATGTGTGCGCAGGGGCAGGCGGGCGATGTTGCCGTGTGCAATGGTATGTACTCTGCCATTATTACATCTGGACTCCATTGCAGATGAAAGGACATGGTGGACTGCAGTGGATACCGGCACGTGGTTGGAGACACACCGGTGGCAGCAGGTGGGCTGTGGGGCATGGGTATGCAGGGGCGGCTGTCTCTCGCCCTCTCATCCTTACGCTGTCTCTCTCTCCCTCTCTGTCTCTCTCCCTCTCTCTCTCTCTCTCTCTCTCTCTCTCACTCTCTCCCTCTCCCTCCCTCCCTCTCTCTCTCCCTTTCTTTCTCGCTCTCTCCCTCTCTCTCTCTCTCCCTCTCTCTCCCTCCCTCTCTCTCTCCCTTTCTTTCTCGCTCTCTCTCTCCCTCTCTCTCTCCCCCTCTCTCTCTCTCCCTCTCTCTCCCTCCCTCTCTCTCCCTTTCTTTCTCGCTCTCTCTCTCCCTCTCTCTCTCTCTCTCTCTCTCTCTCCCTCTCCCTCTCTCTCTCTCTCCCTTTCTTTCTCGCTCTCTCTCTCCCTCTCTCTCTCTCTCTCTCTCCCTCTCTCTCTCTCTCTCTCCCTTTCTTTCTTTCTCTCTCTCTCTGTCCTTTGATGAGCGCATGACACACATTCTCATCTCGGATTTTGTCTTGCAGGCTGTGGCTTCCAGATTGTCTGGAGTGGATCCGCAAGGACTAATCCAATTTGTTGTTTTGTGTTGTGTATTAATAAAGTTTTGTTATGGGAATTTCACAGTTGAATGTTTGATTCTCCTTATTCTGTCCACACATGTGTGTTTGTTGTTGTATGTGTGCGACATCAGGGTCTTTCTTATCTCGTGATTTTGTGAGGTTGCTGTGGCACATCTTTGTCTGGGGTGGGTGGGCCGGGGGAGGGCCCAGGGAGGTGGGTGGGTCCTGGGGGTGGTGGCGGTGGGTGTTGTGGGCCTCTGGGGTCTCCGAGCTGCATGAGCAGTGGCTCCATGGCATCTGTTGTTCTTCAGGTGTGGCTGTGGGCTAGGCTCCCTTTTGTGGTGCAGGTAGTCGTCCTGCTTAACACCAGCAGAGAGCAGGTGTAAAATCACTGCTGCTAGCGCGGCTTATCGCCTGTTTTTGGTTCGCATCGCGGATCTGGCTGTTCGTTGTGAATGTCGCGATGTGGTGTTTTCGTGTGTTTTCGCACGGGAACGCCTACTCTGCATCTCATTAGCGTTAGTTGGCGGTGTCAACCGTGGCGATGTTTTTTGCGGCAGCTATCGCTGGATATGTGGCGATGTTGGCAGTTAGCACCAGCTTGCGAATGGGGCGATAATTATATTGCCTCTTTTGCTGCGCTAAAGTGCCGATAACTCGGCGATAAGTCCTTGTGAATATGCCCCTCAGTGTTGCTGAAAGGGCAAGTTCTAGGATCAGTCTTTGCATTCCTTCTGGAACCAATAATCGCTTCTACCTTTCTTCCATTGTCAAGGGTAACTTTCACCCAGTAAACCAGCCCGTTTTCCTGCAAAAAAACCCATAATAGAATGGTTTTCCACATTTTTATGACTTAATTAATTGGAGAAGGTCACGAGAAAGTGGAGTTATTTTGTGTGCAATTTGAAAAAACTCATGGATCATCGCTGATATGGGTAGAACATATAGAGAGCTGAACTCCCTTACATTGTTTGTTTTGAGCCTTGCTTTTGTGGGCTTTAATCTAGTTAGCTAAAAGGTCTTGTCCAAGAAGTGGGCTTGACCCTACCAAGATTTTAGGAAGGGGTTCATTTCAAATGTCCCTCAAATAGGGAAAATTTCACTCCAAAACGACCTTTTCCAATAAGGATGGAATGTGGGGAATAGGAAGTCCGAACCTCTCAACTGATGAATATGTTATACATGGAGTAATCCCGTATATGCCCTTCAACACAAAAAATGCTTTTCCGATGTGAGGATTCTTGGGGCAATCCTCAATCCTGTCCTGTACAGTATTGTGGAAGCTCCCTGTTACACCATGGCCTTTTATGCACCCCTTTAAGCACTACCGTAATGGTGATATAAAACAAAAAAGAAGAAACTCCGCAAGAGTGCATGCTTCATCGATTTCCATCCAATCTTTGTTGTTGTATGGCAAGTCATGTGATGTGTTCTTACTTGCACTTGCATCTGCAACACGGGAGGATGAGGAACAAATGTTGGCCATCCTTTGATCTCTTTGACTGGTGATACCTAGGCAGTGGCACTTTTCTAGGTCCCAGGTTTCTTTTAGGGATGATTTTACAGCCAGTGGGTTGCAAGAACTAGGATCTCTGACCCAGTGGTGGGCAATAACAATTTAACATCCTTAGTCAATTTAATGCCTGGATGCTGCAGTGTTCAAATTTACATTCTAGTGGGTAAGGAATCAATGAGATGCTCCAACTGTACCTGTTGTGGGACCTCTTCTATGTACTGATCCAGTCAAAACCAGGGACCACAGGTGTCTGGTACGCAATTATATAAGACCCACTGAGTTTATCTGCTCCTGCCTGGCATCTATAGTGCCTAAAATGTCCAGTTCCATGTGGACCTCTTTGATGTCATCCTAGTTCATTGTGTCAGTGAGACTGGCAGAGCAGTAGGCAGTTTTTAGCTTCCTGATCAGAAGCTGGTCGTCATATTAGGCCCAGTGAGCCCATTGGCACTTTAGATGTCCCTTACTGTCTCCAAGGTGGAGGTGAAGAACCCCTATCCTTACTAGTATGGGTCAGCAGGTGACGCGGGGTGGCTGGTTTAGTGTAAGTTGATGGCAGTTGCTATCTTTCCAAAGGCCTCTGACTCTTGCATTTTTGTCTATTTGTACAGTTCCAACAGTCTCTGGCAGTCCACAACTGCTTTGCAACAGTCTCTGCTGCTCTGTGAGTCTGTGCAAGAAAGGCTGCATGGTGCATGTGGCGCTGAAGACCCTGGTTCCCAAACCCCACTTCTGACTTGTGGGTTGAAAGTAGGAGCACAACACATGACCTGGCCTACAAGAACGAAGGCTGGATGCAAAGCGAGAAAATGCATTCTGATGGAGTTTCATATTTTCTGTTATGTATCACCATTATGGTAGACCTTAAAGGGGTGCCCAGATGTCCAGGGTGGAACAGGAAGCTTCCACGCTACTTTCATGTTAGAATTGGGACTTACCCCAACAGTCCTCGCATCAAGGGAACTCTGCTTGAGTTCATGGGCACATACAGTATTGCTGTATGTATGGCACCTTCATCAGTTGGGAGGGTCGGATTTCCTGAATGCCTATTTCCCACATTCGCACATTACTGGATTAGGTTGTTTCATTGTGGGATTCTCCATATTTGCGGGACATTTGAACTGAACAGCGGTATCCCTTCCTACAAGGCCCCTTCTTGGACAAGACTTTATGGCCAACCATATTAAAGCCCCCAACGCAAGGCTCAAAACAAACAAAGGTAGGCAGTTCACCTTTCTACATGTTCTACCCATACTAGTGGTTGCCAGATAAAGGTGAAAAAAGGATCAACCACCAAATAACTTTCAAACAGCTTTATTCAGTCAATTAAAACACTCTTAAAATGGTGTCCTTAGAAGTCAACCAGTTCCACTCACTAGTAAAGGGTTCTTGCAGGCAATGTAAGTAGGCCAGCCAGTAAGAGATATTTTTGTTAATTTCCAGAAGGTCTTAAGCAGTAGTGGTCTTCATAGCTTTGTGTCCAAAGAAAGAATGGGACAACAGATCCCCTGAGTTTAAAAAGGGGACTTCTTTTATACACTTTCCTTTCTTGGTATTTGTGGGCGCCTTCTTCATCTTCACCATTCCCTCTCAATTGCCCCTTTTAAACTTCATGTCTGAAAAAGGAGAGTCTGCATTCCCCTCAGATGGAAACACCAATATTCTCTTTCCCTTACCTTTCCCATGGGGATTTCTAAGTTTCTTTCCTCTAAACTGTGCTTGCAATAAGGCTTAGTACACTTGGTTTTTCCTCTGCTCTCTTGACTTTCCCGGACGTACCCCTGGAGTATCTGTTGGCCCTGTAGAGGGGATAACCAAACCTGTCCTACGCTACCCTGCACTGGTCCATGACACTTAAGTCCGGCCAGTGAATTTGCCTGTCCAAGGCAGAAATTGGATTGTTTAGCATGCTGCCATTATGACACAACATCCCACCATAAAGGGATCTGCAGAGCTGCTCAAAGCTTACAGCTTACGGAAAACCATAAACTGTGTGCCTTTTCTTCACACTTCCATATCCATCACTTAACTTAGTGCTGCGTCCCACAACACGATAATCACACCTTGGTGGTCATCATGCACAACATGGACATTTTTCACATAGGATCAAAACTAAGACACCAGCCCTCCAGCCACACGCCCTGCACCGTGGTAGCCTGCTACCCCATTAGACAAGTGCTTGCGTGCCCACAGAGGGACATTAAGTGCTATATAAGCTTTACAATACAATACATGATGTTTTCAATGCCTACTGGCCAGTTCCCGGTAAGTGTGATAAAGGAGCTTTCACAATTGTGAAGGCAGGTGGGGGAAATCCAATACAATCCAATCCAGATAGATTTGTATAGCGCGGCAAATCACCCGCGAGGGTATCCAGGTGCTGATAGCGGCTGCTGCTGGGGCTCAATCGAATAACCAGGTCTTGAGTCCTCTTCTGAATATCAGCAAGTAGGTGAAGGAGTGTCCTCCACTGTTGCTGTGACGTATGCGCGGAGTGTGGGCTAGGAAGAGGGAGGCGGAGTGCCGGTGTCTGGACAGGAGGTGGAAATTCAGTCGGTGGTTGATGTACTCTGATCCTAGGTTGTGGAGGGCTTTGAAGGCGCAGAACAATATCTTGAACTGGCATCTCTTCTGAATGGGGAGTCAGTGGAGCTTCTTGAGGTGGGGGGGGTGATGTGGGTCCGCTTGGGGAGGTCAAGGATGAGTCTGGCTGGCGAGGTCTGTATGGTCTGTAGTCTCTTGAGGAGTTATGCGGTGATACCTGCATAGAGTGCGTTGCCGTAGTCCAGTCGGCTGGTGATCAGGGCTTGAGTGACAGTGCATCTAGTGTTGATGGGGAGCCACTTAAAAATCTTGCGGAGCATGCAGAGTGTGAGGAAGTAGGATGAAGAAACTGTGTTGATATGTTTTCTCATGGTTAGCCTATCGACCAGGATGTTGCCATGGTTACGGGCGTGGCTGGTTGGTGTTGGTGGGGGTCCTAATTTGGGGGACCACCATTCGTTGCTCCACATATAGGTGTTTCTGAAGATTAGTACTTCCATCTTGTCTGTGGTGAGTTGGAGGCAGTTGGTTCTCATCCAGTCACCAATGTTCGTCATGCAATTGCGGAAGTTTGCTAACGTGGTGTCTTGCTCTACAGATAGTGAGAGAATGAGATGGGTGTCATCGGCGTAGGAGATTATGTTTAGTCTGTGTGATCTTACGACGATGGCCAAGGAAGTCATGTAGGTGTTGAGCAAGGTAGGGCTGAGGAATGAGCCCTGCTGCGGCCTCCATAAGTAGTCTTGGGAGGTGGGAGGAGCTAGCGGGTGGCAGGGAGGGAAGAAAAGGCAGGAGCGGCGAAGAAGGCAACAAAACAAAAACAATCTAGATAATAACTGCAACAGTGATCAGCAATAAGAGCAGAAGAGGGGGCTACCAGGCACTAGAGGACAAGCAGTCCCAGTGGAGGTGGTGAGTTCGGCGAAGGCATGCTGCAGTAGTACTGGGTGCAAAGTTGGTGGTCAGGGATCAAATGAACATCGTCATTGGGGGCTTTGCTACTGGCAGCAAGGCTGGGACAGCTGCGGGCCAGAGGGGGACTGATGTGGACAGCAGGGTCAGTAAAGCATGCTGCAAGGCTATCAGGGACTTCATACAGCCATCCTACTGTGGATTTCCTGCTTCATAGCACTGTAAACAGCACTGTTAAACTACACCTTATACCCACTTCAGTTGATCCTTTATTATTGTTATGAGCTTGCTCCGAGCCCGCTGTTACGCATCCATTATCTCTTAAATAAACATTTTTACAGAAATGCTGTTTTAGGTACTCTGTTGCTGAATTTATAGCATGTCCTAGCCTATAACTAGTCCTACACTCTATGTTACATGATTCCCTTTAACTGAATTTAACTCTTCCTACCTGCCATCAAGAAACACTCTTGTGTTACTCCCCTATCAATTGTGGGGGACTGGCATCTATTAATTTCCACTCACGTCTTGGTAGTCTGAACTCATCTGGTACATTTCTCACCTGCCCTCCCAGTTTTTAGGTCGAGCCTACCAGACAGCCCAGCTGTCTGGTAGAAAAAACCTGTTTTCAACTTACCAGATCTTACAGTGGGCTTACCATTGGTTGGCATTATTGTCAATCTCATTTGTGTGCTTGTTATTTAATTGCTTGCTGTGAGAAAGTGAGTTGTTGGTTGGGAGTGTGAGCCCTTTTCAAGCAATAGCCACAATCCTTGTCAGGATGAACCACAATCACTTAATTTACCTGTGCTTAACCCTCTGGTAGCTAGGCACAAAAGCAGTCAGGCTTAACTTAGAGGCAATGTGCAAAGTATTTATGCAGCACACACTCAGTAGTAAAGTGAGGCAGGCCTCAGGCAGGTATGATTGCAGGTCCAGACAGGTCCAGTGCAGCAGGTTAGCTGTAGTATCCACAGGTCCAGGAATGTACTGAAGACTGAGTCTGTGGGTCACATGTTTATACCTGGTGGCCACTTTGAAGTAGAAGAAACTTCTTGAGTTTTACCCCTACCCCATGAGCTGGAATTTCCTGCTTCCCTGCCATGCAGCCAGGTTGTCTGTAGGCACAATAGGCTTCTGTGAAGTGCTTTGTGTGTGAGCTGAGACAGAGTCTTCGAAGTGTAAGTGTGACAGGTGACAGCTCCTATCCCCCTCATCAAGCCAGGATGCCCTATCATACCAACCCTCCATTGTGTGTCTGTGTGGGAGGAATACACGAAGGCTAACCGCCAACTACACCTAGTCATGTGAACCAGGAAACAGGCTTCAGGCACCAAATGGTTAGGACAAGAAAATGCCCACTTTTTAAAAGTAAAAAGAACAAATAATGGACGGAATGCTGAACAAATCAAACATCCACCCCCAGTCACAGATCTGGGTTTAATCCATTGTCTTTTTGCTCACCAGGTCACCTCAGTTTGGACCCAGCTATATGCAAATTAGTCCTGACCTTGCTCCCCATGGGAACGGTCCAGCCCGAACTGCCAGGCCAGGTCCTCCCTGGACCGGAGACAAGCATCCTGGGACCAGTTTCAGGGTATCACCCCTCATCATTCAGGCTAGCTTGAATCCAGTGGCACAGTGAGCACGGGACCCATGTCTGGGCATACCCTTCACACGTAGGGCAACAAAAGCAAAAAGAATAAATAATGGACGGAATGCTGAACAAATCAAACATTCACCTCCAGTCACAGATCTGGGTTTAATCCATCGTTTGTTTTTGCTCACCACGTTATCCCAGTTTGAACCCAGCCATAGGCATATGAGTCTTGACCATGCTCCCCATGGGAACAGTCAGCCTGAACTGCCAGGCCAGGTCCTCCCTGGACCGGAAACAAGCATCCTGGGACTGGTTTCAGGATATCACTCCTCATCAAAGCAAACACAAGGAGATGATGGACGGAGCGCTGAAACTTTTCAGACACTCACCCCAGTCACAGATCTGGGTTGAATCCATCATCATTCTTTAGCTCACTTTGCCACCTCAGTTCAGACCCAGCTATATGCAAATCAGTCTTGACCCTGTGCCTCATTGGAACAGTCCAGCCCGCACTGCCAAGCCAGGTCTTCCCTGAAACGGAAACAAGCATCCTGGGACCGGTTTCTGGGTAACACCCTTTATCAGCCAGGCTAGCTTGAATCCAGTGGCAAAGTGAGCAAGAGACCCACGTCTGGGCATACCCTGCCAACTTAGGGCGAACAAAGCAAACACAAGTGGATGATGGACAGAGCGCTGAAACTTTTCAGACACTCACCCCCAGTCACAGATCTGGGTTGAATCCATCATCATTCTTTAGCTCACTTCGCCACCTCAGTTCAGACCCAGCTATATGCAAATCAGTCTTGACCCTGTGCTTCATTGGAACAGTCCAGCCCGAACTGCCAAGCCAGGTCTTCCCTGACTGGTTAGCAGTGGTACAGTGTGCAGAGTCATAAAGCCACCAAAAACGAATTCAGCAAAACGGGAAGTGAAGGCAAAATGTTTTGAGGTGACCCTGTAGATTGGGCCAGTCCAACACTTGCTTTGTCCATCTTGTATTTGTCTCTCCCCTGGAGCATTTCCCCTTTACTTGTCTGCTTCCACTGCTCACTTTTAGAGACCTACTTTTTTCTTTATAGTTAGGCACTCCATTAGAGTGCATGTGCTTTCAAGCTGTCTTCCTCTTGTACTTATCCCACCAGAATACCACCAAAATACCACCCTAACCAGTTGCTCTCTCCCATGAAAGCTCCTTGCTCTCATTTTCTTGTGCTTCTCTTCTCCCCAATATTGTTCTATCCATTGTGTTCTCCCGACAGCCCCTCCCCCTGCCCACATGTTGCTCTCTCCCTAAGTGTGTTATTATTCCCTTACGCCCCTGCCCCCTCTGTTCTTTTAAAGCTCAGTATGTATGTGTGTATTCAGTCACACTGGTCTGAAAGTTACTTTTCTTCCCTGACTTCCTCATCATGGTTTGCTCCCTCGCTCAATTGTCTAGTTATCTGTGAATCTAGGTACATTGCTCCTATCTAACTCAGAGCCAATGGCCTCTCCCCAGCCCCCCTGCTGAGGCTGCTGCCTCCATAGCTGTTGCCAAGCCTCTGACGAAGGTCACTAGGCGGAATTGCACTGCCGTGTTTGCTTTCTGAAGGGGAAAAGGTTGTTAATGGAGAGTCCACATGAAGCTAAATACACCAGATCATTGTCTGGTAGGAAGTGGGCCATGACTACAACATCTGTGACAACAGCTCCGTAGGTAACAGATATCGCTCTTCTCCCAGTGAAAAGCTTCCCAGGGACAGATGTACCAGGACTTCAGACGTAAGGCCATATGCGCGCTTCAAGTGAACAGTTATAGTAAAGTATATGGTAATAGTTTCTCAGCATTCCAGTATGTCACCAGCCCCAGAATAAATTATAGACATGAAATGGAAGTGTCTGTTTTATTATGAGCTAGGTTACATGCCTACATAAACCAATCAGTCCGATTATACTACACACAGGCACAATCTCTCTCACACATACTCTCTCAAATTGGGTCTCAGACACTGACTCTCTCACTCATACATACACTCTTTGTGCTTTACTCAAACATTGTCTCACACACACACATCAAATCTCGCTCACTCTCTCTGTTCCACACATCCATGAGTATTTTTATAGCCTGTACAGAAATTTAATATGGATCCAGCCCCTTTTATAAAAAAAAAAATATGATGTGACAGGTTAAATGCTCTGTTTCCAAGGCTTCCTTCATGTGTACATGTAACATTCTTTTGCAGTTAGGTGGCAGAGCTCTGTTAAATGGGGGATCCTAAAATATGTCATCATTGATATGTCAGAGCCCATCTATATCAATATCATGACATCAACAGCTGTCATTATTCCCCAGGCGCACACCTTTTGTGGGCCCTATGTTTCAGCTGCCACATGTATTTATAGATTTTACAAACAGAGCTGCCCTGTTTATTAATGGCGAGCCAGTTACCACGGCCCATACCAGATAGCGCCAAATTCTTTGTCTTCGCTTTCTCTACAGGGCGTTTTTAATAAACTCTGAAAGATATGGCCGTCCTACAAACAGTGGCGTGGCTAGGTTGCCATGGTCCCTAGTGCAAGAAAAGTAAATGGGCCCCCTCACAAGGGTGACTTCTCAGTTTGTCAGCTGCCACAGACACTCCTCAACCTCGACAGAGTCTGCATCTGCCATAACAAAATTCACAACCATTCCCATACACACACTATTGTATTTGCACTCTCTGCACTGTATTTCTGCAAGTCAAATTCCTATCCATAAACAGCATTAACAAAGCTAATAGGTTTGGCCCTTGTATGCATGCATACAAAGACGTAGCGTGCAGGGACTCCACATTCACACTGCTACCCTCACATTGGCACATCCCTGAAGCTGCACTCCCACCAAAGTATACCTCAGTCTGCGCTCACACAGACACAAATTTTAAGCTGTAGACCACGTATCCTGCACTCACAAAAAACAATGTAAATCTTGCATTTTTACAGGCGCATCCTCCCAACAATGCACTCACTAAAAATGGTAGCTGTCCTGCACTCACACAAGTACACTGCTCACATTCAGGTACACTGCTCGCTAGGAAGGAGCAGAGTTTGGATATATAGTGGCATAGGAGGCCCAGATAGAGTATCTGGTGCATGGGGTTACTAGTACAATTCAAAGCTATTGAGGTAAGCTACACCAAAGCCTTAATGTCCACTGAGGTTATCTAATCTCCCATTAGCCTCACTTGCACCAGCACTGCAGACATGGGCGTCATTTCAGGCTATTAGGGGTCACAGCTGCGACCTCTGACTTGCTCCCTCCTACTCCTGGAACTTTCTTTGCACCCCTGAGGAGGCAAACGTTTTTCCCCCTTTGTGGCTAGGGGTCACAAAGGAAGTACCAGGAATAGCTGGGAGCAAGTTAGAGGTCGCAGCTGCGGCCCCTAGTAGCCTGAAATGACGTCCATGACTGCAGACTATGAGAGTCTGATCCTTGTGGACATTTGTGTGGAATAGTCTTGGCATCAGAAAAAGTCTCACTTGCCTCCTAAAAAACAAGGTTGTTTTCTTTGTGGTACAAGCATATGCTAAAATGAATAAAGAAAAACAAAAAAATGTCCATTAAATGTGGAGAGCGTGTGCTTCAATAAACAATTAAAAAGAACTAAAGCTTCACACTGGTCTACCATCTTGGAACAGTAAAAATGTAGGCAGAGTATACAGAATACCATTTCAAGATGGTGGCATGGTTTTGAAGCTTGCAGCAGTGGCACATGGTACTCTGCATAAGAAAGTTGTAGTCAAGAGGCAATGGTTGCCAGCTGCCGGTAATTTAATTATTCAATTAACACTAGTCTGCATTTGCATGAGCTCCTGGGAGATGAACTTAAAGGAAATATCTCCGGAGTTTGGACTCCTCTAAATGCAGAGTAACAGAGAGTAAGTAGGCAGAATGTTAATACTTAGGCTGGCTGACATCCTAAAGACCAGCGGTTGTCTACAAAGCCAATGGCTGAAGAGGACTGATCCACTGAACAATTTTATGTATTCTGTTCTGAAGAGCTGAAGTAATATGTGAATGGCACTCTGATGAACAGCTGAAATGGGCTTACCCAAAGCCCATTTTCTCTAAGCAAGTTTATGCATTATTTTTGCAAAAATATGAGACTGGTGAGACAGCTTGCACAGTCTTTTGGTCAGGCCAAAAACACACAGACAGAGCACTGGAAGCAGATCTCAGGGTGTCCTTGGCACACATGCATGACACACAGCACTGGTCAAGAGCATCACAATCTTCCATGAAAGACAATTAACAAGTGTGGTAATGCAGGACGAGTGCAAGCTTCCTTCAAAGCCATAGAACAAGTGTTGTACTGCAGTGCCAGCCAGTGCAGGCTTCTATCAAAAACATCGAACAAGTATACTACTACAGGACCAGTCAGTGCAAGCTTACTTCAAAGACAGGGAACAAATGTGGTACTGCAGGGCCAGCGCAAGCTCAACATTTATTTTTTATTACATTTTTTGTATTAACATAAAAAAAAAAGACATACAATTCAAAGGGTGTTGTTTTACAAAGCAGCAGAGTAGTGACCTTAAAAGGAACAGGGGTAGGGAGAAAAGGGATGGGGGGAGAAGGGGAAAAGGGGAAAAGGAGGAGGGAGAGAAGGGGTGCCGTCATGTACATCATCTAGAGTATAGAGAGCATTGCAGTGATCTGTTTAATAAAGCATCTTATACCAGCATTAGCAGATATTCGTCACATATACCGTCCTGACACAACAAAGAAGAGGTACGGGTTCGTATCCAATTCAGACCAATTATATAGGGTGCGGTTCATTTCAACATCATATGGTGGGCCTTCATCGATCACAAGTCTAGCGATAAATATAAGAGTTTGGGGGTATATTTGTGCATATAGCAATATAGGGAGGTGTGGTGTCCAGTGATCTCAAATGAGCTAGAAGCGGTTCCCAAATATCTTTCGGGCGACTTTGCATGGGCATCAGTTCTCAGTACTGGGCCAGTTGTTCCTGGTAATATGTAGCATCTAGAAGCCATGTAGCAACCTTAGTAACTCCTTTTCTCCCCCAGTGTTTGGCAAGTTGCTGTTTAGCAAATAGGAGAACATAGCTATTAAACGACGTAAGGGCGTGGGCACTTTTTTAACATATCCTACAAGACTGATTTGTGGGGTAAAAGGGATCTCATGTCCCATTATTTGCTGGATTGTGGTATGTACCTCCTGCCAGTATTCCAGTATCTTGTGGCATTCCCAAGCCAGATGTAGGAATGTTGCCAGGGGTGACATGCATCTTTCACAGTATGCCTCTTCATGCAGGCCCAAACGTTTCAGTTGCAAGGGGGTGCAGTATAATCTGTGCAGAAAGTTAAAATGTATAAGGCGCAGTCTATAGTTGGGGGACAGTGCCTCGAGTTGCGCGCAGCAATAGGACCATTGGTCTGTGGTGATGGGGGGTCCGTGCCACTGGGCAAGTGCCTTGGGGGTCGATATTGGCACCTTTTCCTGGGTCATTGTGTATAATCTAGTGACAAGTTTACGGTGAGAGGTGTGTGTAAGTACGTGTTCCTGAGTATGTAACGTTGGTGGGGGAGCCGGAAAAGTGGGGTGGTTTGCACGGCATGTGGCTCAAATTTGAGTGTAAAGAAGCATATCCATTGTTGTGGGTTTTGGAGTGTCAGCCAGCATAGGTGCAGCTAGGAACTGGTCGTTCGGGTTTATATCAGCATGGGTATGGAGGTGTCTTTTATAGGCTTGGGTTCGCATTCCCTCATCCACCAGCGCTGGTATACTAGGGTTGCTCGTATTGGGGACGGATAGGGCATACAAGCAGTTCAGAGATGCTCTTCTTCTCAGGCCATCCCAGGCCTATCTCACACAGTCCAACGTATCTGCGGGTGAACAGGAGTGTCTATATGGCTGGTAGAGAGCTGTAGATAGTGGCATTGGGAAGATTCGATCCGCCTCAGCAGCTGCATGTGGCTGAAACTTAGTCGGATACAGACAAAAATGTACGTATTGAGCCTGAGCACACAATGCATATAGTGTCAAATCTGGAGCACCCAGACCGCCTTGGCGGAAGGGTAATGTGAGGACTTTACATGCTATTCTAGGCTGTTTGCCCGACCCGGCGAGGGATATTAGGTTAGACCTTAACTGTTTGAAGAAGTGTTGCGTGAGTGTAATCGGGAGGTTGTTGAAGAGGTAGAGGAATTTAGGCAGTACAACCATCTTTATAATGGCCAGTCGGCCAGTAAGCGAGAAAGGGAGGCGGCTCCAGATCGAAATTCTTTCCTCCAACCATGTGATGGCTCTACCGTAGTTGGCGTGCCACAGCTCGTCAGTTCTCCGGCTGAGCCATACGCCCAAATAGCAAACTGGTTCCACTGCCCATTGCAACTCAAATTCCGAGGTGCACCATTCTGTGCTGTCTGTGAGAGGAAATAGAACTGACTTAGTCCAGTTTATTGTTACACCCGCAGCGCAAGCTTAATTTAATGACATGGAACAAGTGTGGCACTGCAGGGCCGTGCAAGCTTCCTTCAAACACATCAACCAATCTGGATTTGTAAAGCGCGGCTAATGACCCGTGAGGGTATCCAGGTACTAAGAGTACTGCTGCCGACGTTTAGTCGAACATCCAGGTCTTGAGTCCTTTTCAGAATTCCAGTATAGAGGATGAGGTCCATAGGTGAAGAGGGAGGCCATTCCAGGACTACGCTGCAAGGCAGAAGGAGCATCCTCCACTGTTGCTGTGGTGGATGCAGTGGGTGTGGGCGAGGCAGAGGGAGGCAGATCATAGGTGTCTGGAGGGATGGTGGAAGTTCAGTCTGTGGTTGATATACCATGGTCCTTGGTTGAGGATGGCTTTGAAGGAGTGGGTCAGCATCTTGAACTCTTATCTCTTCTGAATTGGGAGTCAGTGGAGCTTCCTGAGTTGGAGAGTGATGTGGGCCTGCTAGAAGAGGAAGGTCTAGGACGAGTCTGGCTACTTCATTCTGAATCGTCTGCAGTCTCTTGAGGAGGTGCGAGGTGATTCCTGCATAGAGTGTGTTGCCATATTCCAGTCGGCTGGTGACCAGGGCATGTGTGACTGTGTGTCTGGAGTTGATGGTGAGCCATCTGAAAATCTTGCGTAGAATGTCGAGGGTGAGGAAGCAGGCGGATGAGACTGAGTTGATTTGTTTTTTCATTGTGAGCTTGCTGTCCAGAATGATATCAAGGTTGCGGGCATGGTCGGTCGGTGTTGGTGCGGGTCCTAGTTCACGGGGCCCCTAGGCATCATTCCATGGGGAGGTGTTTCCAAAGATCAGCACTTTCGTCTTGTCTGTGTTGTAGGCAGTTGTTCCACATCCATTTGGCGACATTTGTCATGCATCTGCGGAAGTTAGTCAGTGTTGTGAAGAGGTCTTTTGATAAGGAGATGTTGAGCTGTGTGTCGTCAGCGTAGGATATGATGTTGAGTCTATGCGATCTTATGATGTTGGCCACAGGAGTCATGTAGGTGTTGAACAGGGTCAGGTTGAGGGATGAGCCTTGCGGTACGTCACAGATGTTGTTCTTAGGTTCCAAGGTGAAGGGCAGGAGGCAGAGTCTCTGTGCTCTGTCTGTGAGGAAGGAGGCAATCCATTTGAGGTCATCTTCTTGGATTCCGATGTTGTCAAGCCTTCTGATCAGAGTGTGGTGTGATACTGTGTCGAACGCTGCTGAGGGGTCGAGGAGGATCAGGGCCACAGTAATACCTTGGTCGAGGATGGATCTGATGTCGTCTGTGGCTGCAATCAGGGCAGTTTCTGTGCTGTGGTTGGTGTGGAATCTGGATTGGGGCATGTCCAAAAGGTCATGGTTTTTGAGGTGTTCTTTAAGTTGGCGGTTGGTGCCCTTCTCGAGGACTTTGGCTGGGAAGGGGAAGAGAGAGATTGGGCGGTAGTTCTTGAGGTCGTTGGGGTCGGCAGATGGTTTCTTGGTTGATTGAGTACCAAACACCTACCTGACTGGTCGGAAACAATGCAAGCTTTCCTTGCATGCACAGAACATAGACATCATCTGCAGCAGCAGTCCAAGCCTATCTGTAAACACACATAATCAATCAATCAATCATGGCATTTATAGAGCGCGCTACTCACCCGGGAGGGTCTCAAGGCGCTGGGGGAGGGGGTAAGTTACTGCTCGAACAGCCAGGTCTTGAGCTGCTTCCTGAAGGAGAGATGGTCCTGGGTTCGCCGAAGGTGAGTGGGGAGGGAGTTCCAGGTCTTGGCTGCCAGGTAGGAGAAGGATCTTCCTCCGGCGGTGGTTCTGCGGATGCGTGGTACGGTGGCGAGGGCGTGGCTGGTTGATCGTAGCTGGCGGGTGGGCGTGTAGAAGGTCATGCGGTCGTTGAGGTACTTTGGGCCCAGGTCGTGGAGGGCCTTGTGTGCGTGGATGAGGAGTCTGAACGTGATTCTCTTGCTGACGGGGAGCCAGTGCAGGTCTTTCAGGTGTCCGGTGATGTGGCTGTGTCGGGGGATGTCCAGGATGAGTCGTGCGGAGGCGTTCTGGATGCGCTGGAGTCTTTTTTGAAGTTTGGCTGTGGTTCCGGCGTAGAGGGTGTTCCCATAGTCCAGTCAGCTGGTGACGAGTGCCTGGGTGACGGTCTTCCTGGTTTCAGTGGGGATCCATCTGAAGATCTTGCGGAGCATGCGCAGGGTGTTGAAGCACGAAGATGAGACGGCGTTGACTTGTCTGGTCATCGACAGGGAGGAGTCCAGGATGAAGCCCAGGTTTCGTGCGTGGTCCGTTGGCTTGGGCGCGGTGCCCAGGGCCGGGGGCCACCAGGAGTCGTCCCAGGCGGAGGGTGATGAGCCCAGGATGAGGACTTCCGTCTTGTCTGAGTTCAGTTTAAGGCGGCTGATCCTCATCCAGTCGGCGACGTCTTTCATCCCGTCGTGTAGGTTGGCTCTGGCGGTGGTGGGGTCGTTGGTGAGGGAGAGGATCAGCTGGGTGTCGTCGGCGTAGGAGATGATGTTGAGGTTGTGTTGGCGTGCGATGGCTGCGAGGGGGCTCATGTAGACGTTGAAGAGGGTTGGACTGAGTGAAGATCCTTGTGGAACGCCGCAGATGACTTCGGTGGCCTCGGATCTGAACGGGGGAGGCGGACTCTCTGGGTTCTTCCAGCGAGGAACGAGATGATCCATTCCAGTGCTTTCTCTCGGATTCCGATGTTGCTGAGGCGCTTCACTAGGGTGCGGTGGCAGACGGTGTCGAACGCCGCTGAGAGGTCCAAGAGGATGAGGGCTGCTGTTTCCCCGTTGTCGTTTAGGGTTCTGATGTCGTCGGTGGCTGCGATGAGGGCGGTCTCGGTGCTGTGGTTGGCCCGAAACCCGGACTGCGAGGGGTCGAGGATCCATTCGTCTCGAGGAAGGCGGCAAGCTGTCTGTTGACGGTCTTCTCGATGACTTTGGCCGGAAACGGAAGGAGCGAGATGGGACGGTAGTTCTTGAGGTCGGTGGGGTCCGCCGTTGGTTTCTTCAGGAGGGCGGTAAGCTCGGCGTGCTTCCAGCTCTCCGGGAAGGTGGCGGTGTGGAAGGAGGAGTTGATGATGTCCCGGAGATGGGGTGCGATGGTGGCGTCGGCTTTGTTGAAGACGTGGTGTGGGCAGGGGTCGGTTGGTGATCCGGAGTGGATGGAGTTCATCGTGCGGGTGGTGTCTTCGGTGCTGATCGGGGTCCAGTTGCAGAGGGTGGTGGTGGCGGGCGTTGGTTCGGCGGTAGGGTGCGTGGTTTGTGCGTCGAAGCTGTTATGTATGTCGGTGATCTTGCGGTGGAAGAACGCGGCGAGTGAGTTGCAGAGGTCTTGCGAGGGGGTGATGTCGTTGTTTCCGGCGCTGGGGTTGGAGAACTCTTTGACGATGCTGAAAAGTTCCTTGCTGTCGTGGGCGTTGTTGTCCAGTCGTTCTTTGAGTGCCGACTTCTTGGTGGCACGGATCAGCTGGTGGTGTTTGCGGGTGGCGTGCTTGAGGGCGGTCCTGTTGTCTGTGGTCTGGTCGAGTCGCCAGGTTTTCTCGAGAGTGCGGCAGTTCTTCTTGGATTCCTTGAGTTCGTTGGTGAACCAAGGGGTTTTCTTGCTTCCGGGTCTGCTGGGAGGGTTTTTAGTGGTGCGAGGTCGTCGGCGCAGGCGGTCAGCCACTTGGCGAGGTTGCTGGCTGCTTCGTTTGGGTCCGTTGTGTTGGTGGGTGTGTTCTGGCTGAGGGAGGCGGTGAGCTGCTCGGCGGTGATCTTGCTCCAGCTCCGGCGGGGAGCCTGTTGCGGGTGGTGGTGGGTCGCAGTCTTTCTGAAGCTGAAGTGGACGCAGCTGTGGTCGGTCCAGTGGAGTCCGGTGGCGTGGCTGAAGGAGATGTGCTTGCTGGAAGAGAAGACGGGGTCAAGCGTGTGGCCGGCGTAGTGGGTGGGCGTGTTCACCAGTTGCTTGAGTCCGAGGTTGGCGAGGTTGTCCAGCAGGGCGGTGGTGTTTCTGTCGTTGTTGTTCTCCAGGTGGAAGTTGAGGTCCCCTAGGAGGATGTAGTCGGCGGAGGGCATGGCGTGCGGGCTGATGAAGTCTGCGATGTCTTCGCTGAATAGTGTGCGTGGTCCCGGGGGTCTGTAGATGAGGGTGCCTCGGAGGGTGGTCTTGGGGTCAGTGTGTATCTGGAAGTGTAGGTGTTCGGCGGCGGTGAAGGTCTCGTCGGAGTTAGTCGAGATGCGGATGGTGTTCTTGTGTACGATGGCGATGCCTCCTCCCGTCTGGTTGACGCGGTCCCTCCGGGTGATCTTGTATCCGTCCGGGATGGCTATGGCGATGTCGGGCGCTGAGGAGGCGTTCATCCAGGTTTCGGTGAGGAAGGCGACGTCCGGTGCTGTTGCGTCGAGCAGGTCCCAGAGTTCCACGGCGTGCCTGTGGACGGAGCGGGTGTTCAACAGGATGCATTTCAGGTGGTTGCTGCTGGTGCACGTCTTGGCGGGGTGGTGCACGTCCGGGGGCAGGTGAATCGGCAGGCTTGGCAGGTGAAGGGTCCGTGGGTGCGTCTCGGTGAGGCTCGGTAGCAGGCAGGGTTCCGGCCGGCATTGAGTGCGGTGAGGGTGGCGGCGTCGTAGGTCCGTCGAGTAGTGTTGCATCGGTGGGATCCAGGGGTTCTGGCGCTGGGCGCGGTCCAGTCGCGGACGGGCGCAGACGGGCTTGCCTTAGGCGCGCCTTCGGCGCGCCAGCGGCGCGGCCGCGCAGCGGCCGCCATTTATGGGGAGGTGGGAGGGAGGAGCAGCTGGGAGGCGGGAGGCAGGGGCAGCGAATGGGCAGTCAGGGGCGGGGCCGCAGGGGACACAGCGGCGGGAATGGCGAGAGGCAGCGGGGGCACAAAGTACAAGGGGAGAGAAAAACAGACAAATTACAGTAAAACGCTAATGGGGCAGCGAGGGGCACAGAAAGGAAAAAGGGGGAGAAAACAGACAAATTACGAGTACAACGCTAATGGGGCAGCGAGGGGCACAGAAAGGAAAAAGGGGGAGAAAACAGACAAATTACGAGTACAACGCTAATGGGGCAGCGAGGGGCACAGAAAGGAAAAAGGGGGAGAAAACAGACAAATTACGAGTACAACGCTAATGGGGCAGCGAGGGGCACAGAAAGGAAAAAGGGGGAGAAAACAGACAAATTACGAGTACAACGCTAATGGGGGCAGCGAGGGGCACAGAAAGGAAAAAGGGGGGAGAAAACAGACAAATTACGAGTACAACGCTAATGGGGGCAGCGAGGGGCACAGAAAGGAAAAAAAGGGGGAGAAAACAGACAAATTACGAGTACAACGCTAATGGGGGCAGCGAGGGGCACAGAAAGGAAAAAGGGGAGAAAACAGACAAATTACGAGTACAACGCTAATGGGGGCAGCGAGGGGCACAGAAAGGAAAAAAAGGGGGAGAAAACAGACAAATTACGAGTACAACGCTAATGGGGCAGCGAGGGGCACAGAAAGGAAAAAGGGGGGAGAAAACAGACAAAATACGAGTACAACGCTAATGGGGCAGCGAGGGGCACAGAAAGGAAAAAGGGGGAGAAAACAGACAAATTACGAGTACAACGCTAATGGGGCAGCGAGGGGCACAGAAAGGAAAAAGGGGGAGAAAACAGACAAATTACGAGTACAACGCTAATGGGGGCAGCGAGGGGCACAGAAAGGAAAAAGGGGAGAAAACAGACAAATTACGAGTACAACGCTAATGGGGGCAGCGAGGGGCACAGAAAGGAAAAAAGGGGGAGAAAACAGACAAATTACGAGTACAACGCTAATGGGGCAGCGAGGGGCACAGAAAGGAAAAAGGGGGAGAAAACAGACAAAATACGAGTACAACGCTAATGGGGCAGCGAGGGGCACAGAAAGGAAAAAAGGGGGAGAAAACAGACAAATTACGAGTACAACGCTAATGGGGCAGCGAGGGGCACAGAAAGGAAAAAGGGGGAGAAAACAGACAAATTACGAGTACAACGCTAATGGGGGCAGCGAGGGGCACAGAAAGGAAAAAAGGGGGAGAAAACAGACAAATTACGAGTACAACGCTAATGGGGGCAGCGAGGGGCACAGAAAGGAAAAAGGGGAGAAAACAGACAAATTACGAGTACAACGCTAATGGGGGCAGCGAGGGGCACAGAAAGGAAAAAGGGGGAGAAAACAGACAAATTACGAGTACAACGCTAATGGGGCAGCGAGGGGCACAGAAAGGAAAAAGGGGGAGAAAACAGACAAATTACAGCACAACGCAAATGGGGCAGCGAGGGGCACAGAAAGGAAAAAGGGGGAGAAAACAGACAAAATACGAGTACAACGCTAATGGGGCAGCGAGGGGCACAGAAAGGAAAAAGGGGGGAGAAAACAGACAAAATACGAGTACAACGCTAATGGGGCAGCGAGGGGCACAGAAAGGAAAAAAGGGGGGAGAAAACAGACAAATTACAGCACAACGCAAATGGGGCAGCGAGGGGCACAGAAGGAAAATGGGGAGACGGGCAAGAAATACGGGCACCGGGGCCACAAGCGGAGGGCGATCTTACCTGCAGAAGCAGCGGGCAGACAACACAGGCGGAGCTGTGTGGTGGGGAGCGACCTACCTGGCAAGGTCAAGGGTCGCTCTTCTCACCGCGCAGCGGCCGCCATTTATGGGGAGGTGGGAGGGAGGAGCAGCTGGGAGGCGGGAGGCAGGGGCAGCGAATGGGCAGTCAGGGGGCGGGGCCTCAGGGACGCAGCGGCGGGAATGGCGAGAGGCAGCGGGGGCACAAAGTACAAGGGGAGAGAAAAACAGACAAATTACAGTACAACGCTAATGGGGCAGCGAGGGGCACAGAAAGGAAAAAGGGGGAGAAAACAGACAAATTACGAGTACAACGCTAATGGGGCAGCGAGGGGCACAGAAAGGAAAAAGGGGGGAGAAAACAGACAAATTACGAGTACAACGCTAATGGGGCAGCGAGGGGCACAGAAAGGAAAAAGGGGGAGAAAACAGACAAATTACGAGTACAACGCTAATGGGGCAGCGAGGGGCACAGAAAGGAAAAGGGGGGAGAAAACAGACAAATTACGAGTACAACGCTAATGGGGGCAGCGAGGGGCACAGAAAGGAAAAAAAGGGGGAGAAAACAGACAAATTACGAGTACAACGCTAATGGGGGCAGCGAGGGGCACAGAAAGGAAAAAGGGGAGAAAACAGACAAATTACGAGTACAACGCTAATGGGGGCAGCGAGGGGCACAGAAAGGAAAAAAAGGGGGGAGAAAACAGACAAATTACGAGTACAACGCTAATGGGGCAGCGAGGGGCACAGAAAGGAAAAAGGGGGAGAAAACAGACAAAATACGAGTACAACGCTAATGGGGCAGCGAGGGGCACAGAAAGGAAAAAGGGGGAGAAAACAGACAAATTACGAGTACAACGCTAATGGGGCAGCGAGGGGCACAGAAAGGAAAAAGGGGGAGAAAACAGACAAATTACGAGTACAACGCTAATGGGGGCAGCGAGGGGCACAGAAAGGAAAAAAAGGGGGAGAAACAGACAAATTACGAGTACAACGCTAATGGGGGCAGCGAGGGGCACAGAAAGGAAAAAGGGGAGAAAACAGACAAATTAAGAGTACAACGCTAATGGGGGCAGCGAGGGGCACAGAAAGGAAAAAAGGGGGGAGAAAACAGACAAATTACGAGTACAACGCTAATGGGGCAGCGAGGGGCACAGAAAGGAAAAAGGGGGAGAAAACAGACAAAATACGAGTACAACGCTAATGGGGCAGCGAGGGGCACAGAAAGGAAAAAAGGGGGAGAAAACAGACAAATTACGAGTACAACGCTAATGGGGCAGCGAGGGGCACAGAAAGGAAAAAGGGGGAGAAACCAGACAAATTACGAGTACAACGCTAATGGGGGCAGCGAGGGGCACAGAAAGGAAAAAAAGGGGGAGAAAACAGACAAATTACAGTACAACGCTAATGGGGGCAGCGAGGGGCACAGAAAGGAAAAAGGGGAGAAAACAGACAAATTACGAGTACAACGCTAATGGGGGCAGCGAGGGGCACAGAAAGGAAAAAGGGGGGAGAAAACAGACAAATTATGAGTACAACGCTAATGGGGCAGCGAGGGGCACAGAAAGGAAAAAGGGGGGAGAAAACAGACAAATGACAGCACAACGCAAATGGGGCAGCGAGGGGCACAGAAAGGAAAAAGGGTGGGGAGAAAACAGACAAAATACGAGTACAACGCTAATGGGGCAGCGAGGGGCACAGAAAGGAAAAAGGGGGAGAAAACAGACAAAATACGAGTACAACGCTAATGGGGCAGCGAGGGGCACAGAAAGGAAAAAAGGGGGGAGAAAACAGACAAATTACAGCACAACGCAAATGGGGCAGCGAGGGGCACAGAAGGAAAATGGGGAGACGGGTAAGAAATACGGGCACCGGGGCCACAAGCGGAGGGCGATCTTACCTGCAGAAGCAGCGGGCAGACAACACAGGCGGAGCTGTGTGGTGGGGGAGCGACCTACCTGGCATACACTTAGGGGCATATTTATGAAGGTTTGGTGTCACCCTTGCACCAAACAAGGAAGCGCAAGGGCGACACAAACCCTAAGCCAAATTTATCAAGCCATGCAAGGCCCCCTTGCATGGCCCTTCATGGCTTGATAAATCCAGAGTAACTCAACGCAGCGCAAATCACAGCATTTCATTACTCTGCCCTGGGAAGACGTTCCATGGGTGGAGTGTGGGTGTTCTCCCGCATCCACCCATGGATTTTGGTGCATTCACAGATTTACCAACACTGGTAAACCTGGGAATGCATCAAAATGCTACGCCTCCCCAGAGGAGGCGCAACGTTGAGAACTATCTTTACTTCTCCTCATTCTTTCCTCTTTCTATTTGTGCTGCATTGAGCAGCACATATAGAAAGAGGAAAATGCCTCAGAAGATTGTTTTTGTGTAGGAAGGGGCCCCTTTCTGCACAAAAAAAATCCTGCTCACAACACAGGCACCCTTGCACCATGGTGCAAGGGTGCCTGCGTTGGCCCTAAGCATTCAAAAGGGGCCAGCACAAGGAAAGGACAGGAATGCATTGTATTATGTTAAGAACGGTGCATCCTGCCTTTCCCTTTCATGCTGCACAGCAAAGTGGCTTGCTGGACTGCGCTGTGAGAAAGCTACATAACCATGCCCCATAATGTAGAACATTTTGCAGCAGTGTAAGTTCCGCTCACACACACCACAGGTACAAGATGGTTATCAGCAGTGAAAGCTAAAATATCCTCACATACAAAACAGGTATTGCACTGGTACTAGCATCTAAGCTTGTTTCAGGCTCAGAATATCCAAAATAATGTATAGAGAAGGATGAGTCACTGAAGGCTCAAGACAGATGCTAGACTGGGACTTGAAAAATCATAAAAATGTTGCCAGACCTGCAGGTCTAGTGACTTGAATAATCTACTCAACCTAACTGGAATGCTCTTGACCCATAAACTGATCTCCAATTGTGTGTTAGTGGGCAAATATTTTATTTCACTGAGCTACCTTTTTCTTCACTATCACATATGAGAAGGCCTTCAAGTATGTGAGTGCACCGTGCTTACTGAAAAAAAACCTCTTTTGTTTTATTTAAAGGGGCTCATTTACAAGGAGTCTGTGTAATAGTTTTTTGACACACTGGCAGAACTTTCTTTGCTCCATACTTACAAGGTGACGAATCTGGACACGTGTCACTTTTCGTTGGTCTGTGTCGTTTTTTTTACTTTCGTCGGAATCGGCTGCATCATGTTAGAATTAATATATGCAAGGTAGGCATTCCCACGTAAAATCCCCCGTAAAACTGACACAGTAGTATTTATGACAGACGCATTGTCAGAAAGCGGGCCGCTGCGCTTGCAATGCATCAAAATTCCTATGCTTCTAGCACCCAGGCGTAGGAATGCCGCTTCGGCTGTGGCATAGGAATCTGACCAGCTGAAGTCAATTCCAACAATGTAATCTGCAAGGAAATCACGTCCCCTCAACAGGTAAGTGCACACATAAGGTAGGTAACGCAGTAAATGTCAAATTACACAACATTAATGACTTGTATCCACTCACATAGTAGTCTCACACAATATGTCACACATACGTAGGTGCAGTGGTACACAGAAGTAGACTATGCCCACTTGTATGTAAGATATACAGGAACAATATAATAGAGTCCGAGGTGAGTTTTTCACCTTCTCACACTCTTTTACATTGGTCCCCATGCAGTAGGCTACTTGCGTCAGTCTATATTGACGGATCGCCTCTGTTTTTTTGATGCATTGGTGTAGTTGCGTCAATCTTATGTCCAACGACAGCAATGCGCCACTACAGATCGGTCAGTATTTCTGACACATCCGTGGGTCCTTGCGCCATGGAGCCCTATATTGTAAATAAGGCACATAGATGGTATCAGAAGGATTTTTGCTGCAGGAGCAAGTAATTTTGATGCATCAATGCTTTACCGCAGCGATGTTTCATTTCATGTAAATAAGGCCCTAAACGTTTGCTCCATTTATAACAAAAATGTAGCCCACATATAGGGTACACATGACTTGCCTTTTAGTTATCTAACAGCATTGTCACCAGATTTGAGGCAGGAATGTTTCTCAGTTCATGTTTTAAAAACTCTCACTTTTAATATATAAATAACTAAAACATGATGTAGTAGTCCTCTGTCACTTAAAGACAGCACATGTTCCACTGAAATGGCCACAAAAGTTCCCACTGACATGCAGTTGTACTGATAAAACTATATAGCGAACAAACTATGATGTTTGGAAATCATGTTTCAGCAAATATTTATCATTTGCACACCATCAAGCAAAGTTTCTGATTTCTTTTAATCCTATTAAAATCTTTCATTCCATCTCACTTCTGAATTACAAAAAATGTGCCTCCCTAACTGTGGATACATTTTGAAATACTTGTGCTGTTCTTTTACAAGCTTTTAGATGTTGTGTGTTAGAGAAAAGCAGACATCTTACACCCTTTCGTTCCACTCTTCATGTACTCCAGCATAATTGGAAGACATGTTCCATATCAAAATCCTCTAACTTTGGAGAGAAAGAAAAGTAAACACCAATGTCCAGGATAATGTAAGCAGAAAAATGTAAGAAGAAGCTGACATTTGACTGTCTTGAATGCACACCAAATGTGACAAGATAAAAACAAGATTTAAAGGCATCTTTATTTCTGATTCACTTTCCGAATGAACAGAACACCTTTTCTTTGCCAGCTGGAGTTCTCTTGCCAGAACAGGCCAGTAGGCCTTAGAAATAGTCCTGATAAAAATCTGACTCACCATAGCGAATGGGCGAGTAGATTTTTTGAGGCCTGTAGACTCTGGTTCAGCTTGAGGTCCTCTTGCGCCCTAAAGTACAAAATGCACTGAGCCTGCTTGTGTCTTCTGCTGCTACCCAATGGTCTAACCTCATGCACCAATAATAAAAGACAAACTATTAAAATTTGATGTCAAACAGGAGTTAGAAAGGGAAGCCGATCTATTGGCTGAATTACACAGAGTGAAACCAGAAAACCAGGGTCACCCCTGGCTTGGCCATGTGATCAAATTGTGTGATCCTAGGCAATTATTTTATTTTATCGTGCCTCCTATTTTTTCATTACTGCATATTAGAAAACCATGAAAAACGTGAGGATGTGTGCTGTATAAAAATCTCTTGTGTATGACTTAATGGACTATAATGTTGCGTTGTGTAAAATAAGAACATGGCCCGCATAAAGAGTGCATGTGACAACTAACTTGCCTCTTAGTTCACTAATGGTATTGTCGTAAGGAGTGGGGGCATGAATGTTTATAAGTTCATGTACTTCTTTTAGTAGACGCCTCTCAATGCAGTAGTATAATCAGATGCACTAAGGTGAAACGCTTGTCAAAGAAATTAACTTTTTTGAATTTTGGAGACACTTTATCATATTTATATGTAATATCTGTTGCATAATTTCCAGCTCGTGCCTGGGCTCTTAGAGCCAAGACAGACCCTTGGCTCGGCTCTCCTTCTTAATTTATTGGCTTGCCCATTTTTACTAGAAGGCTATGTATAACAGCTACTCTAGGTTACCCGCTCTCAGTATCTTGCTCTGGGAGCAACATCTTGTCTTCTGAGATTCCTGCCAGTTTCCAGCTCAGAAGGATAACTATTCCTGCTTCTGGTTTTAATAAGGAAGAATTGTGCAGTAGCGACACCAAGAACTTGTTTTAAAGTTACCTGTGCATGCACATTAAGCATAAAATGAAACAAACAATGCCCAGATCATTCATTTTCCCGATCCAGCACTCTGTCCTAAGTCTATATTTTTTTACCAACTGCCATCATTTGCCCTTCACCCGTCAATCTGAATGCAGTGACTACTGTGACTGTCTTGTCTTCAGAAGCTACCCAGTATCATGGGCATAACTTCGTCTTTTACCCTTGCTGGTGTCACGTACCCAGGGCCAGTGGCGGCTCGCAGAGGGAGTGCAGCGAGGCGGTGAGGCGGGCGGGGGAGGGGCTGGGTGGGGGGATAGTGGAGTCGGACATACGACGGTCATGAGTAAGGTAAGTAAATAAATAAATAAAGCTATTTACCTTGCGCTCGCTGCATCGCCGAGTAAAATAAGTCTCCTTCTTTGAATACCTAACTACAGGCATTTACTCCAACTCAAGAAAATACCTCAAACTAAATATTATTTACCACCAAACAGTAAAGAACAGTTTTATTGAAGAATTAATTGAAGATATCTCTGATTACATCCTCTCATTCCTCACAGACATCTTCCTCAAACACTTTAATATACATTGGGCAAAACTTAATTTTCATGGCTTTTGTTAACTAAGTGAATTTTTTCAGCAAAACCAATCTTACTCAATATTGTAATTCACCCATCCACAGCATAGGCTCCTTTTCCCGTCTGATTATTGCTAGAAAAGAAAACATACAGGCCATCACTTGATCTGATCAGTTGCATCCCTCTGTTCCTGATACACACAAATCATCCCACCTTAAAGTCACATCTTGAAAATACGGATTTACTAAGAATTGCATACATGTTGGCACAAAGCCTTCCTTTCCTTGGTCTCATGACTCACTCACAACGAAATAACAATAACCAATTTTCCTCATTACTTGAATACAATGGCAGCTGAGAACAAAACCTAGATATACTGCTGCTTCCTTCTATGAATTGTCTCAGAAATTATTTTAAAAACTTTATATTGGTAGAACTCTTACTTAAATGAACATAGAAAATTGCTTAGGATTCTAAACAAAAATGGAAAAGTAATCTCTCATCGAATAGGCTCATGCACCAGTGATATAAAAAAACTCTTGCAAATATCAACACACATCAAACCCAGCAAAAAAAGAAGCTTTATGTGGTCAAAAAACACCCGTAGAAACTCTTTTGGAATACATTTTCTGACAACTTATCAAAAAGATTCTGGACCTGTAGAGATAGATACCCTCCACAGCCCTCTTGTACTTTGACTCTTACCTCAATAGCACACCGGTCAGTTAAACTGAGTGTCTTCACACTTGTCACTCTAGATACCATCAAAAAGGCTATCACTGACTCTAGGCCCCCCATATCAGCTGATACACCATGCCCACTTGCATCTCTGATGTACAGTCATGGATGAATCAAACCAGAAATTTAGACTTAGGGACTTATTTAGAGTTTGGCAGAAGAGTTGTCCACTACAAACTTGACGGATATCCTGTTCGCCGTTTAACCAGTGCATTATATCTGTCACATTTGTGACTGAGTACAATTCCACCTAACTGTAAATCATGCCCTTTATCCTTTTAAGACTGAACACCTCATTGTGTCAGTAAACCCTCACTTAAAAAAAAAAAAAGATGTGTACATTGCACTCTTGCAGGTTTTTTTTAATCCCTCCTTTCTCCCTTTGTCATGGATTGCCATCTTTCGCTTCACCCTTCTTTCCCCATTTTCTGCCTTTCCCTTTCTTTTTCTAGGGTAGAGCGTGATAGCGATATATAAGTCCCATTGTATGCCACCTGCAGCCACTAGCGCAAATTAACCACTGCCAGCACTCCTCCCCCTCTGCCCTATTTCTTCTTCTTTCCCTTTTTCTAGCCTGGCCTTTACTGCTCCTGCACCTCACCTCTCTCCCTGTTTCTTACCTGTGTTCTGGACATAACCATGTTCTGACAATTACCATCTGTCTTCAAGCACTCTCTTCCTGACTTGTCTGTTATCCTGCACATCTTTCTCATCATCTACATCCTAATGCACCAAGTCTTCATTCAAGATAAGTACATATTATGGTATGGCGTGTTATGTTACATGTTGTTATGTTATCTTAACAGAGGAAATTTGTGGTAATGTCACCAGCAGCGATACGGAAGGAGTTTCCATGTAAACAGTAGTTTCTTCACACAAAGAGGATGAGCCCCTTGTTCATGAGGCAGCAGGGGCAGATTCCAGAGAGCTTGAGCACAAGGTGAGCCTCAATCCTCCACTTGGTTCTTCCCATTCAAAGGTAGGGGGAAGGTTATGTTTTTTCGCCCAAAATTAGCCTGCCATAACAATGGATTCTTGGGTGTTACAGACTGTGAAGTATTTCAAAATAGACTTATGCCAGATTCCTTGCCAAAAGTGTCAGCCAAGGGAGTTGGCCTTGGATCAGGAACAAATGACACTGGTAGATACAGAGGTTGCACAAATGTTGCTTGAAGGGGCAATTTGCAGGGCCACAGGCTCAGAAAAGGGTTTTGTAAGTACTGTCTTCCTAGTGAAGAAGAAGGACAAGGGCTGGCGACCCACAATAAACTTGAAAGAACTGAACAGGTTTTTGGTTTGCAGGCACTTCAAAATTGAAGGGATCCATCTCCTGCAGGACAAGAAAAAGACTGGCTTGGGAAGTTGGATCTGAGAGACGCCTACTTCACAATTCCTATGGATCTAGATTCACAGAAGTATTTACGGTTCAGTTGAAGAGGTATTTTGTACCAGTTTTCCTGTCTTCTGATTGGTCTGTCATAAGCCCCTTGGTGCTTCACCAAAGCCCTGGTCCCAGTAGTTGCTTTCCTGAGAAAGAGGGGAGCACATTTTCTGATTTATCTAGACGGCATGTTACTGATGTCTCAAGATGAGGGGGAATTGCTGAAGCACATGAAGTGGTCAACGGATCTCTTACAATCCTTAGGTTTCATTATCAATATAGAGAAGTCAATCATGACTCCTACACAGAATTTGGAATTTCTGGGGTTTAAGGTGGATACCAATTTGACACAACTTTGTCTCCCTCAGAAAAAATTGTCAGAGATCAAGAAGGAGGTAGTTCATGTTCTAGCAAAGGAAGTGGTAACTTTGAGAGGTCTAGCAAGATTGGTAGGACTTTTGTCATCCTCCATTCAGGCGGTTTACCCAGGACCATTGCATTACAGGGCTCTTCAGAGACTGAAATCCATGGGTTTGGGGAAAGGTCTGTGGTATGCAGATACAATTCCCCTGTCCTAGGAGGCTAGAGCGGACCTTCAATGGTGGATGAGCAACATGGACAGCTGAATCGGCAAGGAAATATTCGGGAATGTTCTGGAATTTACTGTAGAGGTAGATGCAAGCAACCTTGGCTGGGGTGCAAGATTAGAACTTCGTTTTAAGCTGTCAATAAAATTATATTCTGGGCGTCACCGTGACTTTCATGAAACGTAAATATGTTTTTCCCAATTCAAAAAGGGCGCTCTACTCACGCGATAACTGCGTGAATTCACATCTTCTTTGCGTGCCGCACGGATCTCTCTCAAAATAAAATATTCCACTCGATCTGGACTCGCGCTGTCACCAGGGAGACCCACTTCGGCACGCGGATTCTTCCCAGGTAGGCTCGCGCTGATCCTTATACGCACTTACAATTCAAACCAAATCCCTATTTAAAACAATTGCGCTACTGTCTTAATGACGTGCACAAAAAGCAGGCATAAACGCGCAAAGTCGTGCAGCTCAAAATCAACTTAAAAATTATCTAAATCAGCTTCCTAGTAACTCATCAAATACCTGATAGGAAACTCCTTAAAAAACAAACCAAGCTCAAACTAAAGCCCTAAAATCATACCATACTCACACATACTGCTTCTAAAAATTAGAAGCTTGTAAAATTACTTCACTCCTCATCTTCCAACATAATCCACTACATGTTCATTCAAAAGATCATCAATGTAAAAGGTACTTATCTGAACAGGAGCAGCATTTAAAAAAGGAAGAGCATTCTATGACAGGGTTATTTATGGATTCTTAAAGCTCCAGTTCTGGATTGTTTTTATTGTAGTGGAAGTTCTATAAAGGTGCTGCAGGGTGGCAATTAAAAGGTTTAATGCATAATGGTAGCCTCCGGTCTTGTAATGAAATCTTGATTTCATTAAAGACAATGGAGGCTAAGATTATACAATAACCTTTATTGCTGCCCCAACTTGCAGCCCTTTAAAGAACATTACTACATCATAAATCATAGAATGTTCAAAACATATATGCATTCACTGCACATAGTCCTCATCCTCTTCTAGGCTTCGATGAAAAGAATAAGAACTTTCACATCTTCAGGAAACAAATAAGAACTTTCACATCTCCAGGAAACAAATAATAAAGCCATCTTCATGACGATACGCTCACAAACTGTTTTCTGGGGGAAAAAAACAAAACTCTTAAGTAACCCATATAGATTAACGTAACATCATAATTCCAAAACCAACTTAATAACTATAAAACACATCATAACAGTATCTTTATTTCATTTTGTTTCCTTCCCCACCTTAAGAGTGAGGAGGGGGGGATAATGTTAGCCTCAGTTGTCTTTAATGAAATCAAGATTCTCTTCTCATGTTAATTGTAGAATTGCCATTTCATTACAAGACCGAAGGCTACCATTATGCATGTTTAAACCTGTTGAGTGCTGCACCACTTACATTTTCCACAGGTCCGCTTCTTTTTGAAATTTCAGGCAACGAACCACCAGACTAGAACACCTTGCTAGCCATCGCCCTTCTGGAGGAATGGGCACCAAACCTAGAAAGATCCATGCCAGCTTCGTCCATGACAGAACGTACCCACCTGGCTAAAGTTGCTGTAGACACTGCTTTATAAGGTTTAACATATGACACAGGCAATTAATCTTCCCCATGTGCTCTAAATTCTAACGTCTTGTTCTCATAAACTTTCATACAACTCTGTAGTAATATAGTCCAGACAGATTGATGTAGTTCAAGATGATTTATTGTAGATTTGTAGATGAGCCCCACCAGGAGCAGCCAGCATGCTGCTCAGCCCCATCACAACTGTGGCTTTTCTTGACAGACACCCAACATTCCGTAATACATCATCATACTGTAACATTCTACTGGCACGGCATGTGGTGGAAAATGGCATACACAAGCGTGGACAGTAAACTAGGATACTACATATCTCCTTTTCTTCCATAACACAACAAATAAGATAGAAACCAAAAGAAGAACAAGAAAGCACCGATCCTTACATCCAGACACACCCACTGGCCAGACAGGTATGACAGGAGGCAAAGCACAGCATGAGAAATAAAGAAAACAGAGAAGAGAATGAATGAATACACTAACATCACTCATACTTCCCTGTAAACAACATAGCAATGGAAAATCGACATTGCAAAGTAATACGGCTTAATGAAAACAGGGTGAAGAACAATTGAGAGAGGGACTAAACCCGTATAGAGACAACCTCGTAAAGAGGTCACACCTTGTGCACTGTAATAAAGAGACTAAGACCCATATAACACACACTGTGAGTTAAAAAGGACAACATGGACAACCTCGTGTAGAGGCCACTTGACGTGCACCGTAATGGAACTAAATCCCATACTACACACACAGTGTGGAGTAATGGTATAATAAAAAATGTAACATGAACCTAAGACATACCCCTGAAAAGTGAAGGAGGATAGCCATGGTCAGGTAACGTATAAGGGTAAGAACCCATGAAATATACTTGACAATAGATTTGAAACAGTAAGTAGTACTGATAACGCCGATTCTTATCTAATTATCTATAAGAACCTTCTGGTCGCCAAGATCTTTTTACCTGTTGAATAGTGTAAAGGAGAGAATCTCATCAGGTTATATATCAGCATTCATTTTGTCTGAAAGGACCACTGACTCCGAATTCAAGTTTGAGAATTTATTATCGCCAAAAATAACTGAACGTGCAAGCACCTCAACACGAGGTTAAAGAAATAAATGGGCACTAATACAAATAATAACCTACGCAGGAATCTCATCCGACTCAAGATAAGGAGAATAGAAAGTTCTAGAAGGATCAACCAGACTATGATTGCTCCAATTTCTAAGTTGCTCTTCATTGGACTAAACAAGCTTAAAATCAATTGCTGTCCCTACACTAACGCTAAGTGACATCCCTGCATAACGATTTTCCCAGGCAAGAGTGAATAAAAAGGTGTCAGCTGTGAAGACTTCCTAAGAAGTGCAATCACATAATACCTAAGCTCAGCTCTGTCCTTCTCTCAGGTCTCCCCTACCTCTTCTCTGGCCTCCTCCCTCAGGGCACTATCCCTAATACAAAACCTCAATACAATTGTACACGCCTTTGTCACGCCTCCTTGGCCAGGTCTTCTTTCTTGTGCTTTTCCATCGAAACGGTTACTTCATCCTGGACGGTTGCGATGACCTTGAGTCCCAGGCACCTTCTCCGCTGAAAGTATCATCCCTAAATTCCATTTCACTCCCCGTACCATGCCTCCCATCTCTCTAGCTTTTGAAAACAAAGAGTTAGTCTTACTAACGAGACATGTGTCCTTGCACCTGCAACGAAAGATACTTTCAACAGAAACCTTCTACTGTGCAAATTAAATCTACCGTTTGTGCCCAGAGAGCCTTACCAAGAAAAACTTTTCTCTGCCTACAAATAAGCTAACATAAGAATAAACCAGGCCTTCCCTATGCATATATGTAGTCAGGCCTTTACATATAACTTTTAAACACACATCTTACTTTTCCCTATAAGCAATTTCATTACGATTCATATGCAAACAATGAATTACATGTGCAACTTTAATATGGTGCACGTTTAAACTACTGCAATTACATTATACACGAACTAATTCCTCTATGCATTATGTTCACACAATTCAATAAACATTACATTACATCGTTATCCTAACACCATTATACTGCTGATTCGCTTTGTCTCAGCGAACTATTCATTCTTTACTAAACATGCATGAATATACAACTGAATATACGAGTATATTTCTGAATACATGTGGGTGCGGCCTATCAGTGATTATGATGCATCCCTACAATTCACAAGAACATTTCGCTCTATCAGTTCCCCCCTTTGATGACTCCTGTCATCACATCTCATTCTACTCCCTTGGAGAAAGAACCGACCTAAACAGAACTTGTTGCCATCTTCCCTGACCTAAATTTCTCCATGCTCTTGAGCCTTTGATACTGACTGTCCTGCAGTCTTGCCAACCTCATCTCATTTTCCCTCAAAGCTCTCTTGACTCGGCCTGCTCGATACCACTTGTAGGCCTTGATCAAAATCCACAAGCCAACCACACAAACCACCAAAATAAGGAGGGGTCTCAGAAAGTACCCGAGGAATCCCTTTCCTAGATTCGCAAACCAACCTCCCACTTGACCAAAACCCTTGCCGACCTTTTCCCAGGCCCCCTCTTCGGTCAAATCCGCTATTTTTGTGTGGATCGTAGTGATGTTACTTATATATTTCTCCAGATCCTTGCTACGGTCTGGTATATAAGTGCAGCACTCTTGAACCTTCAACATTTTACAGACTCCTCCCTCTTTTGCCAATAGGACATCCAAAGCAAGGCGATTCTGCAAAACCATTCCCCTTATCGACAACATCTCTCCTTCCACCAACACCAACGACTTTGCTGTGTTCATCGAAAATTCATCCACCACCGTCGCTAACCTTCTGATCTTCACATCATTCAAGACTACTCCCAGACTGGGTATCATAGCTCCAAAGATATCCCCCACAGCGATTCCTGCACTTGCAGCTCTTCTCGTTCTTGAATGCTCTCCACCTTCTAGAAGATCTAAATCTTCTGTATGGTAAATCTTTGGAAATATTATTGCCAAATAACATGTTCCATACCAATTCGCAGGCAACCTCACATAAGCATTCTTCCCACATACGTAATACACCGTAGGTATCACTTGTACAGGACCTTGGAGAAAATCTTTTGCTACATCTGCCATGGTGAAAACGTGATCACAAGTACTTTGTCCCACTGCTACCTTCTCGTAGTAAGTCTGATAACGCCTTATACACAACTTACCCCTCTGCTCCTTGTCTAACGCTATAGGACCATAGCTTCCCTTGGTCTTATGCAACTGTTCTTCCTCTGTCCAATCAGTCCTGTGATGCCCCAAGTCTCGGGAGTGAGTCAGCTTTCTATACCTATCCTCGACCTGATCTACGAACTTTCTCTCTACATCCGACATCAAACAAGTCAGATTGTGTCTGTGTGCGAATGCTGTATCCAATTCCAAACTCGGTATGAAGTACTTCCTCAGTCTGTCTTCTGTCTTATAATAGTCATATTTATTCAAATGCTTGTAAGCTGGGACTTCAGGAAGCACTGCGTCGAAATTGGAAAAGAAATACTCAAACTGATCTCTCTCATAAAATAAACTAAGCAAAAGACTACATGAAATACCATAAGTCAGTGGAAGATGGTGATACCTAATACCCTCATCCACTGACGTAGGCAACTGCATACACACATAACAATCTTTCGCATCCATCACATCAACATACTCATACAACAACTTAGCATATGCATTCAACTTAAAATCACCTTTAGATAAATCTACATGTAATCTACGACTTTCTTCTAATAGCAAAGCTCTGTCAGCTGCCCTGTCTACCCCCTTCTGGCTAGGTGTGATAGGTGTCGGTGTCCCTGTCACCCCCTCTACTTCTAGCTCGTGCGAACCAGTGTATGAGACTACAACTACTATGATTATAGAAATTATTACACTACTTATAAGAATGCCTACAATCCACTTTGATCTACGATTGGGATCTCCCGGCTCCATGGTTTCGAAAGTTCTCAAAAGTCTTGGTTATCGCAAAGAACCCTGAAAAGTCTCTGTCCTTTATTTGTGACTTTGCTTAACCAGCTCGAGCAACCATGAAATCTCCGGACTTTCCCTTTCCGATCACAATCTTATTTACACAGTCCAGAAAAAGACTTCCCTAGTTTTCGTTCCTCTTCTGTGGAAAGTCCCTAAGTTTATTCTTCTTCCACTCGGACCTAGGTTATCTTCTTCTTTTAGACTTTTATTTACAGTTTATAGTTGATCCACAATAAGATCCTCATTGAGCAATACCAGAACGTGATACAAAAGTTCAAGACGCAAAATCAGCACTTCGTGTGAAAACGGCTCAACTCCAAAAGGCGGGAATTCGAGTCGATGCAAAACCAAGTTTCGAACTTCACTCAGAAGCGGGGGATTCGGAACCGTGAGGGTCAGTGTTCCTTCTATCTCGAGCCCTGGCAACTGCAGCACCACCTTCACCACCACATTCGGGCTCCGACGGACCACTTGCACTGACCTCAGCCTTCCCGTGCTCACCACCCCCTGCATCAAACACAGTGTAAGTCCACTCAGGGGTAGAGTATCTGCGACAAGGCACTCTTGTTCTCTTTGACCTTCGCCGACTGTCTTGTGCTTGGTCTTCGTCACTTGCCTCCGTTTCAGATACTTCAGACACTGGAGCAAGGTCTCTTTCAGGTGCTAACCTCAGATTCAGTCGCCTCTGTCTTTCAGGCCAACTCTCTGCGCTTCTGTTCGTTCGTCTGCCTTCCCCTTCTATACCCAGTGCACTACTTCCTCTTTCTGCTAAATCTGACTCTTCTCCGCCCACTGCACCGTTTCTGTCTTCGGTGTCTGAATCAGGGTTCGAACTGTGGAAACCCCCTTCAGCTTGCTCTAGTGCACCACCAGCTGTGTCAGCGACCCTTACAGCTTGACTTGTCCTCCCATGTGGCCCTGCCACATCAGCTGGATTTTCATTTACGAGAGGAGCTGTTTCTTCCAAGGGTGCTGGAACTCTGCGGGTATGGGAGGCATGCACCCAATTCGGCAATCCTCCACACTTCACTGCTGTGTTCGTGATAAGTATCACCTGATACGGGCCACGCCAGCGGGCATCCAAGCAACTCTTCCTCACGTGCTTTCGGACAAGCACCCAGTCTCCGGGACACAAGTCGTGGCACAGATCACTCGAGGCTGGGACCACTGCTGCTTGCACCTGCTGGGATACAGAACGGACCACAGCAGAGAGTCCTTTACAATAATCGAGAATCAAATCATCAGTGATGCTTATCAAGGCTGTAGCTGGTACTGCTGGCAATCTCATTGCCCTCCCCATTAATATCTCATGGGGGACAACCCGGTCTTTCTGTCTGGGACACTTCGCATGCTCATCAGCACGAGTGGCAAGGCGTCGGGCCATTTCAGGGATGTCGAAGAACACATTTTTGCCATCCGGGCCTTCAAAGTTCCATTAACTTGTTCCACCATCCCAGAAGCCTGTGGTCTGTAACTACAGTGGAGTCTCTGGTCAATGTTCAATGCAGCACAAAGCAACTTCATGATTTCACTATGGAAGTGCCCTCCTCTATCTGATTCCAAAGAGGTCGGGATCCCGAATCTAGGGATGAGCTCCCTCAACAGTAATTTAGCCACTGTGAGAGTGTCACACCTGCGTGTGGGGTAAGCCTCCACCCACCGTGAGAATACACATACTAACACTAAAATGTACCTCAATCCATTGCACTTAGGCATCTCCACAAAGTCCAGCTGTATTCTATTGAAGGGCCCTCCTGACCTTCCAATGTGACTCAGCGTAACTACAGTTCTCTTTCCAGCATTCATCTGCTGACACGTAACACACCTCTGACATACCGTCTCAGCCATTGCTCGGAACCGTGGGTTATACCACGTCTGTCTAAACACTCTCATCATTGCGTCTCTACCAAGGTGTGCCTGTCCATGTATCAGTCTTGCCATCGGACTCAGCAATTCTTCAGGCAACACGGCTCTCCCATCGTTGGATACCCACACATCCACATCTCCTTTCTCACAACCTGCTTTGATCCATCCCTCTCTCTCTTGGTTTGAAACTTCATCCTGCAATCGCTTAAGCTCTTCCCAAGTGTCTGCCATGGTCAACATTATGCTGAGCTCGGTTCCTCCTTTGCTCTCCCCTATCTCTCTTTCTGTGAATATGCATCTTTGTTCTGCACAGAAACGGGCGACTTCGTCCGCATAATTGTTTCCCAAGGATACAAAGTCCTCCCCCTTCCCATGGGCTGAACACTTTACCACAGCAATTTCTTTCGGATGCTGTAATGCATCTAACAATTGTCTTACATATTCTCCATTACGAATGGGTGAGCCAGATGATGTCAAAAATCCCCTCTGAGACCATAACTGCCCGAAGTCGTGCACCACGCCAAACCCATATTGGCTGTCTGTGTAAATCGTGATTCGAATTCGATCAGCGGCCAAACAGGCACGGGTCAAGGCAATGATCTCAGCTACCTGCGCGGAGCGTACTCCTTCTAGGCAAGCAGCCTCGACCACTCCTGAAATGGTACATACAGCAAACGCTGCTCTCAATTGCCCCACACTGTCTCTTAAGCATAACCATCGACAAAGAAAATTTCATCTGGGTCAGCCAATGGTTCATCGACAATGTCAGGTCTCGGTTTGGTGCAAAGCTCGGTCACATCGAGGCAATCATGGTCCGCACAATCTTCATCATCCGTGCTCGGTGTAGGCATTAGTGTCGCAGGGTTCAAGACAGAGCACCTCTTCAGAGTCACATTCTCTGCGGCAAGTATGACTTGCTCGTACCTTGTTAACCTATTGTTGGTTAGGTGCTGGGTCTTGGTCCTGGTCATCAATAACTCAACCGAGTGTGGCACATGTACAGTCAATGGATGTCCCATTACAATGCTTTCACATCTTTCAATGCTGACACCTGTTGCAGCAACGGATCTTAGACATCCGGGCAACGCAGAAGCTACTGGATCTAAAGTAGCTGAAAAATATGCCACTGGTCTACGGACACCTCCATGATTCTGAGCTAACACTGCTAATGCACATCCTTCCCTCTCGTAACAAAACAATGAAAAGGCCTTGTTGTAATCAGGCATTCCCAATGCCGGAGCCCTGCACAAATCCTCTCTCAGTTTCAGGAATGACACCAAGCACTCCTCGTCCCATGGTACCGGATCACTCACATCCTTGTGCGTAAGCCTCTGCAAAGGCTTTGCTCTCAAGGAGAAACTAGGAATCCACTGTCGACAATAGCCAACCATTCCCAGGAACATCCTAACTTCTCTCTGTGTGGTGGGTACTGCCATGCTCATTATTGCCTCAATTCGATCTGGTGACACCTTCCTCTTGCCTTTTTCCAATCTGTGTCCCAAGTACTGTACCTCTTTCAAACAGTACTGCAGCTTGTTCGGGGACACCTTATGTCCGTTCTCTGCTAAGTGGTTCAACAGCGCTACAGTGTCAATTCTGCAAGCATCTTCTGTTTCTGAGGCAATGAGCAAGTCATCTATATATTGCACGAGAACTGAGTTCTGCGGCAACACAAGACTCTCAAGATTCTTCTTCAGGATCTGGTTAAAGATCGATGGACTTTCCGTATACCCTTAAGGGATACGACACCATGTTAACAAGCGATTTTCTAGCCTGAACGCAAAAAGAAATTGGCTTTCCTCGTGGAGCGGTATTGAAAAGAAGGCTTGACATAAATCGATAACCGTAAACCACTCGGCTTCACATGGGATCTGGAATAGTATTACTGAAGGATTCGGTACCACTGGACAACAAGGGACAACTATCGTGTTGACCTTTCGCAGGTCTTGCACGATCCTGTATTTCCCGCTCGGTTTCTGTAGTCCCATTATGGGCGAATTACAGGGGCTACCTCTGATCTCTTTCAAAATGCCTTTCTCAATGAAAGTCTCGATCACAGGTCTTATCCCTGCAATCGTTTCTGGCGACAGGTTGTATTGAGGTGTCCTGGGGAAATCAACATTCTGTTTCACCTCAATCCGCACTGGTTCAACCCCTCTGATCAGACCTATTTCGTCGCCTGCAAAATCCCACACCACAGACGACACTGCGTCTCTCAGGTCAGGTGGAAGTTCTGCCACAGTCACCATTGGGTACAGATCTATACACAGATGCTGATTGGTAATTTTAAAGTCAGCATCATCATCTCTCGTCTGGACCTCCCCTCCCCGTGGTGTACAATAAATCGTGCAGTTCAACTTGCACAACAGATCTCTCCCCAAAAGGCAAACTGGACTCGTATCACACACTACAAACTGATGTCTAGTTTGGAAGGAACCTATCTTTACTAGGATCGGTTCTGTCAATGGACTGCTTATTCTTTTGTTCGCTACTCCAACAACCTGGATTGATTGTCCCGAGAGGGGTAGGTTAGGGACTACTGCTGATCTTACAGTAGACCGGGTAGCACCAGTATCAACCAAAAGTGTGGCAGGATGACCCTCAATCTCTGCCTCCACAAAAGGTCCTCTCTGGTCTACCTCCAAGACCGCTCCAAGTGTGCAGTCTTCCTCCCCCCTCAGGCACCGTCAGGATAAAGGGTCTGAGCTACTCTCGTCATAATCTTCGAACAGGGGCATCTGTTGGCACGTTCGTGTTCCTTGTGAAATCCTTGGAGCTTGGGGAACCTTGGCGTGAGAACTGTAAACCCCCCCTTTCATCGTCCTAGGTCTCGTTATTGTGTTAACTACTTCTTGCGCGGGTGCCTGAGCCCCCTCTTCCTCTTCCTGCAACTGATTAGCTGGGTTCAAAGGACACTCGCGTTTCCAATGTCCGACCTGGCGACAAAGATGACACGCAGTGGTCTTCTTTAATGTGGCCACGTCCACTCCTGTCTTGGGGTCTACTGGTTTTCCCTTTCCCATGGCTTGCCCATTCTGGTTTCCCTGGAAATTTCCTTGTTTTCTTCCTAAGGTCCCTCCACTAGGCTGACTCTGTGCTGTCTGCATCTGGACAAGCATCAATTTGTCTTTTAGCTTTCGATGTTTCGATTCCACCTCATCACTACAGTATCTCGCATACCGCAAAATTTCATCTAGTGGCTTGTTCTGCCAGCAGATCAAATGGTGCTGTATCATGAGGCTGATTTCCATTCTCAGACCCAGTACAAACTTTGAGACAAACTGTCCCATATCCTTGGGGTCCAAGATATCTAACCCACTATACTGTTTAAAAGCTTGCAGAAGTCTTTCATAATATTCATGCACCGTTTCCTTGGGTTCCTGTACAGTCCGATCTATCTTAACCCAATCTATATCCTGAGGTGAAATCTTCAGTTTCAACCATGTAATCACCTGCTCATACTTTTTCATGACTAGGGGGATGGACCATTTGTAACCGCCTCTCTATCCGGTTCCAAGTCGGCCACTCAATAGCGACTTTACAGGCTGTCCACAAATCTCCCGGTACCACTATGTCAAACAAAGTGTTCAAATCAATCCACAATACTTTTGAAATTTTCACAAACCGCTCAACCTGTTTGTACCACTCTACTGGTTTTCCCTCAGCCGAGGAAAATCATTTGTAAATGCAGCCAAATCACCTCTATTCCACGGTACATGCACGTACCCTCCATTCTGTACTTCCCGTAAAGGAAAATTTCCAACACCCGTCGTCCCCCTCCTGGCGGCGGCGTTTCCCCTTCTGCTCTCTTTACTGGTTTCTTCTTGGACCACCTTTCTTCCCATTTGTCCAACAATATCCATATTCTCATTCCTATAATCAGGTCTCTGGTGTGGGTCCTTAATCCTGTGATTCTTTTCTCCTCCAGCTCCTGGTCACTGTAATGCAATCTATGTGGTCCCTGCAACGCTTTAGTTTTATTCAGGTCTACTTCATATCTTTTGGCCAATTCCTTCAATCTATCATGTGCCATCCTAGCTTTTCGAGTCACATCTTTTGCTACAAACAGCAGCTCATCTGATCCATAAATTTCTATCCTTTCCAAAGGCAGACCCCCACTGATCATTTCGTCTACCTCTGCTTTCAACCTCACTACGTCCAGCAACCTTGCCTGTACTGCACTCCTCAGTACTTCTCGACAACCCGAGCCATCCCGCTCATCACAGTCACTATTCTGTCCTTGTGACCTATTCCCTTCCATCCTATCCCTGGAACTTGGTCTGTCTTCCGAGACGTTTTGTGCCCTATCTCCTTGCATCCTATCCTCTTGGTTCGTTACTGTTGGTGTCCACATCCTCAAAGCTGACTTAGATTCCCGCAAAGACCTTGGTCTTTCTGGTCTCTCTTCTTCTGGTCTAAATGAAGAGTCTGCAGTAGCCGGTAACGGCATACTTGTGTCTATTGGTCTTGGGAAATGAACCACTCGTACTCCGAACCCATTCCCACTCTCACTGATCACTTCTTCTCTTCCCGTCTGTACGGAGCTCCCTTCTCTCACTCGGTCTGGGTCATATACCGGTACTATAGGGCCAATGGTAACCGGTACTGTCAAGGAGTCCGGTAATCTTGTGTTCCCAACAGGAGGCTGTGTTATCATAGACGTCGTTGCCCCCTCCGTTCCTGTGGAAATCCTTCCCACCACTCTCATGCTAGTCTGATTCTGGCTCTCATCAACTGTTGCTGCTGGAGTCGGCTTTCCCTCTTCTGAGTCTGGATTAAATGGTGGTGGCCTCTCTGCCAACAACCTATCTAACAAGCTGTCGTCTGTATCACTGTCCTCCTCATCGATTCTTATAATCTTTCCGTCTCGTATTATTAGTGGGTATAACTTGTCCACTACAACCGTTGCCACCCTCCACCGTTTCTCCAGTGCATCCCACTTTGCATCCTGAAATGCCCTGATCGATTTCTTCACCCTTTCCTGACTCTTGTCTCTTTTCCTTTCGTGTGCTGCTCTAATCCACGCATGTAATGCCTCAAACTGTGTCGGTCTAGGTAGTGGTCGTAATGAAGCCATTACACTTTTTAGCTGGTACAATACCTCCATCCTGAAAGTACCATATCGAGGGAATGACAATTCTCCTTCTGCTTCTGTCATTTTATGCCAATTCTCAAGCCAAATTATAGTATGCAATCCTACATTCTTTGCCATATAATGTGCTGGTGTATCCTCGGGAGGAGCTTCCTCTCCCTCCCGAACAACCACATGTCTATCACCTCTACAAAGTTCCCGTAAAGCTTTAAAATATTTCATGATGAATCAACTTCGTATTTGCACTCAAAATGTCAGCTCTTGCTTCTCGATTTCACTCCACCAATACCAGCGCGGCTCACACCAACCGGCCTATCGCAGCGCGGCACTTGTCTGACGTCACTTTTCCTCTGCTCGCAGCAGTTCCCCTCCTTTCTAATTCACTCGTTCTCACTCGCACCTGTCCCAATTATACTCTGAAATAATGTCCGTCCTACCGAACAATTACCTCTCTGACTGTCGGTCTTACCAATGACCGATCAGCCTCTTGAGCTTGTTGACCTCAATCTGGCAATCGTCTGTCCGCGAAACGACCGGACAATCGCCTTTAACACACTCGATAGGATTCAATCACTCGATGTTCTGCACACAATAACCTACGACCTGCGTTGGTTATTCACACACTCACTCATGTGTTCCCTATCTTCAGTGGGTCTGTCAATGACGTCTCGTGACCCCCACAACCTCTGGTCAACGTTCTCAACTCTGGGTGTATTCTACACCACAATAAATCTCCCGGTCCCGCGCGCGCTCACGGTCCGGTTCTCAATCACACAACTTTCTTTCCAACTCCGCAAGACATCACACAACAATAAAACACCGCAATCTACCAAACATCACTCTTTTCATACTCACTCTACTACGAACTGCTACTTCCGCCGCACCGTCACTCTCCGTCAGTTTTCCACGACCTTCGACATCCTTCTCCCGCGGTCCTCTGGATCTGCGTCACTCGGGCTCTATGGGGCAACTTAGTCTCCTATCTTGCTCTAGATCTCCCCTTACCATCAAAGGTAACCATCCTACTCTGCTACCAACTGATAACGCCGATTCTTATCTAATTATCTATAAGAACCTTCTGGTCGCCAAGATCTTTTTACCTGTTGAATAGTGTAAAGGAGAGAATCTCATCAGGTTATATATCAGCATTCATTTTGTCTGAAAGGACCACTGACTCCGAATTCAAGTTTGAGAATTTATTATCGCCAAAAATAACTGAACGTGCAAGCACCTCAACACGAGGTTAAAGAAATAAATGGGCACTAATACAAATAATAACCTACGCAGGAATCTCATCCGACTCAAGATAAGGAGAATAGAAAGTTCTAGAAGGATCAACCATACTATGATTGCTCCAATTTCTAAGTTGCTCTTCATTGGACTAAACAAGCTTAAAATCAATTGCTGTCCCTACACTAACGCTAAGTGACATCCCTGCATAACGATTTTCCCAGGCAAGAGTGAATAAAAGGTGTCAGCTGTGAAGACTTCCTAAGAAGTGCAATCACATAATACCTAAGCTCAGCTCTGTCCTTCTCTCAGGTCTCCCCTACCTCTTCTCTGGCCTCCTCCCTCAGGGCACTATCCCTAATACAAAACCTCAATACAATTGTACACGCCTTTGTCACGCCTCCTTGGCCAGGTCTTCTTTCTTGTGCTTTTCCATCGAAACGGTTACTTCATCCTGGACGGTTGCGATGACCTTGAGTCCCAGGCACCTTCTCCGCTGAAAGTATCATCCCTAAATTCTATTTCACTCCAAGGAACAATGCCTCCCATCTCTCTAGCTTTTGAAAACAAAGAGTTAGTCTTACTAACGAGACATGTGTCCTTGCACCTGCAACGAAAGATACTTTCAACAGAAACCTTCTACTGTGCAAATTAAATCTACCGTTTGTGCCCAGAGAGCCTTACCAAGAAAAACTTTTCTCTGCCTACAAATAAGCTAACATAAGAATAAACCAGGCCTTCCCTATGCATATATGTAGTCAGGCCTTTACATATAACTTTTAAACACACATCTTACTTTTCCCTATAAGCAATTTCATTACGATTCATATGCAAACAATGAATTACATGTGCAACTTTAATATGGTGCACGTTTAAACTACTGCAATTACATTATACACGAACTAATTCCTCTATGCATTATGTTCACACAATTCAATAAACATTACATTACATCGTTATCCTAACACCATTATACTGCTGATTCGCTTTGTCTCAGCGAACTATTCATTCTTTACTAAACATGCATGAGTATACAACTGAATATACGAGTATATTTCTGAATACATGTGGGTGCGGCCTATCAGTGATTATGATGCATCCCTACAATTCACAAGAACATTTCGCTCTATCAGTACAAATAGGCAAATTTACATAAAGCAACTGGGACTAACACCCATTGCTATCCCTACGTAGGGAAAACTGCAGTCATGCATGTAAATCGAGATAATCGAATAATCGAACTCTTGAGAGAGTGTACCTAGGGTCCATATATGTACCCCGTTGAGCTAAATCGAAATAAAATAACATTCAATCCTGTGAAGGATTAAACTTGAGAGCAACAGAAACATCATAAAATGTGCAACAAGCCTAAACATAGATGCATATAATAAAACAGGCCTACCATTTGCATTAAAATTTGATTTGAAAAGATTTACAAATATGTGTTAACGTGTCACCGTATACATATGACACACACACCAATGTGGAAAGACAGGTAAATGTGGAAGAAAAACTACAGATCACCAGTGACTTAGACATAAATGACGTGGCATTGAATGAGACTCCCACGATACTAGCACACAACAAGAGCATGTTACTTTTAATACATAAGTTGTTTGAAATACTGGTGATAGATAAAATAAACTTGCACCTCCATTTAGGATCTCAAGAATGTCAATGGTGTGCCTGTCACCGCGAACATGTGAGGCAGGCGTGCATAGAAACAAACAGCACATCGAGTTTCAAGGAAGAATCTGGTTACCTATTGAAAATACAGTGCACTGGTGCAAAGAAGGCCTCCACTGAAGATCGAAAGGCACCATGGCTTGAAAAAAAAACAAATGGAACAGTGCTCCAAGATTAATTAAAAGTAAAGTAGTGCTTGTCGAGGTACATGACTGCACCTTGTTCTCAGACATGTATATTAAGTAAATTAAAATTGAAACTCAGGTCAGATGTTGTCACACAGCAGTACCCACCCTACTCACCTTCGTAAAGACAAATAGAAAGAATGTTCAAATACCGGCATGCTCTTTGAGTAGCTCCCGTGAAAAAAAACAACCAGGGAGAATATGGCACACTCCAAAATAGCAGAAATCCAATGATACTGAAGGATATTTTCTCGTAATAACCCACTTCCCTCAAGAAGGCGCCAAGCAAGAGACTTGCATCCCGCTACGTTGTTGGAGGAGCACAACCAACAATAAACTTTATTGTTCGAACAAAATGGTTGGCAAAACGTAAGGTGCTGAGTGGAAACCGGAGGTACATAGACAACTCCAATCGCAAAATGGCGCCACGCACTGGTGACGCCGCGCCGGGTGGCTCCCGGCATAATCGTGCTACCAAACACCTTCGACAGCAGGAAACCTTGAGGAGAAGCACGCGTCACAGAGGGTCCGTGGCAGGCATCAAGAACAGCAGGATGCAGGTAGGTGGGCGCGCGTTGACAATGACTCGCGCTTGCGTTTTTTAATAAGCACAAACGGATCAACTGCCACAGTTAGAAAAATGGCTCAAGGGACACAAATAATAAAAGGCGACCATGAGTCAGGAGAACATTGTGCATGGTTGTACCTTCTTGCTTACACTAGCGGATGCCACTGCCAAACTATAATAAAAACCAACATATTGGCTTACCCCTAAAAGTCCATGGCATCAGTAGGAATCAGGTCAACTTTCCTTAGTAAAGCGCGGGCAAAAACAATATTGTGAGAGGCAGTGTGCAGTAAGGTAACAAACCAGTGCACACGTAAACTCCTTTACACAATTGCAGTTTTCTCTTGGCAGAAGTACCGATGAAACTTGCAGTAGGTAGGAAAACCAAAAACAGGAAAACGCTGGTGAGGGCGCACTGGCCCAAATCCATAAACAGCTCTTCGCCCAAAAATGTTGTAGTATAGTCCAGACAGATTGATGGAGTTCAAGATGATTTATTGTAGATATGTAGATGAGCCCCACCAGGAGCAGCCAGCATGTTGCTCAGCCCCATCACAACTGTGGCTTTTCTTGACAGACACCCAACATTCCATAATACATCATCATACTGTAACATTCTACTGGCACGGCATGTGGTGGAAAATGGCATACACAAGCGTGGACAGTAAACTAGGATACTACAAACTCACCACACAAAGCTTTACATAATCTCTAAAGAATGGATAAAAAAATGATTGAGACATTGTTTTAGTTCTCTTCCAAATATCAAAGTGTACCCCCTCTGAAAAGTAAAATCTATTCAAAATCTCTAAAGCCTTAGCATTCGAAACTCTCCTGAAAGAGATCAAACAAAGTAGAGTTGTTAATTTCATGGAAATCTGTTATGAAGTAAGATACTTATTGCATGGCCAATTAGTAAATAAATTGAAAATTAAATTCACATCCCAAAGTGATTCATAATGAGCTCTAGGAGGTCTTTTTATTCTCATACCTTTCATAACTCTTCTTATTAGGGGTCACTCCCAATTACTACATTGTTGATTAAAGCATGACCAGCAGAGATGGCTGATCTATAACAATTAATTTTTCTGTAGGAGAGACCTGAATTAAAAAGAAATGCTAAATAATTGGCTACTTCAGGGACAGGAACTTCTACGGGATCATAACCCCTTTCCATACACCAACCACACCACTTGTTCAAAACACCCCTGTATCTTCTTCTAGTTCCTGGGACCTAAGATTTATCCAATAGATCTTAGGCTTCTCCCGAAAGGCTTGAATATCTGCCTGAACTCCTGAAATCTTCAAGGCAAGAAGACTCACTTTCTCTTCAAAAACTAAAGGGTGTTCTTCTACTTTTGGATTTCTCAGAAGACCTAAAGACACCGGGATCAGCCAGGGAATAGCTCCTGCTAACTCGATCACCCCCGGGAACCATACCTGAGATCTCCAAAAGGGAGTTACCAGAATCACACTGCAACCTTCCAATCTTACTTTCATTGATACTCTCTGAATCATGGAGAAAGGCAGAAAAGCATAATGGTAGCCTCCGGTCTTGTAATGAAATCTTGATTTCATTATAGACAACAGAGGCTAACATTATCCCTCCCACCACTCCCATTTTATTTTCTTACAGTTCTGTATTTGAAGTAGTTGCTAACTAAGTTTTATTGTGAATATATCATTAACTTGAGCTTTTCCTTACAGAGGTAAATTATCATTTACTTCAGAATTAATATTTTGGTGGCATCATTTGGTTTCTTGTTTTTCAAATAACTCTTTGCAGTAAGAAGATGTTCCAGTCAAGCCATAGAACACCTTTTGTTTTTGTCGCACCCTAAAAGAGGACTATGCTTAGTGAAGTGGAGTTATACGCTATCTCAAAAGTTCTTCAAATTGAATGTTTTGTTTATGATGTTTTTTATGTTCTTTAAATGGCTGCATGTTGGGGCAGCAATAAAAGGTTATTGCATAATGTTAGCTTCTGTTGTCTTAAATGAAATCAAGATTCTCTCTATATTTTGATTGGAGAATCGCCATTCTCTCACAGACCAAAGGTTTTTTTTTTAGTTGGACAATCACTAGTGTGGGTTTGGTTAAAATGTTGCTTCAAGTATATATTTTATTCTATGCATGTTATACTGTGCGAGAGGTCAAGGGGATCCTCATTCGCCCCATAGCAGTCTTATGGATGGAAGTATTAGTGACATGGGAACACCCGGAGCAAGACCATGGGAGTGACCCGGAAGGGAGCGTCAACTCGCTGTGGAGGAGGGTTTTTTTTTTTTTTACAGAGTTTTTAGATAGCGCGAACTTGACCCGAATCGGGTATCAGAGCGCTTTACATAGCACCAGTTGCATTACGTGAGGACACATTCATTTTTGTTAGGCACGGGGAGATTAAGTGATTTGCCCAGAATCACAGGATGTTGTGTCATTGCCGAGACTCGAACCCAGTTCCCCAGATTCGAGGTCGACCGCCCTAGCCGTTAGGCCAACTCCTCTCCCAATATCAATGCAGCTATTTATTTTGCAGCTGTGGTAAATGATGCTGTGGAACGTGTTCGAATCCTGTCCAATACCTGCTTGTACTGCTGAAAGTACCCATCTGTCTGTCGTGATTTCCCTCCACTGTTACGGAAAATCGTGCGGTGCTGCGGGAATATAAATGGAGTCACCGCTTTGAAGCGGAGGAACCTCTGCCCTGCTGTCCTCTCATCCTGGAACTTTAACTACTACATAAAGTGTCCCTTTGGTAATGTGGAGACTTTGGGAACGGTTGTTACAGTGTTTGAGCATGTCCTGGGAAACTTTACAAAGGCTGCCAAGTGCCATACACGTTTCAGTTGCCTTGCAGACATCTATAAAAACACCTTAGTTGCTGTGGACTCCTAGACTTAGCCAGGTCTGTTATTTATGGTCTCCAAAGTCTCATCTACTTACGACCCAAATAGCAATCAATTGCTGTTACATTTCAGCCTACATCCTGAAACAGCCAGGAATGGCTTCCTAAGAGGATGACAACAAGTAATGTCTGCTGCATCCAATGGAGCATTACAAATTGCTTTTCCTCCAGAGACAATTTCTGTGGCCTTCCTATGATATTCTGGCAAATACTTCCCTCACATTTTTATCAGTTCTTTAGTAGGACTGGAATTTGAGATGTCATGTCGCTGTTATTTGTAACTTAGGTTTTATATTTTGAATTGTATTCTCTGTGTTTAATGTCTTTGCATTCCTTACCAGGTGGAAAGCCATCACAGGCACCCTGTGTTTAAGGCCTCTTCCTTGGGGTGGGTACACCTGGGGACCGGAGATACGAGACGACCCCTGGGTGACTTTCCTAGAACGCTGACTTTAATGTACCGCCCAGATGCAATGAACAGAGGAGGCTGGGTACCGAGCGTTACCAGATGACGTTCCGCAAGAACCTCTAGGACTGCAACACAAGTGGGACTTGCTACTGCACTTGCCTCTGACAGCGGCGGAATGGAGGAAGGTACATGAAGGGGTCCATAAGGTTAATGCTAACGCAAGATTTAAACTACTTCGTTACAATGTCATTCATCAGGTGTATCTAACCCCGCGCACCCTCCACGCGATATACCCACACCGCACGGACACTTGCCCCAGGTGCACTGCTGGGGGAGCAGACTTTATACATATGATCTGGCAATGCCCCAGACTCCAGCCTTACTGGGACACTGTTCTGACACGTTTTGGGGAGGCTGCGGGGTGGACTATCCCACGGGAGATCAGACAGGTACTCCTGGGCCTACTACCTAAACCCAAGAATAAGGCACTGAGTAGAATGAATGAATGAATGAATATTAAATTTCTAAAGCGCAAACTTAGCCCAGAGGCGTCAAGGCGCTGCAGGAGGGACTGTCATACGGAAAGAAAGAAAGAGCTCAAACTGACGTCTCTGTAAAGAGCCAGGTCTTAAGAGCCTTGCGGAAAAGAGAGTGAGACATTTGTCCAGAGAGATCGCCAGGGAGGGAGTTCCATAGCTTAGCAGCGGCAATGGAAAAAGCCCTGCCTCCCCACCTACTCTTCTTGAACCTTGGGACTACCAACAGATTCTTACTAGCTGACCTAAGCTGCTTGGCAGGGACATAGCGCCGGAAATGCCCTTTAAAAGAATCCGGGCCTAGGCCATAAAAAGCCTTGTGGGTAAGACATAGTGCTTTAAACTGAATTCTTCGATTTAAAGGAAACCAATGCAGCTTGCTCAGGGAGGCTGAGACTGAGTGGTATTTTGGAAGATCCATCACCAGCCTTGCTGCTGCGTTCTGCACCAGCTGCAGACGACGAACCAGGCTCTTGTTAATGCCCAAATAGAGGGCATTACAATAGTCCAGTCAGGACATCACTAAGGCAATCACCGCCTGCTTTCGGGAGGCAAAAGAGAGGAAATGGGAGATTTTCCTAAGAATCCTAATGATCCCAAAACATGTGGAAACCGTTCTATTAATCTGCCGACTCAGAGAGAGTTGTCCACTTTGACCCCTAGATTTTTACCATGGGATACAGGGTGAGGACAGCAACCAAGCATATCTGGCCACCAGTCACTATACCAGATGTTGTGTTGGTTTCCAAAGATCAGGACCTCTGTTTTTTTCCCCATTAAGTTTAAGGTAGTTCTCAACCATCCAAGAGGAGACCGCCTGCATGCAATTTTTAAAATTCGTAGCAGATTCCCTAATGCTGTGAGTAATAGACACCATAATTTGCGTGTCGTCAGCATAGGACAGTACCTCCAATCCAAATGATCTTACAACCCTTGCCAGAGGGGCGACATAGATATTAAAAAGGGTCGGGCTCAGAGAGGAGCCTTGCGGGACTCCACATACCAGATGATTAGGAGCCGAGTAGAATTGACCCATTTTTACAATCTGAGCACGATCACAGAGGAAGGAGGTAAGTAGCTTGAGGGCCATGCCCCCAATCCCTATCTCCTTGAGCCATTTCACCAGTCTCAAAGAAGATAGGGTATCAAATGCTGCGGTCAGGTCAAGGAGAACCAACAGCGTGGCGTGTCCTGCATCAACCTGAAGACGAATGTTGTCAAATATTGAGGTTAGCGCTGTCTCCATACTATGTTCACCTCTAAAGCCATGCTGCAAGCCATCAAGCAGCTGGTACTCCCTTAAGTAGGAACTGAGGTGAGAATTCAAATATGTCTCCAAAATTTTGGCTGGAACTGGTAACAGGGAGATGGGGGCGATAATTCTTTAGTTCCGCCGAATCCAGAGAAGGATTTTTTAGAAGAGGTTTAACCACTGCAGTCTTCTAGGGGATGGGGTACTGCCCCACTGAAATAGCTGTATTAAGTGCTAAGGTAAGGTGAGGGACAATAGCTTCTCTTCCTATTTTCAGGATCTTCAAAGGGCATGACTCCACCGGGGACCCGGAAGTAATCCCCCCTAACAAGTGCTCCGTGAGTTCTGGAGACGGGGGGGGGGAGGTGAGAAGCTTAGGTAACTCCTCCGTTGTTGCGGAGTCGTTAGAATAAGGGTGAGAGGGATTTATGACAACTGATGGGGCTCTCTCAACATTAGCAATTTCCAACAAGGTGTATATATCCATGATTTTAGTGCGGAAAAAATCAGCCATTTTATCGCAGAGCTCCTGAGATGTGTCCATCTCAGGAGTAGGAAATTTGTAAATCTGGGATTGGTATTGGCTAAGCGACGATTAGTTATACGGTGGATGCAACCCCAACCACCGACATACACTGACTGGCTAAGAGACATGAAGTAGTGGGCAATGGCAGAGCTAATCAGAATGAAATTTGTGAGAAGAGATGACAAAGCAGAAGATGATAGGATGGCGTGGAATGCCATGATAATAGACCTCCAGGGAGACCAGGATCAGACTAGGCCTGGGCGGAAAACTACGCTACGCTCGCGTAGTTTGCGTAACTACGCGCTACGTGAATTGCACGTAGCACAGTGCAAAAACGCGTAGCGGGCATTTTTTGCTTGCTCGCGGTCCTCAACGTCAAGTTGGCGACCGCGAGCGAGCAAAATGACATCCCGGCGAGACTTTTTCCTCGTTCGCGATCAGCAACATCAAGTTGCCGATCGCGAGCGTGGAAAATAAACCTCACGGCGAGATTCTCAACACGGGGAGGTTAGGTTTCTCATTGCGAGTGGTCGCGTATGCTCGCGACCGCTCGCGATGAGAAACTACCAGTTTGCGTTGAGAAAACTGCCGCTCGAGTACAAATCTACTCGAACGGCAGAAAACGGCTGCTTGCACTGTGCAAGATGCCGTTTGCAATGATTGCACAGTGCGGACAAGCATCCGGCACTGTGCAATCATTGCGAACAGCATTTCCTACCGCACTACGCAGTTCACGTAGTGCTACGCGTAGCTCGCAAAGTGCACTTCGCGTAGCTACGCGTAGCGCTACTACGCGAACTACGCCCAGGGTTAGATCAGACCTCCCAACAAGCTGAGCGGGGGAACGCTACTCAGAGCAATGTGAGCATTACTAGCCCAGGCCGGGAGGGGTCGGTACATCAGTAGATGGCGCAATCTTCATTGAGGGTGTGCATGCCACTGAGGATCATGTTGCTCCAAGTGAAAGGACGGGAATACGGGGGGGGTTACTGTTTATGTTTATAGCAGTTTTAGAAATTATTGGCACCAAAGTTGAAATACACCACAATATTTCAAAATGTTTTTCTTCTGTTTATGTAATGTGCGAAGGTACTCTCACATGGCTATACATCGCTTAACTGGACTGGACTAAATGCCAATAAAAAGAAAAAAAAAAAACAGAGGAGGCTGGGTTCTCCCCATCCCATGAGTAGGACGAAAAGACTAGCCATGGCCGCAGAGAACATTTATTATAGTAATAAACAGATACCGTCATATGCCTCCCCTCCAGATAGTTATGACTTGCTCCTCACTATTACTGCAGATCGGCAATACTAGGCTGATTGGGTCCTCTCGATTTGCAAGATTACCCTGATTGCTATGTTTTTTTGCTTTTGTTCTTTATATTTTCCTACTCCCTTTTTAGGTCGAGCCTAGCGTTGCAGCGCATGCGCTGCTCGCTTTGCGAGACATGCAGTATTCAGTATAGTGTGGAAGCTTCGTGGAAGCTCCGCCCACTCTCCGCCCATCTTTTTCATTGGCTTAGGTCGTAAATGCTGCCTTCCGATTGGTTTTAGGCTTGTTAGTCCCTCTTCATGACGACCATGTCGTCATTTGTATCCTTTCAAGGCTACTGGCCCCTTTACTTCCTGTTGCACAGTAACTATTTTCTTAACGTGCCTTCTCCCCCACCGCCCCCCTCCCGCAGTCCGTCCATTCATAAGCTAGACGCCCACACACGCCGCACTTTCTTCTGGCGCTGACGGTTTGCTCTCAGCGTGTCTTCTCGTAAAAACTACGGTCACACCTTATCAGAATGGAAGGGGGAGCGCGCGGCCTAATGAGAACGGCGCGCATGCGATGACGTGCTCTCTTCCCGAATTGCTGTGGCCGGGCTTTAAACGGAAGGCAGCGCGCGTGCTGATTATTGGATCCCCGCAGGAATCCTCCAAAAATTTAACACAGTATCTCCCCCTTCACTATCACACAGAGTACAGTCAACGAAGGAAAAAAGGTTGCCATTAATGGTAAAGTTTACTGATACAAGAAACATACAAATAAAACTTAGATCACACCAATGCTATGGGGGTATAAATGCACCTTAAACGTTCTCGAATATAAATAATAAACAAAGCTGAAAACAAAATTATCACATGAAATACTCTTAAAGAATGTAATTTTTCATGCGAGAATGAAACCGTGGCTGCTGTGTAGCAAAGGATTGTGGGAATGCAAATTTTCCACGGAGTATTGTGCTTCCTGCAGACGCCATTTCCTGTACTACTATCTTGTAATGGGACTTAGCTCTCTTTATTAATTAGCTGCATAAAGTGCTGCTCCTCTCTTTTCGAATTGCTATGAAACGTGTCGCTGCAAAAAGGATTCATTCCTGTTCCGAGGGTCCAATGAGTTTTAAGCGCAATCCTCCAGCTGTTGAAAATTATGTCCATTTATTTGTACTTTGTGGCTTCGCAGGTGGTGCGACCCTACCACGAACCTCAAGTTTCCAAACTACAGTATAATATTATATATTTGTTTGCAGATTTGTATAGCGCGAACTCGACCCGGAGATATTGGAGTGTTTTACATGAGCACCATTACATTACACAAGGCCACATTAATTTACTTTTTGTTGGTAGGCACAGGGAGATTAAAGCTATTTGCCCAGAATCTCAGATTGCTGAGCTGACGCTGACGCCGAGGCTCGAACCTGGTTCTCCACTCAAAGGTCGGCAGCTCTGGCCGTGAGACCACATCGTCTCATGAACGGAGAATGCAAAAACTAACAACAGTCCCTCTCCTCCGACAGCAATGATTTCTTCATCTACTCCTTTTGTTTGGGGAATGAGTGCTACAGGCTGTGGTTGGATATCCCCGTTAGATGTGTGAGGGTGCAGTACCTCAGGTCATTACTAGATGTCCCTGTATAGTCAGGCTTTACACAGCTGCCAAGGTTTCAAATTGCTTATATGTGACATTTACATTATTTCAGTGTCATTATGAGTGACATTCAACGACTATGAGTGGCACTTATTAGCGAGAAAAATCAAGCGATAAAGACGGGGAAACATATAAATATTAGAAATTTGACCCATTTGAGCAACAAGAAACTAAGAAGATCTTAAAACTGCTGCAAAGTACCAGAAATGTCAGCTTGCGCGAGCACTGGCGTTTCTGTTTTGCCACATGCACGCGCTCGAGCTGCTGTGAAGAGTGGTGGGCTGATCGCAGCTGCGGGATCTAAGCGGCAGGTACTGTAACGAGGGGAGAGTTGTACGCACGTACAGACCAAGGGATGCAGGTCCTGCCCACACTTAGGAAGTGTATAATGCCCCCGGAGTCTGCAACCGGCACCTGCCGGATGTTAACTTTGCCCTGAACTTTATCCGCAGCTCTGACAGGAACCCGCCCTCCCGCTAGGAGGAGGGGAAGCAGCGAGTGTCACGGGCAACTGGGGTATGAGGGTGCCAGAACTGCAGATGGCAGCAGGGAGAGAGTAGGACAGGTTGCCAAAAGCAGCGGAAAAGGGGCAACTAGTGAAGGGGCAGTTGTGGGCGGAGCACACTGTATGAGGCATAACTGGGGAGGTGCACAAAGTACGGGCTCAATTTGTTGAGGGTACGCAATGCGCCAGGGCTGAATGTGCCAAGAGCATAGAGGGCCACCGGTGATGGAATACGAGCACTATTGTGCCAAGGATAACTGTCAGGAATTAGTAATTGGAATATGTAACTCAGTGTGCCAAGGGCAAGTGGAAAAATTGGTTTAGAGTGCACCGGTCAACTGAAAGAAGCAGAATAGAGCAATTCAGAGTGCCAGAAAGGAGTCGGAAATCGCTGATCAGAGCGTCAGGGCCAATGAAGAGAGCAGAGGGGGCAGCCGAGAGTGCCAGCGCAATTGAAGGGGGTAACAGAGTGTCAAGGAAACTGGGATAGGTGAGCCACAGCTCAGAATACCACACACCAGCGGCGGCTCCTTCGTGGGAGCGTCGGGGTGTTGCCCCTCTATGTTTGGACCCCCCTAGCCCCCAACTTTGGTGTAAATTATAATTTCAGTGGATATTTGTGTGTTTTCTAACCGCGGGCGCTGTTAATTTTCTATGTTCGCCACAAGCCTGCAGGAGCCGGGTTGCCTGGTGATGAGTAGGTGGGGCTTAGACTCACCTCGATGGCACACACTTGCACTTCAAAGTGCTCCTTTTTGCGGCCAGCCCGACACGCGCAAAAGAAGCTTATCACTATATGCGCATAGTGAGGGGGGGAGCGGGCAGCCGAAGCTCCCTGCACTCAGAATGAGCGCTGGGTCGGCCTGCCCGATCCAATCCTGACGCTGCTCTCAGCATGGAGCAGCATCTCGATTGGCCAGGATTTGCGGCGCTGAGCATGCTGGGTTCTGTTGTACCGCGGGTTCCGGCGGTTCTTTGTAACCATCGGCAGTGAAGTGGTTTTGGACACCCTGTGATGGGCACAGGCCCGGTTCTAGCAGGGGGGCCGGGTGGGCCAGGCCCACCCAAACATGACCTTCGGCCCACCCAATCACGACAGAAGAGGCCACGGAGAAGGCACCTGTAAAGTGCTTCATCAATCTCAACGTCAGAACGTCGAAATGTTGTTTTCACTGTCTTTAAAATTGAAATTGGGTTTGGGGGTTAGAGGTAGGCGAGCAAACAAATTAACAGGGGAGCCGAGCTCAGGCTCTGGCTTGGCTCTTGGAGCCCATGCACAATCGAGCTTCGAAAATGTTTGCTATGTAAAACATACAACAAACATCACGTAAAATATGATACACTTTTTAACATTTTGATGAGACTGTATTTCTTTAACACAAGGAAGCTTTGTCATAAATATGTGACAATATAGCACTGCACTAAGAAGCACTTGTTAAAAGTGATAGTTTTTAAACATGAGCTTCGAGTCAGTCATTCCTGCCCCGTCCTCACACTGGTGATAGTGTTATTAGTGAACCAAGAGGCAAGACAGTTGTCACATGGACCCTGTATGTGACCTAGATTATTATAGAGCAACATTAGTCTATTAACCCCTTGGCCGCGGCGGTAATTCCGCCGCGGCGCTGGGGGGGCGGGGGGTGAGCGCGGCGCCGCCATGCTCGTGACGGAACCACGCCGTCATGAGTCACGGGCGAGCTGTGCTCATGACGGCGTGGTTCCGTCACGACCCCGCCCACGCACTAATTCGCCCGCACAGGCGGGGAATCAGTCCCGCGTGGGCGGAGCAGCCGCAGCATGACGGAACCACGCCGTCATGAGCACACGCCGCCCGTGGCTCATGACGGCGTGGTTCCGTCATGCGCAGGGAAGGGGTTAAATGAAACACAATAGGTTTTGTATAGTTGGTTTTCTGATTCATGTATTTGAATGTGCTTTTATGCGCAAATATGAAGAAAATCGAGTATTGGTGAAATAAAATATTTGCCCAAACAAACACAATTTAAGTGGAGATGCTGCAATTTATCCAGGTTTTATGTTTTCAATTTGTACAAATCAGCCACTAAATGGCTATTTGTCTCTTGTTCTTATGTTAATGCTTTCTTTTTACCTCCCAGGTTTTCTGCGATTTTTATATAGTGTGAACTCTACCTGGAGATATTGAAGCGTTTCACATGAACACAAGTTACATTATACAAGGTCACATTCATTTCTTTTAGGCACTTGAGATTTGCCCAGAATCACAGGATGTTGAGCCAATGCCATGACTCAAACCTAGCTTGTTCAGTTCCAAAGTTGGAAGCTCTAGCTGTAACACCACATCCTGATGATTGAGGGTGCAGGCAGAAGGTACATAATAGCTCAGCTCATTGTGGGCTCGAATTTCCATCAGGACCTCAAGCGGAGCCAGAGCCAGGCTTCAGGCTCAAGCCCGGATGAAGCTTTCAGTGCCTGTCTTCCTATTGTGAAATGTCAAGGCTCAGGTGTGGTAACAAGTACCTCCTTAACCTTAAACTGCTATTACAATCTGCTTGGAATCCTGGTGCTGGTGCTAAAGCCTAGCCTGCTGGAAATTATAAGAGTTGAGCTGTTTGAATATAGGCATCAGCTGCTACTCTAAAATACCTCTCTAGATGCTCTGTATGCCTGTTTGGAAGAAGATATGATGTAAATCTTGGGATTACAGAATTGACAAAAATTGGTCCCACATTGGCCCACCCAAACAAACCCTTGGCCCATCCAGATAAAAATTCCTGGAACCGGGCCTGGATGGGCACGCAGATTTTGGGGGCAGAAGTGAAGGTAGGCTCTATGCAGGGCTCTGGTGAGTTGTTACATTTATATGTCTTTCTTTCTGCAGTGATGAATGCTCTAATGTTAGCAGTGATTAATGTTACTACTTCCGCCCCCCCCCCACACACACTATTGCACACCCAGCCCTTCGTTCACTCGTTGCTTCATCCAGTCCACAAATACTTCTTTTTTGATGCGCTCCTTCAAGCGTGTGCTGTACAGATAGCAAAGGACAGAGGTTCCTTGCTTCGGTTATGAATCCACTGGGCCATGTGATGGTAGCTGGCTCCTTATCTCTGGTGTATGCCAGGCTGCCTTCCCTCTAATGGACTAGAGAACGGAGTGCGACACCAGGGCTGGTACTTTTCTTTCAACCTCTGCAAGTCACAGAGCACAGCCTGGTATCGCGCGCCATGCTGCTAAAAAGTCCGAGGCAAGAGAGCCTACCATGCAGCAGGACCAGGGCCGACAGGAGCTGATGTGCGTGACAGTGTAGTGTGTATGTATGACTGAGTGTGTCTAACTCTGTGTGTGTGCGGGCACCGATGAAATGTTTTACAGGGAAGACATCTAGATAAGGTCTCTACAACAAACATGCCATAAAGAAGCTGGAGTTCAGAACAGAGAGACAGGATATGGCATTACAGCCAGAGATGCCGACTTTCGAACTGGGAAAACAGGTTCGAGTCTCGGCATCAGCTCAAAATCTTGTGATTCTGGGCAAATCAATTGATCTACTCGTGCCTCTAAAACATGCATCTAACCTTATATACAGGGCACAAGTCCTAAAAAAAGAAGTGGGGGGACTAACCTAGTTAATCTGTATGCAAGTGGCATCGCAGCGCGTGGCATCACGGCGCGTGACATCACGGCACGTGACATCACAGGAACTGGCATCACAAGAAGTGATATCAGATCTTAAGCCCTCACATATATGCTTAGCAGGTGTATCATGAGTACATTTGAGCACATTTCGAGTATACTTGCAAACCCTCCTGATTTAGGCAGAAGATTCACACTTTTGTACGATACACATAAAACAATGTTACCTTTTGTCAGCGTTAAGCTTTCTCTAGCCATAGTGCTTTAAAAGAAATAGTGATATTTAAATCATTACAACGCCTCCTCAAGGGTAATAAGCGTATATAAATGCAATTTATTTTGTGCAAATACTGGGAAAGATCAACACATCTGACGTTCTTACAGTGCATGCATATCTCCTAAACAGAGCCTGAACAAAGTGAAAAGCTGCCTCTTTAAAGTATGTGTGAAGTGCTAACAAGGTGCGAGCCTTTGTTTCCCCTCTGCTGCATTTGCATCAGGTGTGAGGCTCCTGACTGCTGCCAGCCAGGAGACTCCAACAAAAGGAGGCTTGATGACCCCTGAGGAGGAGGAGCAGGAGTCAGAAATAAGAGAGCCCCGTCCCCGCCTGCACGTTGTTGTGATCGAAAGCAGACAACAACGTGCAGGCGCTGCTGAATGTGTCCCGGTGTTTGGAAATTTCACCGGGACGAATTCAGCATCTTTTTTAGTGGGGCCCAACTTCTTGGCAGGGTGGACGGCATCCACCCTGTGAAAGAAGTGGGGGGACGCCGTCCACCCGCGTGGTCCCCCGACTCGTGCCCTGCTTATATAATGTAAATGTCTCTTATATAAAGCACTTCAATACGTTCAGGACAAGTTTGTGCTATATTAAACTGAAAAAATAATGAGAAAAATACCTTCCTCCTGTTTCAAACTAGGTTTATTTTACCTCGTATATGTAAAGCACATGGATTGAGTAAAACAATGAGTCAGGTGCGCTAAACACAAGCTCATATGTGTCTGGTTTTTCGTGCGTCAATCGTGAATAGATTGAATCATCCACTCGCCCTCTGTGTTCTCCTTAAATTTTACATTAAAGCAGCTGTCACATCTACATTGTTCTATATATGCCCAAACTAATAAATGCTAATTATCTCCAAAGAATTTTTTTTTTTGATTAGAGCTGCCATTTTATCCATATGCTTTCAAGTGCTCTGATTTCTTTTTTGTAACTATACCAGCTGACTTGGTGTCCCCCAGCATTGACAAACTGCACCTAGTCGCCTCGTGGCCATATTTCTTGACAGCAGAGCCCTCACAATCATTTAATTACACCGTCCATGGCACTAGTCGCCATCATCTGAATAAAAGTCCTCCAGCAGCATGTAGAAAAACTAAACTGTTTGAAAATAATGAACTGGTGTAAATTAATACACCATGGGGCATATTCTCAAGGAGCTAACGCCGAGTTATCGGCACTTTACCGCAGCCAAAGTCGCGATAAATCTATCGCCCCATTCACAAGCTGGTGCTAACAGCCGATAACACCAGTTCACCTGCGAAAGCATCCGCAAAAAACATCGCCACAGATGACCCCGGCAACTATCGCTAATGAGATGCAGAGTAGGCGTTCCCGAGCAAAAATCCGCGACAACACCACTTCGCAACATTCTGAACGACCAGCCCGATCGGTGATAAGACCACAAAACAGGCGATAAGGCGCGTTAGCAGCAGGAAACTGACACCTGCTCTGACCTGGTGCAAAGTCGGACGACAACCTGCACAAGAAAAGGGAGCCCAGCCCACAGCCACACCTGAAGAACAACAGATGCCATGGAGCTACTCCTCATGCAGCTCGGAGCCCCGAGAGGGCCACAACACCCACCCCCACCACCTCCAGGACCGCCACCCCCCCCGGACCCCTCCCCCCCCCCCCGGACCACCACAGAGGCAGCGCAGACAAAGACAGCGGACCTTCCGGAAACGCACCAGCCTCACAGACCTAACACCAGAGAATGTCATTGCCCACTACAGACTCAAAAGGTCAACCATCCTCCGCATCCTGAACATCATTGCCCACAGGCTGACGGTACCAACACAGCGGACAACCAACATCCCACCCCAGACAAAGCTGCTGGCCGTGCTGCACCTGTTGGCCTCTGGGACATTCCAACCAACAACCGCCAGAGTCGGAGGAGTCTCACAGCCAGCCCTATCCAAGTTCCTCAAACCTGTCCTGGATGCCATCACCAGCTTGGTACCCCAGTACCTATACTTCCCCACACTGCGCAGGAACAGCTGGAGACCAAGCAAGGCTTCTACGCCATAGCTGGCTTCCCGCACGTGTTGGGGGCAATTGACTGCACACATGTCCTACTTGTGCCCCCTGCCGACACTGCACACAATTACCGCAACAGAAAGCACACGCATTCCATCAATGTGCAGGCATTAGTGGACCACCGGGGACTCTTCACCAACGTCGTCGCCAACTACCCAGGCAGTGTGCATGATTCATACATCTTCCGACAGTCCATCATCAACCGGCGCTTCCAGGTTGGCACCTATGGGAATGCAGTGCTCGTTGGTAAGTACCAAATGAACACACCACACACCTCAACTCCACAAACATGCAACTCACAACTCTGGCAATGCTCACGTCACATACTCACATGCAACATGCCCACACACCACACACGACAGCACAACGTACTGCGGCAAGCTGGGCTGGCCATGTACATGAGCCATCAACGGCATGGCACCTCGGCTACAGAATGGCAGTATGTGGGGAGAGGTGGGAACCATGCATGTGCGAAGGAGGCAAGTGATCCATGAATGCGAATGCACACAATGCCAAGTGTGGCGTGGAAGTGCTGGACAGACTGCAGTATGCAGACCACGGACATATCCATGTCCACATATACTGCTGTTGGTGGTAGTGTTGTGGACAGTGGACGCAACCATGTGACCCCAGTAAGTGGGGAAGATCTCGGAAATGTATCTTGTCATGTCCCCCCCTGTATGCGTGTGCGGAGTGGGCTTGCCCGGCAGTACGGCGTAGGGGTGTTTAAATTCCACATGTGGCTCTGGGCGTGGTTACGTTTAGACCTTGCCATGGGGGTGACTAATGCGTGTGTCTCAGGTGTTGTGTCGGCGCCACCCGTCACGCAATGTACAATGTTGCTATGTAGCATGCCCCCGGAGTACGGGCTGGGCAGAGGGGTAAATGAGGGTGTGCAAGCCGGCTTGGGGTCAGGGATCAGACATGCCAACTGTTGTGTGTGTGGCTATTTCCGCAGCATCAGCCAAAGGTCTACCCTCAACCACATGGCGAGTTCAGCCAGGCATGGTCTCTACATCGGTGTCCCCCTGCCCTTACCATGGGCCTACACACATGTGTCCATCCACCTTCAACGCACAACATCCCAGTGTCGTTGTCAGGCTTGTGGAAATGCGCAGACAGGCTTGACAATGGTGTGCGGTAGGAGTGCAAGTGATGCAACCGCGCTGCGCACACTAGTGAATGTTCTCGTGGGGAGGGTGGAGCAGCTGTGAGGCTACGTCATACACATTGATGCCGCTCATTTTCAACAAGCAGTACATGTCATGCAGTAATCACAGAGTCACACATATCACGCACCAATGGACCAGTGAGCATGCCAACACATCATGCAGGACCAACTCCTGACTCATGTCTCTCTGCACTGTCACAGGTGACCAAGGGTATGCACTCTGCGCTTGGATGATGACACCCCTCCGAGCCCCGAACACACAGGCCCAGAGGCAGTACAATGCGGCCCACAGACGCACCAGGGGCATCGTGGAACGCACATTTGGCGTGTTGAAGTCACGTTTCAGGTGCCTGGAGATCACGGGTGGGAGGCTCCTGTACAGCCCAGACATCGTGTGCAAGATGATCATTGCATGTTGTGTGTTGCACAACATATGTGTACGCAGCAGGGCCCCATGGATACCAGTGCCAGATGCACCTGACGATGGTGATGAGGATGAGGCAGATGGACCACACCCCACTGCAGCCGCAGCAGGGATAGCCCGTAGAGACACCATCATTGGCAATTTCTTCACATGAGCACGTCACATTGTGACTGTCCTTGGCAATCATGGGACAGTACAAATTGACCACAGGCACGGCATGTGCAAATAAATGCATTCTGAGTACACATTCCCTGGGTGCATGTCACTCATCTGTTCTGGGACATCACTCAGATAAGTGTGTGTGCGACATGTGTCGCTGCAAGTTTTATGATTGGTTCATGGATGGTGGGTGTGTCACCTCTGTGCAGGGTGGCTGTTTGGGTGTCACGTATTTGGACTGCCAGTTCTGTGTGTCGCAGTTAGTGGGGAGTCCCACTCCTAGGCGTTTCACGTGTGTCCAGTATCATTCCATTTTGGCTGCCATTTGTGTCCTACAGGTGACAACAGTGCTCCTCTTGGGGTCAGATATGTGCCACCATGATGCAGGGATGCCCCCTGTGACTCAGGTCCCACGACATGGGCAACATGTACGTAGGCGGAGAGTCACTGCCCCTACTTTCGTCCACGCTTTCATGGTGGATTGGTCATGGTCATGACCCGTCTGTGTGCAGGAGGGGTTGCTTGTCCCTCTTCAATGTGGAGGGGGGATGCGGATTCAATGTGTGTTCCATGCATGTTTGGGCATTGGCGTAGTTCACATGCAGGCTGCATGTCAATGTACGTTGTGACTGTGAGGAGGTGCCTGTTTGATGCGGGCCATTGGTCATTTGTTCTACGTCACCGATGTGGGGTTGTGCTCGTACATTGTCATCTCACCTTTTTTTGCTCTGCTTTTATGGTGCATTTTCCTGCATGTCGCGTGGTATTTGCAGGCCTATCACTGGTTATCGCAGATTTTTGTATCGCTATTGGCGTCATCGCTACTATTTTCGCATTGGGGTTTCGCGTTTTTCCAGCGTTGCGTTGGTTTGAACGCGTTCATTTGACGCGTTATCGGGTGACTATCGCATGGTACCGCCGTGTTGGGAATAGCACGTTAACACGGCGTTGTTTTCACGCGATGGACTGCGATGTGCAGGGTTGCGTTAAACTATACTTGCGGTGGTTATCACACGTTCTTGAGAATATGCCCCCAAATTTTAATTAATACTGCTGGGAAAAGTATAAAGTGAAATGGGACTATAAATATCACTGTGAAAACGGCATGTAAAGGACCTATGCTTACATTTCCCTGCTTAGTGAATGCAGAGACCATATCCTCTTCTATTTTTGCATCACTATGTGAAATAGTAGCATTACTCCATAAGGAGGATGTATTCAGGAATTTACTGTTATTTAAAAAAAAAACTTTTTCCACAAAGCTTGTTAGCCACTCACATTATTTTGTAACGCATACCTGAATCAGTCTTGTAATATGTCTAAACTAATGTATAGCATGTAAACGTTTGATGACATAGTTTATAAGCCTAAATGTATCCCATCATTTAATTTTTAGTGTTTAATATCGCACTGATAATTTGACTTCCCCCATGTCCAGCTGTCAGCTTACATATAAAGTCATCTAGTGGATTTATGATAATATAAAGACACTCTCCAAACATTTGCCTACCTGTTGAATGCAAAAGAATAAGCTTCAGCATCAATCTGTTGGTCCTACTTATATATTATTAAAATCAAAAGCACTTATTGGAACCTGACTAAAATAAAATTCTCGCTCCTCTGTACCATCACGGCTTGGTGCCACAGTCTAACATTTACTTATCCTACTGAATTTAAGTCAGTGCCACAGGCCCTTAATTTCTCTAATTTGATTTGCCTTCTCAAGCTTTAGATTCTTAAGAAAAATATTCTTGGAGTGGAACCCCAAACCAATTCCAAGCCCTTTTGTGTCAGTCAGAGTCGCTCACACCTTGAAAGTCGGAAAAAAAAATTGCGCACACCACTTTCAAGAGTCACCAGCCGCCACTGCCACACACCCTCTTCCCAGGCTTTTCCCAACCTCTTCATAGATGTTGAGAAGAGCAGGGACTGCCACTGGCAATAAAGCAAACAGGATGCCTAGTTAGATACGTGAAGTAGGACGTACGGCTAGGGCTAGCTTGGGCAATAAAACGGTGTGCCTGGGGCAACTAAGAAATGAGTACCGAGGCAGTTGATATGCAGCAAAAGTGCCCGGGATGACTGCAGGAGGGTCGGAGAGCGCCCGTAGCAGTTTGGATTGGTACTCAGTGCGCCAGGTTCAAATTGATGAGATGGCTTAGAGCTATGAATAGGTGAGGATCTTAGAGTGCCAGGACACACTGGAAGAGCAGGAGCACTCCATAGCAGCAGCAGGAGGGTAACTGGACAGAAGCAACAGTGAATAGACAGAAGCAACAGTGAATGTAAAAGGGAATCTTATAGAGGAGCAGAGGTTGATAGCGACATTGGTTGCAGTGCAGTAAAAGTTCTCATGGCAACTATAGAGAGGAGCAGAGAGGACTATTGGTAATCTCGAGAGAACCAGATCACGTTGGGACTAAAATAGAGAGAAAGTTGAGGAGGAGAGTGTCACCTTTAAGTAGAGATGGATTTGATACAGCCAGGGAAATTTAGAAAGTATAAAAGCGTCCAAGGGACAATCTAGGGAGGTTCCTATAGGCTTATGTTGTTGTTGTTGTATAAGTTTTATTTCGACAGCTCGTGTCATAAAAGCTTGTTTGATAGAAAACGACCAGTAGAGGTCAGCAAAATACCAGAATTGCTTTCTGCTGAGGGCTTTCTTTTTTTTATTTTTCTGGCAACTGACTCCATTTAACTTTCTTGATAGAAAACGACCAGCAGAGGTAGTAAAATACCAGAATCACTGTAGCATTCTCTAGATTCCATTCCATAGAAATTGTCTTCCACGAGCACCCGTAGACAATAATATTTTTTTCAAATCTTGTATTTTCAGTGATATGACCACCGAAGGGCCTGATTTTATATTAAAAACAGAGCTTTGGACTATACTATTTCCCGCTGAAAGGCAATATTTCTCTCCATGTGTTCCCATACCTGGCATGCCACGCAGTTTGGTGCTTACTTTCCCTCCATGTTAAAGAACAGTAGATGTTTCAGCACCCAGGCTAATGTGCTGCATAGCTAAATACATATAAGGTCCCAAAGGCGAGACCGATTGCATTGCAAATGCTTGTTAAATAAGTGGCAAGTCAATTTCCTTCCAAAGCTATACTACTCAATATTTGTAAAGATTTCATACCCCCCTTCGTAAAGCAAAGGGATATTATCTGTGAATAGCAATGAGGTGAAAGGATAATAATAACTAGATATGACAGAACTAGAATGTTGTAATGTAAGTTAGAATATGAAAAGACCTACTATTACCCGACATGCTACTGTAACCTGTTAAAATGTAAAATGCCAATAAACAGAACTTTAAAAAAATGCATGGCATACTGTGCCAGTTGAACCTGGCACAAACTTTCAGTAATGATGTACAGCTAATTTAAGACGTTTTTCTATTTGTTTATACTTGAGGTGAACTGCTGTGGTTGGGCTGTTTCTGTTCCCTTAACGTTTTGTTTGAAAATTTTCTTCTGTTGTTCTTGAAAAACCCACAAACCTTTTGTAAAGCCTTTGTCACTCCTGTGGTGTCCTTGTTGATGAACTGCTAAATCATTAATTGAATAAATAGACAATAGCGTTTTCCCAATTTTCTGATGACAGGCCTGGCCTTGTAGATCCCAGACAAGGCAACAAAGGTCACCTTGGAAAACAAGGTTTTTATTATTAGAAACTAAACGTTGCACTTTTTTACTTGGAGAGAATATAAGATTTCAGCTGTGGATGGGTGCCTCGTGATAAAGTGAAAGCTGCAGGGTTGACCCGCACCTCCGTGTTACTCGAAACCCCAGCACCACGTGAGATTTCACAGCCAGCTCTGAAGTTTAGACATTCCCTGAAGGAATGAGGACGTTTAATTAAATGGAAGTAGGGGTGCGGCAGACTATGTTATGTTATGTTGGTTTGTATAGCGCACCAATCACCCGAGTGGGTATCCAGGCGCTTGGGTAGGTGTTGCAGCATTCACAAATGATCTCGAACGTTTTCACGGTATGTAACATCGCAGTTTTTACTTGCGCTGGAGGGCGCTGGACTTAGGAGTAGTAAGATTTACTATTCCAACACCAGTCTACGTACAGTAGGGAAGGTGTTGGAATAGTAAATCTTACTATTCCTTAGGTTATAGCGCCCTCCAGTGTAAGTCGATGTAACGCTTGCGTTGTAATGGCAGCGTTCTAAATGCATCGCGGTGTAATCACCGCGATGTAAAGGATGTTTCCCGTTCAAATGTGTCTCAAAAAATGTGGGCATTTCATAACTTAAAGTTTATTGACTCTGGGATTCAGGGGATGATAAAAGCAAACTGTGGCAAAGTCTGTTCAACTTCGAAGCAGGAAAAACAGTTGTTGGCATCCTTTCTAAAGTTTTCTAAAGTTTTTAAACGTTTAAAAATTTATAACCAACATTTGAATCACAAATGAAACAGACCTTACTGTTAGGGTGCAACAGAAACCAGCATTTGGTTTGAGTGACACAGTTATTTTACGTAATGTGATATGAATAAGTTTGAAGTCACTCAGCCTTCTACTTTTGAAGTTGACAGCAGGCTCACAAATCAGTTTATTTTTGACACCATAGCCCAGTCTAATGCTATGTTAAGCTGTGTTACCAGGTTTTCACCTTTGGTGTACCTGTGTTATTTACTCTGGGGCTTTCTTGAGGCTGTATGACATGAGCATGGACCACAAAGCCAACAAGCAGCCATATTTTTCAAAAAGAAATAAAACTCTTATGAGAAGTTTGCTGTTGATGATCCATTATGGACGAAGTACATTCATATGTAGCACATAATGCTTTATGTAGCCTATGCAAAAAACACAAGCACCGCCTAAAAGGTTTACTAAATATGTATTAATTGAACAGAATATCCCAGCTTTAATTCATTTAAAATAATTTAATTCCATCCAGTAACAAGGGTGGTCTACATATATATTCATGTTGCAAAACAAAATAATCACAACATTGTAGTTATTTGGTTTAAACATTTTGATAAATATATCACACAATATTCTCAGGCCAAATTCTGTCACCAAGTAACCTGTGGGCATGTTCTAAATCTAATCTATAGAGCAGCATTGTTCCACAGCAGGGTTTTCTGCCAAATAAATATGTAAATATATCGATACTATTGATCACCTGCGGCTATCTCATTGAACTTCCTGGACGTTCAGACTATAATTTCTTGGATTCGACCATTACAACCCTGGCTTTACCGTCCTGTTCACTTTCTGGTGTCTCAGCAATGCTACATACATATTCTCGGCCATTTGCCTTGGGAATTCTTTGGGATATTTTAAATTCTTGGTATACATCAGTTATGATAAATGTATTCCTTATGGTGTTTCTGAACCATAGCACAGCATTTCTGAGGGTCAGTATTTTTCTGCCCATTGCAGTTGTGATGAATGTTACTCAAGCTGTAGCTCAAACTTTCGGGCTGACGAGAGTTGACTATTACACACATATATTTCTGTAGTACAATAATGATTCGACATGGGCACAGCACCCAGGCGAGGGGCACCTATATATGCTTTTTGAGTTACTAAGGATTACTACATCAGAGTAGTGTTCCATATTGTGAAGCATTAGATTCATTCTCAAGATCCCTCTCTTGCCATCCCAAGCTCAAAGAATCAGAATTAAGACCAGGCTTTTCTGAAAATATGACATTGAAGTGCCAATTCAGTGGTTCTTTTGTGCTTCAGGAACATCTTAACAGGTGGAAACAGGAAACAGGAGAACTGTGCACACTAGGAGGATTATTTACAAGCGTATTGCGCCGCCGGTGTGTCAGTTTTCTGGCGCACCGAAGGTGCGAGTGCAAACCCATATCTATGAGGCCACACAAAGCCACTTTGCATGGCTTTTCATGGCTTCGTAGACATGGAGTAAGGCAAAGCAGCGCAAGTCGCTGTGTTGCCTTACTCTGCTTCAAAGAGGCGTCCCATGGGCGTTGTGGTGGTTGTTCCCACGCAACACCCATTGATTTTGACGCATTCCCAGATTTACAAGGACTTGTAAACCTGGGAATGCATCAAAAGCCTACGCTTCCCCAGAGGAGTCGTAAAGAGGAGAAATAACTTAATTTCTCCTTGTATTTTCCTCTTGCTATGTGTGCTGCCCTCTGCAGCAAACATCGAAGGAGGAAAACGCTTCCATTGATTTTTTCTGTGCAGGAAGGTCTCCCTTCCTGCACAAAAAGAATCATTCCTCCAATGCAGACACCCTTGCACCATGGTGCATGGGTGCCTGCGTTAGGGCAACGCATCCAATACGGCGCCATCGCAGTGGGAAAGCACAGGAATACACCGTATATCATAAATACGATGGATTCCTGCCCTTTCCTTTTGACGCAGGTCAGTGCAGCAAAGCGGCTTAATGTGCTACCCTGTTTCAAAAACATGTAAATGAGGCCCTAGATCAGAGGTCTTCAATCTGTGGGGTGCGACCCCCAGGTGGGCCGTGGGGTCATGGGAAGGGTGTTGTCTGGGACACTTCATTCCGATCGGTAAAATGCTTCTGCTGAAGTTAATTGCTGAAGTTGAGTCTCCTGTGCTGCTGTGAAACAAAGAGGCTGGGCAGACAGGTAAAACAATCCTTCATGCCAGGGTGCCTGCATGGCTGCATGAAATGCAAATGCAGCTATGAGTTAATCTGCAAATGTAAAGGGTGCTTGGGAGCGGTAATCACTCCAAGCATTGTCATTGCAAAGATTTGTTTTTTTTCTGCAGTAGTAGGAAGAGTTAATAACTGGGCTGTGAAGTGCGTGCTTTTAATTGTAACGGAATTTACACAGCGCTTAGTACCCCTGAGGAGAGGTTGAAGGGACAGTTATGCAAAAAAAATTGCATTACTTATGTTCTGGTATTACTAAAATCTACATTTTTGAAGCTCCATTTTATCATAAAACTATTTGCACAGTTTGTAGCAGTCTATCTTATAATGTGTCTAATGCAAGTATAAAATAATGACTTACACATTCACAGTGCTTTCTTTCACAGGCTGTGACCTCGTAGCACTAAAAATTACACAAGTCACTATTCTCCACTGCACCAACCAAATGTAATTCTGTGGCTCTCTGGTTACAGACACAGACCTCTGCAGTGCATTAACTAATAGAGGTTTCATAATGTACTACAGTGCATTTCCCACTGAGTGACATCTTTTTAAAATGTATGTTTCATTTAACCTACCCATTATTTTATATGTAGCTACATAATTGTGAAAGTTCTAAAAAATGAACAAAATATTTTGGGGCTTATTTATGAGAGAGTTGCTCCGTCGGAGCGTCACTTTTTTTGAAGCTCTGGCAGCGCAAGTGTCTCAATCATATCTATGAGGTGACGCAAAGTCAACCAGCGTGGCTTTGCATGGCCTCATAGATATGGAGTAAGGCAAAGCAGTGCAAGTCGCTACGTTGCTTTACTCTGTGTCAAGTAGGCGTTCCATGGGCATTGCGGTGGGTGTTCCCAAGCAACGCCCATGAATTTTGGCACTGCTCCAGATTTAAGAAACCATGTAAACCTGGGGCAGTGCCAAAACCTTACGCCTCCCCACAGCAGGCATAACGGGGAGAAATGTTTTCATTTCTCTTCATTTTTTCCACTTTCCATGTGTGCTGCATTCTGCAGCACACATGGAAAGAGGAAAACCCTTCTCAGGATTGTTTTTGTGCAGAAGGTGCCCCTTCCTGCACAAAAACAATCCTGCCTCTGTTGGCGCTAGGCAGCAATTTGTGCGCCAACGCAGTGGGAAAGGACAGGAATGCACCATATTTCATAAATAAGGTGCATTCCTGCCCTTTCACATTGGCGTAGGCAGCGCAGCAAGAAGACTAGCGGAGCTGCCCTACGCCAATTCCTCATAAATGAGGCCCTTTGTTTTTAGCCACACCTTTGACCACCCCCCCACCCTCACTGACCTTTGCATTGCTAAGCACTGTTTAATATTATTTCCTCACTGTAAAAATGATTTGCTGTGGGAATTGGCGCGTTTATGGTTGTTGATAGTTGTCAATGATGAGGAGTACCAAGTTCTAGAAATTTTTGTCAGGAGAGGGTCCTTACGCCTAAAATATTTTGACAGGGGGGTCTCGGCATCAAAGAGTTTGAAGACCTCTGCCCTAGATGAACAGAGCAGAGTTCCAGGTCTGAGTCAATACTCAGGCTGTCTTGTACTGGAGTACTGAAGTCAGTGGCTGGGGCAATCCACTTCATTCAACATTAATGTGAGACTTTTCTCCTGGAGGGGGAGAGATCTCAATATTGAATGTACAATTTAATTGCAATTTGTGGGTTGCACTACTGGCTATCAACGTCAACAATATTGTGGCACAAGAATACTATCATTTCCAGGAACAGAAATACTGAAAGGCAACTGCATGAAGGGAAGTATAGATTTACTATTCCTAACTCCACATCTACTTACCTTGAAGATATATGTACAGCGTAGGTACATATGTGGAGTTAGGTATAGAAAATTTAGACTTACTTGTCGATATATATATATATATATTTTTAATATTTCTTCCTCAATATCCTGTCCCATCTATATTGTGGGTTTGATATTCAGGGTACACATCCGATTTGTGGGACAGATTATGTAGCTTTGCACTGGTGTTGCGCAGTTTTGAAACACTATTTCCACCGACTTTCTATTGCTATATTTACAACTATGCCATTGTGCAAAACTGATGTTTGTATCAACTGACCGTTTCTAAATTGACATTTGCACCAACCCACTGTGAAAAAATGACTTTTGTACCGATTGACCATTGCAAAGTGGCATCTGCACCCGTTGGAGCATGCGTTGTGTTTGTACCTTTTGGTTGACATAATTGTCAGTGCAAACTTGCAATACATTAGCTGGCCATTGAATGGCGAACCCGAGATGGCAGTGTTCTGCACTGCACATACTAAGAAATCATCAATCGCTGTCATTAACAGCGATATTGAACAATTTATGGTCTTTGAGGGCAATAAAGGAAAAAATAAGATCATTAGTCATGTATTTTTAGCAATTCTGAATTTTACATTATGCTGTGTGTCTCGTGTTTCTGAATTATGGTATTTGTCTTCTCTCTTGCTAGGTTTTCCCATGGTGGGATGGAAGCACAGCCTAGTGCTTTATTATGTATTTTCCCACTTCGGTCAGGGGGCAAGCTCTCTTCCAAGCCCTTGGAGATCCTTCACAAGTTGATGAAAGTCACAGCAAAGCAAAAGTTCCTTTCTCCTTTCTTTGGCAGTCAGGCAAACCACTGCAGGCCAATCCCCCAAGCAGCACTTCAGCTTAGGGATAGTCTCTCCTCAGTTTCTTCTTGGTTCCGCTCCTCAGCAAAGGTTTCTTCTTGTTCCCAAAAGTGATCTAATTTTCCTGGGGTCTGGGTGCCCCTCTTATACCCTGATTCTCTTTGTTCTCTGGAGGCAGAGAGGCCTCTGCCTAGTCCAAAACCAGTTCTGGTCAGTCCTGGAGCACTTTGTTTTTCTGACTCCTTCTTTCCTTTCAGAATGTGGGGCAGAGTGCTCAGCCGCCCGGCAGGAGGTGGAGCCAGCATTGTGGAAGGCAGGCACAGCCCTATTCAGACCCAGGTGCAACTCCTCCCTCCACTCTGGATGCAGATCTTTCTATTCAGCCCTGGGCTGACTCACCCTGTCTCCTGTAGCCACCCCCAGCCCCTGTCACTCAATCTCCAGACAAGGAATACACAACCTAGCAGAGGCAGGCTTGGATAGTTAGGCAAGAAAATACCCACTTTCTAAAAGTGGTATTTTCAAACACAGAATGTTAAAACCAACTTCACTAAAAGATGCATTTTATCATCCTGAGTTCAGGCATACTAAATTCGTTTTTCTACCATGTTCCCTGGGTCAGTTCTGACTATAAGGTGTAATAGTCAGTCTGCCCATTCTGGCCTATGGGGAGCAGGTAGCCTTGCAATAGTGAAAAACGAAAATGGCTGTAATTCACTATTAGGACATGCCACACACACCAGGGCATGTCCTACCTTATACTTACAATGCACCCTGCCCTAGGGCCTACTTTAGGGGTGACCAACATGCAGTAAAGGGAAGGTTTAGGGACTGGTAAGTGGGTGTACTCACCAAGTCGACATGGCAGCCCTGGGCTGCACACAGGCTCTGCGATGGCAGGCCTGAGACACATTTTACAGGCCGCTTCTGTGGGTGGCACAACCAGTGCTGCAAGCCCACCAGCGGCATTGGATTTACAAGCCCTGGGCACACTGAGTGCACTGTACTAGGGACTGACAAGTAAACCAATCATCCAATCATGGAGTCACTAATACATATATCAATTAACGATAGGGAGCACTTGCACTTTGGCACTGATTAGCAGCGGCAAAGTGCCCATGAGCATCTAGTCCAGCAAAAACATATCGGCAACAGTGGAGGCATTACGAAAAAATGGAAGGGAGACCCACGCCAAGGATGCCAGGTCTAACACAAGGTAAAATGGGATTATATGAATATATGGCACAATTCTTTTACTCTGTGGTATCGAGGACGGTACTTCTAAAGGCATGTTAAGGCTGCTCTAGAGTGCCAACTATAGGTGAAACCACATTTAAAAAAAAGACCTGAAAATTGTATTTTTTTCAGTGTATGGGGAGCGCGTGAGCAGTCAACATGATGTTTTGCATGAAGCACTGTTATTTCTTGAGCAGCCCCTGCGCCGGATCGTTTTATTGAAAACGTAGGGGCATATTAGCAAGAACGGCGTTAAAATTATCGCTGCTTTAGCAGCCGGAAACTGCCGCTAAAGCGGCGATAATGGGCTTGATAATATGCCCTTGAGAATTCCAATAGAAGCCCATGTTCTGCCGTGATCCTGGGCTTCTATTGGAATTCTATAGGGCATATTATCAAGCCCATTATCGCCGCTTTAGCGGCAGTTTCCTGCCGCTAAAGCGGCGATAATTTTAACGCCGTTCTTGCTAATATGCCCCGTAATGGTGACTTACCCGACTGTTTTCTTAATTGACCCAGGGCATGCTTTTGATGACTCTTTAGACAGACCTCAAGAAAGGCACCGGATAGATGCACTGTCAGCAACAAAGATGCTTGTATGAGTGAATAGTGATCATGAAACTCACTCCCTAAGGACGTCTTTTCTTGCTTCATACGGGACTCAAATCTCTATTACTCGACAACTATTTCAACAAGAACACTTGATGACTTACGTCTCCCAAAGACCGAACCCTCTTTGACAATTCCCATCAGAGAAGTCCCCTGACAATTTGACTACCAGACTCGAATTCCATCCCCTTCTCCAGTACCCAATTGCTTGATTGATATATATGACTGTATCACTAAAGTGGTCTACTTTACTGCTCTGTTGTCCTATATTTTTCAATATGACTTTTGTGAATTCCACTAGACTTTCGTCATGTACTTTTTGTAAACTTATTCTTAAAACATGCAAAGTGCTCTGATACTCTTGGGTCTAGCCAGCTCTATATAAAACTCAAAAAATAAAATCAATAAATAAATAATTTCTTTTATTCCGAATCCAATCTTCTTTGTTAGTTATTCCTGGGTAGAGGAGTGTCTGCTGGCTAGACTGTCATGCCCTCACCAACCTCCTACTCTTACTGCTCAAACAAATTGAAACCATCCTTTTTCTGTAAGGAGGGACTATAATATGAAAACAGGCAAGTCTGTAGAGTGATATCAAGAAATTAAAATAAAAACCATCATGACTTTAGCAAGAAAGACTGGATTCAGAATATCGGAGGTGATTTTGCCCATGAGAAAGATACTTGACTATCTAGTGTACACCTGTTCATCCTCGATGTCCAGCAACAGGATGATTGTTTTTTTTTAGAGTTTTATATAGCGCAAACTTGACCCGAATCGGGTATCAGAGCGCTTTACATAGCACCAGTTGCATTACATGAGGACACATTCATTTTTGTTAGGCACGGGGAGATTAAGTGATTTGCCCAGAATCACAGGATGTTCAGCGTCATTGCTGAGACTCGAACCCAGTTCCCCAGATTCGAGGTCGACCGCCCTAGCCGTTAGGCCAAATTCTGCTGCAGTGAGATTACATCTTCCCAGTGATCCGCCTTTTATTTCCTCAAAGGAATAGGTGTAGACAGGAGTAGTGTATCAGGAGGCGCCAAAGGTAATTCAACGACCCTTACTGTTTCTAGGCCAATTCGTCTGACATGCATTCTCCCTAAGGCTTGAGCAACTTCTCATACATAACTTCCTTCCAGACCTGTAGAATCCAAAGTCGATAGAAGCGAGGCTGCATGGGCCCTGCAGAAAAAGTTAACTTCTCTCCTGAACACTTGGGCATAAATTGACTCTTTCCTGAATACCTACGAAGAATGGTGTGCCCGTGTCACTTGGAAGTGAACACTAAGACTCCCAAAAGCAAGAAACTTTCTCTCTTCCGGTTGGTCCCAAACACTTCCCTACTTAACCACGGTGTCTTCAATAGTAGATGCTTTGTCTTCTATTTGCTTTTCCAGTGTTATGGAAGTGTGCCACCACCTAATCTACCACTGAAGAGGCCGAAGCTTGATAAACATCATATGAACAATCTCGTGAGAAACAGCCATGTTGCTCCATCATGGCCAGTTATTCAAGCACTTTGCTCCACTCTGCATTGCTGCTCTGTTCACCGAGGACTGGGCAGGATGTGAGGTAAACACTTCCCACCCTTATGGCCAAGTTAGTACCTCAGAATGAGATTTTAGTTTCACTTTTAATCCCATTTTGTACTGCATCAGCAGATTTTGATGCACCTTTGTTTACCATACTAGTGTAGTCAACATGGAGTGGATTTTGTGAGGATATAGAAGACCATGCTTCACTGAGCACATACGCTATAGAATTCTAGATAGTAATAAACGACCCAAATTTCTTCGTTCACCTGACACGAAGGCCCTGATTTTTTATGTATTATAAGGTTGGAATAGTAGATACATCATGTTGGAAAGAGAGAGAAGTTCAAGTCTACCTGTCATGTTCCATTTCTTGGAGTTCCAAATTCTCTCTAGAATGTTCCTGAATGAGAGCTGCCTTTCTTTTCCCTGCAGAAATGCTTGTCCTGGGTTGTAGCACCAGGAGGCACCTTCAATTGAGATCTGAAGGGAGAGGAGGAGAATCAGTGCCTATAAGATATTGCACCCATTTTTTCTCGTTCTCCTCTGCCAATGTCTTTTGAACTGCCTCGTCCACTAGGAGTGACTGTATTGATGGTCCACAGACCTTACATACTGCCAAGGGCTTACTGAAGTGGAAGAAGTGATTGACCCAGAATGTCTGTCTCATGCCCTTCTTATGGACCACAATCATAATTTTTTTGCTGTTTCATCCTAGGATAGCTTTTTCATTTCAGCGTGACTGCTAATCACAGTAAATACCTTTCTTCTTTGGGTAGCTGCACCTGCTGCATTATCAGATCGGCATGTTCTGCAGTCAGCCGACATTTAGAACTTGCAACTTCTGGAGAGCATCCATGTTTCTCCTTGTAGAGTGGCCTTCAAGGCACAAGAGAGTTACGGGCCAGTTTGAATTCTACTGAGGATGACAATGACGATGGCGGCATGGAATGGGATGAGTATATTTATGACCCCCAAGACACCTGTTGTTGGGTAGCCTGGATGAGGACCTGGACCAGGCCTCTGGCTCCAAAGAGGTGAAGGACCCCTTCGGGGGAGAGATGTTCAGCCCTACAACGATTAGACATCCGCGTAGTGCGGAATGGTGCCAATGGACCGTGTGGCCAAATACTTGAGCCATTGGGTAAGGAAGTCTCTGGATAGGGAGACCCACAATTTGATCCGGACGGAGTGTCCCAGACCCTCTACGGAGGGTATATTTTTTTTACCCTAAACTTGGACCTGGAGCTGATTTACCTTTTTGTTCAAATTTGGGAAAGACACAAGGAAATGAATTGGAAAATGTCTTAAACAATGTCAGGACAAGGTCCTTGACGTCCTGGTTCCGCTTACTCGTATCCTAGACATGAACTAGGCGGCCAGGGGTAAGAACCAATCTGAGGGGCAACTCTTTGTTTCTCTACTTTCCCCTGTAACTTGTTCTTCTGTTTTCTTCCTTCTCAATCTCCTTAAACACTTTATTGAGAATCTGCAAATAAAAATTACATTTGTAAAAACAATTTAAGATAAAATTTCATATAATTTTTGTTTCCCATTAATTCACACTACAACATTTAAACCTCGATAAAATTACTTATTCCAAACCTCTAAATACCACCACGACCTACATGGGTGGGTGGGCGGGATAATGCTAGCATCGTAGTCTTTAATAAAATCACGATTCTCTAAGCAGTAAACCTCGGAGAATCGACATTTCATGTCAAGCCAGAAGGCTAGCATTATGCATGTTTAAAGTCCTTTAAAACTTGTTCGGTTACATGTTCTACCGGCCTGAAATAGAAATCTCTAAAAACTCTGTCATTTGACCAATATGCTGCTTTAAGAATCTCACTCAAACTCTCTCCTGCACTATACGTCTTAGATGCCGTTGCTCCACCGAATTGAATGTACTTTAAACTTTTCCAAATTGACTCCTGCCTCATTCATCGTGTTTTTAACCCATCTAGCAATAGTTGCCACTGAAACCGCACCATGAGGTTTTACATATGAAATTAACAATTGATCTACTCCTGCACTCCTGAACTCACTCACCCTGGAGTCATATTCTCTAATACATCTCTCCTCACACAACTTAGGATGATCAATAAATCTAGGATAAAAAATTCTTTCAGTCATCGTTTTAGTTCTTCACTTTACTTCAAACAACACCCCTTCCGGATTGAAGAATCTCCCTAAAATATCCAAAGCCTTCAAATCTGATACTCTCCTAAATGAGACCATACATAATAATGTAGCCAATTTCCATGACAACTGCTTTAATGTCAAATAGCTGTTACCTGGCCAACTTTCAAACAATTTCCAAATCAAATTAACATCCCAAACAAAGGAATATCTCGAACCTGGCGGTTTCCTTAAACTAATACTTTTCATGACTACATATCAACTGACCTTTCCCTACTGAAAGTCCATCAACCAGAGAATGCTCTGCTGCTATCGCTGATCAATACCAATTGACAGTCTTATAACGCAAACCCTTCTTATACAAACTAGCTAAGAAATAAAGGGGCAGATGTATCAAGCATTTTCCCGTTCGCAAACGTGCCGATTCGCAGAATTGGCCTGTTTGCGAACGGGAAAAAAGCCTTTTGGGATGTATCATCCCAAAAGGCAATCGCAAAATAGGGAATCGCAATTTTTGCGATTGCCTATTTTGCGAATGCATTTAAGGAATCGCAATTTGCGATTCCTTAAATGCAATGCAGGAAGAAAAAATAAATTGTGACCTGGCTGTAAGGAATCGCAAATTACCACCAACTTCTAGTTGGTGGTAATTTGCGAATTCCAAGAAAAATTCACTTTTTGCATTTTTCTAGGTGCCATGTGGCGTACATACATGCCCTTAGGGCATGTATGTGCGCCACATGTGCGCACATGCATATTTCAGGGTGCAACAGGGTGTCCATTTGGCACCCTTGCACCCTTGAAATACATGCGCAATTTGCGAGTACCTATTGGGTACTCGCAAATTGCGCATGCGATTCTCATTCATTCCTATGGGCCTCTAGGCCCATAGGAATGAATAGGAAGCAATTCCTTATTTGCGACTCGCAATTTGCGAGTCGCAAATAAGGAATGCGTAGGAATCGCACTTTTATTTGCGAAATCTACATACATTGCATTTTGCGATTCCATAATAGCGAATCGGTAAAATTCGCTATTATGGAATCGCAAAAGGCAATGTTGATACATCGGGCCCTAGGAATCATAACCTCATCTGCCTTAACGGGATCCAAATTCCTCTCCACGCACCAGCGTAGCCAAACCTTCCATGCACTTGAATACCTTTAGCTTGTCTGGTGCCCCAGAATTCGTATAATAACTCTGCAGCCTCGCCTGATAAATGTTTGAATCTTCTAGATTTCCTGAAATGCTCCAAACTAGAAGGTTGAGCACCTCTGACTCCATTAAAGGATGCTCTCTTCCGCCCACATCTTGTAAAAGTCCTCTTTCTGCTCTTACCAAAATTAGATCCTCCATAGCAATCCATCACCATAGGATACCAAGCCTGAGTTACCCAGCAAGGAGTCACTAAAACTATTTTGCACCGCAATATCCTCACTTGCGTCAAAACTCTCTGAATCATTGAGAAAGGAGGGAACGCATAACCTTTCATACCTTGCCAATTCAGGCTGAATGCATCCACTGCCATCGCTTCCGGATCTGGCCTCCAACTCAAATAATTCTCCAATTGATTGATCAATCTTGAAGCAAATAAATCTACCTCCAAAGGACCTAGTTCCTCCTGTATATCCCGAAAAACCATTGGATTCAGCTTCCAGTCGCTGAAATCCTTCATAAAACGGGAATTTCACTCTGCAACTAAATTCTCCTTCCCTGGAAGATACTGTGCTGTTACACTTATCTTGTGTTCCATGCAAAACTTCCAGAAATCCTTTGCCAACTCTGACAATTTTTTTGACATGCTGCCACCCAACTTATTTATGTATGTTACCGCAGAAATATTGTCCATCTTCAATAGAACTGGAGCTTTCTGAATCCTCTCCTTGAAACTGCGAATGGCTAATACTCCTGCTTTCATCTCCAGACAATTTATATGATCCTCTCTCTCCACCATATTCTATCTTCCACCTGTCTCCTGTGAGCCTAGTCTCGCACCCCAACCTAAATTGCTCGCATTGGTCTCCATTACTCAATCTGGACTTGCGCCAATATGGCCACTCTTGCCAATTGTGCTGCTGTGGACACCTAGGACATCCGTAGTGCACAGGCTACCTAGGGATAGTTCCCGTTCTTTTGTAGTGCACAGACTACCATGAGGCTTATCACCCAGGTGTTTAGTCTTTTTTAAGGCCTCACCTCCTTTCTTTGGTAGAGGATTTTCCTCCTCAGAGAGGGTAAAACTGAGTCTTCTTCAGTTGGGAAATCTCTTTTTCTCTAATTACAAACTGCCTCCACTGCCTCCTTTAAGGAGGACTCGAATTGATTTTCAAAAAAGCTCATTAGTAAATTTTCACTAAGAGGTGTATCCTCATCCTCTTGTATCCCATTCTCTGACATGCTCATTATAAATTTCTTCAGGGGTCTTATCTCAGTAGTTTAAATCCCCATTTTATTTTGTTTTATTTTTTGGGTTAAGGTCTAGGCAGTTTTGTTACCAGTGTTTCGAGTAGCAAATCAGCCGTTATCACTCTCGCTGTGTGTAGTCTTGGTATCGCACAGTGTGAGCTATTTTTCGGGCTTAGTCTTGTCTGTTTTTTATTTCTCCCATTTTTTGTGCGTCATCACACGCGGGAGGGATTGGCCCAGTCCTCTTTGGGTTAGAGTTAGTTTGGACAGGTTTGAGAGCACGTCATGCAACCTCCGTTCCTTCTGCTCCCTCCCTGCGTCTAGCGAGGGGCCAGAAAGTAAGCCGGGCTGAACACAGGCCGCGGTGAGAGCAGTTTGTCTATGCGGCCTGTCTCTCATTTGATCCCAGGGAGCTTAAACCTTCTCCAAGGACAAGAAGAGGAGGAACATCCTCTTCTTCTAGAAGGAAATATGAACCTTCTTGCTTGGAGTGTTTTAGGAGATCTAAAAGATGTCAGGCCTTTCAGGAGAGGCTAAAAACCTACTGGACGAGTCATAGGCACCAGGAACAAGAAGGAGATACACAGATGTATGGAGGATATGGTGTGGTTGGTGCCTGGAACGGGATTTGGATCCTGTGGATACTCCTGTGGTGGATGTAGCAAACTACCTTGCAGATTTATTTAGATCAGGTTTATGTTATAGAACAGTCAAGTGTTACAGATCAGGCATTTCAGCAGGCCACTCACTAATAAATGATTATTCTATTGGTAGTGACCCTTTAATCTGAAGGGTAATGAAGAGAATAAGACTTAGACACCCTCCCAAAGACAGATATGATTCGTTATGGAATGTTAACCTTATTTATGACCTATTTGTCATATGGCCTGATAACCCTTATCTCTCCAAAAAACAGCTATCGATTAAATTAGCAACCTTAATCTGTCTAATATCCTTTAGAAGAGTATCAGATGTTAAGGCGTTATCTCTAACAGATACTACTCTCCAGATGGAGTGCATTTCAAAATTTGGAAAAGGACCAAAACTTTGGGGGTCATTAGGATGGCGGACGGACTGGAGTCCGTCCGCCATCCTGGTGGGAACTGGGACCATCCGCCATGCATGTGGCAGTCCTGCACACCCGATCAGGATGCGACCGCCACCATGGCGGTCGGATCTTGATTTTTAACATTGCGGCGGGTGCTGCTGACAGCAGCACCCGCCGCAATGTGAAAATGCCATGTTGTGCATTTCACAGCACTACGTGGCAGGCACCACATAGTGCCTGCCACGTAGTGCTGTGAAATGTAGGGGGGTACCATGGGTACCCCCCAAGTGCACCCTCACCTCCCCCAACACAAGGGGGGCCTGCAACGGGCCCCCATCACTAATCCCCACCAGCCTTTCCATGGCGGCATCGCCGCCATGGAAAGGCCTGCAATAGCCAGCATCCTAATTTGGTGGACGGTGCCTGCTAGGCACCGCCACCATTTTAGGCTATGTGGTCCGTCCACCAGGCAATCTGTGAGATTGCTTTTGGCGGCCCCGTGGCGGACGGTCTTTGCGCCCGCCAAGGTCCATGCGCTATTCCCTCCGCCATCGTAATGTGGCAGAGGGAATATCGCGGTCCGATTGCGGAAGGACCGCCACCGCATGGCTGGCGGTGACGGGCCTTCCGCAATCGTAATCAGCCCCTATGTCTCAATATATTTTTTATCCTTACTTTGCTGATTGCAAGAAACTGTGCGTTGTAAACTGCATGCAAATTTATGAACAAAAAATGATTGATGTTAGACCAAATGGTGAAGATCAATTACTAATAGCGTTGTAAAACCCTATAAGGCGGTGTCTACAGCTACCATTTCAAGATGGGTAAGAACAGACATGTTAGAAGCAGGAGTAGATTTGTCCAAAATTGATGTGCACTCATCCTGTGGTGCGATGGCTTTATCTTTGAGGTATGACCGAGGCAGTCTGTCGCTTTTGCTTGTGTTTGGTGAACAGCCGAGGAGAGCAGCCGTCTCTGCAGCTTTCTCTTTGAGGCTCGACCGAGGCACTCTGCTGTGTGAGCACAGGTTGCATTGGGAGTGGTCGTCTCCCGGTGCTCGCTGTCCCTGTGAGGTATTTAAAACTTGTAATTTACTTGTGGGAACCCGACCATAAATTGGAAGGATGGTGGAAGCGAAATGTCACTTAACTGTTGTAACAACTGTTTGATTGTTGTTCAGATAATTAAGTACAACAAATCTATCCATAGTCGATATCATATACCTACCTCTTGGTTGTAAAATTATATAAATGAATATTGATAGGTATTCTTTATTTTGCCCCTCCAATTTATGGTTGGGTTTCCTCCTTTCTTAGTCATCTTTTTCACCATGCTTGGGTTTTTTCTGCCCATTCGTTTTCATTTTTTCATGCCCTTTTGTTATACCTAACTTGAAGGTAGGTATTCTTATCCCAAGCCAGGGCCTCTAAATGGCTCTCCAGGCTAAGAAGGCGTCAGTATCAGGCTAAGTAGTGGCCTAGAGGAGGCTGTGAGGCACGTGTCAGGGGCTGCAAGTGCACTTCACTCAAGCCCGCAATGTCTAGTTGAAAGACGAGCAGGCGTGGGACAAGGAATCCGCTTCAAGGTACTGAAAGACTCGCTCCTCCGCTCACAGAAGAGATGGGGAGGGCACGTCTTCCTTCAGGGACCGTCCTGTGTTTTTTCCCCGATTGCTGTCGGACCTCCAATACACCACTGAGTCCTCATTTTGTGTTTTTAGGATTAAAGAGGCTTGAGGTGGTTTTAAGGGTACATAACTTTGGGATATGGTGCGTGACATTTAATTGCGCCAGCTGTGGGCTTCTGAGCAGAGCTTCAGCTACCTGCATTCATTCTTTTACTAACTAAGCATTGCATGAGAGTTGTAAAGGTGTGGTATGTTGCCAGCAGGTGTTCAATTTTGAGCACACTGTCACGCATATATTACTAAAGTATGGTGTGGTAGAGCACAGGTGGCACATTTTTCAGTAAAAGGGCCACTAAATATGCTTGCAAACCTATATAGCTCACAAATGACAATGTGCGGAATTTGGGTTTCAGTGAATAATTACCATTTGCATATCACTAAGTGAAGAGTCTTGATTTCTTTTGATCCTATTAAAAATGTTTGTTTCCATCATACTTTAGAATTACAAAAAGGGCCTCCTCTGTGCTTTACTGCTGATATATTTTGAATTATTTCTACAGTCCATTTGCAGGTATTTAAATGTAGTTGTTGTAGAAAAATGTGACATCCTACAGATTTTCATTTCACGCTGCCTGTCATATAGTTCACTTTACAAAATTCTCCCACTTTGTATCCCGACAATAAGAAGTAGGGCCCATGGAGATTGGGCCCTACTTCTTATTGTTGGAATACAAAATGGGAGAATTTTAATCAAACAAGCAGTGATTTCTTACAAGACATAGCCTGACATTTGACCTTTGTCTTTGAAGGCACAGGAAATGTGTGCCAGGATAAAAACTGAATTTAGAGGCTTTTTTATTGCTTATTCACCTTCTGAACTCCAGCATAGTTATTTCTGGGGTACTGCAGCTCCCCTGCATCCCAGTTCAGAGTGATAGGTAGGGTATCCTGAGGAAGCAAATTGCCCTCTGTGGCCATCCACGTAGCAAATCATTATCTACTTGTACTCCTTTTATTTTGCTTCCTCCGCCATGTCCAGAATTCTGGCCAATGGCCCCAAAATATCCAATAATCGATCCTGACACTGCTTTAGTGCCCTCTCTAATCCCTTCCTAGGATCACGACCCATCTTAAATAGGAAACTGATTAAATCAGGATCCAAATCAGGTGTCATACAAGTTTTGTCTTCCCCCACCAGCCGAGAGCACTCCGCCCTGATTACACCTCTGGCCTCCTTCTCTAAAGGCCTTCTTACCCAAAGTTTAAAAAAATGCGAGATAATTTGCTATTTCTACTACATGAGCTTCCACTGGATCCAAATTCCATTCCAAGCACCAACTACACCATTTCTTCCATACTCCAGTATATCTTTTCCTAATGCCTGGTGCCCATGACTCGTCCTTGAAGTCCTTAGCCTCTCCTGAAAGCCCTGAGTATCTATTGGATTTTCTGAAATCCTCCAAACAAGAAGGTTCAAGTTTCCCTCTTGAATAAGAGGATGTTCCGCCCCATTCTGTCCTTCTAACAGGCCTAGAACGCCTGGTATTACACGTGGAATTTCCATTGATAGCTCCATCACTCCAGGGAACCACATTTGTGTGTTCCAAAACGGTGTGACTAGTACAATTTGGGATTGATTCCTTTTGTACCTTCAACAAAACCCTTTGAATTAGTGCAAAGGGAGGAAAAGCATAACTGTTCTCTCCCTTCCAATTCTAGAGTAATACATTCACTGCTATGGCCCTGGGGTCTTGTCTCCAACTGTAAAATCGGTCTATTTGATAAGTCAGTCTGCTTGCAAACAGATCTACTGCAAAGGGGCCCTATAAATGCTGAATTTTCTTGAAGGACCTTGGGTTCAATTTCCAATCACTGGAATCCTTTAGATATCTCGAGTTCCAGTCTGCTCTTTCGCTCTGAAGACTCGTAATTAATTCCGCCTTCAATAAAATCTTCTGACCCCAACAAAAATAACAACTTGTTTTGGATAGTTCTGCAAGCTGGTCCGCTTCATTACAGGGCTTTACAGAGATTGAAGATGGACGCTTTGGTATGGAGATCAGGTTTCTCTATCAGAGGACGCTTAAGAGGAGCTAGTAGGTGGTTGGACAATCTAGAGGCATGGAATGGCTGGGCAATTTTTGGTGTTAGCCCAGATTTTGTGATAGAGACAGATGCGAGCCTCTTTGGTTGGGGGTGTGTGTTTAATCAGGAAACTGGAAGGAGATAGTCCTTGGAGGATAATTTGGAACACATAAATGGTTTGGAGATGAGGGCAGGTCTGTATGCTTTGCAGAGTTTTGGGAAAAAGTTAAGGAACTTCAATGTTTTGTTGAAGATGGACAATGTTTCAGCGGTTCGCTATATAAACCACTTTGGTGGGAGCAGATGAAAGAGTCTAACTCAGATAACAACAAAAAAACTTTGGGATAGATTACATTCTGGGTCGAAAAGAGGTAGATCTTTTCACTTCTCCGTTGACGATCCAGTGGAAAGATTATTTCAGCTGGTGTCCGGATCCGTATGCTGTAGCAGTGGACACTTTCACCCAGAATTGGTTGGGTCTGAATGGGTATGCATTCCCACCGAATATGGCTCTTTATTCCGCTTGCCGTCACCCCGCATGTTGTTACAACGCAGTCGTTACAACGACTGCGTTGTAACAACGCATACCATTACCCCGCAAGTCGTAATAACGACTTGCGGAGGGGGGCGCTGGATGTTGGAATAGTATAATTTACTATTCCAACTCCAGTCTGTGCGGACAGTAGGGAAGGTGTTGGATTTTAAATCCAAAACCTTCTGCCCCCTCCGCAAGTCGTTGTTACGCCTTGCGGGGTAATGGTATGCGTTCTTACAACGCGGTCGTTGTAACGACCACGTTGTAACAACATGCGGGGTGACGGATTCGTAGTAAGGGCTGTTTACCATTCCCACCTTTTGCCATGATACAGAGAGTTCTGTTACAAGTGAGAAGACAAGGTTGTCAGCTAATTTTAGTAACTCCTTTCTGGAACAGTCAGATATGGTTTCCTCCAATTTTGAAAATGGCAGTGGATATTCCTTTGCAAGTAGAATATTGCAGTGGAATGTTGGTAGGCGTAGTAGGAGATGAACATCCTCTCATAGTAGCATGTTTGTTCAACCTTCTAGTTTGGAGGATATCAGGTGTTCAGAGAGATTCAGAAGTTTTTCGGAGAAGGCTTCAGAGCTTCTGAATGAGTCAAGGGCTCTGAGTACAATGAAGAGGTACCGGGTAGTTTGGAATGTTTGGGTACATTGGTGCATGGAACTGGACTTGGATTCTGTGGAGGCAGATGAGATTGAAGTGGCTAATTTCTTAGCAGATTTAATTAGTCAACGATTAGCACATAGAACCTTGAATGACTATAGATCATCCATTGCAGTGGGTCATTCACTGTTGGAGGACTTATCCTTTGGAAGGAGACCTTTGGTTAGTAGAGAGAAGAAGGGTATCCTTTTAAAGAGGCCTCCCAAAGCAAGATACAATACATTTTGGGATGTGAATTTGGTGTTGACTGTTTAATAGTTGGCCAGTGTTAGAAATGGTGGTCTCTAGTTGGCAGAGGTAGGTACCTTTGTCCAAATAGGGACCCTTGCTTCTAGTCAGGGTAAGGGGGATACACACTTTAGATAACCCCTGCTCACCCCCTTGGTAGCTTGGCACAAGCAGACAGGCTTATCCCAAAGGCAATGTGTAAAGTATTTGTACCAACACTCACTGTAACACAGTGATAACACCACAAATGGACACCACAATGGTTTAGAAAATAAAGTATCTGTATCTAAACTTAACAAAACCAAAACGATAAAAATCCAACATACAAGTATTAAGAAAAATGACTTTCAAAAGGTTTTGTCAACAGAGTCCATAGAAAACTATGGATGCATGATTTCTTGCAAAGTACCTGTTGTTGCGACAAAGTTCACCAAGCCAAACAGCCGCAGCGATGATAAAAGTCGAAAAACAAAGATGCGTCGTTCCTGAGACCTTTGTGGATGCGATGCGACAGTTCCTCTGTACACATGGGAGCGATGCGTCTGGTCCGGTCTGTAGGGGGAAGCGATGCGTCGGTTCTGAGACGACTCCGATCTGCAGGTGATGCGTCAGGGAAAACTTGCAACACAGGGACGATGCGTGGAAATCCGGGATGCGGCGGTGAACGATGCAGTGGTGGCAAGCGGCGCTGCGTCGACCTTTTCAGCCGCGATCCCTCGAGGCGTAGATTCTTGCAGTGGCGACAGGTGCTGCGTCGGTTTCAGCAGCGGTGCAGCAGTGCGGGGAGATTCTTCTCGCACCACTGCGTTGCGTCGGAAAACTGTCACCAGAAGAGCGATGCGTCGACTTCCTTGCTTGTTGCGTTGCTTTCCAGATCCCAGCAGCAGAAACAACCTCCAGAGGCCCCACACAGTCACAGGCACTCCTGGCAGGTCAGAACTCCCAGCAAGGAAGTTCAGGGGAGCTGGGGGTGAAGTCTTTGTGTTCCTGAGACTTCAAAACAGGAGGCAAGCTCTACTCAAGCCATTGGAGACTTTCCTCAAGCAGGGGACACAGCACACAGCAAAGTCCTTCTCCTTTCTTTGGCAGAAACAGCAACTGCAGGCCAACCCCAGACACACAGCAAGGGCAGTACTTCTCCTCAGTTTCTCCAGCTCTTTTCCTCAGCAAAGGTTCCTCTTGATTCCAGAAGTAGTCTAACGTTCAGGGGTTTTAGGTCTAATACGTATACCCCAAAATGTCTTTGTTCTCTTTGTGCAAGGGTCTCTGAGCCCAGTCCAAACCAGTTCTCTCCTCTCTGGTGCAGCTGCCCGGCAGGAGGTGGAGACAGCATTGTGTAAGGCAGACAAGTCCTATTCAGGTGCAAGGGAAATCTCCTCCCACCACTCTACATGCAGACCGGGCCTATTCAGGTGCTAGTGAGAACTCCTCCCCCTACTCTGAATGCAGCCCAGGTCTATTCATCCCAGCCCTGACTCATTCAGGAAAGGCAGGACACATATTAACCCCCTTCCACCCGGTGGCTGTCTGAGATAATGCACCTCCCCAGCCCTTGTCACTCCAAAACCAGACAGTCAATACACAAACAGGCAGAGGCACACAGAATGGTTAAACAAGAAAATGCCTACTTTCTAAAAGTTAGTCATAGTAGGGGTTACGCCCAACAGTGGCCAGATAGGGCGTGGTAAAACTTGAAACATTAAGGAATTATCTGACCATTTTTTTAGTCGCTGCTATTTTATTTAAAGAAGACTAAGAACCAATTTATTATTTTCTTGGTTCTACCAATTAATTGGCAAACATTTAACACTTTGTCAATACATTTTGTCTTATTCAAAAACAAGTCATGACATAAACGATGCACTTTTGAATCACCAATAAAGGAATTTGCTCATGCACCATGCAGTTCAGGGGTGCTATCCTGCAACTGGTACACCAGCCCAGGGTCTGTACCTTTTGGCTGGACACAGGACTGGGGTGGGCTCTCTCACACCCAGCCCTCCTCCCTGGGGCTCCGCACCCTCCCAACTGGAGGGGTACCCCCAGAAGATAAACTGGTTGGGGCACTGTTAGCAGTTGCCCCTTTCTCCAGGTCAGGGGGGACACCCTGAACCTGGTCTTCCAACCCAGGGTCTGTACCCTTAGGCTGGACCTGTGCCTGGCAACCCAGGACTTCCGGGGGAGTACATCGACCTCCCACAAGGGAAACACACTCCTTATGAGCTGTGCGAGAGTCCGCCTGGTGCAGGTCTATAGTCTCCTGTCCACTTGACAGAGCATAAAGTCCCCCAGGCCAGAAGTGGCCTCACCAGGGTCAGTCCTGGGGTGCTCTGACCTCAGAGCTGGCAACCCCTGACCCCTTGGTCCTCCCACTGGGGACAGCGTCCCCCCACACCCTTTTCTCTGGACTCATGCACCCTCCCCACTGGAGCGGTGCTGCCACACACCAGAACTGGTGGGATGCTTGTTACAGCAGGCCCCCCAGTCCACCTGACACTGTGGGATCCCCCTCAGGGAATGGCCTCCCGGTACAGACTAGGCCCCCCTCCTGGCGTTCACTCAAGGAACCAACCAGGCCCTGGGACTAGGTTTCGGGCACCTCGGGACACAGCCCACTCCCACCCCTTCTCCTCTGAGACAGGACGTGGGACCCTACACCCCTCCCACTACACTGGGAATTATCTGGGCTACCAAAAACCTCCCCTACCTCACTTGGTTGGGGAAAACCTGAGCCACCCCCTTCAGGATCACTCCCAAAAGCTTCTTCAGACCCTCTAGAATCCACCAGAAGGTCTGCCTCCAGTGCAAGCTCCCTGGTGTCAGAGAACTCACACTCCACCGGCTGTTGGCATAGCTCTGGAAAACAGGGACTTAAAATATGCTCTCCAACAATTGAATCACCCAGCCCGACACGTGTTAACCAAGTTATCCTTTGCCTCACCATCCAGTGCCACACACAAGAACCCCACACCACTCTCCTGAGACTGGTAAAACAGTGTCTGACTGTTTCTGTCACTTAACCCACACTCTTATGGGTGGTCTCCATACTCACATACCAAGGCTTCTATCATGGGGTAATCCCTCTCCCTGCACCTCTCATCTAGAGTCGGTAGAGTGCCCCTCCCACCACTAGGAATATGAACTCCTGTGACAGTTTCCCAATCCACCTTATGGACAATGTGCACCACTGGAGCTACCTCATAAACCTGAACTCCCAGGTGTATGTCAACCCCCTCCTTCAAGTCAGGCGCCACATCTCTGGGTGTGTGCACTACTCTCTCAGCACTAGACACTACATTTTTGCTGCCACCATCTGAGCTGGACTCCACCTCCAACTCCAGCCAAGCTCACTTCATGAGCTAAACACTTTTCCTTTTTCTTGGCTAAGACACTCATGGCCTCAAGCCTCTCGAGCTCCATATCAAGCTCTCTCATTCTCAATTCATGTGCCAAAAGCAACTTCCTTTCTTCCAAGGCACGAGCGTTCTTGCTCTCCTCTGCCTTTAGTCTCATGACCTCCAATTCATGATCCCTGGCCCTTTGCCTTTCCTCCAAATCCACTGGAGAAAAATTCCTGGAAGGATGATTGCTGTCAGCTCTAGAGGCTGCTCTCCCAACAGGACAATCCTGGGATCTGAAACGGCCTTCTGGCACACCCCCATCCACATCTGCATCATCTGTCTCCCCAGCTTCTCTGGCCTCCCACCAGGCCCCTAAGGCTTTCTGTAGCTCCTCTTTCCTAGAATTGCTCCTCATGGGACATCCAAAGCTCCTGCAGAACTGCTTGAGTCGCTCTTCTTTGTAACTACTTAACATTTCAATGTCAAACTCCAATTCTGCAGTCTCACTTGCTGGTTTACTACTCAGAGACATGGTGCGTGGATACTCATGGGTCAGATCAAAAATAGAACAAAAATAAAACAGTATGTGGTTACGTAGTGGTCTGCGCTAAACTAGTGATGAACACCAATCACTGTGGGTCAAGTACAAATACAAGTTCAAATCCTCACCGCTGACCACCAATGTTAGAAATGGGGGTCTCTAGTTGGCAGAGGTAGGTACCTTTGTCCAAATAGGGACCCTTGCTTCTAGTCAGGGTAAGGGGGATACACACTTTAGATAACCCCTGCTCACCCCCTTGGTAGCTTGGCATGAGCAGAAAGGCTTATCCCAAAGGCAATGTGTAAAGTATTTGTACCAACACTCACAGTAACACAGTGATAACACCACAAATGGACACCACACTGGTTTAGAAAATAAAGTATCTTTATCTAAACTTAACAAGACCAAAACGATAAAAATCCAACATACAAGTATTAAGAAAAATGACTTTCAAAAGGTTTTAGCAACTGAGTCCATAGAAAACCGGTATGCGTGATTTCTTGCAAAGTACCTGTTGTTGCGACAAAGTTCACCAAGCCAAACAGCTGCAGCGATGAGAAGCGTCGAAAAACAAAGAGATGCTTCGTTCCTGAGACCTTCGTGGATGTGATGCAACAGTTTCGCTGTACACAGGGGGGCGATGGGTCGGGTCCGGTCTGTAGGGAAGCGATGCGTCGGTTCTGAGACGACTCCGATCCACGGGTGATGCGTCAGGGAAAACTTGCGGCTCAGGGACGATGCTTGGAAATCCGGGATGCGTCGACGAACGATGCGGCGAGCGGCGCTGCGTCGACCTTTTCAGCCGTGATCCCTCGAGGCGTCCATTCTTGCAGTGGCGACAGGCGCTGTGTCGGTTTCAGCAGTGGCGCAGCGGTGCGGGGAGATTCTTCTCGCACCACAGCGTTGCGTCGGAAAACTGTTGCCAGAAGAGCGATGCGTCGACTTCCTTGTTTGTTGCGTTGCTTTCCAGCTCCCAGCAGCAGAAACAACCTCCAGAAGCCCCACACAATCACAGGCACTCCTGGCAGGTCAGAACTCCCAGCAAGGAAGTTCAGGGGAGCTGGGGGTGAAGTCTTTGTGTTCCTGAGACTTCAAAACAGGAGGCAAGCTCTACTCAAGCCCTTGGAGACTTTCCTCAAGCAGGGGACACAGCACACAGCACAGTCCTTCTCCTTTCTTTGGCAGAAACAGCAACTGCAGGCCAACACCAGACACACAGCAAGGGCATTACTTCTCCTCAGTTTCTCCAGCTCTTCTCAGCAAAGGTTCCTCTTGATCCAGAAGTAGTCTAAAGTTCAGGGGTTTTAGGTCTAATACTTATACCCCAAAATGTCTTTGTTCTCTTTGTGCAAGGGTCTCTGAGCCCAGTCCAAAACAATTCTGTCCTCTCTGGTGCAGCTGCCCGGCAGGAGGTGGAGACAGCATTGTGTAAGGCAGACAGGCCCTATTCATGTGCAAGGGAAATCTCCTCCCACTACTCTGAATGCAGCCCAGGTCTATTCATCCCAGCCCTGACTCATTCAGGAAAGGCAGGACACATATCAACCCCCCCCCACCCCGGTGGCTGTCTGAGAGAATGCACCTCCCCAGCCCCTGTCACTCCAAAACCAGACAGTCAATACACAAACAGGCAGAGGCACACAGAATGGTTAAACAAGAAAATGACAACTTTCTACTTCTAAAAGTGGCATTTTCAAACACACAATTTAAAAACCATCTTTACTAAAAGACGTGTTATTAAATTCTGAGTTCAGAGAGCCTAAATCTTATTTCTCTATCTTGTTCCAATGGGAAGTTATATTTATAAGATGTTATATATAAACTCCCATTCTATCCTATGGGGCAAGATAGCCTTTCAATAGTGAAAAACGAAATTGGCAGTATGTCACTATCAGGACATGTCACACATGCCAGTAGGTGAACTACCTTTCACATACACCGCATCCTGCCCAGGGGGGTACCTTGGGCCTACCATAGGGGTGCCTTACTTGTAAGAAAAGGGAAGGTTAGGGCCTGGCAAGTGGGTGCACTTCGGGCTGGACTGTTCCCATGAGGCACAGGGTCAGACTGATTTGCATATGGCCATGTCTGAACTGGGGTGGCGGAGTGAGCTAAAGAATGATGATGGATTAAACCCAGATCAGTTGACTGGGGGTGAGTGCTTGCAATGTTCAACACTCCATCCATCATCCCCTTTGGTTTTGCTAAGTTCGCCCTAAGTTGGCAGGGTATGCCCAGACGTGGGTCCCTTGCTCACTTTGCCACTGGATTCAAGATAGCCTGGCTGATGAAGTTTATGAACCCGAAACCGGTCCCAGGATGCTTGTTTCTGGTCCAGGGAAGACATTGCTTGGCAATTCGGGCTGGACTGTTCCCATGAGGCACAGGGTCAGACTGATTTGCATATGGCCATGTCTGAACTGGGGTGGCGGAGTGAGCTAAAGAATGATGATGGATTAAACCCAGATCAGTTGACTGGGGGTGAGTGCTTGCAATGGTCAACACTCCGTCCATCATCCCCTTTGGTTTTGCTAAGTGGGTGCACTTGCCAAGTCGACATGGCAGTTAGCAAACTGCGCAGAGGCACTGCAGTGGCAGGCCTGAGACATCCTTTCAGGGCTACTCATGTGGGTGGCACAATCAGTGCTGCAGGCCCACTAGTAGCATTTGGTTTACCAGCCCTGGCACACTTAGTGCACTTTACTAGGGACCTACTAGTACATCAAATATGCCAATCAGGAAGAACCAATCATAATAACAATTTACACAGGGAGCATATGCACTTTAGCACTGATTAGCAGTGGTAAAGTGCCCAGAGTCCTAAAACCAACAAACACAGGTCAGGAAAAAATAGAAGGAAGAAGCAAAATGTTTGGGGATAGCCCTGCAAAAAGGGCCAAGTCCAACAGCCTGCAAGTAGGTTTTTAGCCCTGAGAGAGTTGTCTTGCAAGTTGGCAACTTTATTGCGTTTGATATAATTTAGGAGAGTTTCGGATGGTCAGGCATGGGATTTAGAGAGAAGATTTTATCAACCAGATGGGGTATTTTTGAAGTGCGGAGGAGAACAAAGACTATGTCAGAGTCTGTTTTTATCCAATTTTTTAAGAAATGCAAACATTTTGTGTAATAGGTTGCATCAGGGAGTATGAAAAGAGAATGGAGGCGTATAGACCTGATGGTATAACTCAGTTGTTGATTTGTGATGTTAAGTATTTTAAGGCTGTCTCGGTGGAAACATAGCACATTGGGTGAAGAATGTTATGAAGGAAGCTAAAGTGGACGTGGAAAGGTTTAAGGCTCATTCTATAAGGGGAGCTACGTCTTCACAGGTTTTTATGTGCAGGAGGAAGGTTGGATGAGATTATGAAAGGCACAGGCTGGTTGAATGTGGAGGCTTTCAGGAAGTTTTCTTTTAAACCAGTAGAGCATGTATCTAATTTCATTTTGAGAAGCTTTGAACATGCATAATGCTAGCCTCCTGTCTTGCCATAAAATGCCGATTCTTAGAGGTTGGGGGAATAGAGAATTGTGATTTTATTAAAGACAAGGAGGCTAGCATTATCCCTCACTCCCAACCCTGGAGGAGATTTTTTTTTATAAAAGGTTGAAAGTCTATTTATAAACATTTTGATTAAAGTAAAATAAGGTATTTGTATTACAAAAATGGGTATATTCAGAGGATTTAGGAATCTTGGGTTAATGAATGAAATACTTATGTTTCAATTTAGATAATTATGGCATCAGTTTGGAAGACGTTTAAAGGAGAAGAAGGAGGATGACAAGTGCAGCTTCAAAAGAGGAATAGTCTGGAGTGTTGGGGAGTTTTATAGGCTGGATGTTCTATTTTTGTTTATGTTGTCATACTTGGTTCTAGTATGGATCTTTAAAGGTTGCTGCTTGGAGGTGAAATCTGCCACTCTTACCCCTGACCTCCTCGGTCATGTCTAGGATGCGAGTAAGCGGACCCAGGATGTCAAGGACCATGTCCTGACACTGTTCAAGACATTTAAAACACCGTATCACCATGGCAGGTCGTGGATGAGGGAATCAAGGAAACATTATACATGAGATGACAGCCCTATGCACACATGACCTGTCGACCCTGAAGACAGACAAAAAACGATGTCTCATTAGAAGGTCCTTCATGACCCCTGCAGAGCTATGGGCCTATGTATGCTTAGTAGATGAAACGTAAAGGTTTCCGCAGAGTGTGTATATGGTGAGATGGAGCCACCTTAATCTAGTAATGACTTAATAGAATTAGGAAAGGAATGAAAAGGTAATGGGCACAAGGTGACTAAATTGGAGCTAGTCTTTGACTTATGACTTAAGACAGAGTAGCGTTACCTGTTGTAGAAGAACAGGAAGGATTTCCTGAAAACAATTGCAGATCCTTTGGGAGAGGTGGTGTAGCCCCCTCTGATCATTTCAGACAACTGTCATGTAAGTGACGAAATCCCTAGTGAGCAATACAGCAATAATGTTATATCCTTCATAGTGTCCATGGTGGAATTTACTTGTCACACCTTTCACAGCACCTAGTCATCAGGACACCAGGAGGGTATTGGAAAAGCTAGCAGAATTAGGGACTTTTTGTCTTCAAATCTAGAACCCCCCAAATAGCTCTACATGTAACACACCAGCTCTTGCCCAGATTCTATAGTTCTTTGTAAGATAGGCACACAGGGGCATATTAGCAAGAAGAGGCGATAATCATCGCTAACCCTGCTTAGCGTGATTTTTTTTATCGCCGGCTATCGCTGGAATATATCGCCACGCTAACGCTGTATTAGCAACGATTAGCGCTATGGCGATGAATATTCCAGTGATAGCGGGGAAATGGGCCAACATCGCTGAAAAACCAGCGATGTTGCATGGAGAAGGGAGAACACCTTGCTGATACGACCCTGTGGTCGTATCAGCATAATCCACCCCCCATGTTAGGTATAGCTAACACCTGCTAATTGCAGGTGTTAAATAAATGACGATTACTCCCGGTTAGCGCGACTTTTCACGTCGCTAACTGGGGCCATGGCCACCTTGCTAATAGGCGATAGGCCTGTTAGCGAGTGTTTCCCAGGTTTGTTCGTCGGGAACGCCCACTTTGCATGTCATTAGCGATAAATATCGCTGACATGCAAAGCGGTAAAAACGGGCGCTAATGCCCGCAAACTGTCGCTAACTGCTGTTAGAGACAGTTTGCTGATAGGGCGATATAAATATCGCCGCTTTAGCGGCAAAAAGTGCCGCTAAAGCGGCGATAGTGCCCTTGCTAATATGCCCCAGAGTTTCCCCACCCTACTCTTTACATTGAAAACTTGATATCCTGGCGCGATCACCTCTAGTCCTGTAGGCCCCATTGAAACATACACATAATTAACGGTACTTTTATTACCACAATAGTACAAGCACATAGGATTGACCCAGCCGCGCTAACTCTTGCGCCGGTGAAGATACAGTGCCCTGGGTATCTGAAATTAAAATTGGTGTGATAATTATGAAGTGTGGCCTCCAAACTTGGGCACAACATGCACCTTTTGAATTTCCGGCACAAAAACCAACTTGACCTGGTATTTTTCTGGCATTTGCCGCCCAAAATATAGATGCCAATATATACCTGGGGAAAACAGTGAGTGTGGACCTTATCAAACTTGGTTGTTACAGGTGTGATAAACAGGGATGTGTTCAGAGGTCGGAATTATCCACCCACTTACAATGAGGGCCCAGGTTCCATAATCAACTTCCTTATTGTTAATATTTTGTGTGTGGCATAACAATTGTCAATCTGATATTATCTAATATAAAATAAGTGGTTGATTGTGTTACACTGCCTCATCTAAGCATTGTAAATCAAAACGTGGAGAATGGAGAGCTCAAAGCGCCTTGTTGGAATCAAACGCATGACTTTTGAGTCACTGCAGATGCCGGAAGCACGTGGCAATTCATTGAACCATCTTGTCGATTTCTATGAAAAAGGACCTTTCATGAGAGGTCCAAATGATATACTCACTGTAGGAGAAATCCCTGGAGAAATGTATGAAAGAGTTGATGACCAATACTGTTGTAATCTGAGAAGGAGGGAATCACAAGAATTAGAAGAGCCAATAAAATGAATATGCTTCCTCGCAACGAGCAACCACGGCTAAGAAATCTTTCACAGGATCCAGTTTCCTATATGTGTTTTTTAATCTTAAACAAAATACTCACAATGTCTTTGGACAAAAGGTAACACCCACAATGTCTATAGATACACTTGAACTTCCATATGAGCATAAAAGAAAGACTAGGTAAATAAATGAATGGGAGGATTTACAGCTTAGTCATGCCTCCTGAATGCAGTAAGGAATTTGTATATGAAATTAGAAGAAAGTGCTACCGCAGCAATGGGTCTGTGTCACTGGCCGAACACCGTTCCCAGTGAAGGGGTGCGCATAGCTGTCAAGTGACCACATCACATATGATACCTTTTGTTTGACCAGACGTTAAAGGTGACATCTCTATAATTACTTTAGTTTCTGAGGCCATACATAGAATGTCAAAAGAAAAACTACACATGCAAGAATTCCGCGTGTGTTGCAGACTAAAGTACATGAACTGCCTGAAATGAACCTCTTATATGGGACCCCTAGCCAGCCCTGTAGGGTTTTTTGATTGTAGCCTGCACTCTGGCCTTCCACATGTACCACTCAGCTGAACCTCATTTGGTGGGTGTACCCCACCTTTGGCTCATTTTCCCCAGTGCAATATGAAAGTTGCTTCCTGTAGACCTCACCTGCCCTGCAAACATTCTGTCACTCTCTAAAAATGTGTCCACCTACATTGACGTCTGTGGTTCAACCACCTCATTGCACGCAGTACCACAGTGCCACACCGATGTAACCATACAACATCCTAGCCAATATTTGGAAGAGATAATCCCTGAAGTTAGAAGGGCAGTGCCACCATGAATGTGCCTCCAAAACCACTGGCGGTTCCAGCCAATTCCACACTCTACTTGAGTTTACACTGTCATCCAAGGGCCTTGAATCCCACACTTTAGTCATCTGCACTGTGATTGACCAATGACCATTACATGGTTTAGTGGTAAGCCACAAGTCCTGCTGTCCATGGAGACTTTTGGGGCGATAACCAATAAGTAGGGGTTAGCAGTCAAGGGGATATGGATCACTGTGGTAATAAGAGCAAAGATGCAAGTCATCCTACAAAATGTAAACAAGAGATGTAAGAAATACTAAGAATAAAGATTAAAACTCAAATGACAAAATATAACAACATAATTGCAACCAAGCAGACACAGGTTGAACGTTGAGGGTCAGATAACCTAATGCCTTAAGGAGCACCCTCCTTCTGGGAGATCCATCACTAGGCCCCCATCATCCCAACAGCACCAATGTACAGATGGAAATGATGGATGTGTATACCGTAGGAAAGTATGAATCTGTGACATAGTGTAAGAGCATAACATGATCATCCAAGTCACCAGGCAGAGGGATGCAAGCAATCTCCTAGAAGGGGCTACAGTTGCTTATGTAATAGCGTTCAGCAGGACACTTACACCATCCTGTTTTCTCTTCAATTCCTTCTCGTGCTTTACCTGACATCCATGCTGGGTCCACATGCTCCATCTGAGACTTCTTATCCTGGCTCCTGGCCTAATCAGATCATTGACCTGGTCACGGTGGTGAGTAATCAAATTCTTGTAAACCCTGGTACGCCAGGAAAGGGAGAGATATCCCCAGTGACAGATACCATGACTGGGTGACGAGGGAAGGGAAACAGGGCTTCGCTGTGCATTGACAGGCCCTGGGAAGAGAAACAGGGCTTCTCTGTCCATTGACAGACACCAGGAAGAGAAACAGGGCTTCTCTATGCATTGACAGGCACTGGGAAGAGAAACAGGGCTTCTCTGTGCATTGACGGGCACTGGAAAGGGAAACAGGGCTTCTCTGTGCAGTGACAGACACTGGGAAGAGAAACAGGGCTTCGCTGTGTATTGACAGGCCCTGGGAAGAGAAACAGGGCATCTCTGTTCAGTGACAGGCATTGAGAAGAGAAACAGGGCTTCTCTGTCCATTGACAGGCACCGGGAAGAGAAACTGGGCTTCTCTGTGCACTGACAGACACCGGGAAGAGAAACAGGGCTTCTCTGTGCATTGACAGGCACTGGGAAGAGAAACAGGTCTTATCTGTGCATTGACAGGCACTGGGAAGAGAAACAGGGCTTCTCTGTGCATTGACGGGCACTGGGAGGAGAAAAAGGCTTCTCTGTGCAGTGACAGATACTGGGAAGAGAAACAGGGCTTCTCTGTGCATTGACATGCCCTGGGAAGAGAAAAGGGGCTTCTCTGTGCATTGACAGGCTGTGAGAAGAGAAACAGGGCTTCTATGTGCATTGACAGGCACTGAGAAGAGAAACAGGGCTTATTTGTGCATTGACAGGCACTGGGACTAGAAGAACATGTAAGATAAGGAGGCCTTTGATATTTAGCAGCACGCAAAGTGTCTGGACGTGAAGGAGGTAGGCTGGGCTTCACACCAGAATGCAAGGGATCAGGAGGACTGTATGAGAAAGAGTTTAACAGACCTACTTCTCCCAAGAATGCCACCACTTGGATATACAGAAGCAGATGGGTCACCTTGCACCCTTGGTATAATATACGCATATAGAAGACAACACAAAGCTTGCTGGATGTTCTGTTTTGTTATTAAGATGCATATACTCTAGCTCTGAGCTCCCTAAAAGTCAAAAGAACAAAGAAACTATCTGGAGTCTCGTGGAAATCTAATATCCTGAAATCATAATGTAATGAAGGACAGAATATCTCCTTCTATCAGGGAGATGCAATAAATCTAAGCGCAGTGCCGGAACAAGAGGACTGGAAATTTGCATTCAACTAAACCCTGAGAGCGGTCTACAGATATCTCAGTCAAGGTTTAGAAAGTGCGTTCTATCAGCAGCGGCCCGTACAGGTAAGAGTGGTGGGGCGGTGGGGCCGGGTTGGGGGGGATTCAACAGACGACCACAAGGGGAAATTAAATAAATAATTAATTTTCCTTCATCGTCATCTGTCAAAATGCTCCCCCCACCTGGCCCCACCACCCCACCGCTCTTACGTGCACAGGCCGCTGCCGCGTTCCTTAGTGAGCCCCCATGTTGAGACTGAGCCGTGCTCACATGGAACAACACATCAATAGCTCAGTTCCTGGGTCAATGTCATCAGTACAGATCCCACTTTCCAAGGAAGAGGGCTATTGCCTGTGCTTCCCATAAAATAGCATACAACCTTGAAGTACTTAATTGCAGAATCATCATTTGTTCACAGGGTGTGCCTGCATCACTGAATGTGATGTGCCAATGTATTGGGGATCAGAATGTAAGGCTATGGGATTTGAGAGCCACATTCTTGATGTGAACTGTGACTCAGCTTCCCGAAAACCCCCAAAAATTTGAACCACATTGGTTTCTGCATGGAGCCTTGGCTCTTCCTTCGTAGCTTAGTCTGAGACGCAAGTTTGATTCGCGCAAAGCACTAGAGCAGTGAGCCAAACTGCCTAGATGTAGAACTTAAAAGTCCAAGCCAAGTTAGTTAAAAAGATATAATTCTTAGAAAGAAGTCAATTCACACATTGTGGATAATGAGTAAAATTATTTGAAAGGATATGTGGCACTGGAGTTCTGGCTCGAAAATGTCAACTGACTTCTTTGAAAAGTTTGATTCACTTATCTGGAAAATCTGAAAAATATGGTCTGCGGTTGTTGAGTCTGTGGCGCAACACATCTTGATGGCAGAGGAGCCTCATTGAGGCAGTGTCAATTGGCAGGTCGATCCACAGATGGCGGCTGATCAAGGCATAATCAAACTAGTACAGACAGCTTAACACTTTGTGCGCTGCAGCCGACACTACGCAGAGTGTGGCTCATAGTCTAGGTTTACTCTAATAGCTACTCAAGATGGAAGTCGTTCATGGCTTAAATATTCTAAGCGCAGAGGTAAATTGAAAAATCATGTGGACCGCAGGGGAGAGGTTTCTAGTTCCACTGAACCATTCACCGTTTGTCATCCACCTGATCAGATCCCCTTTGGGTACCGGCTGCACATAACTCAGGTTCCTCAGGGCACTTCCCTATTTTTCAGCAGGTAACACCTTCCAGCAGTCAGGATTGTCTCAGGAAAGGGCACAAATATCCCTGTGGAAGCCTCCCACCAACAACATGGAACTGACTCTCACTGGAGAGAAGTGTTGGAGGCAGAGCTTCAAGGCAGGCAGGCAGTCAGGAGTTTATCTGTGTAGATAGATGCAGGGCCAGTCTGGCCTTTTTGTGCGGCTGGCAATCCCCCAGAAGGCTCTGGAGGCCACTTTTGCCTCCAGGGGAGAATGGTGACTAATGTTTAAATGACTCAAATTAGAAAGCGGTGAAAGAATTAATGAGAAAGTGCTACCGCAGCAGATCCTGTTCTCTGTGTCGCTGCTAAGATAATTCCTCTAATGCATGGGTACCCACATTTTCCCAGGGGCCAAAAAGTTTAGTCTGTGATGTGACCGAGGGCCTCAATGAAGCCAGCAGGGTAGCTGTCGAGGGGATGCGGAGTAGGGTAAGGTGGTGTAGGGGAGGCGAAGTATGTACATCTCGTGGCTGAATTGCAAAATGTGAAACCAGAAAATCTGGATCAATCCCGGCTTCCCCACCTGATCAAACTGTGTGATCCTAGGCAATTGTTTTATTTCATTTCGCCTCGTTTCACTTTATTATCACATATGAGAGGACCTCCAAATACAGGATTGGCACTATACAAAACCATCTGTGTTTGATTTAATAAACTATAATGTTGTTTCTGTATAATAGCAACCCAGGCTGCCCAAAGGGTGCACATAACAACTGACTTGCATCTTAGTTCACTACTGGCATTGTTGTCAGGGTGGGTGTAAACATGAATGTTTCTAAATTCATGTTTGAAAACTATCGATTTAAAAAATATTTTTCAATGCACTGATATAACCAGATGTACTAAGGTGAAACGGTTCTGCAGGTTAATGTAATACACTTTTTGAATTTATCATATTTTACACATTTGCTGCAAGATTCAATTAACATTTAAAGAAATGCTTGTCCGTTTACTTAACATCTTTTTCAAGTTTAGTGGAGTGGAGTAAACAGCATCCCAGTGCTTCTTTGAACAAAGGGGCCTCATGTAAAGGCCAGGAGGGCCGGATGAGGTCCCTGGGCCATACTTTGAGTGTCACTGCTCCAATGGAACTTTTCATTAAAGAGATGACTCACAGGTCCATATTTACAAATTTTTCAGACAAGGCAGTGCAACAACAACATTTGCTGTGCTGTGCAAGGGGGAAAACACAGCGCAAAGCCATATTTACAAGGACAGGCCTGCTGCTGTTGTCATCCCCTTTGCTGCTCTAAGAGGATGCTTGCAATACGCACAGCCTACCACCATGGTGCAGAGGGAAGTGTGTGCAGCTGGAAGAGCCTTTGTACTGAAAGCATTCCCTTCCAGGAAAAATGTCTATGTCTAGACAAACTCAAAAGAATCCCATGCATTGGATGTGTGCTGTGCTTTTTGCAGAAATTAAAACATTTCCCCTTGTTTATACCAGATTCAAACAGGTGGCAATTTTTGATGCAAAGCCTGGCCTGACTATCTTAGTAGATTGGGCGCTACATCAAAACCTATGGGTGTTTGTGCTGGTCTACTCCAGAAACGTCCCCTTGACGCAACACAATGCAAAGAAGCACAAAGTGGGTTTTGCGCTGAGAAGAGGGCAACTTTCGGGCAAAAGACGCCTTTTGCACTGGCTTGTAAGTACCATGCACCAAGTTGCATTGCTTTGCATGACTTTGCGCTGATGCAAAGTGTTAGTATGCTATGATTGGATACCTTGCCAAAACCCTAAACTCAGACAGAGCGTGTGAAAGTTAGCGCTGTACAGACTGCATGGCCACTCACCATGTAGATGACAGAGACAAGAGCCATGGTAAAGGGCCAAAATAGAACATGGCTTTCATTCATATTCCATGAGTGAGAGCATGGTAGCTGCTGAGATCAGAGAGAAAGCTTTCGAGTTTCTGCGAAGGACGAAGTCAGGAGTATCCTTCCAAAGCTGTCTCTTATGTTGTTCCAGGGAAATAAATTATAGGCCTTTCACGCACGCGATGTGTCTTCCTGGAGCAATACTTCAACTCTTGTACACTAGTGATTCTGCAAGAAAAGTCATGGGGTAAGGAAAGAGATCTTGAACATTTTATACACTGCATAGATCTCTGTGGAGACCCCCTCGATCGATTGTACATGCGGCAGACAAATTGTACATGCGGCAGACAAATTATACACGGTCTTATGTAGTGCGTGGAGGCGATGACATAATTCTAAAAAGCAACATTACAAAATAAAATGATGGACGGTGTGTTGAAACTTTTCAAACACTCACCCCCAGTCACAGATCTGGGTTTAATCCATTGTTTTTTTTGCACGCCACGTCATTCCAGTTTGGACCCAGCCATATGCAAATCAGTCTTGACCCTGCTCCCCCCTGGGAACAGTCCAGCCTGAACTGCCAAGCCAGGTCCTCCCTGGACTGGACACAAGCATCCTAGGACCGGTTTTGGGGCATCACCCCTCAACAGCCAGGCTAGCTTCAATCCAGTGGGGCAGCAAGCAAGTAACCCACGTCTGGGCATACACTTTGCCACTTAGTGCGCACATAGCAACATCCCAAAATTTTAAAGAGCACAAAATCCTCGTTAGGTTGTATTTTTCGACTGAACAAAATTTGACTCCCATTACTTGATATCTATATAAGCCAATTACATAGAGAATATGAACTAAAAAGCACATATGAAGATGATTTGCATAAATGAAACTGTCAGTTTAATTACTGCCCATAAAAAGTGCTCGCTGAAATGAGAACACTAGGAGTTGCTTCTGCCTGTTGATGTGTTTCAGCACAGTATCAAAGTCGAAAGTCGATAGGGTAATGCACAGTCAATGCCCATCCAATAATTGGCCCCTTTCTAGTTGATGCACATTAGGATGGAGCTTTTCTTTTGAAGCTGGCCACGACTCACTGAGAAAGGATTCTTTAATATACATATTTGTGGATTTGGGGCATGTGCACCACATGATTCAAGTTACTTAAATAACTTTGCATGATTGCCATAAAGGCACGAGTATGCAAAAAGAAAAGTAAATGCACCAAGTACATAATCTGCACCTCCGGGAGAGAATAACGTGAACAATGGAAATTTGTGCATCCTATCTTCATGACAGACAGGAAAGCAGATCTGAGGGGCTGAAAGAACACTTCTTCTCTTTTCTGGTGGTGCAAAAGATTGATAATCAGCATGATGCAATGCAGGTGGCCAACCTATTTTTATCACTTGCGTCATATATATGTGCACATCTGTGATAATGATTAATCTGGATGGTGGAGTTCTGTGGTCCAAAAATATATACATGATGTGCACCCAATACTTTTTATTGAGTGCAGGATGTTCTCAAAGGATGTTCACGCTTAGCTTAAGGTGAGAAATAGTGCCTCTGGGTACTGGGGCAGGCTAAAGTAATAGAATAAATCATTAGTTCCCCTTTAGAACTGCCTGTAAAAACTACTGCTTCTAAGCCAATCATTTTGAAAACGTGTGCAGTAAAATTCACTTCTTGGCCTCAATGATTCCAATCTTTTGGGGATGGGGTGGTGGAGGTTCCCCCAAACCGCAGCCATCCCTCACTAAACTCACTCGCTTAGCGGTGTGCAGGTGGTTTAATCCATTTTGCCAGGGCTGTTCTTCATTCCCAGTCTGGCCTGGATAACAGGAAAGTCTTGTTTTCTTTAGCTCCAATAAGTCTTTTTTTCTTCTTATTGTGACTGAAGCATGGATTTTAAAGTTTAAACGAGTTTGCTATTGATGGTGAAACCTAACCCAATACTAATAAAAGTCTTACACCCCCCTATTCCTTTTTCAGCCCAGTGTGATGCGATGTCTGTTCTGGGAATTTGTTGCGTGTCCTTCAATCTGTCCATAAGTTCCATGAATCTAAACCCCAGGATGGTAGGGTATGGTCTCTGCAGAGCTTTCCTCAACTCTATCCCTGTCACTCACAGTCCAGGCCCTGAGTTTCAGATGAAAATCACTCCTCTCTGATTACTTTAGGCTATAGTTGAGGGCACCCGTCCATCCCCGCCCCGCCACCCGCGAGTCATGCCGGCCGCCACTGCACTACAAGTCTTTCTGGCCTGCACTCAAAAAACAAGAAGGGCTTTACAGATTCTCTTCAGGAGCAGATGCTTCCCTTTCAGGGCTAAGCAACTCCTCCCTTCAATGCAGTTCACTGTGTGAGTGTCTCTTAGAAGTAGTGCCAGAGAGGACATGTAAAATGTGGGTGTTTTCCAAGGAAATATATATGTCACAGAAACGCACTATGCTAGAGTTCAGGGGGGATATTTCTAATATCTCATTACTGCTGTAGGTGTGCAGGGTAAATGTTGCAAATCTAATTCCATTCGCATTTTGCAATCAAAAAGTACAATTTAAGTGTCACATTGCATTTTACTTAGCAGTGGATGTATTTCAGTGGATGGCAAGTGTGATGTTGCTCCACCGGAGCAGCAGGCCCTGGAACTAGGGGCGCTGAATAAAGACAACAGACCACTCGTTATCTGGTGTGGGCAGGAAGTCACGAGCGACCTCCGCCCGTTTATTTATACCCTCTGGCCACGCCTGGCCAGAGGGTGATACAATGTGTAAGAGCCCTTCCGGGCTAGAGGTCTCAGGCGGCATGTGGGTGGCAACTAGACCACTACATCCCATCCCAAGTCAGTGTTCAAACCAAATAACAAAAAGTCAACACATAAAGTCTGTGAGTCTTTGACTCGGCCTCGGATTGGGTCTCAGTTCCTACCTCTGGTGGCGGCCTCCGCGACTCGTCTGGGGATTGTCAGGTGACCTGGTAGTGGTGTCGGTCGCAGTGGCTCCGGCCTCGATGACTGTGGGAGAAGGCGGGCTCGCCGCAGCTTGTTCTTCCTCGGGGCTTGGTGATCGGCTCCCCGCGGCAGCTTCTCCACCTTCTACATGGCCGGGAGGCATCCAGTCGGCGTTGGCTTCGTGGATTCGCTTGAACCAGGATATGTTCCGGGTGATGACCTCGGCTCCTTTCTGAGCTGTGACGGCGGTTCCGTTGGTCTCCAGCACGGTCCACGCCCCGGGCTCGTAAGCAGTGCAGAACTTCCCTCCGCTGCGTCGGTTCTTCACGTGGACGGTGCACCCTGGCACGACATTCCTCGTTTTCGCCCTTCTCCTCTTGCTGGCTCGCTCGTTGGTCGCTGTCCTCCATCTCTAGGTATTGTTGGGCTAATATGGTTCTGGGGCCCAACCGGCGGCGGCGGGGATGGTGTCCCACCGGGGCCCTGCCAGTATCAAAGACCAGGGTGACCTTTGGGTGGTGCAGTGCGGAGTGCGGCGGTATTCCCATAGGAATCTGTGCAGAGCCACTTCCGGGTCGGTCTGTTCGGAGACTGCGATCCGCAGGATCTTGTTGAGCGTCCTCATGAAGCGTTAACTTCTCCGTTGGCTTGTGGCCATTGGGGGGTGATCCGGTGGTGATGGATGCCCAGTAGTGTCATCATGTTCATGCACTCTGTTCCCTGAAAAGGGGGTCCATTGTCGGACTTGATTTCTTGGGGTAGTCCGAACAGGGAGAATGTCTTTTCCAACACGGGTTGTAGGTGAGCAAATGATGTGGACGCAATGACTTCGACTACGGGGTATTTTGTATAGCTGTCGATGACTACTGCAGTTACGCGGCCATCTGGGAAGCTCCCAAAGTCTATGCTTATTCTTGCCCACGGGGCTGTCGCTGGGTCTTCGGTTATTATCGGGCGGGGTGTTCCTGGCTACTCGTGAGCTGGCATGGTCTGCAGTTCCTAACGAAAGTGTCCACTGCGGCTTTGAGTCCAGGGAACCATACTTTCTCTCTCATGCGAAATTTCATCTGCATCGTCCCTTGGTGTCCTTCGTGGGCTAAGGCGGTGGCTCGCTTCTGCAGACTTGCAGGGATGACTATTCGGGAGCCTCTTAGTACTACCCCATCTGCTGCGGCACTCAGTTTGTCACGCACTCTCCAGAGTTTGCTCAGCCGGTCTCTTTCGGTCTCGTTCCATCCATTTGCCCCATGCAGAAAGTCTTCCCAGGATCCCCTTCGGAGTGATTGCAGCACCCTCATGAGCACAGCGTCTGTCCCGGTTTCAGTCTTGATCTCGTCTAGGGTGATCGCTTGCGGGCAGGCCCACTGGGACACCATTTCCACGTACTCCTCCATCTTCATTTCCTGGTCGCCACCGTCCTCCGCTGTCTCAGGCGGGTGTCGCGACAGGAAGTCTGCCGGATTCTTCGCTCCAGGTCGATACACCACCTCCATTTGGTAATGCTGCAGCTGTATGGCCCAGTGTTCGATTCTTGGTGGAGGATGTGGTGCTGTGCCTCTAAACAGCGGAATTAATAGCTGGTAGTCGGTCACTACCCGGAACGGATGCCCGCTGACATATAGGTGAAAGTGATTGCAGGCCCACTTGATGGCTAATGCCTCCCTCTCGATCTGAGAGTATCGGGATTCTGTTGGCGTGAGTGCCTTAGTCGCGAAGGCAAGTGGAGTCCATTTTCCAGGTTCTGTTTCTTGGGTCAGGAGAGCTCCTAGCCCGACGGGACTAGCGTCCACTAGAAGTTCCGTCATCCGGGTGGTGTCAAAATACACCATGGTGGTTTTCCCTAGCAGTGCCTCTTTAATTTTCTGGAAGGCGTCGTGCTCTTCTTGGCCCCACTTCCAGGTTGCGTTCTTCTTCGTCAGGGCGCTCAGAGGCTCCGCTAGCGTGGCCAGGTTCGGTATGAACCTCCCGCAATAGGTGGCCATCCCAAGGAAACTCCAGACTTCTTGATGCGGTTGTTGGTGCGGGGGCTTGTTGTATGGCCTGTGACTTCCTTGGGTCCAATTTGACACCATCCTGGCTGAACACATAGCCAAAGAATTCAATTGACTTCTGGAAAAACGAACACTTGTCTCGGTGAAGGGTGACTCCGTGCTCAGCTAGACATTGGAGTGTGGCCCGGAGATGGCGATAGTGTTCTTCTACGGTCGCAGAGTGTATCAGGATATCATCGCTGACGTTAAGCACTCCGTGCAGTCCTGACAATACTTCCCGGACAGCATTCTGGAATATTTCTGCTGCTGACGAGATGCCGAAGTTTAGTCTCTTGTAGCGCAGTAAGCCAATGTGGGTCGAAAACATTGTAATATACCGGTTCTCCTCAGCTAGCCTCAATTGGTGGTATCCTGCGTTGAGGTCAAGCTTGGAGAACCAGCGGGATCCATTGAGATCAGCCAGGATGTCGTCTACGGTGGGCGTCAGGTGTCTTTCGTTCTTGTTTGCCTGGTTAGGCAGGCGCATGTCGATACATAGTCTGATCTTTCCGGGCTGTTTTGGTTTCTCCGCGATTACCATGGGAGACACCCAGGGCGTCGGCCCTGTGACCTTCTCGATAACGCCCTGCTGTTCCAGGTCTTGTAGCTCTTTTTCTACTAACGGTCTCAGGTGGAATTGAACTTGTCTGTGTCACAGGGCTATTGGCTTTACGGCTTGGTCGATGTGGAGTTTGATCGGGGCTGTCTTCATGCATCCAAGGCCTCTGAACAGTTGCGGGAACAGGTTTAGGACGTCTTCGGTTTGCAGTGTTTTGATAGCGTTGGCAAATGTGACTAGGCCAACGTCCTCGGCTGTGTGGCTTCCCACCAGGATGTCTGCTTCCCTGTCGACCATGTGAAAGGTGGTTGTGATTTCGTGCCCTTCTGCCTTGACCTGGACGGTCATCTTTCCTTTTAGCGTTAGGAGAGTTTGGCTGCCATACGTGAGGATCTGACGGGCGACGGGGACAATACCGGTCGTGGGTTGAGCCGCTTGTATTGTTGGCACCCCGTCACGTTTACAGACGCTCCCATGTCAATCAACACAGTGACCTTGGATCCGGCAATTTCTATATCGCACGTGGGTTGTGGCCGCCTCTTCCTCTTGAGGTCACTTGCAAATGAAATTAGGTAGCACTCGCCCTCCTCGTCCATTGATGAATCTTTGAGGTAGTGCCTCTGTCGTATAGGCGTCCAGGCTGATCTGGGGTTTTCGGGCTCTTCCAGTGACAGGTGTTTAACTGCCTTCGACGGTGGCCGCGTCCTCGGGCTCCTCGATTCCGCGGGCCTCCTCTACACACTACTAAGAAGTGGTTGGGTGTGCCACACTTTGAGCATGTTCGCCCTTGCGCCGGGCATTCTTCCTGCGGGTGTTCTTCCCTTCCACAGTATCCACAGCGCGACCCTTGTGCGCCTCTCCCCAGCCACCGGCCCCGGGTCCCTCTGTTCTGGGATCGGATTGCGTCCATTCTTTCTGTCTTTATTGTGACCGGTTTCTCCACTTGTTGGGTAATTGCAATGTCCATTGCTGTCGCCCTCGCATCGGATAGATCGTGTGACCTGGCCATGATAAGGATGTCCTCCAGGGTGATGCCTGGTTGGCGCAGGATGAGCGTCCGGAGGTTCTTGTTCCGGGAACCCTGGATCACTTGGGCTCTCACCTCCTTATTTTGGTCGTCGTCCGTACATGTGCTTGCCAGCTCACACAGTCGCGCGTGGAACGCGTCCATCGACTCCCCCTCCCTCTGCCGTGCTTGGTGCAGTTTAAACCTCTCGTAATCCGGGTTTAATTGGGGGTCGAAATGCGCATTCAGGGCCCTGACCTCTGCGTCGTAGTCATTTGGCGCCCCGTTATTGGGCAGGTGGGCAAACAGCTTATAGATCTCTTCGCCCGCAAGGTGCAGTAGGAGTGACCGTTTGACTGCACCGTCTGTTTCCCGCGTCGCCGTGAAGTAGTTGTCCAGCCTGCTGATCCATAGTGTCCATCTGGGAGACGCGTGGCTGGGTCGATGAGCTCGCTGAATGGGGGCAGCGCGTTGATCTGCGAGTGTTGCAATGCTGGCTGCATGACTGGGGGCCCAGCTTGTTGGGCGGGTGGCAGGGGTTGTGGTGCTGCTTGCACCTGTTGGTCAGTCATCTCTGCGCATGCGTTGTGCGCCTTCTATTGTGCTTGTGCTCTTCCTTAGGCGTGGCGTGAAAATTCTGCGTGAAGGTGACGCTAAAATGCCCAACGTGCTTCCTGCTGAGGTGGCTTCTGGAGCTTTCCACAGTATGTTGGTCACCTCTCTTTGACTGCCACTAGAGTGCTGGGTGAGGCTCAGGGTGTGCAGGATGCACCAGGTACTGCCACCATGTAGTATACCGCAGGAATGATGAGTGCTTCAAGCACAGCGGCGTGGCTCAGGCTGCGTGCGCGCCGTCACTGGGGCACTGCAAGTCGTCCTGCGCATACGCGCACTACACAGCACAACGCGGGCTCCGACCGGATCTCTACCGGGAGCACCAGCGTCACTAGAGCGTGCGCAGATCATGCGGGGCTCCAGGAAGGAGAATGCGAGTGCGTACCTGCGCTGACGCGGTGGTGAGGACTCCAGGCAGGCGGGCTCAGTGGCACTGGGGTGAGGGGTGATTCCGCCGCAATGACAGCAGGCCGCAGCCTCTCGATGGATGGCCACACGCAGTCTGGGACTGCAGCACAAGTTCTCGCCGCGATGTCGAACTCCGCTCCGCCGGGCCGACGGGCCGGGAGCTGGCGCCACGAACCAGGCGGGGGGCAGCTTGTCTTCAATGGACGATAGAGCGCCCACCCTCGTCGCCAGTGTGATGTTGCTCCACCAGAGCAGCAGGCCCTGGAACTAGCAGCGCTGAATAAAGACAACAGACCACTTGTTATCTGGTGTGGGCAGGAAGTCACGAGCGACCTCCGCCCGTTTATTTATACCCTCTGGCCATGGCTGGCCAGAGGGTGATACAATGTGTGCGAGCCCTTCCGGGCTAGGGGTCTCTGGCGGCATGTGGGTGGCAACTAGACCGCTACATCAAGCAAACATGTCGAAAGCAATGCACTTTGTTAATGTTGAGGCAAATCTGTACTTCACCACTGCTTCCAAAGTCTGTATTCCTGTCACCTGTTAGAAAACAAAAATGCCTATCTTTTAAACACGTGCTGCGGCAACAAATGCCAGAATGCTGAATAATCAAACATTCACCCCCAGTCAAGAGATCTGGGTTAAATCCATCGTTCTTTGCTCACTACAACACCCCAGTTTGGACCCAGGCATATGTAAATGAGTCTTGACCCTGTTCCTCATGGGAACAGTCCAGCCCGAACTGCCAAGCCGGGTCCTCCCTAGACCAGAAACAAGCATCCAGGGACCTGTTTCGGGGTAACACCCCCTCATCAGGCTGGCTAGCTTGAATCCAGTGGCACAGCGAGCAAGGGAACACGTCTGGGCATACCCATCCCACCTAGAGCGAAAAGTCCTGCGGCAACAAATGATGGACGGAATGCTGAATGAATTAAACATTCACCCCCAGTCAAAGGTCTGGGTTAAATCCATCGTTTTTGCATTTATCTTTTAAACACAGCACATGCGGCTAGACCATATCAGTATGTTGCAGCTACAGCAAAGGTCAAAGGACCAAATGTTCTAACCAAAACCGCGAGGAAATACACCAAAATATGATTTTGTCCATACTATGCATGCACACTGTTCATGTGCACAGTCTCAAATAATACTATATTAAGCCATTGCCTCTTAGTCAGCAAGTTTAATAATCTGTTACACCCAATATTCCAATGGGAATGACACCCCTAAGCAGGCAGCATCCTTGCGCACAAGAATCACCCTACTTTCTTACCCGGCAGTGGGCCAGGCTGCAACTGCCATGTTCCAGGCGTGGACCCTGGTATTAAAACACGTAATAAATGAAATAATGCTCTCTAGCAGGTTCAGGGTAATCATACCCAGTTTAAGGCATGAGGTCATCTGTTTTCATATAAAAGTCCACGTCCAAGGCCAGGCTGCTGTCCAGCTTTCCACTTTCTTCAGTGTGACCATATTGGTTTAATTGCCAGGCATTGGGGTTAAATAGGGAGTTAAGAAGAACAGACATTCAATTTTTAGGGGAGGGTTAGGCATCAAAGCGAGTTTTGAAGAGACCCAATATTAGGTGCCCAAGAGCCAGAGGAATCAGCCAGAGGAATCACAGATAATACCCAGGTATGGAAAACTATTGGTATTATCCAGATGCTTATCACCCACTGTCATTGAGGAAACTTTGATTCTTTGTGGGCCACATGTCATGATATATGACTTGGTAGAATTAGTTCAAAAGTTCATAATCCGTCTTGAAGTCAGTGAATGCAGTAACTAATGAACGCAAGGCCCTAGGTGTTGGGGCCAGCAAAACCACATCGTCTGCGTAGAGCAAAGTTGGCACTGGTGCACCATCAATCTTAGGAACGTCTAAACAGGATTCGCTTAAATGGGAGCTTAATTTATTAATATATAAAATAAATGGTAGAGTGCTAATATACAGCCCTGCCGGGCACCTTGGGAAACTATAAACTCTTGTTAGTTCTCCATTACCCCATACATAATTTTGGTGCTCATATCCAAGTGTAGTGACACCAAAAAGTGTACAAAGTACTTTATCCAAGCCCATCTCTAAAAGAAAAGTCCACAGCTTAGATCAATTCACACAGTCAAAGGCTGAGGACAAGCTCATAAATGCAAGATATAGTGGACAGTGCTTGGCAATAGTGTATTTACCGATTTAGGTTTAGGCATTGCCCAATTGTCCCTACTTGCTCCCTAAAACCAAAATGACATCTGTGAAAAATAGAATTTCGTGCAGCCCATGTTCGAATCCTAATATAAATGACCCTCCCTAAGATTTTAACAGAGGTGTCAATTAATGAAATTGGGCGATTACAACTAGGATTGGCAATTGACTTTCTTAAATATTGGAACAATGATGGATGTACGCCATATACTAGGTATGGAGAAATAATCCAGATTATTGAAAACACAGAGATCTAGATTGTATGTGATCAAGTCTACTGGGACTCCATCTGGGCCAGGGGCCTTCCCGCTGGTGTTCTGCTGAATACACTCCTTGACCTCGCTTAGGTTAAATTAAGGGTGGGCAGAACTTGCAGTTTCACTCCGCGGAATTCCGCAGTGGAAATTGGCACGTCACACTGTTCGTGCTGATTTTTATCACTGGGACATTGTTCCACGGTGCAAAGTCATCACAAATGCACCACGCAGCGCTCAAAAGGGTGCTACTTCTTTCCTGTTGCTCAAGTAGATTTTCTACTCGAGCAGCAGCTTTCTCACTGTGAACAGTCACGACAGCCTGCGACTTCCCATGTTGTTAAAATCTCGCCGGGTGCCCTCCTAGCACCCAAAAATCGATTTAGGGAATGCCAATTCTCACTCATCAACTTAAAACTGGAGAGCCGCATGTGAGAAAAAGCTCTGGCATGCAGCAGTTGGTGGAGTTTTGCTGGAACTCCTCATTACAAGCGTAACGCGGAATGGGCAAAACTCCGCAAACTCCGCCAGTGGAGCAGATTTTTTCACCCACCCCTAGGTTATACGACAAACTCAGTTGGGTATTTACTAGGAAGGATGATGCATGGGCAGCTGAATTCGGGGCATAAATTAAGAAAAAGTGGGCTTCCCAAGTGGCGCTAGCAATATGGCCGCTAAGGGGTAGCGTACAACAGATTAAGTTACACACAGAGGTTACAGTTGCCCAAAAGGTTCTCGAATCTTTAATATTAGCATAAGCTAACTTTTCCTAATACTGGGCAATGACTTCCACCCGCCTTTTTTTATAGCTGTTTTATATAATCTATGCAGGGTGTCTATTTCCATGGGGAATCTAGAGATAGCATTGAGGGCCATGCGCAATCGCCTGTTAGCAATCGAACGATCATTGTTGAACCATCTAGGTGACACTCGATTGCTCCTAACAGGTTTAGAGAAAGCACTTTTAATACACTCACAGAGGGCAACAAATGAGCGTGTGACTGACCCAATGTCTGTATCTATCTCAAACAACTCTGGAATACTTAACCATTATGTTTGATGAGTGAGTCAAGAAAGTGACTGGGATTTTGAAGACGCCAAACCAATCGAAGACCATCTGTAGAAGGCAAAGGACTGCTAAGTCTGGGTGATATATTGTCTTCCTTCGATAGTGTCAGTGAGAAAACTACTGCCAAAGGTTTGTGGTCTCCATTAGTTGATTCTAATATTGCACCTCTAACTAGAGTGTTAATTAGACCTCTGGAAACAAACACATAACCCTTCACTGAGGCACAGCCCTTGCCCCTGAAGGTTGGTAGGATATTTAGACTAGACCCTGCTAAGTCCATAACATTGTTCAAGTACTCGGATGCGATGAAAATAGGCAGCTCAGCGCCTCTCTGATCAGCACGGCCCAAACAGGGCTCTGGAACTGACTCAGCTACACAGTGACCTAGTCTAGAATTAAAATTGTCTACTAACACCATATGCAATTCCTGACCCCGGTTATAAAACTTTGACTTGATAAACTCAATCAAATCAAATAGAATGGGATATTTGGTATTAGGTGACTCTGAAAAAGCATTATTATAAAAAATTAATCAAATGCATGAAAAATTATAATTCCCCCTTACAACTACAACTTGAAAATCCCAGCCAGGTGTTACTACAACTTGGGCTTTTTTTTAAGTTGCAAACTAATCCAGATTGACAAAGCCCCGGAGGCACGCCCTTGCCTGGACAGTAAAGCTGGCTTGCAAAAACATTCATACCCGCTATATGTCACAATGTTGGGTGACCAAGGTTCTTTGGAAAAAAATATATCATAGTCTCTTATAAAAGATTGCCAATCTGGCAAGAACATTTTGGAGTGGAGACCCGCTACATTCCAGTTTAAGACCCTGATAGTAGATAAATAATTAATGTCAGTTTTGCGCTTCCAAGGGTATGAACGGGCTGCTCAGTCTCTGGGACCAGAGGGATTGGGAGTCAATCGATGGATAAAAGATCATCTAACGCAGCAAATCTTTCCCTCCTCTCCAAAGCCAAAGGGCAGCCGTGACAGAGGGAAAGCCCAGATGGTTTATAGAAAAAAACCTAAGGATAAGGTAGTAATTGCGGTGAAGTGTAACTCCAAGCTTTCTTGGCACTGCAATATATGCTTAGTAATTTTTGGGTTATTAAAATTAACTATGATGCAATTTCCTGTGATATCATTTTTGGAGGCACAAAACCAACCCACCCTCAGCACCATCAGAAAACTATTGCAATCCTCCAGATCAAATTTCCTGTGCTTATGAAGCCAGTGGAGCACTTTGTTTCATAGATGGGGTCAGGACTCAGTTTGATTCTAACATATGCGTGTGCCTCTGCTAAAACATATGTGCTGGAGGCAGGGGGCAGGTTCATAACTGTATAATTCGGGGAAAATAAGCCTCCTTGTGTATGAGCTGTGTCTGATTTCTGATGAGGCTGGCTTTCAACTTGTTCACAGCTATCAGTGAGGATCTCTTGGATAGTTTCAACTGTGGAAATGCTGGCCCTAACCACAGGGGTTGAATCTGTGGGGGGATCATTTATTGTGCCCATTATAGCAGTATTACTCCCACGGATTGCAGATGTGGCCATCTGCGCTACAGAGTTATGTGGGCACAGGGGTTCAAAGCTGGAGGAGAGTGATTCTCTATGACTCAGATGTGTGTAATTTATGAAACTGGCTTTCAAAGCGGTTTAATCAGTCCAAAGGTGCACAAGGCTACGCCTGCGGGTGGCAGCAATATTCCTTTTTTCTGCTTCGTTGCAGGCTCACTGAGTGACTGAGATGCTACTGACCAAGTACATCAACAGAGTTGTTGTCACCACTTTCTGCAATCTTTTGCACCCCAGCAGCACTATTGGTGATGCCACAAGTGCATTGGTAGGGCTTGAATCCTCCCCGTGCTCTGAGCTACGGTTAAGTGACAGTCCCCGTTCATTCAGGGCAATTTCACAGGTTATTATCCCCACCGCCCTTTCCAGCACATGCTGTCAATTGTTGTTACTTTTTGGGGGGTAGTTACTGTGCTTGACACTTTACACTTACCCATTGTGAACAGTCAATTTAGTGGGAGCTCACTTGAATAATTGTGTTAATTACAGTGTCCTGGCATAGATGAAAGAGAGGAGCCATGTCCGTGTCTGAGCGTGGATGGGCACAGATGGGCTCGCTCTTGGCTCGGTCTTTGCCCGGGGATGCACTCAAGCATGCCCCACATGCGCCCCGCACTGCGGGTGTCCCCGGCTGCCTTTAAAGACCTCCTGACCTAGTCATAACCCCAGCAAGCAAAAACAAGTGTTGGTGTCAGAGTGCTGCGGACTGGAATTCCTGCATGGTGATGCCTGCCTTGCTATGGGACACAAATGTCGGAAATGCAACCGTGAAAACCACTTTGCGAGTGTTTACATGGGTGGACAGTTCAAAACAGAGTGAGGGTGACCTGCCAAACAACGAACAATGTCAAGCAGATACACACGGCATATGATTACACAAAACCGCAGCTCATCAGCTGACTCCTATTCCAATGACGCAAATGCACGTGAGATCACGCATTGAAAGATGGGGGATACGACTCATGGACTACGTTTTCAAAATAGTGGATAAACCAGTAAAGGAGCATAACCCTGTTGATTACTTATCACGGCATCCCTTACCTCGCGCACCAGAAACCACGTCAGTGGCTGAGGAGTACCTCAACTTTGTGCTGGGACACAACAAACGTGCCCCAATAATAACTGATGAACTGGTGCGAGCAACAATGAATGATGTCACGTTACAAGCAGTCAAAAACACAATACAGCAACATAGGTGTAGACATGCGAACAACAGCAGTCCATCAAGTGAAGGAGTCAGAAGAGAAGAGAAGAAATGCTGGTGTTCAAACAAATACAAGAGGAGCTGTTGGAAACAGAACGTGGAATTCTACTTCGAGGAGCAAGGATAGTGATACCAAAAACACTGCTGCGGCAGACTGTAAGTCTGGCACATGAGTCTCACAGGGCCATAGTGACATCCAAAAAAATGCTGAGGGAAGAGATATAGTTTCCAGAACTTGATGGTTTGGTGGAGGACATGATCGCGAGGTTCCACTTGTGCCAGATAATGGGAAAGCCAGCAAAGCCAGAACAACTACACATGTCTGACCTCCCCGGGGCGGTATGGACGACAATGGCCGCTGACTTCTATGGGCCGCTGGACACCAGGGGCTACCTGCTAGTACTCATCAACGAATACTCTCGGTTCCCCATAGTATGCCAAGTGTCATCAACATCAGCAACTGCCACCCTACCAATACTAGATGACATATTTGCAGCATGGGGTGCTCCGTTGACACTAAAGACAGACAATAGACCACCATTTTCAGGAGAAGAATTTCACGGGTTCATGGCGTACATGGGAATACATCACAGGAAAATAACACCTCTGTGGCTACAAGCAAACAGCTTGGTAGAAAGGTTCATGGACAACATTAAAAAGGCTGTCCATCATGCAAAATTGGCACAAATCTCAGTGGGTCAAGCACTGTGCCAAATACTGTGGGACTACCGCAACACCCCGCATAGTTCCACTAGAAGACGCCTGGCAGAATTGGTGCTGGGGAAAACAAGCAGGACCAGGTTGCCTCAATGGGAAGCAAAAGCGCCACCTAAACACAGCAACATTGCTGAAAGAGATCAAGAGGCCAAGACAAAAATGAAACAGTACGCCGACGCGCGGTGTCATGCCACAGCATCTGAATTAAAGCAAGGTGATTTGGTACTAGTGTGCCAACGGCAAGCAAGAAAGTCGGACAGTCTTTTCTCAAGTCAACCACTAACAATAACAAATGTGAATGGGTTCATGATCATGGCAACATCAGAACCTTAATGCATTACCAAAAACAGTTCACACTTCAAAGGATTCAGAACATCAAATAATGAGGAAGGAGAGACAGCGCCAAGGACCAAAGCAAACATCCTAAAAGATAAAGAGGAGGAATGTGTGGAAAGACTACCTCACAGCAGCGAAGGACCAGCCAGGGCTGCAGCGGCAGGGGAGGTACAAAGTGAGGAAACAGAAATGTCCCGCCAAAAGAGAGTGAGCAGAAGACCAAAAAGGTTCATTGAGGAACTATAATGCTGGGACAAAGTGAACAATGAACATTCTTGTTTTTCACTGTTATGTGTGTGTTTATTTATTTTTCATTAGGTCTTTCTTTTTCTTTTAGTTCTTTCTTGTCTTTTGCTTCTTCTCAGTCTAATCTTCTCTTTGGGTTTAGTTTTTCTCTTTCTTTCTTCCTTTCTCTTTCTTCTTTTGCACAAAAGGGGTAGATGTCGGAGCGATGTGCAGGTGGGAACTAGAACCCTGCACAGGACACATGGGGAGGGGACTAGACACCGGACACCACTTCCGGTCAGGGAAGGGGGACTTGGTCATTCACTGCATACCTCATGAGGAGGAAGAAAGTGCCTGTGTGCACAGCGATCAGAAGAAGAAGAATAAAAGAATCTCCAATACACTCACCAACCTCACGTGTGGTCTTTGGGGGCTGGGATAATGAAGGACACAACAAGTGCTTCCCATGCTGTGGGAGTCTTCGGCTGCCTTTAAAGCCCTCCTGGCCTAGGAGAGTTATGGGTTATGTAGTCGTAGCCCCATCAAGCAGCAAAAAAAGGCCTGGATGTCGGAGCACTTAGAAAATGGATGAGGACTAGAATGAAATGAATCCTCTCTCCAGTCACTGGCAGTTTTATGGTATGGGGTATGTAGGACAGCCAAACCCTTAACCCCCCATTAACAAGCTTCCAAAGTGGGTGAGCATGTAAGAGAAGCAGCCGTCACCTTCCCATGAGAGGCACTGGGTTGTATGAGAAGGTCTGGTGGCATGGACTTTCCTCTCCAAGTGATAGATGTTAGCAATGGATTGAAGGAGTAAGACCAGGCCCTTCAGAAGGAGGACATGGTGGGTGTGTGTAATGTGTATTTGTAAATGGGGCTGAGTAACATATGTTTCTAGGGATCCAACTTAATAGTACTCATTTATTGACCTGGGAAGGATGAAAGGTTGAGTGGTCCCACCAGGATTTGAACCTCTGACAATGGAGAGGATCCATTAGCCCACTGAGCCTCCAGCCGCTGCCTATTTCTAGATTGTAAAGCAAAGCCAACATAATTATTCATGATAACGCTGCTAACATGGCTAATGCCACTAGACAGCGCCAGATGCCTGGTGTGCTGTTTTTTATGTTTCCCCAAAGGACTTTTTTTTTAAACTTTGGAAAAGTTGTTGTCCTGTAAAGGGACCCGGTTCAGGTCTTTAGCGCTAGCCAGCAAAAAGTTCTGACATTTCTGAGACAGACCACCTCCAAATGACAGTCAATAAAGGTGTATGAAAAGGTTAGGAGCCTGCTTACATTGCCTTTGGGCGCGATATCGCGTCATATAAGTGCACTCATTTTCATACAAGTGATAGGGGTTATGTTTCAGAGGAATAGAGAAACAGAGGCCCTGATTCACAAAGGTAAATGTTGTCGGGAACAACACAAGGAAAGAGAGGAAGGATATCTATCTCCTTTAGTATTACTTTTATTGTACGCTGTTCTTCTATCGTGCACACCGAGGGGTTTACAGATCCTACTTGATGGGTTCATGTCTTTTATGAGTGAGTTGGATCTGTCACCGAACATGTCTAATCATTTGTAATGGAAGTTGGCAAACTGGGTATTAAACACAATTCCTATAAACTTTGCTCGCATAGCTTAGCGAAAGTCCCTGCCTTGTCTTACCTGTCCATATTATTTGATAAGAAACATAATTTCAAAAACTTACAGGCGGGGAAGATTGTAGAAATGGCAAGATCAACAGGAGCAATTGCAAACTATGCCTACAGACTGGGAACCTGGTCACCGGAGATAATTTTAAAACTATATAATTCTTACTGTATCTCTAAAGCTCTATATGGCAGCGAGGTTTGGGGGTATATGGTGTCTAGTAAACTCCAAATTGCAGAAAATAAATATTTAAGGCGTATCCTGAGAGCCCCACCGAGCACCCTCTCGTATTCCATACATGAGGAACTAGGGTCCAAATACATCATGGACTTGGTTGCGGTTAAACCCCTGTTATGATGGGTGAAGATCTGGTCAAATGAGGAGGCAGGATTTAACAGACTTGTAATTCAGGACTGCCTCTCCCTTGACCACGCACTTAAAATACCCTGGTTAAAATACATTAAGGATACCTTTACTGCCCTAGGAAGACCAGACATGTTCTCTAGATATGATATTATAAAGCCCCGGCATAAGATTACCATCAAAGAGTTGTTTTTTAAACATGCGGCAGCTCACCGCGAGGCACAGGAACTCAGAAAACCCCTGGTAAGAGCGCACATTGTGGTAAAGTCTGTGCAAGGTATGGAGCCTATTTATCTGTTTTAACAAGTGCGCATGATAGATTTTTAATTACTCATTTTAGACTGAATCAAATTCACCACCTACTGGCTTCCCCTTCTGGCTTTGTTACACACACACAGACGATAGAGGTACCCGTGGCTGCGACTCTAGGTCTCCACAGGATACCCTCCATTTTATTTTATTTTGTAAATAATCCTCGCATCCTAGAAGAGCGTTTCTTAAAGGGCTTTTAAAAGATTCAAGGTTTAGACATGTTTGCGTCGCCTTATTGTTTTTACAGCTTTTACCTAATGTTTATACACTTTTCTGTGTTAGCAATTTTTTAAGATCTGCCTTAAGGTTGAGGCGCTCTAGAGGCGACTAATGGTTATTTGTTCTTTGCGTATTTGCACAATGCTATGCTGCTATAAATGTAACGAATCCCTGTTGATTAACACGGACTGTTTCTGTGCTACCCTTGTTCATTAATTCCTGCTTATGGCCCTCGAGCATCTGTTTAATATTTTTAGCTGTTTGTTGGATGTTTTATAGACTAGTATATATGGTTGTATGCAGTTATTACATGGATTTGATGCGCAGAGTCTTTTTAAACTGTTTCTTTTATGGCTGAATTTATTGCAGAATAAAGATTATTATTATTATTATCTCCTTTATTAAAGAGCACAGACAGCACACGGCCACTCCCGCAGTCCGTCCCATCTCCAGCCCAACTGCCCGAGCCGCGACGGACCGCAAGAATGGAGAACGAAGGTTCGGGTTCCAAACAAGAACCTAGCCGAACCAAGCCAAACATAACAGTAAACATACACTTTTATGTAAGTTTACGACTGTTTGCTATTCACAAAGGTTTTTTACTGCTATCTTTACAACTATGGAGTAAAAAAATAAGACTCTACTATCTTTTTATGTGCGGAGACTCTGCAGTCATAAAGATAATACTAGTAAAATACTTTTGTGAAGAGCAATCGCAAACTCACACAAAAGTATATGTTTACCTTTGTGAATCAGGCCCTCTGTCTGTTAACCTACACTAACATGGCGACACCCTCTGTAGGAAGCAGTGAGAAGGAATGCTTGCTTGACTTGGATGGTTTCTGTGACTCCTTCCTGGCAATGCCCAGGGCCTCCCCACCGCACACAGGAGGTCTGATCCCAAGTCTTTTGCGTATGGCAGTTTGTTAGCCCCGTGAACGAGTTTCATACACTGCCGCCCTCTCTGATGGAAGCGAGAGCTGCTTTTTATCCACTTCGACCCTCCTTATCGAAAAATGCCATTTTCAGAAGAGATGCGAAAGGGCTGCTTGACTGACAGCTCAGTACAAGAACTGTGAACTTGGCTTTCATTGCTTAATAACCCAGACACAAAAAGAGCAATTTTCATGCGCCAAAATTCCTCATCCATTTTACAGCCAATATAGATTAAAAAAAAAAAATCTATTTATTGGTTTTTAGTTTAGCACAATAGCATATTTATATTCACACATTTTTAAAAACTTTTTTTCAGTCTTTCCACAGCATTTTCCATCTTAGTCCATGGCGTTGGTGAGGTTCGTGTTGCAAATATTCCCACAGTGATGGACCTCTCTCCACTCAGGTGTTCCTCCTTCGGATGGTTATCTTACTCTTTTCTTGGGGGTGCCTCAAAGGGCAGCAGGATTTCCTCCCATAGGTTTGCTCTTGGCCTTCTTCGTAACCCCTCTCTTCCTCCCCATGCAGAGCAGTGCTCTTGGTAATGGCCCATTTACTTCCATCTTTCTTCCACCTCCACAGCGATGGTGCAGTGGCTTTCTCCTCGGCATCGCTATTCTTTTTGTGTTTTGCTTGAGGTAATATGACTAATAATCATGTGTCCGATGTGCAAAGATCCTCTCTTTCTAGACCCTTTTCTGAGTGCTCAGTAACACCTTTCCAAACAAGTTAATGAACCAGTTACTAACCGGTAAGCTTCATTACCGCGACTAAGGCTCTCCTGGTCCCAGTCATTACTCGGTGACTGGGACGAGGCGGTCCTAGGGGGGCAATGGTGGGGCGGCTCAATACCAGGTGAAAAAAAATCTGTTTTGGGATGATCCCACCAGGGGCATTTTAATAGATGCACCCCTATTATCTTATTTATCATTTTGGGGTTCGTATACGTGTTATGTAGATAATTAAATTGGGTTACCTAAATCTAACATGCCTTTTCATGTTCTGGGTGTATTTAAGGCCTCAAGCCCATTCCTTGCTGAGGACCCTCCCTCAGTCATCTTCCCATTTTGCCCTCATTTTTAGGAAGTTTTATTTGGTCATAGCCAGAAGTGTTTTATAAAACCATGTTACCAACCTGCGACCATTTGCCGTAGTAAATAGTAGCTGTAGTATTTCGTGTGCTTGGGTTTGGTAGTATTGCACCTCCACCTGTTTTGTAGAATATTCCTAGTAGCTCAACATATAATGTACTGATTAGAGAGTGGGCCATAGTGTTATGTCCAGGTGATTAAAGGCATCAGTTTTCCATCTTGGTATCACTCCCCTGTTGTAGTTATACCCAATGTTGTCCATGCTACCAGTTTCTTAGCGCTGAAAACCTGTGTATTGGGATCCTTGGTAGTGGTATGTTTGGAGCATCGAGTGGCGAATGTGAAGTCTGTTGTCTGGTTTTCTTCCAGCAACGCATTGCTATTCTCAGCAGTCTAGGCAGCTCTCTCTCTCCTCTTCCATTACTTAAGAGCAATGGTGCTAGGTCCCCTGTGATTGCTTTCAGTACCAATTACTCCGTTTTATTGTAGTAGCCCTCCATCTAGCCGTCTCATGACCGGTGTATCCTTGTAGCCAGCCCACCTAACACTCCCTTGGTAATTAGCACTTTCAGAAAAATCATAGTAACCCAGTACCTTCCATTATCCCAAATTTTCAGGGTATCCATACTGGCAGGTTGATAAAAAAAATATAAAGGTCTGGGCAACATGACCATTTTAGCCTGAGCAATGTGTCCATATTAGACAGTTTGAGTGTATCCCAGGCTTCAGTATTCCCCTACATATGGCTCAGAACAGTACCTATCTATGTTTCTTCTCTTCTAGAAGGCAGGCTCTCACTCCCAAGGACCAAAATGGATTCCTAGGAAATAGTCCAGTTGTCTATTCGCTACAGTCTTTCTGCCTCTTCAGGGCTATCTGGAACATGCATGTTTTCAACCAGTTTGCTTTAAGACTTGACAGTGTCCCAAATTCCTCCAGGTGGTGTACTGCTAGGCGTAATGCTGAATTTCAATATTTAAGAAATAGGAGCATTTTGTCCACATATAGCAATATGGTGTGCACCCCACCTTCAAATGCTATGCCCCTTTTTCCCTGTCTCTGTCCTCTATGATTTCAGAGAATGGCTCATTCTAGAAATTTTTGCTTTTTCCTCCTCTATGCCTATCTTAAGACCAGCACCTATTGAACAATCGGAAGATGCATTTATCAATAGCTGAAGCATATTTAACTGGTGGTGTTCAAAGTGAAGGCCAGATTTATAAAGATGATCCTTGACTTCGGACAGTTTGAAGACTGCCCTAGGCCGGGAAAAGATGTTTTAGAATTGTTTTAAGACAGGAAATATGAGACTCATTTACAAGGGTTTTATCCTGGCTTAAGGATATCTTACTACAGCATTACACCAGAGAAAATATTCTTAAATTAGTCTTTCAGACCTCTATTTAGACTGTGATAGGAGCAGGCATTTGACTCCTTCCAAGACCACTTGATTTAGAAGCGACTACAGCTTGATTCCTTGGCATTCACCTCACCCTATGAATCCTTAACCAGGATGAGTAATCACCACACAATTTAAAGGGAGGCAAAGAGAGCTGGAGTATCACAGTAGTCTTGCAACCATTGCACCACCTACAGACCATTATGGGCCACCTCTTAACCTCCCTCGCTGTGTCTATGGAACTTCAAGGATTCCCATATCCCTAACCGACCGGGTGATCTGGATCCCCTATATACAGATGGTCCTGGCAATTGGACTGCCCTCACCATTCAAGAAATGGCAGCCCAGCACTCTCTGAACCACCATGTCGGTCAAGAGCCTGAGGCAGTGCTACTAAACTGTCTTGCCATGCTGATCATAAAATGTCTCAGGTGCTCGGCTTCCTGACCTGGCAGCCATGAAGCATCTGAGATACCTGCAGGAATGTCTGTTCTTGCAGATCCTTTAAAAAGAGGCACATTGCTCATGGAAGGTGTGGGAGTGACAACGTGGAAAACAATTATTGCACATGTGCCTCCAATAAATGTGGACTTCTCAAGAAGTGCCTGTTTTTCCCAACATGCATTCATTGTTGTGTCTCTCCTCTGCTCTTGTGGACACCTCCATGGCCACTGAAGCTCGGAACACTGTTGGGGCAATGGCAACAAAAGGTCCAGCCACGATGGAGGGTTTATTCCTGGCCAAGCTAAGGCAGCTTTGCTCAGACCACTAATATTAGTTTACAGTAGACACTAATCAACCACCAGACATTTCTGTCCCTACTGAAGTGCGATCGGTCAAAACTTAACCGACTTAAAAATGACTTCGACCATGTGCAAAACAGTGGGAGGTGCAGCCATCGAGATATACAAAAAGTGATGGAAGCAATGCTTTAATTAATGTAAGCCACTGGTACCCTGAGCACATTCCATACAACCCTTTTATTGTTCACTAGGCCATTATAAGCAGGGACAAACCTCAAGTAAATGAGCCTTGGCTCTGCTCTAAAGCGAACAGTCCAGTGTGAACTTCTGGGTTGTGGCTGTTTCACTAGGAACTCAGCAACCCCAGACATAAAACAAGCATTGAAAATGCAATAGGTCTCGCCTTTGATTAAGTTAAAGCCATTTGCTTTGCTAATGGTATTGTATAGCAAAGCAAATGGCTTTAAGTTAATCAAAGGCGAGACCTAATGCATTTTCAATGCTTGTTATTTCAGAGCGCTCTCTGTGCAGATGCTCTGCCTCTGGGCCGTTAACATGCCATCTTTCTTCTCTTGTTTCGGCAGTATTGCAGAAGAGCTCTGGGAGCCCTTCCTTGCCCCTCGGTGTGAGGATAGGCTTGCTGCTCTGACTACAACATCCAGAATGCATCTGGGATACTAATCTAGATAGCCAGCTGTTAAGGGGGTAAAAATAATAGCTTCAGAGATAGGAAGTAGTCTAAAGTGGAAGATGCTAGGACGGCCAAACACGGAGGGTGTGGAGAAAGAGGGGTGGGGGTATAGAGAAGAGATAGAATTAGAGAGGAGAGGTTGGAGGGGGGTGGGGGAGGGATGGAGAGGACAGGACAAGAGGGGATTGGGCGGGAAGGGCTGGGAAGAGAAGAGGGGAGGGGAGGAGGGAGGCGGGGAGGGGATGGGAAGAGAAGAGGGGAGGGGGGAGGCGGGGAGGGGAGGAGAGTGGAGGCTAGTTAAACTTTAAGAGGGAGAGAAAGAGAAAGGTGTGAAAGAATGGGAAAGAAGGAAACAGGAGAGTGAAGAGAGATGTCAAAGAAGATTGGGGGTAGGGTTAAAAACGGATGGGGAGAGTGGTCAAAAAAGAGTAGGGCAGAAAATAAAAGAGGGCGTCACAGAGTGGGCAGAGGGTGCACGGGTGCGAGGCAGAGGCAAGAGGTGAGAGGGCAGTCGAAGGCGGGAGGGGAAGAGGGGTCTGGAAGGAGGGGTTCCGAGTAACACGAGAAGGGGGTCCGGGGAAAGCCTCCGGCTGTTGGGGGAGAAGGGGCCGTCTGAGGGCAGGACTGGGGAGGGAGAGAGCAGCTGCTCCGGAAAGAGTGAAGGGGGGGACCCTGGGGCAGAGAAGCAGAAAGTGTCTGAACGGGGCAGAGAGACAGGGCTGAGAGGGAGGGAGGTGTCTGAGGCCAGGACTGCAGGGAGGGAGGAACCGCTTGGGACAGGCGGAAGGGGCCCCGGGTCAGGAAGGAGGTGGGCACTGACCAGGGCAGGGAGACGGGCTAGAGAGGGGAGGAGAGGGAGAGAGGGCAATCATAACAATAACAACTGGTAGGGGAGCAAAGGACAGCACGGACACCATAATGGATTAAATAAACATTTTAACAATTCTGGACCTCATTCCGCTTAGAGACTTTTGTTTTTTAACATAGTGTGCATATGTACAACAAGAGAGGCTGAAATGAGTAACGCTAAATTGTTACAGTAAGTACTTGACCACGAACGAAGCCATAATGCATGCGCTAACAAAAAAAAAACAATGAGAGAAAGGGGGATATGGAGACAGAAAGAAAGACGACGATGACAGAAAAGAGGAGAAATAGGAGGCAGAGGGCGAGAAAAACGAGAGAGACAGCGAAAAAAAAAGTCAGTTTCTGTTCACTCTCTAAAGTGAAAAGGCCCGGTTTAAATGACCCTGCAGGGGGCGGGGCTGCTCAAGTCCCCCGTCTTACCCCGAGTACTGGTGCATATAATGATGCACGGATGGAAGGGGTCTGGTGCACACATCTCAAGGGGAGCTTTACTGACGCCATTGTTTTCTCTCACATACCGTGCAGGCCGCAGAAAGGTGCATTCATTAACCGCCTCTGCAGGCACCACCCTGAGAGGTCACTCCGTGGTTACGCTAATAGCATTAATCTCCATCCAGACACGGCATCTCTCGCCCTGCTGTGAACTCTTGGGAAAACAGTCTGCTTGCAAGAAATGTCTTTGAGAACCTCAGCCGGGATCAATCCGTGTGATCCGGTGGCAAATGAAGGATCAAGCACGGAGCCCCGAAGTCCGCTTCTGAGCGCTTGTGAATGCACTTCTGAGCGCTTGTGAATGCACTTGTGCGCGCTTGTGAGCACAGAGGCGGCTATGTAGTATAAAAAACAAGTAGCAAGCAGCTGATCGATCCTCAAGCCGTGTCTCAGAGGCTGATCGAAGTACGTCCGGAACACGCACGGAAAGCAGACACTTGCTTATATCGCGCTTTCTCCCAAAAACAAAAAGTGCCATTTGAATTCAGAAATCCATATAATTAAATTAAAGATGCGACTCCAAAGAAAAGTAGAAAAAAAAATATAGTGGTCGCGGTCCCGAAAATGAAAGCGGACCGCACATGCAAAATATAGTGGTCGCGGTCCCGCAAATGAAAGCGGACCGAGCATGTAACTTACAAAATAAGAAATCCATATAATTAAATTAAAGATGCGTCTCCAAAGAAAAGTAGAAAAAAAATATAGTGGTCGCGGTCCCGAAAATGAAAGCGGACCGCACATGCAAAATATACTGGTTGCGGTCCCGAAAATGAAAGCGGACCGAGCATGTAACTTACAAAATAACAAATGTAAAATATAGTGCTTACTGAGTAATTGAAGGAGGCCGTGTCCCTCCGCAAGTAAACGATCCAATCCCGCTAGGCATGGCTAAAAGGAGACAGGGTGGCAACAAGGAGGGATTGACATGCCTTCGGTGCAATCATTGCACTGCCTTTGGCATAATTCGTGACGCCAAACGATGCGCACGAATGAAAACTGAAGGCGGAGCTGGGACACGGCTTCTGGAATCGTAAAGCCCTCGTATGACGAGAGCAGCGCATGCGCTGCTTACGTCAGGCCGAGACCTAAAAATGGACTTCCTGGACCTCATCAATGACCAGGAACTTGAGTCCTCACAGCCGCTAACGGTCTTCAAGGCAACCAGTGATTGGACCGGAATGGGGCATACTTACTTGTCTCACTTAGGCTAGCCACTATTGCATCACAATAAAAACCTCAGAAAGAAGTAAAGCTTTTTTGAGATGAAAAGCTGTGTATGTGGTCGGTCCCCAGCTTGGCGCTAGAATACCTTCAATGAAATAGTAAGACTCCTGGTTAACCAATGAGAGTTCACAGATCTGTAAAGTGAAGTGCAATGCAACACTGAACTCTTTTTTCCACATTCAGGGAATTTTGCTGCATGGAACACACCCACTTGAGCAGATGAAGGACATTTATAATGTGCAGAGTATTCTTCCTATGTCAGCACACCAACATTTCTATCTTATTGTTTTAATATTTGTTGTGTTCTTGGTTTAATTTGCTGGATGCCTCATATCTAGCACCTCTAGTTGCGAAACTCTAAATTATCAATGTTAGTGAAGAACTTCGTAGTAAAGGCATCATGTAAGTCTTCATACATTTGTCAGTATGCCTAAATACAATTATTTCAAAAGTGCTTGAATAATATCAAAAATTGTTTATTCATTATTATGTTTTTTATCCTTTCTAGCGCGTGTTGATTTTGAATACATAACTTGATTACACATACTTTTAAATTGGCGCAAATGTTTTGAAAGTTTCAATTATTTAGAATTAAATTTAACAATGCATTTCAAGCCACCTTGGCTCTTCCTCTGAAGAGCTTTGGCTGCTTCTCAGGCGATTGGCTGGCTACCAGAAGGTGGAATTGAAGAGATAACTGTTGAAATATTGAGTCCCCTGAGGAAAAATCAAAGTGGCTTGAAATGTAAAAGGAAATTTAAAACATTTGGAACTTGAAAAACTTTGAAAGGAAATGGTCCATCTTAAAACTATTTGTTTGGTTTGTAATCTTATTATGCATTTGAAATCAACATGAGCAAGAAAGAATCACGCATGACAATGGAATAAACCAATTCTTTGATACTTTTCAAGCAAATGCGACGAAAGTTTACTTAATTTTTAGAACAGACACACACCTGGTGCCATGTCTGACATCTTGCTAGGAAGCATTTCAATAGCATATGAAGTTTACAATGTAACATTCAATGCAGTTTATGAGATAAAATACCTTTCAAAAATTAACAAGAGCATTCTGAAATTCAATATTGTAACAAAACCAGAAACCAGGGGAAAGAGGCTTCCACTGGTTGTTTAAATTTGGACCGCGCACACATGGGATTACCAGGACAGCAGATACCCAATTGCACTTTGAGTAAACATGACATAGATGTCTACGTCATAAATATGGCACAACCAACGTTTGCAATAAACACCTCCTCAAACCTCTAAAACAAATAAAACAACAAGGAACATCAAGTGTTTGTTGGCCGCTGCGCCCTACATGCCTCTGCCAAGGGTATGCCATCCCCAATAAGGTCAGACATTTGTTGACTTGTGCTGTGTTGGCATGTCAAAGGAATGCCCCCCAGTGTTTAGATTTTTCAAGGTGTGGGTTTTCTTTGAAGTGGCTCATTTGATCCTTGCATTGCTTCTCACTGCAGATGCCTAAACAAAGAAACATTGCAGATTCATCCATAACACTCTGGAAACTGGTTTGAGAGTATGCACACCTTGTTTAGTTCTTCTGTGACAAACAAGGCATTGTTCACGCTGACAATCTTCACCAGAACACCACATACACATATACAAGAATATAGGGGCATATTAGCAAGACCCACGTTAAAATTATCGCCGTTTTAGCGGCAGGAAACTGCCGCTAAAACGGCGATAATGGGCTTGCTAATATGCGTTATAGAATTCCAATAGAAGCCCAGGTTAGATGTCCTGCACATCTAACCTGGGCTTCTATTGGAATTCTATAACGCATATTATTTCGATAATTTTAACGTGGGTCTTGCTAATATGCCCCAATATAGGCTTTAATCACTTCTCTCAGACAAGAGGTTGGTTCCGGTAAAATCTTTCTCAGTAGCAGGTAGTGCTTAATTTGCTAAAAAAAAAAACAAGTGCAGGAGCCCAACATTTTTTGTAGGACCCATCTGCCGGCTTCGCCAAATGACAGTCCTGCTGAGTACCAAGGCCGGCTGCGTAGTCTTGCTTCCACCACATGACTCTTCCTTCTACCCTTACACTTCCTATCTCCTTATCTCCCTCCTGCAGGCTCTTGTAGATTCTTGCTTTCTCCATTTGTCACTGTTTAACACTCTTTCTCCTTCTTTCTATCTTTTCTGTTTTTTTCTGATTTGCTCTTGGTCAAAATCTGATGATGAAAGATAAGTTAGAATCCCAAATAAATGAGTGACTTGCCCACAGCCTGCAACCAAAACCACCAGGCACTGGTAGCAGTTCTATAGATCCATGTTTTAGATGTCTGATCATCTTTCTGAGAACCAATATAAAATTCATGGTTTATGGAGATTCCAGCATCAAAACGGAGGCTTTCCAAGGTTTTTGCTTATGCAGTGATCATCAGACTTCTCCCTGAGAAAATAGATTCACTGCGCCACACCATATGTCCTTCCTTAGAATCAGATTAAAAACACTTCTCCAGGTTCCAAGTCTTGCCTCCCTGTGAGAGATCTCCTATGCTGCAGACGTTCATGCCCATTTTGACGTGACACTTCAATAGATAGCTCAAGTTCTAACATTCTAAGATTATTTGGGATTTTCCTTGCCTCAGCGCCATCAGGGGCCATATGATGGGCGGCGCTGCCTCTTTGCAGAGCAGAGCGCCTGTTTTTGTGCATCTGTGGTGCATAAAGTCACTTCATTTAACCCGATATTGTTCCAAGTTCGGGCATTATTTTAAACCACAAAGTTCAGAAACACAAAGAGGAAAACCTTGCTCGCTGTTTCCGAGCTGTACTGTCTGAAAATGAAGCTCTAACTCGGAGAAATATCGGGTTAAATCAATTGAATTTAGGCACCGTAGGCACATAAACAGGTGCTCAGATCTGCAATGAGGCAGCAGGGGTGTAGCTTCGGGGTGGGGGGTGTTTGGGGTGTTCACCCCCCCTAATAAATGTATTTTTTGATGAATGGTGGGGTAGAGGTGCTTTCAGTTGGGTATGGTGAGGTGTCTGTCGGATTTCACCTGGGATTTTTGGAGGCACACACTGACAAGAACACACACATATGGTCAGGGACTACCGCCAATCCCCCTCCCTGTCCTGCGCATTACCACCGTTAAAACAATTAAAGCAATTGGACATGAGAGGAGTTTTCTTTGGAAGGCGGGGGGTCTCGCGACCCCCCGGCCGTATTTATTAAAACATGAAAACAAATTAAAATTTGAAATAAACAATATTTACACAAGCATTTATATGCAGAAAATCAGACATTAGGTACAATCAATGTAGACAGGTATCAATGGCTAACCTTAACAAATGTCTAATACAGCGTGTTTCCTAACCGAATCTAACATCCTTATTACTTTTCTGCATATCCTAGTTTTGGGCCTACGGCAAGGTCGCTAACCGGTGTCAAATCCTTATTAACCAGCTACGCCCTCACGTATGAGTGCGCATGCGCAGAGGGCCCGTTTACCGAGAGGGTACTTCCCCCTCCCGGTTACCCCCGTACGCTCCATGAACTCCATTACCCAAAAGGGGGGCCCTTGCACTCTGCGCCGTTTAATGACGTCATCGTGCACGTGCGGGGTGGCTAACCAGCCCAGAGAAAGCGTGACTCCCCCTCCCCGCACCCATCCAACCAAGCGGATGTACCGCCCCTGGAGTTCTGGGAGAGACCACTCGCCCCTCCCCTGGGCGACCCCATTCCAGAATGGTGACGCCCCTAAGGACCTTGAATTGACTGCTCACCGATCATGACCTTACCGCCACAGGCCAGCATAGTTGACCGACTATCTGGCCCCCCCTTTACCTCCTCTTCCGAAAGGTCATGCCTACTTAGAACCTCCCAGCCCTGCCAAAATGTTCTCCAGAAAAAGTTGGTTACCTGCCCCAGTCAGGTGGACCCCGTCTTGCAAGAAGAACTGTTCCCCCAGATACACCCATGTGGTATATTCTGTAGTTGAGGTGACCGAAATAATTTCTCTATCTTGTTGTTGATCCTCTTTACCGAGTGATTCAACGCCCTGACCGAGTCCCCCCTCCATTTGAGCCTGGGAATCATCTGAGACCACACTATGGTGCAGCCTTGGCATGTTTTAGCTAGCCAGTTTACTTCCGATATTATCTCCTCCATCAGGACCCTCCTGCCCAATTTCACCAGATCCTTGCCCCCAAGTGTAGGATAACTACTGCAGGCGGCGGGGTGTGTTTATTGAGCAACTCCGTAAAGAACCCCTAAACTGACTGAGGCATAGGCCCCCCTACCATGAAAGGAAACCTCGAAACCTCCTTGTTCCGCCCTCTGTCTATAGCTACCTGAAAAGAAAACAGATTTAACGCGCTTTACAAATGAGTGACCAACCACCCATACCACTTTCGTCTCCTTCTTCCGTTCCTGTGACCGTCGAGCTGAAGGTACTTGCCGTCGGTGACCCGGCAACAGTTTCCGCCCTGCGTGACAGGCTCGAGAAACTGAAATAGAAGCAAACAACAAGACAGGCGTCAGCGTAACTTACTTGTCACCTCAGAGCATGTGCATCCGCACATAACGTTTGTAACAGTTGGAAGACCATCTCCCAATCCTTTTTACGCTGCTCGCATGCAATCCTCTAGCAGTCGCCTCGGTGGCCGCACCTATCCTAAAGGAATGCGTCCCAAAATCCTTTGGATTGAAACCGGCCCTGTCCATTGCCATTGACAGTACTCGTTGGAACCTGGTCAGTGGGGTACCGTCTGCATGCATTAACAATGCTCCCTCCTTCGCGCCCGCTCGCTGTTTGATAAAGGCTTCTACGTGGAACACTGGGCAGCAAGGATTACCCCGTGCCCGATGGAGTACCAGCCCGTCTCCCCGGGCCTCCTGGTCAGTTTTTGATTTACGTATGGTAATCAACAGCACCTCACCCAATATTTTCGTGTGTTCCAGTCGAATACCCCCAGCATGTCCTGCTTGCTGCTAGCCACCAGTTCTCCCACCCGGAAAGCCCCATAGAAGGCCAAAGTAAAGGCGGCTCTGAACAAGAGTACTTCCCCATCCGAACTGCAGGTGTCCGACAAGGCGTTCAATAATGATGCCAGCCGGTCTAAACCTATCGGTTGCCTGGAATCTGCGGTGGTTGCTTGCAGGCGCCGCCACCCCTTTAGTGCCTTCCGCACGACGAAACTATTCGTGGGATCTCTGGCCCCCTGAGTTGTGCCATGAAAGACACGGCCGCCCTGTGTCTGCTAGCTGTCGCCGCTGAGCGCCCCTCCTTATGTAATGCATCTAGGTACATAGCGAAACTCTCCTCATGCTCCCATTTCTCTGCCCAGTCCCGTCCCAAAAGGAGCAATAAGACAAAAACGCCCCTTCGTAAGCTGTCCTGGTCCTGGGCGCTAGGCTAGCTGCCACGAGGTTCTGTAGCTGGGGGCACCAATTTGCCAGAGTGTTGCTGGGAAGTGTGCAGGCTTCGCCTCTGCGGATGGTAGGTGTTCCCTGAATACCTGAATCTTGAAGCGAGAGAGTGCATCGGCTGCATTATTCAACACCCCTGGGACATGTTTGGCCCTAAACTGTACATTGAGTTTCATGCAAACCAACACAATCTCCTTAAGTAGGCGGAGTATAAACTTACATCGAGCCGCCTGCTGGTTGATACATTCGACTACCGTCATGTTATCTGACCAGAAGATTACAGATCGATTACACAACTGATCAGGCCAAACCGTTAATGCCACCCATATTGGAAATAGCTCCAAAAACCGATATTAGCTGTCAGGCCGCTCGCCTCCCACCAAACCGGCCACCGTTGGGCCACCCACTTGTTTCCCAGTATGGCACCAAAACCCACACTGCCTGCAGCATCCGTCCATAGACCTAATTCTGCAGACGTAGTAGGGGGACCGCACCACACCACTCTGCCGTTGAAGCCCTCCAGAAATGCGATCCAAATGCGCATGTCCTGGCGGACCTCAGCCAGTAATCTAGTGTGATGGTGTTTCTCCCGCAGGCCCGTCATGGCCTGCGAGATTGAGCGGGAGAAGGGGCGTGCCATGGGTATGACTCTTAATGCGAAATTCAGCTGTCCCACAATCTGTTATAGCTGCTGGAGCGTCACTCTATCTTTGACCAAACCTTGCTGGAGAGCTGCCCTAAATTTCGTGATTTTGTCTTTAGGCAACCTGAAACAGCCCTCCACCGAGTCCAATTCTATGCCCAAGAATTCCAATGTGGTTGCCGGGCCCACCGTCTTTCCGGGTGCCAGCGGGACCCCAAAAGCCCGCATGAGCACGCAAAATTCCTGCAATGCCCACCCACACTCAGGTGAACCCGCCGACCCCAGAAAGAGGAAATCATCCAGGTAATGCATGACATGGCGATGCCCTGACGTTTGCCTAAAAGCCCGTTCCAAAAATGAACTAAATTTCTCAAAGTAGGCGCATGAAACCGAACAACCCATGGGCATGCACATATCCATATAGAATTTGTTCTGAAAAGAGAAACCTAGCAGATGCTGATCTAGGGGATGCACTGGCAGTAGCCAAAAGCCGATTCTATGTCCGACTTGGCCATCAAGGCTCCCGGTCCGAGAGCCCTCAACATCTCCACCGCTTGGTCAAAAGACGCATACTTAACACTACAAATGTCTTCATTTATGGCGTCGTTTAATGATGCGCCCCTGGGTGCCGATAGGTTATGAATGAGCCTGTACTCGCCCTCCTCCTTTTTGGGGACCACGCCGAGGGGGAGCAAACAAAATTCGGTACAGGGATGTCATTAAACGGCCCCGCTATCCTGCCCAGGCGCAGCTCTTTAGCTATTTTTGACGCCACCACATCTGGGTTGTGCTTAACTGAAAGTTGATTCCTACATTCCGGTGTTCCGGTATATCCCACCGCTGGGATCCTAAAGCCCTGAAAAAAACCTTCCTGTAACATCGCCGCCGAGGCATGGTCGGGGTACCTGTTCAGCCAAGGAGTCATAGCCAGAATGTCAATGGGGGAATGAGCTACCAAACGGCCTCCTCCCCTACTCCTGCATTTTCCTTCCCCTGGTTCCCGAGGCATTACCTTTATTGCGGCAGACTGTTTCTGGGTGGGAAGGATGGTTACATATGGAACATGCGTGCCTGAACTTGCAAGTGCCCTGTGTCCTGGTGCATGTACGCTTGTTAAAATCCCAGCACACCCCTTTTCGCCCACCATTGCTCCCCGTCTTAGTGGCTGTGCCACCCCCCTGGGGTGACCGAAAGGGCTGCTGGTGATTGGAGTGGTGGCTTTTGCTACAGCTTGGCCCCGCACCCCCCGCCGTAAACTGGCCATACCATGAAATTGAATCCACTCTATCCCATGATAATGCGTGATCAAACTCCTTAGCCTTCCTGAAAGTAGTGTCGTACTCCTTCCACCCGTCCCCTCCATATCTCTCGCTGAAAGTTGTGATCCTACTCTGGTAACAAGCCATTTCGGCCTGCAAATTCGGGAAGCGCTCGGCTGTAATTGCCATAAACACAGAAAAGGCTCTAATCCAGTTGATCAATGTCTCCTCCACCCTGAATCTCGCCATTTCAACCCGCCATTCACTAGGCAACATCCAGTCTTTCTGTTTCCTAGCATACTCCATTTCCCTGTTATCGACTAGTAAGGAAAACATATTGACATATTTTCCCGCCCAGATCAAATCCTTCACTTCTTGTGTCACATGTTGAGCCAGATTTTCCCTCCTGGAGGGTATTGTCCCTTCCCCCAGCACCGGTAATGCCACCTCCTTACCACTTTCTGTGGGTCGCGTTGGTTCACCAATCTTGTCCCTTCCAGCGTCGCTGCCCGAACCTGTTGCTTGTGGAGTAACAGGCGCACTTGCCCCCCTCCACCCTGTGCAATCAAGATCTTTGCCACCATTTTCTGCGCCTCCGCTGAGGGGTCCTCTCCCACCTCCCTGGCACCCACTGAAGGAGGTAACATTCCACCTATCCCTAGCCAAGGTAGTACCGCCGCTATCTGCGCTGCCAGCTCTGGCGGTACCCGACCAACCACTGGGGGTGCTGTAACTGGCATGGGGATCCCGAGCCGGGTACCGGAATCGGCGCGGGTACCACCGGGACTACCGCGGGGACCACCTGAGGCACTATGTTTGGTACTGGCGCCGGAGAGGCCGGAGCCAGTGTCACCGGTAGATCTGTCGGGATTATGGGAGCGGGCACAGGAGTTACCGGCGGTCCGAGCACTTTCTCAGGGACCACCCCAGAAGGCCCCCCCTCCTCGTGTGGCTTGGGGACCCGACCGCTACCCTTCTTGGCCCTGACCCGCTTGGGCAACGCATCCAAATCCCCCCTTGGCTGCGGGGGCACAATGATTCGCTTGGGTCTCCCGGATGGCCCATCCTGTTCGTCGAACCTTTGCCTGAGCATTGCCACGCTCTTGCCTATCTGGTCAACCCTCCCCCATCTCCTGTCCATAGCTGTCATCTTGCGCATCATGCCCTCCAGCATATGCTCCATGCGGGAGCGCCTAGCCCCACGACCACTAGCCATCCCCGCGACAGGTATACCACCTGCACTTACCCCCTACACTGAAAGCCCTGCTGTGTCTCAGTGCCCACTAGCACCTATCTGGTGTTTACCTGCTCGAGTTGGAGGCACACAGACTGGCCGTAAGCACCACGCAACTGTGACCGCCACACACCAGCTAACCTGGGTGTTGGGCGAGCGCACTCTAGCCCGGCGGCCCAACAGAAGCAGTGAAATGCAGGCCTGCCTGTGTCCCCGAATCGCGTTGTCCCCCGCGCGCCGCTCCTTTGGTTCAGTCGCACTACCGAGGTCCTACGGTAAAAAATTAGTTAGGGTATAGCACTGCCATCACTTTCAAACAAGGCCCTTCTTTTGTGTGCAACCGGGACCACCACACCTCCGTTAAATACCTTGTACTCCCCAAAACAGTGCCACCACCCCTCACATCCCCTGCCAAACACCACCAACAAATTATTATTATTATTTTTTATTTTTTTTTTATTTTATTTTTTTTTTAAATTCGCAACACCGAAGTTATGGCCCTGGAACCCTTGCCTCCTCCTCAAAAAATCCCCACAATCCAGCTACTAATTAGCACAATATTGCTACCTGCAATTATCCATTAAAAAATTCCTATCAGCCTCTGTGGTCTCCCATCCATGTGCTGCCCCTGCCTTCCCTGCTTCGCCCCCTGTTACCGGCTGTGTCTTTCCAGTTATAATCCGACTCAGTGCCGGCCGGTCAGCAGGGAGCACGATCCGCTCCTCGATGCTCGCCTCGCCGACGGACTTTCCTCTCCCTGCAATCTCCAGTCAATTGCGCTATTTCTGCCAGCTCCGTTCAAAATGCGACCCCCCTCGCTGTCTCTGGCTCCACTGTAGAGGGGAAAAAAACCACAAAGATTATTCGGCGCCTTTGCGAGGCGCGGGTGCAAGCCTGGGGAGCGCGGGAACAAGAGGGCGCCTCCCGCGCTCCCCGGCCTTTTAACCCCTCTGGGGCAGACCAGTTCCAACTGGTCCGCCCCCTCTGGCTCCACTCCTTTGCCCCGGAAGCAATTAAATTGCTTCCGGGTCAGCAGGAGCCAGCACCAATCGGCGGTGGGCGCGCCCGCCGCGTCATCAAGACGCGGCGGAGCGGCACGCCCCACCACCGAGAGTGCAGGGGGGAGGAGGGGGGCCGGCGCCCCGCCATACGTGCGGGGGGGCCGAGCGGCCCCCCCTTTCCTCTCTCATCTTTGTTTTCAAAGTCCCAAAAAATGTTGCTTATTTTACAAATTATTGTGTTTCTTCCACTTAGTTCTCACATCAATCCGCATTCTGCTCCCTTTCCGCTGCCCCTTAAGCCCCTCACATGGGCCCTGCTTGTCGTATGTTTTTTAACATTATATGCCAGCATGATTGTCGGGAAATCTGAACCTTACAACCCCAAATCTTACTGACCAAGCTAAACCCTGTGAAGCAGCAGAGGCCATTATGATAAAATAAAGAACGCTGTCCCCAGGCTTGGTCAGTGTTCACCTCTCAGGAATATGGATAGGCATTTGAACACACATTCTCTTTCTGTGACCAAGGCACACTATCACTGGAGGGCATGGTCCAAAAATGGCACTGGAACACATTCCTGTGAGCTTTCCTTTGTTTGGAACTGTGTGTTGTTGCAGCGGCGGTTCCTACATAGGAGCAAAGGAACGCCGCCCCCCTCCACACACAGCTGCGGAAAGCTGGAAAAATAAAATGATAATTAAAGGATTTTATTACCATTTTAGTTTTCTGCCTTTCTGCCATACTGAGAGGGCGGGGCCAGTGCGCCATTGCTGCTGATTGGCAGCAGTGACGAGTGGCCCTTTCAGTATGAATTGGGCATGTCGCTTTGGCCAGCTACATTATTACGGCCAAACAGACATGCGCAATTCAACCTCTCCAACCCGGCTGTCATAGACTGCCAGGTTGGAGAGCAGGCACAGGCCGTCAGTGCTCTTTGGAGCGCTGAAGCAACCTGCTCCAGCCAATCCAGACACTTCTCTCATGTAGCACGAGAGCAGTGTCTGGATTGTATAAGGAGCTGCGTGATCTCGCACTGAAGGAGTCAGGAGCTGGCTGGAGGAGTCGGGAGTTGGCTGGAGAACACAGAGGACAGGGCGTGCTGCAGGCTGAAACGGTAAGTGAAACTTTTTTTTCATTTTAAAATATAAATGTTTATTTTATATTGTTTAATTTCATCTATGTCGACCCACCTTTTTCGTGGGTCACCAACCGCCACTGTGTTGTTGGCACAGTATGCCAAGTCTCTCCATACAGTCTACTGGCCAGGTGTAAAGAGTGTAATATACACAATTCTGTGGAAATTGCATGTAGGGTGCCTGGAAACATCATGCAATGTAGCTTTTGCCCATTGTTTGCACTTGTTTCATTTGGGTCAATGAACGCGAAGCCAAGTCTATCTACTTCGCATAACTTCAGTTGCTCTGGCTTTGCATGTAATGCTAGGGATGTTTGTGATGTTTCCACCGCATTACCCCCACTTTGCATTGGTTATAGGGATCACCAGGCACTAATTTGAAGTGGAGTGGGGATGCTTAACATAATGTAAATTTGAGTAATGTCACATGCTTGAGGTCAATGCAATGCGACATCCAGTGTTTATCTGCTCTAAAAGTCTAAGGCACAGATCGCCTACATGGTGAGCTCAAACAAGATGCCATACAAATTATGGTTTAAAGTCATTTTTGAGTCACGAAAGTGTTTACTTCAGCACTCTGATCATTTTTGAAATGTCATGTGTGTCAATCAATCAATCAGGATTTATAAAGCATGGCTAATCACCCAATAGGGTATCCAGGCGCTTGCAGGCCCCGGAGGCTTATTCGAACAGCCAGGTCTTGAGGGCCATTCAGAATTGCGTATACTGTATTCACTGAAAATGATTGGAAAGTTAAAACACATCTAATTTCATTAAGGCTTAAGGCTTCTCACCTTACAAGGAGGTTGACAGAAAACTAGGTGCCTAATTTACTGTTCGGTGGGCAGCCACCTGACCCACCCTTTCACTCCTCCCCACCTCCTTACCAGTAGAGGACCTCCTTCCATATCTAGAGGAAGTTTTCACCATGCATGCTTGGGACATTGTTACATTTTCCTTCCACGACCACCATGTTATATATCTCTGATCCGGGAAGGCACTGTAAGTGGTAGCAGCTCTGTCCCACATAGTGCAGGTCTTCTGCCGAAGTGGCCCTGTGGCAGACAGGCAGCCGGGTCCAGGGTTTCATACTGCAGAGCCAGCTGGGGCTCGTCCATCAGAAGCCCAGTTGTTCCACCATCTCCAAATGAAAGATGGAGATTTCACGTTGGGCAGGAGAAGTGCCAATTTAATGCAGCGCTCCTGCCTCACCAAACTCTAAATTAGGCACTTAGTGATGCTTCCTGACCTTTATAAAGTCTCTTATGTGTTTGTGTTACTCCTTCAGCAGAGTACATGGTTTCCAAAGGGAGAGATTGAGAGTCTCTAAGTCTCTAAGCCTCTCGTGAAATGTATCCTATCTTGTGGGGGGTGGGTAGAGAGGAGCTGAGCTTAAATGGCTCGCAGATGAAGTTCAGCCTCTTTGGTACTCAGCAGATCCTAATATAGCGGCACCCTGACAAACTCAGGTGACGGCTCAAGCGCCCCAAAATGGCTCTGTTCTGCTCTGGAATGTACAAACATTTCGATCTAGTGCTCATTTAGGATAAACTGGAGAGGCTAGGCTCAAGCCAGAGAATCATGCAACAGTGCCAGCTCCTACATAGAGGGCGCAAGGGCGGCGCCTCCCCAAACATCACCTCCTCATTCTGCATCTCATTTTCTATCTATTATAGCATTTACTGAAAACAAACAATCTCACTGATCATTTGTTTACGTGTAAAATCTGCAATATCACTTTGCACCAGAAGAGTGCTCACCTGGGCTGTATTGCGCATGTGTGAGGCGGGGGCTATAACAGCCCGTCCTCACACAGACGCAATACATATCTGACATGCTGCACTAGTGTCAAGCAGTGCAGCATGCCAGATAATGGTGATTTGGGGCCTGCCAGTCATGCACCTTTAGGCCACATTGAAAGCCACTATGAAGCTTCTGATTGGGCATAAGGTTGTGAACCTCGCTCTACTCTCATTACAGACGGCGACCATTAAGTAGCACACTGGCCGTTAAGATCTCTCTGGACTGGTGAAACCAGCACAGAAACTGATGCTAATGTGTGAACATGACTTCAGCTTTTGGGATACAGCAGTTACCTCTTAGAAAGCGCGTGGAGGGGTGACTGCGAGTCCTGAGCTGAAAGGCGTTGTTCACACACATGTTGATTCTGTGTGTGCGTCGTTTCTTTGAGAGTTTCAAGGCGCATTTTGTTTGTTAGTAAGTCTCTTCACTCTGACACCTTTTGCAGGCTTGAAAGCAATACCCCTGGTTGTCTCAAGCGCCTAGAGGTGATTTCGTTTACAGTGAAGCGTATAGTATTCTGACGCTGTCTAACTCTGTAGCATTAGGGCAGTTCCTCAGTGTTATATTTGTCATTAGCTCTCCAGTTTAATATGTTGTTGCATATGTGCAGCTTTTGAATGTTTCAGTGTTTTAATGTTTGCCTTAGCTGTGTGTCCTGGTCACTGCGAGAAAGCCCAGGCATTAGGACACCCTATACTTTAATCACTCCCTTTGATTCTTTTACCAATTCAATCATATACAGAAAAGCAGCTGGGTTTAGGCACCTCCCCAAAACTACTTATTTCGCCATTCTGTTGTTATTGATCGCTAAACAGAGCTGCATTCTTGGTAAATGATGCACACTTTAAAAAACACATAGCAGTGTTAAAGTGTAGACGCTCCCCAGACAATTTGCACAATCACAGCTTCTCTTTCAGAAGAACAAGGGGATCTATGTTGAATAGAGAGCCTTGGAAGATCCTGCTTAGCAGCCATGATATGTCTCTCAAGGTACTGCATTGACATCAAATAGTGGCCATAACGGATAGGTAATGGTATATACTTTTGTTAATTATAGTTTTGCATGGCGTTGATGCCTTTGGAGGGAAGGAAAGGTGGATTACAAAAGTTCAAAGTGGTGGCATCTGTCCTCGTAGATGCCCCGGTTACTTACTGGTAATCTTCATTACTCAGTGTATTGTCTTCCTCGCCACATGCTAAACAAAGTGAGCTTCAGCTCCACACCAGAACCCTCCAAAGCAAACGTTAGCCTCCCATGCCTCCCATCCCTTCCCAACATGGCCGACCCATATCACCCCTGACCTCTATAAGAGGGGGGTCGACCCAACCCACAGCCTGAAGAACTACCAAGCCCCAATACATGAAGCCGATAGCACACCAGGGAGGGAGGGATGGGAACTCATGTGGCGAGGAAGACAATACTCGGAGTAATGAAGATTACCGGTAAGTAACCGGGGCATTACCTCCTCATAAGTCTTCCTCGCCACATGTTAAACAAAGTGAGCAAATACCCAAGCCAAGAGGCTTCATAGCAAACAAGAAACCAACAACAAGGAGTAGATGGCACACAAACAGGATTTAATCCAGAGTAGAAAAACAAACAGATCAAAGCACACAGGCCCCAGGACAAAAGGCCACAATCATGAGCAGGAGGAGCCAGCCCCGAGCACAGCCTCAGCAAAATCCCCAGCAGGAGAACCACCAAAAACCACCCGGTAGTGCTCCATGAACATGTGCGGGGATGCCCAGGTCGCAGCCCAACCGATATCCTCGGTACAGACACCCTTAAACGAGGCCCAAGACACAGAGAAGCCCCGGGTGGAATGACCCTGAACTCCCAAAGGAAGCTCAGACCCCTGAGACTCGTAGGACTCAACGTGGAAATGGAAGGTTTGTGACCAGCCCGGACTGGGCCAAACGTAACAAGCAAACTGTCACAACAACAGAAAGCGGCCCTGCGGTCCAAATACACCATGACCGCCTGCCGAACATCCAGCAGAGACAGAGAGGAATCAGCACCCGAGACAGCCCCCGGAGGAAAAGAGGGCAAAACCACCTCACGGGAGCAGTTAACCACCGAAGGGACCTTGGGAAGAAACCTAGGGTCAGGGCACAACACCAGACGATCCGGTAGAACCCGCAAGAAGGGAGGAGACCGAAGAAAGGAGCCCAGCTCGCCCCTCCTACCAGCCGACACGATCGCCACCAAGAACACCACTCTGACGGTGAGCAACTTCAAATCCACCGAACCCAGGGGCTCAAAGGGGACACCTTGGAGGGCCTGCAAAACCAAAGGAAGATCCCAGGGCAGAGCCAGGCAAACAGCCCGAGGCTGCTGCAAAAAACAACTCCGGAGTAAGCGAGCAACAAGGGGATTGAGTCCGTCCAGCCCCGGACTGCGAAACGCCTGCAGGGCCGCACACTGAGCCCGCAGGGTGGAAGGAGCCAGACCCAGGGAAAACCCTTCAGCGAGAAAATCAAGGACCCCCAAGGGATCCACAGACAACGGGTTGACCCCTTTCAGCCTGCACCAATGAGAGAAGGAGGACCAATGGCGGGAATAAGAAAGCAGAGTAGAAGACCGGTGGGAACCCTGCAGCAAGTCCACCACCTGCACCGAACAACCTTGAGCCAGTAAGGTCACCCTCTCAAGAGCCAAGCCTGCAGATTGAGCCGGCGCAACATCCCTACCGGGAGCGGGGGGCCCCGCAATGAAGATCCGGAATTGCCCAACACTCCTGAACAGCCAGCTCGCTCAGAAGAGGAAACCAAGGACGGCGAACCAAGCCGGGAACTAACAACAGGACAAAGGCCTTCTCCTGGCGAATCTTGCACAGGACGAGCGGGATCAATGGATAAGGGGTAAACGCATACAGGAGGGAGGACGGCCAAGAGAACGACAACGCATCCAACCACCACGCCCCTGGGCATGGAGGGAGAGCGCAGAAACAAGGCAGGAGAGCATTGAACTCGTCCGTGAACAAGTCGATCCGAGGCCGGCCAAACAGGGCCAGAGGCTGCCGGAACACCGAGAACCTCGGAGAGAGGGCAGACAGAGGTGGAAACACCCGGCTCAGGCGATCCACCACAAAAATCTCCTTCCCCGGGAGATACACTGCCCTGAGGGACAAGACCGAAGACTCCGCCCAGGACAGCAGCTCCTGGGTCAGCAGCCAAAGGGAGCGAACCCTGCAACCCCCCTGATGATTGATGTACCCCGTACCACCTGATTGTCCTTCCGGACCAACACATGCTGACCCTGGAGAGAAGGAGCAAACTCCAGGCACGCCAGGAGAACGGCCTTCAGCTCCCAAAAGTTGGAGGAGCACCTCGCCTGAAGCAGATCCCATTGCCCCTGAACAGACCATGAACCCAGGGTCGCACCCCAGCCCAGGAGACTGGCGTCGGTCGTGACCACCCGGGACGGGGAGACCAGGAAGTGGAGACCTCTGGATAGGTGGGCTTCCACGAACCACCAGCCCAGCTCGGCACGGATCTGCGGAGACACAACCACCGGGAGGTCGTAATTCCCCAAGCAGGGAGCCCATCGGGCCAGGAGATGATTCACCAGGGAGTATAAATGGACGCAAGCCAAAGGCAGAACATTGATTGTAGCAGACATCAACCCCTGAACCCTTAACCATTGATGAACAGGGGCAGAATCCAGACCCAGGAGAGAACCAAGATCCCTCCACAAGGTGTCCCTCCGTTCCAGAGGAAGGAAAACCATCCCCCGGACCATGTCCAGGTGACCCCCCAATGAACACCAAGTCCTGGGTCGGCAACAGGTGAGATTTCTTGAGATTGACCAGGAATCCATGGGTGGAAAGTACTTCGCAGACCCTCTTGCTGTAAAGAGTCCCCTTAGAAAAAAAAGAGGCAGAGATCAGCCAGTCATCCAGATAAGGAAAAACCCTGATATCCTCCCTGTGGAGGATACCCACCAGAGGAGCCAACACCTTAGTAAAAACCCTTGGGGCAGAGGATAAACCAAAGGGAAGTACCTGGAACTAATAGTGGAGGCTCCCCACGCAAAATCAAAGGAATCTCTGCAAGGAGGGGTGGACGGGCACATGGAGGTAGGCATCCAGAAGATCCAGAGATGTGATCACCTCCCCCTGAACTAGCAGCGGCAGAATCTCCTGCAGAGAGAGCATTTTGAATTTTACATGAGGAATAAATGAATTAACCTGCTTCAAATCCAGAACAGGACGACAGTCCCCAGACACCTTCCTCACCAAGAAATGATGGAATAGACGCCCAGTCCGCTCAGAGAAGCAGGAACCGGCCAAATAGCCCCCTTGTCGAGGAGGTCCTGAACACCGGCCAGCAGGGCCACCCGCTTCACTGACCCGGAAGGCAGCGGTGTGGTGCGGAAAGCGTCCGGAGGAATGGAGCTGCACACAGCGGAGAAACAGTCCCGGACAATCCGGAGAGCCCACTGGTCCGAGACGGAAGACTCCCATGCAGAGAGGAAATGGCGCAGGCGTCCACCCACCGGACTCCCTACAGGTGGGACCAGAAGATAGTCAGGATTTAGAAGCGGGGGCAGAGGCAGCAGGCTGAGACCGGGACTTGTTGAAGAACGGGGTTACCCGGACGCGACCCCTCCCTCGAAAGGACAGACTGCCCCTGGCAGTAGACGTGGAAGAGAAAGCCGTTTTTGGACCAAAAAAATGGCCCGGGAGGAACGGATGGTAGCCAAAAGCTTCCTGTCCTCTGCGGACTTCTTCACCATGTCCTCCAGCGAAGTGCCAAACAGCTTCGTACCTGAAAAAGGAATTTTCATCAGGATAGACTTCTGTGCAGCATCAGCCTTCCAGTGGCGAAGCCAGACTTGGTGACGGGTCTGGATCGCAGCGCCACCAGCCGCGGCAGCGGCCCCCAAGGTATCGAAAGAAATATCCGACAGAAGTCTCGTCTGCTGTTCCATCACCACCAAAGTAGGAACAACATCCGCCCCTGGTCTAGCAACTCCGCCAAAGACTGTAAGTCCTTCAATAAAGACTGGACTGTGTAAGATAAGTACGCCGAAGCACGCATGGAAAAGTTGGCCGCCGCATAGGCCCGTTTGGCCGCAGCTTCCACCCGCTTCTCCACTGGGTCCGAAGGAGAAGCAGCCTCAGAGATGATGGAAGCCTGTGTGGCAAGACCAGCCAAGAGCGAATCCACCTTCACGGAGGAAGGAAACTCCTTAGCGAAGTCCTGGATGGCATAGCGCTTAGCCAGATAATGGGGAAAAGCCTGCTTATCGATTACCTGCCACTCATTATCAATGACTTTCTTAACTGAAGAATGTAAAGGGAAAGACTCAGGTTCCTTGCACTGGTATTGCAAGAAAAAATCCTCAGAAAGTTCATAGACTGTAGAACAGGAAATGCCATGTTATCCTTAAAGTGTTGAAGGACATCACGCAGCTCCTGTCCCTGAACATAACGACCCCTGAGGTCCTCATCCTCACCCTCAGCTTTGGAACCAGGAGGAGGGTCCTGGCGTGGACGTTTGGGGGAAGAGGGACCCTGTCCCCCTTCGCGTTCCTCAAAAGCCGCAACCACCGCAGCCTGACTCATGGCCTGGATGGACTGCATGGACAGGGCATCAGAGGGTGCTGGAGAACTCGAGCCAGCCAGCGCCGGAGGATCGGCCCCCTGATCCATGAGAAAAATCAAACTGAAAAGTCAACACACAGGACACCACCAAACGCCAGGACAAGCCGCACAAGAATGCCAAGTAACAGAACTGTCTAACTTAAATAGCAGTGTCTGTCGCAAACGAACAGAGATTAACAGAAAACCTCACGGAGCCACCGTTGCCAGGAAACCAGTGACGCGGGAAGCCTGAAACGCTAGGCCCCGCCCTTCGGGAGGCCGGATAGGTCCGGACCTAGTGGAGTCACAAAAGGCATACGGATGCGGCCAACAAAAAGAGGCAATACGCGGCACACCCACTAGCAACCCAGCGTGCAAAAAAAACAAACAGAGACAAGACCGGGACAGGAGGGGAGCCGCAAACTGCCCGGGCAGACCCTTACGGCCAAATGCAGGAACCACGAACGAGCTTCGAAATGGAGGAGGAGCCGAATGGGAGAAGCGTGCACTGCGGGCCGGAGCCGGGAGCTGAGCTACTGTCCCGGACACCGATAAGCACCTGACAAGGAGGTAAGGCCACCGTTGGCTCCCTTAACCCGGAAGGACGCACAAAAGGCCGCCGAAGCCCTGAAGGGCTGACTAGAGCCGAGCCCACTCGCCGCTGCATGCCTCCTATTAACCCGTGGCTCGCTAAGGCAGAGCCTAACTGCCCCAACCAAGTGGAAAGGGGAGAAGGAAAGGGGAAGATCCCCACGCACACAGGCCCGCTAGAGCAGGGCCTCCACCCAGGGATACACGATCCCGCTGGACCAGGACCCCACACTTACCTCACAGCGCACTTGGAGAGACAGCGCAGAACACAAAAAACAGGCTGTGGGTTGGGCTGACCCCCCTCGTATAGAGGTCAGGGGTGATATGGGTCGGCCATGTTGGGAAGAGATGGGAGGCATGGGAGGCTAACTTTTGCTTTGGAGGGTTCTGGTGTGGAGCTGAAGCTCACTTAGTTTAGCATGTGGCGAGGAAGACTTACGACGAGGTAATGCTTCTACTGAGGTGTTAGAGAGGCAGAGGGGTACTGCCACCTGAAAGATGCCACAGCACGAGGGCACGAATATGAAGGGTAAAATAGATGGCACTATTATTATTTGTGGTTCTATTTCTGAGTTATTGGGAGTGCAGCATGTTCACTGGTGCCGGAGCCCAATGCTGTAAAGGGCAGTTGCACCTCAGTTGTGGTTCTCTTTTATTGCCCAGGGGTGGGTTTGATGGGATGTAGCACACCCCCTGGCTTAATCTATTTGAAGATGCTCTGATGTATGATAATGAACAAAAGAATGCTTGGTGAAATAAAGTATTTGCCTGGGATCACAAAATTTGGTCAAGCAGGGAAGCCAAGAATGATCACAGATTTTCCAGTTTCACACAGTGCAATTTAGTCACTAGATGGTTATTTTTTCTGACATCAAAATGATAAAGTTTTGTCCTTAATTCCTGGAGGATGAAATCAGAGCGTTGGGCCGTTACATTTTACAACAGAGGGAGATTTGCTGGGATTTGAGATTGCTTCCACATGTTGCCTGGTTGGCAGCTGTAGCAACTAGGCCACATCGCTTTCTGTATTTTTAAAACATCAATTTAGAAACATCCACCCCGCTATACCTGGTGACAATTCAATTAGTGAACAAAAAAGGAAGCCTGTTGTAATGTGCACCTTTATTTGGGCCTAAATTCTTAATATGCATGAAGCAACATTATAGTGTATTAAATTTAACACAAGAAAGGTTTTGGTACAGTGCACACCCTGAGCTCATATATTTTAAGGTACTCACAAATGTGGTAATGGGAGAAAAGGAGGCTCGCTGAAATAACTTATTTTCCTAAGATCACACAATTTGGTTGAGCAGGGAAGCTGCGATTGATCCCAGATTTTCTAGGTTCGCGTTGTACAATTCGGCCTCTAGATGGGTATCTCGCACACCTTTTTTACCTCATAGGTTAATGCTTTGTCTTTCATTCTTGACACATGAAGTTAAAGAGTAGGTGGTAGGAAGAAGCTACATGAACACTCGGTTTGTTTTGGGCAAGAGGGTAAAAAAAGACCTGAATCTGAGACAGGCATCTGACTCAAGGCTGCAGTGGCTCACCCACCATGAAGATTTTTAGGGCAATGTATGAGATCATTTGGGAAGAGAACTCCCTGATAACAAACCCACCTGAAGAAATTCAGTTCATTTTCTTCACTGTCTGGCTTGAGCCTGCCTTCCATTACTGAGGATTTCCACATGAATAAATATCTTAAAGCCACTGGAATGGAGTTGCCTTTCAGACACAACACTCAGTCACTCACTCTTTCTAAGTTCACCAGCCACCACTGATGAGTGATAGATGGCACAGGTAAGGATCCTGGCAGGCAGAGATAAATCACTCGTGAGATTTACAGGGTGATCCACAGGCATCATGAAGCAGCAACAATTCCCACCAACTAATACAATGATCATATTCTGGGGTCTATACAATGAGGCCACCAGTTAAATGCAACAGTGCTCCGTATACTAGGACAGGTGAAAATCCTCAACAACTGTAGGTTGATGTGTTGATATTCCTTCTAGTAGGACAGTAACCTGTCCAGAAGAAGAAGATTTTTGACACTAGTTATAGTCCAAAAAAAGAACATGGAGCAGGAGAATAATCCCTGAAGGTCACTTCTAAACTCACCTGTTTGGGCACAAATGGCTAGCAGGTTAGTCAGACTTTTGTCAGATGGCTTTGAGGGAGTGTTTTATGTGTCCATACTTTACGTTCCCTTTCATTACTTTACGTTATCTCTGCTGCGGGGAAGTTGTTGAGGGAGCTGTGTCAGGTAGCACGTTGTGCCCGAGCAGAGGGAAAGTTGTGAGGTTTCACTTTATGAATGTAGCATAAGAACATTGCTCTGTCAAGGCTGAATGTATATAGTAGGAGAACTGTAACTGGAATCGTCCAGCCCCATCCAATCTTCGCGGATGTAATTTTGTTCTATACAGTCTTTACAAATCATGTGCAGTTTTGATTATGCAACAAACTCTTTCCTGGGTCTGGCTGTGCAGCAGTTGCAGCACGCCAATTATGGCGGGATGTGTGTGTTCATGCAAGGTGTACTTATGGAAGCATACACAATAACTGAGCATTAGCAGTACTCCGGATGAGTTAATGCAGATTCTAATATAGGGAACTATCCAATAACATGCATCTTTCCGCACGCACAGCCCTGTCACATGATCACATCCCATAATGCACCAAGTGTCTTTGACTTGACGGTGGTGGTTGACTTCTCAGCAAGTCACGTGGGAATGTGTATCACTTCCAGGCCAGTCGGGGACTGTGGTTAGGGATTCATCTCTCTTGCCAATAATAGGCACAAACAGTTGTACATCCCTTTGTTTGGATGAGAGCTATGGCTATACCCATGGCTTCTGTCTTTGTCTAGGTGATGCATCTGGTAGGCTATTGTAGCAAGTGTCTCCATTCAGCCTCACTCCACCCTGCTCTACCGAGAGTTTGTTGACCACAAGCTAATAAGAAAAGAGGGAGGGGCAGGGGAAGGCCTTGGACATGCAGGTGGGTGAAATGGAAATAGCAGCAAGCTACATGTAGCAGGACACAAACCTGGTCCTACATACATGAGTGAGGACCCCCTGCCTGGAGTACTCCAACCCCAAATGTACTCACCACATGTCATGCTTCACAGAGAGCCATATGTAATTTGATCTCCTTTACTGGAGAGCTGACCTTCTACAGAAGGGATCAGTCATTTCTGTAAAAAGGGTCATTGTATAAATCAAATGACTGAGGAACAAAAACACATTAATCTAAACAAAAAAACCTTTTACTTCACTATCCAGTCATCTGAAAACTCACGTCCTAAGTCTTAAGACACAGCCTAGAGAGATAAGAACGCTTTAAAATAGAATAGTGAATAAATAGCATTGCAAAAACACTAACAGCTCTATCAGCAGTCCCTATTAAGGTTATAGCTAACTATTACAATATAAGCCAAACAGAACACTACAGTAATAGGAAACTCTTGAGATTCCTGCATGAACTGAATACAGACTGCCCAACAGGCAGGCATTTCCCTCCCTCAACAATGGTAGGAAATAGCATATTACACTGTATATCTGCATATGGTTTATTCCACAGTATTTTTTCTTGTGTACTTGTTCTAACAAAATGTACTTTACCTAGGCCTGGGCGGTGAACTCCACTCCGCTCGCGGAGTTTGCGGAGTTTTCCGCACTCCGTGTTACGGGAAGCTCGCGGAGTTCCGAAAAACTCCGCTTCGTGCAGCGGAGAGGAGATTTTTCCTCGTTCGCGTTCACCAACGTCAAGTTGGCGAGCGCAAGCGAGGAAAATCAACCTCCCGGCAAGATTTTTCCTCGTTCGCGATCGTCAACATCAAGTTGGCGAGCGCAAGCGTGGAAAATCAACCTCCCGGCGGGATTTCTCAACGCGGGGGGTGAGGTTTCTCATTGCGAGTGGTCGCGTATGCTCGCGACCGCTCACAGTGAGAAACTGCCCGTTCGCGTTGAGAAAGCTGCCGCTCGAGTAAAAATCTACTCGAGCGGCAGAAAAGGAAAGCCTGCGCTGTTCATGGTGCTGTTCGCAATGATTGCACAGTGCGGACAAGCATCCGGCACTGTGCAATCACCGCAAACAGCATTTTTCTATTGAACTCCGCCGCTCGCGGAGCTCCGCATAGTGCGGCAGAGTTTTTTTACCACTTTGCGGAGTTTCGCGTAGCGCAACTCCGCAAACTCCGCCCAGGGTTAACTTTACCCACAACAGGGATGCAAGGGGTTAATTTGTGCTATATGGTAAAATCACATTGGAGAGACCGTATGATTAATATGAGAGTTGTACACATATGTAACATAATTGTTGCATGAAATCTGTGAGGTACTAAAAAGTGTTTTTCTCAAGTCAATTTCGACTTTGTATTATAATAATTGTGTGAATGTGTGTTTATTAGTTTAATTGCTCTAGGGAACTTGCTATTGGGCCACATTTATTTTCACTGGTTACACAATGCCATTCACCACTGTTTAGTTACATTCATGTCAGAATTCCCGTAGGAAGGCATTTTTTGTTTTGCTAATAACTTTTGCGCTGTTTGAATCTTCACGAAACATTCACAAAAAACTTCAGCTACCTCAGCTTCATCCTGGAAACGTTTGAGGTAATCCATCGAGTGGGAACAGAGTTCCCCAAACATGTTGTTCGTATGCAAATTCCCCAAAAGGTTGGGAAACGATACAGAAAAAAAGGTTGAACAGAATTACACCAAATTTGGCAGAAAGCTAGATCTCTGCTCAGAAAGATTGCTTTTTGAGATTTGGTGTAAATCTGTTGAGCTGTCTGTGAGAAATTAAGGTTAAAAAACTACAGAGATCATTACTTTAGCAGTACCGCAATTTTAAAAATTAAAGCATTCTGATTGGCTGAGAGGGCTTTTTTACCATTTGGTCCTCGTGTTTTCGCAGAACCATTAAAAGTCGCACGGAACAGAGCAATCTGATTGGCTGTCCGCAACTTGAAGAGAAAGATAAGTTAAATTGAAAATCCCACACAAGGGGGCGGAGTAGGTGTACCTAACCCCCTGGCACTTCTGGGGGGACCCCAGGAACCCCTTCCCTAAAGACCACAATGAAAACATAAATGTGTACAGCGTGTTCCGCAGTACTTCCACAGACCCACCGTGTCCCCCCTTGTGGTACTGCAGGACTACCACAAGAAACTGTACCATGAGACCAAAGCAAGCATCGCAAACTGAAGCTTGCATGGTCTCACAGTACCAGGGCTTTGTAGCTTGGTAGCTGTACTGCAGAACCAATTTCTTTTTAAAAAAAAAATGAAATATGTGTTTGCCCTTGAACATAACTCTTCACAAACAGCACACCTCCTCTAGACATATCAGCTCCCCTTAGGTGGGCAAGCCACCAGTGCACATGGCTTTCACACTGTGCCGAACCCTTCATGGACAGCGAATCCTCTGTGGTGGGGAAAATCCTACAGTCCACTGTCTGCATCCTGGAAATAACCCATCACAGACAGCCTACTCCCTCCAGACACAGCAGAAAGAAACTGGAAGACCTTATCTCTCCTTAAAAGCTAACCCCAAAGGTGAGGGATCTCAGGATCTCAGGATCTATGTGATAAACTCAATTGTTTCTTTATAGACAAAATAAAGCTAATTAACTATAGCATTACGAATATCCACTCTGACTTCCCAGAGTCTATGATAGAGCCAAATAGTATAAAATTAACTAGATTCTCTGGAATTGATTTAAACAGATTGAGTGAGCTAATTGCTGAGGTTAAATTAGGATCTCCAAAGGACCCTTGCCCACCAGCCATCTTAAAAGAAATGCTACAGTATTAAAAGGTCTTTGATAGAGCTACCTAATAAATCACTTTGCCTAGGACTTTAAACATGCTGAAGTAATTCCTTTATTGAAGAAACAAAGACAGGACTCAATGGTATTGAAAACAACCATCCAATTTCAGCGCTTCGATTCCCATCTAAATTATTAGAGGCCCATGTTGCCCAGGAATTATGCAGACATCTACAGAGTACTGCCTTTCTCCACCCAGTTCAAGCTGGATTTGGAGCTTCTCACAACACAGAGTGATCACATCTGTGGTGGATGAATATAGAAGGGAGGAGGACCAAAGGAGGGTTGTTGCCCTGATTTTATTAGACCTGTCGGCAGCTTTTGACACAGTCAATAATAAGATTCTGATCAACCGTGAAACTCAGGCAGGTGTGCAGGGCAAGTCCTTAAATTGGATCAAATCATCTTTAGAGAATTGGATGCAGTCAGTAACATTTAGCTGTTTTTCAGGGGAAGTGACTGGTCTATAATGTGGAGTTCCCCAATATTTACTATCCATCTGTACATCCTGCTCAAGTGTACTCATTTCAGATCATCTGTATACAGTTTATTTAGCACCCAAATGTACCTTGAGTTCTCCTTCTGTATTCCACTCACCGGGACCTTTTGTTTCCAAATCTATAATATATTTGGATTCTTTTCTCCTCAGGGTGGAATTTTATCACCCCCCTGATGTTACGAGGCACATGTTCTATAGCATAATATGCTAATTTTGTCCTGTCACTAAAATGTGATTCTTTGAAATGCCTTGTCATTGGGTAATTGGGATGGTTGTTATCAATGGCCCGCATATGTTCAAGTATTCTCTTTTTCACTGCATGTATAGTGTTGCCCACATATCTTTTGTTGCAAGGGCAGACTAGTATATAAACTACAAATTGAGTACTGCAGTAAGTAACTATGTACTTATTCTTCTAAGATGGCACCCATTTGCAATATATTACATGCACTTGTTTCACCCTTTTTTATGTCTAGGGCTTTTTAAGGGTTGATGTCCCAGTGGTGGTCATGTGATCAAGGTCCCTGGAGGCCAAAACACGTTGTGTGTTTGCTTGAATAAACTTTGTTTAGGATCTGCATTTACAGAGTGAGCGGTATATATTTTCTTTAGTTTTATATATATATATATATTTTTTTTTTTTCACTGAAAAAACCAGAGGTTTTAGTGACGTTACAGTTAGCAATTAGCATTTAAAAAACCTTAGAAATTCACTGAAAAAACCACAGGTTTCAGGGACGTTATAGTTAGGCTGACATTCCACTCATACAAAACCAGAGAAATTCGGCAGGTATTGTTAGCTGAGCTAACTATAACTTGCGCCCCGCAATGCACTGCTGATGATGTCACATATTACATCACTCATGACATGGTCAGTGACATCCCTCATGACATCACTGATGACATCTCAAATGACATCACTGATGACATCACTGATGACATCATCCAGTGACTGAGTGTTTCTAAAAAAATTATGAATGTTATATATATACATGCCAAGGTTTATTGAAGAATGAGTGGGTGTATGAGTGTCTGGATGGATGATTATGTGGGTGCGTGACTGACTATAAGTGAGTGATTAAACGTGTCTTAGTGAATGCATGGGTGAATGACTAATCTGTGTGAATGTCTGTATCAGTCTGTCAGTTGGTGTGAAAGTGGCTGCATGGGTTGGTGAGTAGCTATATGAGTCTCTATATGGGTTAATGATTGGTTGTCTTATTACCTGTATGGGTGCCTGAGTGTCTGTGTGGGTGGGTGGGGGTGTGTGTGACTCCCTGCACGGATGTGTGAGTGGGTGATTCAGTGGGTGTATGGGCTCATGAGTGCATCTGCGAGGGGCTGTATGGGTGAGTGAGTGTGCGTATGGCTGTGTTGGTGAGTGAATGGATGTCTCAGTGGTATATGTGTGAGTGTGTGCTTGTGTCAGTGATTGTATGTACATATGTGAAAGGCAGTATATGTGAGTGTTGGAGTGTATAAGTGACTAGATGTGAGAGTGAGTGATTGTGAGAGTGGCTGTATGGATGAGTGTGTGCTTGTGTCAGTGATTGTATAAGAGAGTAAGCATGTGTTAGTATCTGTATGAATAAGTGAGCTGGTGTGTGTATAACTGTATAGGTGAGTAAATGGTAGTGTGATTCAGTCTTTGGGTGACTGACTAGGTGTGTGAGTATCTCTGTGGCTGAGTGGTGGTATGTGAGTGTCTGTATGGGTGTATGAGTGCATATATCAGTGAATGTATTGATGAGTGACTGCGTGTATGAGTGACTGTATGGTTGAGTGAGTAGATGTGTGTAGACCTATGAATCGGTAAGTGGGTATGTACTAACTGGTATTGGTGTGTCTATGGTTTCGTGTATGAAAGTCTGTATTTTAGAGTGGGTGTATGAAAGGTTATATCATGGTGTGAGGAGGTGCATCAGATATTAAGTGGATGATGTCATAAGTGATGTCATTTGAGATGTCATGAGTGATGTCATGAGTGATGTCACTGACCAGGTCATGAGTGATGTAATATGTGACGTCATCAGCAGTGCATTGTGGGGGCGTGAGTTATAGTTAGCTCAGCTAACTATAACGGCCGAATTTCTCTGGTTTTGTACAAGTGAAATGTCAGTCTAACTATAACGTCCCTGAAACCTGTGGTTTTTCAGTGAATTTCTAAGGTTTTTTAAATGCTAATTCCTAACTATAACGTCCCTAAAACCTCTGTTTTTTTCAGTGAATTTCAAAGGTTTTTTAAATGTTAAATACAAACTATAACATCCCTGAAATCTGGTTTTTGCAGTGAATTTCTAAGGTTTTTTAAATTCTAATTTCTAACTATGGCTACATAGGTAGAACATGTACAGAAAGAGGAAGAAAGGTGCAGAAAGAAGCAAGAGAAGTGCAGAAAGAGGGCATAGAGGTGCAGAAAGAGGAAGAAAGGTGCAGAAAGAAGCAAGAAAGATGCAGAAAGAGGCAACAGAAGTCCTGAAAGAGGAAGAAAGGTGGAGAAAAAAGCAAAAGAAGTCCAGAAAGAAGCAAGAGGTGCAGAAGAAGGCCTACTTTGACTGTACCTTTCCACAGACTCATACAAAGTAGCCTAATCACTAATCCTTCTCCCAAGATGTCTTAAACCTCACTTTCCTCTTTAAAGTTCACTATTCATCTACTGCTCAGAATGTTAGGCTTACCAAATGTAAAACAGCAATCCTAACCATATCTCTGTTGTAAGTCTCACCAAGTTTGTGAAGGTATGCATGCGTGTGTGTCTGCTTTTACCTAGTGACATGTTACATAAAAATAAACATACAAATGCTTGAATATCTGTGTTTCAAACAGCATACTCTGTAAATTTGTGTACAAAAGGTGTATGCATTTCTTTCTGCTCACAATACAGGGTACATGGGTATTCAATAGTATATTTGAGGGGCTCTATAACACCTATATACATAAGACATGTCTGCCTGTGCAACCGTATGACAGAGCAGAACTGAGAAGATTTGACCACCAATACGAGAAGTTAACCGCTTTTTAAGCTACCATCTTCAGATGCATAACACATGTAAGAATACATGTACAAGTAGACATATACCTCAGTCCTGAGAGCACGCAGACCTTTAAACTTGAGAGCTTGCACTTCACATTTGAATACAGAAAGAGGTGAGAGAGGTACAGAAAGAGGCCAGAGAAGTGCAGAAAAATCAAGACAGGTGCAGAAAGAGTAAGAAATGTGCAGAAAGAGACAAGAGAAGTGCAGAAAGAAGCAAGAAATGTGCAGAAAGACGCAAGAGAAGTGCACAAAGAGGCAACAGAAGTGCAGAAAGAACCAAGAGAGGTGCAGAAAGAAGCTAGAGAGGTGAAGAAAGAAGAAGAAAGGTGTAGAAAGAGACAAGAGAGGTGCAGAAAGAGGAAGAAAAGTGCAGAAAGAAGTAAGAGAAGCACAGAAAGATGCAATAGTAGTGCATAAAGAGGAAGAAAGATGCAGAAACAAGCAACAGAAAAGCAGAAAAAAGCAACAGAGGTGCAGAATGAGGCAAGGGAAGTACAGAAAGAGGCACGAGAGTTGCAGAATCAGGCAAAAGAGGTGCAGAAAGAAGCAAGAGCAGTGCAGAAAGAACCAACAGAGGTGTAGAAGGAGGCAAGAGTGGTGCAGAAGGAGGCAAAAGGAGTACAAAAATTTGCAAAAGAGGTCCAGAAAGAAGCAAGAGCAGTGCAGAAAGAATCAACAGAGGCGCACAAACAGACAAGAGGGGTGCAGAAATTTGAAAGAGATGTGCAGAAAGAAGCAAGAGCAGTGCGGAAAGAACCAACAGAGGTGGAGAAAGAGGCAAGAGGGGTGCAGAAAGAGGCAAGAGAAGTGCAGAAAGAAGCAAAAGAGGTGCAGAAAGAGGCAAGAGAGGTGCACAAAGAGGCAAGAGAGGTGCAGAAAGAAGTAAGAGTGGTGCAGAAACAGGCAGGAGAGGTGTAGAAAGAGGGAACGGGGTGCAGAAAGAGGCAAGAGAGGTACAGAAAGAGCAAAGAGGGGTGCAGAAAGAGGCAAGAGGGGTGCAGAAAGAAGTGAGGTGCAGAAAGAGATAAGAGAGGTGCAGAAAGAGGCAAAAGGGGTGCAAAAAGAGGCAATATAAGTGCAGAAAGAAGCAAAAGAGGTGCAGAAAGAGGCAAGAGAACTGCAGAAAGAGGCAAGAGAGGTGCAGAAAGAGGCAAGAGAGGTACACACAGAGGGAAGAAGGATGCAGAAAGGCAAGAGAGGTGCAGAAAGAAGTAAGAGAGATGCAGAAAGAGGCAAGTGAGGTGCAGAAAGAGGCAAAAGGGGTGCAAAAAGAGGCAATAGAAGTGCAGAAAGAAGCAAAAGAGGTACAGAAAGAGGCAAGAGAACTGCAGAAAGAGGCAAGAGAGGTGCAGAAAGAGGCAAGAGGGGTGCAGAAAGAAGCAAGTGAGGTGCTGGAAGAGGTAAGAGAGGTGCAGAAAGAGGAAAGAGAATTGCTGAAAGAAGCAACAGAGGTGGAGAAAGAAGCAAGACAAGTGTAGAAAGAGGCAAGTGAGGTGCAGAAAGAAGCAAGAGAGGTGTAGAAAGAGGCAAGAGGTGTGCAGAAAGAAGCAACAGAGGTGCAGAAAGAGGCAACAGAAGTGCAGAAAGAGGCAAGACAGGTACAGAAAATGACAAGAGACGTGCACAAAGAGACAAGAGAGGTGCACAAAGAGGGAAGACGAGTGCAGAAAGGGGCAACAGGGGTGCAGAAAGAAGCAACAGAAATGTAGAAAGAAGCAACAGAGGTGCAGAAAGAGGCAAGAGGGTTGCAGAAAGAGGCAAGAGATGTGCAGAAAGAAGCAACAGAAATGTAGAAAGAGGCAAGAAGACTGCAGAAAGAAGCAACAGAAATGCAGAAAGAGGCAAGAGAAGTGCAGAAAGAAGCAACAGAGGTGCAGAAACAGGCAAGAGATGTGCAGAAAGATGCAAGAGAGGTGCAAAACAGGCAAGAGAGGTGCACAAAGAGACAAGAGAGGTGTAGAAAGAGGGAAGGCGAGTGCAGAAAGAGGCAACAGGGGTGCAGAAAGAAGCAAGAGAGGTGCAGAAAGAAGCAAGAGAAGTGCAGAAAGAAGCAACAGAAGTGCAGAAACAGGCAGGAGATGTGCAGAAAGAGGGAACAGGGGTGCAGAAAGATGCAAGAGGGCTGCAGAAAGAAACAACAGAAGTGCAGAAACAGGCAGGAGATGTGCAGAAAGAGGGAACAGGGGTGCAGAAAGAGCCAAGAGAGGTGCAGAAAGAGGGAAGAAGGGTGCAGAAAGAGGCACCAGGGTGCAGAAAGAAGCAAGAGAGGTGCAGAACGAAACAAAAGAAGTGCAGAAAGAAGAAACAGAGGTGCAGAAAGAGGCAAGAGGGGTGCAGAAAGAGGAAAGAGAGGTGCAGAAAGAGGCAAGAGAGTTGCACAAAGAGGGAAGAAGGGTGCAGAAAGAGGCAAGAGGGGTGCAGAAAGAAGCAAGAGAGGTGCAGAAAGAGGCAAGAGAGGTGCAGAAAGAGGCAAGAGAATGCAGAAAGAAGCAACAGAGGTGCAGAAGGAGGCAAGAGAAGTGCAGAAAAAGGTACAAGAGGTGCAGAAACAGGCAGGAGAGGTGCAGAAAGAGGGAACAGGGGTGCAGAAAAAGGCAAGGGAGGTGCAGAAAGAGGGAAGAAGGGTGCAGATAGAGGCAAGAGGGGTGCAGAAAGAGGCAAGAGGGGTGCCAAAAGAAGCAAGTGAGGTGCAGAAAGAGGCAGCAGATGCACAGAAAGAGGCAAGAGAGGTGCAGAAAGTGGAAGAGATGTGCAGAAAGAGGCAAGAGAAGTGCAGAAAAAGAAAGAAAGGTACAGAAAGAAGCAACAGAAATGCAGTAAAAGGCAAGAGAGGCGCAGAAAGAAGGAGTGGTTTGCACACCATTAGTACCAATTTAACCCGCATTTATCAATAAGTAACAGGTGACCTTTCTAGGTTTGAAAAGGGCCTTCCACCATGCTGTAACACTTGTCGCTGCAATTTTGGTAACGTTTGAGCGGTTTGAGCTAGAAACAAGGTTTTCTTTGTTCAAATCTGCAGATTATGCAGTAGATGATGGATTATATGGCAAATGCGGAAAATGTATAATTCTGCAAAAGTCAGTGCAGTCAAACAGTTGGATAAATCCAGTGGCCTTGCTCATACCTCTGACTAGGTCCAGAAGTGCTCCTCAGTGGTTCCTTCTTTTTTTGTCTCATTGAGTTTATAGTTTAGCCTCTATGGAAACGAGGAAGACTAAACCTGAGGTTACCACTCCACAACACAGACTACCATACCACATAATTACTCTCCATAACACATAATCCCACTCTACATAATTCCTATACACTAAATACCACATACTTTCTATCCACATAATTTCACTGCACAACATACCACATAATTCCAATACACACAACCTACATCCACTCCACTCCAAAGAACATTAGTAAAAACTTTTACATTTACAACGCCAATAGGTCTAACTCTTGCAGATGCGAGACCTATTACATTACAAATGCTACTTTAACTGGTAGTTGCATTTGCAGAGTGGTGGAGAAAGGGGGCTGGGCCTCCAACCAGCGCTCAGGAATTCCGCTGTGTAGCACTTACAGGAGGTACCAGGAGGGCTTCTTCGCCCCCAAAGTCCCTCAGGAGTACAGTGGACTTCATCTCCCAACCCATAGTGTGCCAGGAAGTGCGTTTGCAGAGTGGTGAAGAAAGGGGGGGCGTGGCCTCTGAAGACCTCTTAGCAATCCCACTACGTGGGACTTACTGGAGGTAACAGGAGGGGTAGCTGGCCCCCAAGCTTGGGGGCCAACTACCCCTGCTATTACATCCAGTAAGTCCCACACGGCAGCATTGGTAAGTTCTCATAGCAGGCCATGTCCCCTTTGACCACCAGTCTGCAAACGCACTACCTGGCGTGCTCTTCGATGGGGATTAAAGTCCCCTTCACTGCTGGGGGTCCTTAGGGGCCAACTAGCCTACCTGATACCTCCAGTAAGCCCCAGATAGTGGGATTGCTGAGAGGTGGACACAGGCCACGTCCCCTTTTCCACCACTCTGCAAACACGCCTCCTGGCATGCTCTTGGTTGGGGGATGAAGTCCCCTGGCCTCCTGAGGGTCCCTGGGGGCCAACTAGCCCTCCTGTTATCTCTAGTAAGCCCCACACAGCTGGATTGCTGAGAGTGGTCCAAGGCCATGCCCCCTTTTTACACCACTTTGCAAACGCGCCTACTGGTGCACTGCTGCTCGGGGGTTGAAGTCCACTTTAGTCCTGGGGTCATCAGGACACAAGAGGACCTTATCACCCCACTAGCAGTGTGCCAAGAGGCGCGTTTGCATAGTGGTGTAAAAAGGGGCATGGCCTTGGACCACCTCTCAGCAATCCCACTGTGTGGGGCTTACTGGAGGTACCTGGTGGGCTAGTTGGCCCCTAAGGACCCTTAAGAATCTAGGGGACTTAATCCCCCAACCCAGAACACGCCAGGAGGCGCGTTTGCAGAGTGGTGCAGGGAGGGGGCCGGGCCTCCGGTGAGATACCGCCTTCTCTTTTGTTTATTTTTTTAGAAGGGGGCTGTGTGGCCCCCCTTCTCTTAGTAATTTTTGGGTCCCGGGGACCCCATCCCCCCGGGGCTTTGCCTCTTTTATTTATTTTTTATTATTCTATTTAACGGGAGGGGGGCCGCGTGGCCCCCCCTTCCCTGGGCCACTTTTGGCCCTGAGGACCCCATCCCCGGGGCCTGGCCAGCCTTTATTTATTTATTTTTTTTGGAGGGGGCCGCGAGTCCGCAACGGACCCCCACCCTTAATTTAAAATTGCCCCGGGGAGGTGATGGTCTCCGGGGTAGTGTGGGAAGGAGCAGGAGCCCCCCTACACTTTCTAATTCAGTTAAGCCCCGGGGAGGTGGCTGTCCCCGGGACTGGGGTGGGCCCGCGAGGCCCCCCGCCAATAATTTCAGTGTGCCCCGGGGAGGTGGTGGTTCCCATGACTTGGGGGGGCCCGTGAGGCCCCCGCTCCATAATAAGGAATGCCCCGGGGAGGTGGCGGTCCCCGGGGCTGCGGGGGCCCACGCGGCCCCCGCGTATATTAACAAGATTGCCCACCCGGGGGCTCATTAAAAGGAAGCATCGCGCTTCATTTTTTTTTTCTGTGGGATTCGCGCACCCAGCGCGAATCCCGCCGAAAAAATAAAAGAAAAATGCTTTTTTGGGGCCTGAGCAGGCCTAGGGGATCAGGGTGTTTCTACCCTGCCCCCTTTTCTTAATTTTTAACCTTTTTTTGACTTTTTCTTGTGACTCGGTTCAACGGAGTCACAAGATGGCCGCCAACACTTTTTGGTTTGGAGTGTTGGCAGCCAATCAGAATGAAGCTCGTGCTCGGGAGGGTTTGCGGATCCAGCGCGGCCACTAGATATTGATAGTTTTTATTTTTTAATTTCTCAGGAACTACTTAATGGATTTACACCATTTAAAAAAAAAGGTCCCCTTCTGAACCAAGAGCTACCTTTTTACCAAATTTGGTGTAGGTCCGTTCAGCAGTCGGGCTGTAGCTTTGTCTAAAGTTTCCTATGGAAATTAACATTGAGTAAATGTGTTTTGGGACCCCCCCTTTTTTTTCTGCTCCCGCTTGACAAATCACCCCAAAACTTTCAAGACAGGAGCTGACCTGAGCGAACCATTCGTTTTGAAAATTTCGCAAAGATTCATCAAACGGCGCCAAAGATATTGGCAAAAGAAAATAAATGTTTTTGAATAGAAACGAGGTCCTTACTATAACTACCTACTGGCGACCACCAGTATATATATATATTTATATAATAGTAGCAACTCTGTAGTTATAGTTAGGGCTACCAGAGATAGGAATTCCTCTGAATTTTGCCCCTTAATAACTTGCGCCCGTTTGACAGATCTCCATGAAACTTTGCAGACCTATTCTTCTTTCTACATTGGCAGAAGATGTAAAGATTTGTGAGGATTGGTGAAGCGCCAAAATGGCTTTACAGATATACATGAAATTTGGCAGGTTTATACATTATGGTGTGCGCATGATCTTTTTGGGTACTACAGGTAAATATTTATAAATTTCTAAGGTATTTCATCTTAGTGGTATCTGTTATTTCCCACATTTCACTGAAGTACTGCGGTACTGAGTGATGCCAAGTCATTAGGAAATTGACTGACTGCCTTTACAAAGGTTAAAGGTAGCTATGTTGTTTTTAGGTTCAGTTTGGCGGTGTTCTGCATTAAGCCTTTAGATATAGGTAAGTAGTAGGTTTTCCCTAGACCGCTAACAAAATATATAGAAAATCAAAACAAATTCTCTACCTACTACCACTTAAAACAAGCATTGGCATAGCCAATAGGTCTCGCTTTCCGTTTTTATAAGTTTTTATCCATGCAGCACATTATGTTAGCTGCTATAACATGTACTGTTCTTTAAGATGGAAGCATTGATACTAATGGGCACATTTTAGCACTGCTTTGAGAAGTATTTAAATTAAAAGTAATTTTTATACAACTTGTAGTTTGAAGTGATGTATTTGGAAATGATTTTATATGCAATAATGAAGAAAGATTTGGAAGCATGGGTGCAAGAGGAACAGCTGTGGTGAAATGCTGCTTGTTATGGTATAAGATGTGCTAAGGTTCTACTTGTTGGTATTGATAACACCACTGTTACATTAGTGAATAGAACTTGCTCTGATGGCACATGTTTGCTAAAAACACTGAACAAATAAATGCATATTGTCCTGACAGTGCTGCATTTATAAATGGTTGTAGTTATAAGTATAAAGCGAAGATTATTATCTGAAATAACCTAACTTAAAAAACTAAGCACTTTCAAATGTCATTAGTAGTAGTAAATGTTTGTAAATTGTTATATGTAATACCATAAAAAGGTAAGTAAATAGTTGTAAGATTATAAATTTGAGATGTATTGGTTTTGCTAATACTGGTGGAAGTCTTGTTATTGGTAAAATGTTTTTATTGTTGGTTACTTTTGAAAGTTATTTAGCAAGTTATGAACAATAAAATGTTTAGTAATTATGGACTACATTGTTTCCGCAGAAAATTTTATTTTACAAATTTCGTAAAACAGTTAGAAGTAACATTTATACAATTTTTTGTAAAATATATTTATTCTTTTGAAATATCTTGTTTGATTTCCATAATAATGTCATTGCAAAAAATAACTTCGCATATACATGGTAAATATGGTATAATCGCATCTGATAATTCTTCAACCTCTGTATTAATACCAAACCAGTCCATTAGAATGTTGTTGCTTATTTTCATAGACTGATATGTATCAGTATTTAGCACTTGTGTTGTAATAGTGCTTGTTTCTTGATCGGTCCTTTCAATTCCATATATTTGTATTTGGATTGTTTCAGAAGGAGGTTCTGTTGCCTATAAATAGATGTTAAAGTAAAGATTAGGTTTGTTTGAAATTTGTTAGTGTATTTTTGCTAAACTTTTTTTGAATTTGTACTTACCACTAATAGTGTTGTAAATAATTTTGGCATTTGTCTAGACTAGCTAATGAGTATAAAAGAATATGCGGCTTACATTGCTGACTATTTTTTCTATGTGCTTTGTCTGTTATGCAGAGTGTATCTTTCTTCCCTGTGTGTATACAGACAACTTTTATTGAGATATTGGTAGTAAGCTGCTTGTACTATTGTAATGCTTTTAATATATTAGGTAATTAGTCCTTGCTAAGCAGACTGTAGGTAGTTTTAAAAATTGCAGTGTGCCTTGTGTGGAATGCTTCATACACAATGGTTTTTGTTCTAGTTTTTTAATAGACTTACTGTTTCCCCGTATGGAAGGAAAGTAAGTTTAAAATTTGTTGCATTGAGTAGAAAGCCCTGTATGAGAAGGGTTTTAAATACTGTGTAAGGAAATTTAATTACTATATTTTAACAAGGTTTTTTTGCTTAGGAATTAAATGTGTCCTTGTTGTTTCTTCGCTTTAAAAATTAATGTTGGATGTAAAAGCTTTCTTTTTTTTATTGGAACTAGCTCCTTACCTATATGAGAGAATGCCATGAGCATGTTTGCTTTTTAAGGATTTTGTAAAGTCTTATATTTTAACTTGTTTACTACTTTGGCTTTTTGTTGTATGTGTTTACTGCTTAGATATTTGTTAGGGAGCTGATTTATGGTTGTATAAAATAAATAATTAAATAGATACTTACTTCAAATTGACTGTGTCTTGTCGTATTTAATATTTTCTCCTCGTTGAACTCATGTACTGTGACATGAGTTATTTTTACATATTGTCCAATTTGAATATTGTAGTTAGTTGCCTCTCTCCACAATGTTATTTTTACATAGTCCGTGGAATCCTTGATTGTAATGGATTTTATAAGAGTTTCTTGTCCGGCAACAAATATTTTTTTGGTGTCTTCTTCCTAAAAAATATGAAATCGTTATTACAATTTAGTTAAGTTTATTAGTAAGTTATTGAAGTAGTAGAGATAGTGAGATAGTGAAAAACAGAGAGTTAGAGAGTTAGTTAGTGAGAGAGATAGTGGTAGTTATTGAAAGAAAGTGTTAGATAGTGTTGTAGTTAAGGAGAGAGAGAGTAAGTGAGTGAAAGAGAGATAGTGGGAGAGTTATTTTGGGAGATGTATAGGAAGAGAGTAAGATAGTGAGACTAAGTTAGCAAGAGAGACAGTTGGAGAGTTATGTAGTGAGATAGTGATACAGTTAGGTAGTTAGAGAGAGAGATAGTTATGTTGCTTACTGAAGAGGAGGTAGTGTTTGGAGAGTTATGTAGTGAAATAGTGATAGAGTTAGGTATTGAGATAGAGAGATAGTTATGTTGCTAAGGGAAGAGTAGGTAGTATGTAGGTGCAGTTAGTATTGTATGATTTTTTTAAGGTGTTTTGAGTGTTTTTGTGTAGAAGGAAGGAGTAGTGAGTAAGGTGTTAGTGGTGGATGTGTGTGCGGTGTTGTTGAGGATTATTATATTGTGTTAATAGGGAATGTGTGGTGTGTTGCTTGGTGTTAGTTTTGTTGTAGTTAAAGTGTTATAGAAGAGGAGAAAGAGTTTATTGTAAGTTGTAGCATGGTGAGGTATTTTTGAATAGGAAGTTGTTGTGTAAGTTTTGTAATGGTGGTGTTGTATTTGTAGATGATAGAGTTGTTGTGGAAGAGGAGATAGCGTTGTGTTGAAATGTGTTGTGTTTGTTGTATGTTTGGATGGGTGAGTTATTGTTAAAGAGGATATAAGTGTGTAAGAGTAGTAGTGGCTATGTGTTGTTTTTGTTGAGGTGTACTTGTGGGAGTGTTGGGAGGGAAAATGTATTGTGGTGTGCTAGTGTTTTGTGTCATTTGTGTAGAAGTGAAGAGTATATTGTGATGTAATAGGTGTTTTTGCGTTATGTGTTGTTGTTGCAGTGTTTTCAGTTGTTAGTGTAAAATGAGAGAGTGGTGTGAGGTAATAGATATTGTAGTTGTATGTGTGTTTGTGGAGAAGTTAGGTGTAGAGAGCAAGGCAGTACTTTTTTAGGTGTTTGAGTTATTGTTGTGCAATAGTATATAGTGTCGTTATGGAATGTATGTTGTAGCGTTGGGTGTTCGTTTTGTAGATGTTAGTGTTGCTATGTAAGACCAGATAGTTGTGCTGAAAGGTGTTGCTTGTGTTGTGAGTTTGTAGGTGTGGAGATATTGTGAAAGAGTAGATGTGTGAAAGAGTAGTTGCTAGTTAATGTGTGGTGTTGCATTGGGTGTTAGTTTTGTAGAGTGTATTGGTGTTGTTGAAAAGTATATAGTGTTGTGGGGGAAAGTGTGGTGTTTGTTGTGGGTGTTGCAGGGTGAGTGGTATTGTGCTAGAGGAGGTAGTAGTGGAAGAGTAGCAGTGATGGTGATTAAATTTTGTTAAGGTATTTTAGCTGTGGGGGCGTGGCTAGCGCCCGAGGAAGATGGCGGCACTCCCGTGACTCGCCTGAGGTGACGGGGCTTTCGGAGGGATTTTCTGGCAGTATCCGAGTCCTGAAGGTCGGCAAGTGACAGAAATCAGGAGCGGAATGTAAGCGCTTCCAAATGGATACATTTCCGTCTCCTTTTAAGCAACTCTGGTCATTTTACAAGCATTTTGCCTGAAGCTGGGACATACACATAATTACTTCAGTGTGGCTCGCGCGCTGAGGGAACCATTTCTCTCACGCGTAGCAACTTCACAGGCAGCATAAGATTTACTGGTGACAGCTAATTATCCCAACAGCAAAAGAAGCTTCAAATCGAACTCTGTAGTGAGTTGTTGCTTCGCTTCGGTGCACAATGCCCTTTCTGTGAACCCTGGCATTTCCTGACTGAATACAATGAGAGTGGTTAATTTAAAGCAGCTTGCACGTTGTGAAGATTGTTTTCACCGCGTGCTGTGATACTTCAAAAGGGGTAATGTCTTCCTCATCTACCGGTCTCAACTTACTGTTTACTGATAATATGAACCTGGGAATTAAGCAGAAAAGTGATTTCTGACTTTATCTTCAAGCGCTTGCTTCCTGTATTTTCTGCATTAATATGTTTTAAAATAAGCATTTCAATTTACTCACTTTAATATAGCCAGTCTGCCTATGGGGAACCATTTGCACTGATCCGATGCTTTTCTCAGAGAAGGCAAAATCATAGGAACACACCATTGAGTTCTTTATTCAAAATGGGCTTCTTTGTCTATGGTGTTAAATCAAGAGTATTATACTGCTGTTCTGTGGTGGCAACGCATCTGTAATGTCTTTTGGTAACTTATCTTCATACATTTTCATCTTTTAAAGCGTACAGTCATTATTCTTATGTTTGACCTCATGTTTACTAGCCAATTCAGGTGCTGCGATATCCAGCCATACGCCAATTGCATGTAAAGCCCATTGCAGTGTATCCTTTGCATTATCTCTTGGTGGTACTGCGCACTTTCATTATACCTTGCAGTTTGACATAATTTTTTCTGTGTAGATTTCAATTTTTCTAGTGCATGGGTAGATTTAAAAAAGCATCCACACTGCAACTACCTTCGCATCGCAGATTTATTGTTCACTCAAAGCCACGTGTGAAATCTACTGAAATGGAGGATTCCCACTTACCAACACCCAAAATGGTTGCTTCTTCAACTATGGGCAGTGCCACCTCTTCTCTTACTAAAGCATCAACCAAGCGTCTTAAGCAGAATCCACCTTCTCCACCGAAGCCAGTCACGCCCGTCTCCATGGACCTTCTTCTGGAAGAAATTCGAGCTTTGAGACCATTTATTGAGGAGACAAACTCTAAAATTCAAATTCTAACTGACGGCTGGGAAAAACTGGAAGGAAGAGTCACCAAGGTCGAACAAAATGTTGAGACTCTAAATGCATCTTACAATAAAGTAGACATGTTTCATTCCCAAATTACAGCCTTGCAAAAACAGATCGAAAACCTTGAAAATAGGAACAGGCGTAACAATCTTCGCATTTATGGATTATCAGAAGGCGTGGAGGGGTCGGACCCCATCTCTTTCTTTCAACATTTTTTGCCATCAATTCTAAATCTACCGGAGGACATTAACCTCAACATACAACGTGCTCATAGGTTGGGCCCACTGAATTCAATGGCCTCAGGTACCAAAAGGCCAAGAGGAGTCATACTGTATTTCCTTGAGTATACGGATCTCCTAAAGGTGTTATCCGTAGCTAGACTTTTGAAGCATATTTCATTCTCCGGACACCAACTGTTCTTCTCACAAGACTATGCCAAGGCCACAGCGGATAGACGCAAAGAGTTCCTTGCTATGCGTCCAGCGTTGCGTTCGATTGGAGCACGCTTCGGATTATTCCACCCTTGCCAGTTTAAAGTTACTCTCAACAACAATACAATGACCTACGAAGACCCAATAAAGCTGAAGAGTTTCCTCAATACACAATGCCCAGAAAAGATGGACATTCCCAGTACACGTTTTAAGTAGCTTGTCTTCTGTTATACATTTGAATAGAGACTGGGTTCTCAGTGTGTTGTTTCACTTGTAGAAGTCATCATAGCCTTGGCCATGATATAATGGTTTGCTTGTTCTCATTAACGTTATATATATTTTTTTATTTTTTATTTCAGGTTACGAACTTATAATGTTTGATATCATAATATCTTATGGCATGACTCACCCTGTTTGTATTATCCATTTTTCTTTTGTCTTCTTTGTTTGTCTCCTCTGTTTCTTGTCACACAGGACCTAACCTCATGAGCTCGACCTGATAGTTCTGTACACCGTTCACATCCCGAAGTCTTCCCCGCCTACCTCATGAGGTCCGGGTGCGTCATCGTTCCATGTGGTTTCTCCCCCCCCACCCTTCCATTGTTTTGTCTTTTATATAGGTATGATCCTCTTTCTTTTTCTCCTTTTCACAGCCCTCACTCTTTCTATTTTACTCCTTCTTTTCTCTTTCTTCCACAAAGGTTTCTATCATATGGTTCTTTCTCTAACCTTGTCTAATTCTCTTCTTTATCCTTCTTACCTTTCCAGGTTTACTCAATTAGTTCTAACGTTCATTATTCTTCTATTGAGTATATTCTTTGCTCCAATGTTCTTTATTGGTCTCATTGTTGGTTGCTTCGCAGATATTACAGTCCATAGTACACAGGATTTTACAAGTTCACTTATGTTCTCATTATTTTCAGCTCACATATGTTTTTGAAAATTGTCACATGGAATGTCAGGGGTTTAGGCTCCCCCATCAAGCGACAAAGAATCTTGTCCCATCTCTCTAAAATGGATGTCAACATTGTGTTACTGCAAGAATCACATCTCACTGAAGGAGAATCACTTAAACTTAAAAGAAACTGGGTTGGTGAAGTCTTTTTCTCGCCTGGGGATGGCAAACGGAACGGAGTTATCACTCTTTGTCATAAAGCACTGAATGTTAAGCTGGTCTCTCAAGAATCTGACACAGAAGGTAGATGGATACTTACTAACCTTTTGGTGGGAAAAACCCCTCTGTCTTTGCTCAACATTTATGCCCCCACCAATGGAGACGTCACATTTTGGGCTCGTATCTCTCAGCTATTGCTCACAAACCCATCAGAAAACTTTATTCTTGCAGGCGATTGTAATCAAGTGATGGACCCATTTATCGATAGGAATTCTAAATCCCCCTTTATCTCAAATACACCACATAAAGCTTTCACACAAACTATTCAACAGAGGAACCTGTTAGACTCATGGCGCCTTTGCAACCCATCTTTAAGAGAATACTCCTTTTTCTCTCCCCCGCATCAAACACAATCCCGGATAGACCATATCTTTATTTCACATAACATCTCCCAATCTCTTCGTTTTGCTGACATAGGCCCTATTCTTATTTCAGACCATGCACCTGTCTCGATTCAATTAGATATATTAAATCAACCCACTTTGTCCCAAAAATGGCGCTTCAATAATTCTCTACTCCTTGACCCTAATTTTAATTCATCCTTTGTATCTTTCGCTCAAGAGTTTTTTCATATTAATATGACGAATGATGTTTCCTTTCACACAGTGTGGGATGCATTTAAGGCTACAGCCCGAGACATCATCATTAGATTTGTATCCAATAAACGGAAAGCATCCCATGCACTACATATTACACTTCTTGCTAAAATCAAAAAACTTGAACACTCGTTCCATACGTCCAAATCGAAAGACTCCCTTAAAGATCTCATCAATGCAAAAATCGCCTTCAATGAATCCACCACTGAACACGCCTCCCTTTACTTACTAAAATCCTCAGCAAAGTATTATGGTGGACAAAACAAATCGGGCAAACTCCTGGCCAATTATCTAAAGATAAAAAAACAGATGCTTCATATCGACTCCATTATAGACGAAAGCCAAATACCGAAACTCAGAGACTCTGAAATTCTTCAAGAATTCGTGCATTTGTATCAGTCCCTCTATACACCGGAGGACACACCCTCAGATACAGATATATCCCAATATTTCTCCACCATTCAAAAACACACTAATCCCCAATTAGATCTGACTTCTTTGGAAATGGACCTTACACAATGGAGTTTTATTCACATTTCGCTCATTTATTACTTCCACACTTGCATACTCTTCTCTCCTCCTTCATCGCCTCCCGTAATTCCACTGGTTCCTTCTCCGAAGCCTTGATATGTCTTATTCCAAAGATAGATAAGGATCTCCGCTACTGTAAGAACTATAGACCCATATCTTTGGTTAATGTAGACTACAACATTTTTTCAAAAGCACTTGCCCTAAGATTAGAACCACATCTTCCCACGTTGCTTGGAAAGGAACAATCAGGCTTTGTCAAAGGTCGAAATATTACTGATAATACACGTCTATTCTTTGACATTTTATCTAAATCATCACATTCTTCGGATTCCTTGGCAGCAATCGCGTTAGATGCAGAAAAAGCTTTCGATCGGATATACTGGCCTTTCATTTTCCATGCTCTCAAATGGTTTGGATTCGGTCTGAAAATCGTATCTCTAATTGCCCTACTCTACTCTGCACCCAAAGCTACCATTTCCACCAATGGCCTTATTTCTCCATATTTCAACCTTAACCGTGGAGTACGCCAAGGATGTCCCTTGTCCCCCTTTCTTTTTAATTTGGCTTTAGAACCTTTCTTGTCAAGAATACGCCAAAATCACTTAATTACAGGTTTTAAGTCAGGCCCTCAACAAATTAAATTAGCAGCATACGCTGACGACATTCTAGTCTTTCTTTCCCAACCACAATCATCCCTCACAGCCTTCATGGGAGAGGTGGAAGCATACGGTCTGGTATCGGGCTATAAACTGAATAGAGGGAAATGTGAGATATTACCCTGAACCAAATACACCTTTAAAGATGATTTTAAAATCTCTAATTTTACCTGGAGTCCTAAACATATAAAATATCTCGGCATCTGGTTCTCTCCTTCTATCAAAACATCTATCTCTTTAAACATAGACAAATGCTCTGCCAAACTTAAAACATTGGTTGCAGGTTGGCATCCCCTTCATCTCTCTTGGTGGGGCCGCCTCGACACAATCAAAATGATGCTCACTCCGATTGTTTTATATATCCTATCCAACATTCCCTTACCAATTCCTTCTAAATTTTTTCAGAAGATGAATTCCATTTTGACTTCCTTTTTATGGAATGCTAAAAAACCAAGGATGGCGTTACAGAAATTAGTGAGACCAAAATCTGAAGGTGGAGTCAATTTTCCCCACTTCTCTAATTATCACAAAGCCTTTCAGCTACGTCAGTTAACGAACTGGAAAAACAACAGTTGATGGACAGAATGCAGAACAATGTCATACATTCACCCCAGTACAAAGATCTGGGCCTGAATCCATCGTTTTTTTGCTTACCATGCCATTCCAGTTTGAACCCAGCCATATGCAAATCAGTCTTGACCCTGTGCCTCATGGGAACAGTCCAGCCCGAACTGCCAAGCCAGGTCCTCCCTGGACTGGAAACAAGCATCCTAGGACCGGTTTCGGGGTTGCAATGTTCAACACTCCGTCCATCATCCCCTTTGGTTTTGCTATGTTCGCCCTAAGTTGGCAGGGTATGCCCAGACGTGGGCCCCTTGCTCACTTTGCCACTGGATTCAAGATAGCCTGGCTGATGACGGCTGTAAGCCAGAAACCGGTCCCAGGATGCTTGTTTCCGGTCCAGGGAAGACATGGCTTGGCAGTTCGGGCTGGACTGTTCCCATGAGGCACAGGGTCAGACTGATTTGCATATGGCCATGTCTGAACTGGGGTGGCGGAGTGAGCTAAAGAATGATGATGGATTAAACCCAGATCAGTTGACTGGGGGTGAGTGCTTGCAATGTTCAACACTCCGTCCATCATCCCCTTTGGTTTAGTTAACAAACTGGACCACTAATCAATCTGATGATAAACCTCTCTGGGTAGATCTTGAGACCTCATTCTTAACTCCTTTCTCATTTCAGGAATACCTATCCTTCACACGTAAACCCCAAAAACTCTCTAATCCCATAATTAAGCAATCTAGTAAATTATTATCCATTGCTCCCCATTTGGTTGTACATACTTTAGACACCTTTCTCAATTCTACAATCTGGAATAACAAATACATCCTTCTTAAAAGTAAACCTATATACTGGAAGAGTTGGAGGAATAAGGGCTTGCTCTGGGTTCATCAATTTTTTCATCAGGGCTCACCTATTACATTTACTCAATTACAAACCAGATATCACATACCTTCTTCCTTTAAACCCAAATTTCTGACTCTGCAAAAAGCAATACTTGATACTTACACTAAACTCAAATCTTCACCTCCCTCACCCTCCCAACCCCTCTTCCCCTTGGCATAATCTTCTGTTCATAACCCCCAAAGCATCCACCATTTATTCCCGTTTAATGGCAACCCCCGAGACTCGCGATAAAACCAAAGTAGAACTCCTATGGGAATCTGATTTGGGAACGAATTGGCCTATCTCTCTTTGGAACAGAATTTGGACAAAAATCAGGAAATCATCTAGGGCAGCTAGCACAATACAAACAATTTTCTTCATATACAACCGATTGTTTTTTACTCCTGTACACTTAAACAAAATACACAACACAAACCCTAACACTTGCTGGACATGCTCCCAGACTGACGCAGATCTCCGTCATATGCTATTTACTTGTCCCCATGTTTTCACATTCTGGAAACAGGTCTGGCACCAAATCAACAATATTTTTCACACCACAGTTCCCCTTTCCTTTACAAACATTTTCCTAGGCAGTCTAGCACCGGAATGGGAAGGAGATCAGCTTCAATCTCAGCTACCACTGATTGACTTGCTAATAGCGGTAGCTTTCCAGCAAATATCAAAGAATTGGAAAGACTCCTCTAAACTGTCTTATTTAGCATGGTGGTATGCTGTATTTCACAACCATCGCTCGACACAGCACTTGTTCATCCTATATCTCTTGCTACAAAACGATTACACCTATGGGACCCTTTCACACAATTTCTAGGGAACACTGGAGAGAAGACTTCCTTACCTGATCTCTCACAACAAGAGGTCTCAAAGCCCCCCTGACTTCCTATTACTTATCTACAATTATGCTTAGTTTATCATTTCCCATAATGTTTCTTCTTTTTCAGATTATGTGAACTTGATATGTATTGCTATTACATTTCTTATGTACCTGTGATCACATTCATACCTCCTTCTCTAATATCTTCTCACTACTTTACGGAGTAAAGTATATCATTATTGCTTTTTGCTATAACTTCCTGTTTCTGTATATCAACAAATGATTGTTTAGATGAAGCATGTTCTCTGTATGATCATATTAATATTTTCAATAAACCTTTCTTTGAACTCAAAAAGGTATTTTAGCTGTGTGTTGGAGAGGAGATAATGTTTTGAGTGAAGTGTATTGTGTTGTTTGAGGAAAGTTAGGAATATGTGTTGAAGTGAAGAGTAGCTAGTAGTGCAATGTATTTAGTAGTGCAGTGTGTGGCTGTTGGAGTGTTTTGAACTGTTTGTAAAGTTGAAAGAGTACTGTTAGCGTTGAAGTTTTGTAATTAGTTACTCTAAGTGCTGTCTATTGACTTACCTCTGTAACTGTGCCGCAAACACTCATCATGGTCTTTAATTTTGCTTCTTTTATTGCCTTTATCGGTGATGCTGGAGGTGCTGGTGGTTGCAATATTTTTTCTGCTTCTTTGATTATAAATTCTGTTAATACCATTGCTGGATATTTTGTTACTTTGGTTTGTTTTGTTATAATAATTGCATTGTTTTTGATTAAAAAGTTCCGAATTAGCAAACCATTCCTTTCTTTTGTCTGGTTGTAGAATTCTTCATTGTAGCAGGTTCCTTTAATTGTTCCTGTTGTGTCTGCTAATGCCAAATGATATAATACTTTATTGTCTTCTTTTGCATTTCGGTAATATGTTTTTGGTGAACATTTCACAACGTTTACTCTTATTGGCTTTTGATAAGGTTTGCTGTCGTCTGTTGGCTTGTTAATGATTTCTTCAATTGTAAGCATCTGTAATGATAGAAATGTGTTCTTAATCTTTGCATTTCTTCTTTAACTTTTGGATGTACTATAATTTTTTGTTCGTTAAAGTTTTGAATGTATATGTTTGATATAGATTTTGCTCTGCTTAAAGCAACATAATGCAAGTGATGTATTTTACTGTTATTAAAGTGTATATAAAGTGGTTCTATAGTTTCTCCTTGTGTTCTATGTATAGTCCGTGCAGATGTTTGTCGTAATGGAAATTGTTTGTGTATAATTGTTATAAACTTTTTTGTAAATTGAAATTGTCTTGAAATAGGATGTATGGGTGTCCATGCTGATGAAATCTGTGAGTGATAAAAGTATTTGTTTTGTTCCCGTGCATTTTTTCCAACTGTTTTATTAACAAATGCAATCCAAACAATAAATGGTGTATTATTAATATTTTCAACTAACTCCACTAAACCTGAAGCTCCATTAGTTAGGCCATCATTAACATCAACATTACAAGTTAAATCATAGCATAGCTTTAAAGCTATGTGTAGTGTGTGGGCAAGTCCCATAGTTTTTGTTGGATCTTTTGGTAATTGTTGTAATATTGTTTCTTTAACTTTTTCTGCAAGATCAGAACTAACGATATCTTTTGCTATTGTAGTATAAACTTGATATTGCTGGCTATGTTGCAATAAAACATTTTGATTAATAGCATTTACTTCGTTGTTAGTTGACATTATATATGGGATATATTTAGCAATGCTGTTATCTGGTTCTTTTTCACGCTGCTTTATGTCTAATATATCTTTGGCTGTATGTTTACCTTCTCTTAATCTGTTTAACAATTCAGCAAATAATAGGTCATTTTGTTGCCGCATAATTTTTGTCAACTCAAACAGTTTAAAATGCGTTACCCATAAGTTAGTACTTAGAGGTCCATATGAGTGTTTACTATTTTCAAATATATAGGTGTCAAAAACTGGTTTTAACTGATAAAAGTCCCCAATAGCTAAAATTGTAATGCCTCCAAAAGGCTGGTTAGATGATTTTATTTCTTGTAGCCTGTTATGTATAAAGTTAAACATATTTCTCCCAACCATGGACATTTCATCAATTATTAGCACTTTAAGATGTATTAGTTGAGCTTGTAGAGTACTTCTGTGTTCATGTGTTAGTGGTTTATAATTTAAACTTTGTGATACAGGTATTTTAAAAGTACTATGCAGTGTTTTACCATTAATATTATGTGCTGCTTTTCCTGTTGGAGCAGTAAGTAATATATAAATATTGTTTGTATTTTCACCAGCTTTGGTATTGTAATACCGTAGCAATGTTTGATAAAGTGCAGTAATAAGAAAGCTCTTCCCAACCCCTGCACCACCAGTGCAAAATGTATAGCATGGTGTTTCTTTAGTTTTTATCCAGTGTAAATGATGATAGACAAAATTTAGTTGCTCTTCTGTTAAATTATGCATTATATCATAGTACTTATCGTCTGTTAATATAGAATTAGTTAAAGTTTGTTCTTCAGTTATGCTTTGGATACCTAAATCTAGTGATAAGTCATATATAATCTGTTCATTATTTTCGATCTCACTGTGAACTATATTTGATGGTATTATTACTGTTGGTTGAGGAGGGCTATTTAGCATTTCATTGTCGCTATGACTAGTAAGTTCTGTAATAATTTCGTTGTTTTTATTATAATTATTATAATGGTTATCTACAATATTTTTAACTTGCATATATCTTTCGTAATATGTGGTGTTATTTAATATTATTTTGCTTTCTTCTCTCCATGGATAGTGAAGCATTAATAATTCCCGATAATAATTCTCTGAGTCAGTGTTTTTGTTAAATCTTCAGCAGCGTATAATTTTTCTCCATGAACATTTTCTGAAAGTATAATTTGTGTCTATGTGTATATTTTCTGTGTTTTGAGTTACGGTGTTTATTTCAAGTTCTTCTTCGTCTGAGCTATCATTTTTATTCTGCTTTAAAAAAAATTACGATTATAATTATAAGTTGCTACGAAATGAGCTAATGTACACTGTTCTAATGGTTTTGGTCGTTTGCAATATTTCTGTATAATATTTTCACATTGTATGTTAGTTGATGTATCTGGCAATGAATTTATACTATCTACATCTCTCAATAAATATGCTCTTTTTTCGGGGGGGCTAGTATTAATAAATATAAATGACCGAGAACTTTTCCGTAATGGGATTTGAAGAATGAGGTAAGCTGCTTCCTGAGCACTTATTTCTGTACAGTTTAGGAATTTGTTGCCTATGTGTTTAAGTTGTTCTTTTACATTAGTATTATCAGTTACTTCTTTTGCAGCTTGTGCAATTATTTTGCTCATTCCCCTTTGTGATTTACTGATATATGAAATAATGTAGACAGCGCAAGCATATGCATCTAATATAAACTGTAAATCTATGTTTGCTCTCCAAGCTTTTAGAAGAATTGAATTAAAGTTATTAATAAAACCTTCTGCTGGTGTTCTCTTAAAAAAAATAGTTGTTTTTTCTATTAATGATCTTATACATGTAATATATTGCTGATTATCTAAATGTATTACTTCTAAGAACTGTGCAAAATCTAGTGTACTAAATTCCGGAGTATTCATAGCTTCATGAATAGATGTAATGTTTTCCTGCAACTGTTTATCTGTTGCATCATATGGTAAAGATTCTAGTATTATAGTTTGTGGCATTGGATATCTAGGATATTGATATTTGCATGTTCGTTTGTTTTTTCTCCTGCAATTTTTGGTGTGTGCATGCTTTTGTAGAGGTATTAAAGGTTCTAATTGAGTGTCTTGTGATTTACTGCAAGTTATATATTTGTCAATAAATAAAATTATTTCTGCTAACTCTGCTATCCCATATTGTGGTGCATTTTCAATCCATAATAATGCGTGTATATGTGGGGAACCTCTCTGTTGAAATTCTACTCTGTAAAAGAAGTCAATTAGTTTCCCAATAGGGTTTGTTTTATGCATAATAATGCAATTAAATAATTTCCTAACTTGGAAGTCGAAATGCCTTGCACAGGTAATTGGATCTTGTTGTATTAATTTGCATTTTGTTTCCCAAGGCATATCTTTAAACTCTTCCTCTGTGCATTCATTTAGTTTTTGCACTCGTAATAATATATGAATTAAATGGAGCCATTTTGTTTCTGCAGCAGATAAAGTGAGGAAAAAAGTTGGGATTCCAAGTTGTCTTATCATAGCAAACAGATCTTTTTTGCAATGTTCCCAATATGGTGGTGAACTGCGGATAGTTTTCAGTATTTTATATCCTTCATTATATTGTAAGATGTTTTCTAAGTTACATTTTATGTCTTTTGCAGTAATACATTCACCATTAGTGAAAACATTCCGTAGTGAAATGTTTATTTTGCCCTGTATTTGTTTTATGTGCAATATTTTTAGCTTAAAGAAAATATAGGTTATAGATTTAGCTACTCGTCTATCATAGCTCCTTAAATCCCATTGGCATATTGTACTATAATGTACAGGTAAGTGTCTGTCATTATTGTTCGGTCTTCGAGTGCCACCAAAAATTGTTGGGAAAGCCAAAAATTCTGAATCTTTGTCTTTATATAAACCTCTAGGTGTGTTATATTCAGCAGGTGCTAAACATAAGACATTGACACTATCAGTGGTAATAGTTTCATTTGTTAACAAAGTATCTAAATTTCCTGCTTTTATGTTATCTGAAGTGTTTGATGACTCATTTTGTTCTGATGTTTCATTGCAATAGTTTATTTCTGGTGGTATATACTCCCATTCTGGATTAATAGTGACTCCATATTCTTTAAACATGTCACTATTTGTTGCTAGCCATAGTGCTGCTTGTTTGACTTGATTTGGCCTGACATTTTCAAAATGTGTATATGATTTATAAGCTAACTTCCTTTTTAATTTTATTGGAATTGCCATGTTGTCATTAATTTGCCTTGGTAAAATTGTAACTGTTGTCATAACATCTGCAGGTATATTAACAACAGCCCCTGGTAATGATTTCTGTGATCCACGAGGTAATGCTCTAATTTGTAGAAAAGGAATTCTTGGTGAAACTAATCTTTCCTCCAAATTATGCAAATGTAATCACATTGGTAAATTTTCAAACTTCATTCCATTTATAAAAGAGCATGGTGGTATTTTATCTTTACTAATATATCTATAGCAAGTGCTACATATATAGTTTGTTTTGTTTTGACTAATGTTACATTGTATAAATCTTGGATGTGTGGAAATACCTCTTGTGTTTTTTACTGATTGTTTATGCCACAATTGATTACAAATAGTACAAACGTACTCTGGGCCATAGAATATTTCTTTATGAAAATCGATTATTAGTTTTTGGGTTTGTACTATATTTGTTTGTATATCTATACTATTGTTCACTACACTATGTATGTTGTGTTGTACACGTTGCTTTTTGCTTGATAGTATTGCTTCTGTGACAGGAATAGTGTATGTTCTTTTTTGTGAGTTTGACAACATGGTAGCACCTAAATTCATAATTTCACTGCTAAAAAGGCTTGTTTGTTTTGTAGGTATTGTAGTTGATGGTTCGCCTAAACTGTTAATCTCTATATTAGCATGATTTGTTCTTGGTATTTCCGTACTATTAGTAAAAGGCATGACAATATCGTTCACTATATTTATTGATTTCCCTGTTTTATGCATACATAGTTCTTGGGTAGCTGTTAATTGGACCTTTTTCTTGTTTTCTCTAACTACATTTTGGAATGTTTTTTTAGTAATTCTTTTTATATCTATTGGAGTTAATTCAAATGGAACATAATTTTCATTTGGCACTTTTATACTGTTAGCAAGTTCGAAAATATATTCTACTAGCCCTTTAAAAGTTGTTTTTTCAATAGTAATGCATGTCCCATTAGGGTGAGGCATTCCTTTGTTATCTCAGCTATGTGAATTAAATACAAAGTATGTTTGTTGGTTTGAAAAAATTGAAACAACATATGCATTCATACAAAGTAAAATGCCAGTATAACGATGTATACCGAGATTCAATGCAGTTTGAATATCTGGGTAGGAAGGATCAATGCAATGTAGCACGTCACCATAATAAGGTTGTTTTAGTGAGAGTGAGTATATATTGGTATTGTGTTCTATATATTTAGGTAAATCATCTGGATGCATAAGTACTTCTTTATTAAAAGAATGCATTTCTGTATATAAAGCATCTCCTAACTCCATAATGAAATGAAAATCGTTTGAATTCCATGTATTGACTGATTTACAAAGATTATGTATAATAGCAAAAGTACTATTTGGTAGGCATTGCTTTCCTCACGAAATACTATTAAATTTTGTATGCCCTTGGTGATACCTTGCGTGTATTATTCTATTCATATTATATGTTTTTGCTTATATGTATTAAGTGTTATATTATATTCCTGTTTAAATGTTGTACTTTTAGATAAAAGTGTATTAGTAGTGCATATACAGATGGTGTTCTCAGTTTTAAATACTTTGTGTAAAAAATTGTTACCTTCCTTTTTTTTGTAGCCTTGTTGAGTGAAGCAATCTGTACAGAAGTAAAAAAATTTTTTTTAAAAATGTTAATTTGTTATTAAAACAGAATAAATGAAACATTTTATTGTACAGTAGTAGTTGCATTTTTTTAGAAACAGTTTTTTCCAAAGTAAAGCTTTTTTCCCTTGGAAATTATACAGGTACTATAGTATTAGCATAGCAAATAAGTCTTGCTTTTGGGACCTTATAAGTGTTTAGCTATGCAACACTTGATGTTGTTGCACCAAGAATATTGTGCTGGATAACTAAACACTTATAAGGTCTGAAAGGTGAGATCTATAGGCTATGCTAATCCTTGTTGTTGTTTGTTATGTTCTTCCACGTCCATTTGTATGCATAAAGAGCTAGTTTACATCTGAAATCAGTTTGTTAGCAGCTTAGCAGCTATAAGGGGGAAATGTTGATAAAATCATGTGTTAAAAAACGGATGCCACAGAAAATAAAGTATCCCCTTTCTGTTGCATTAATTTTTCAGATGCTTTTGTTTAAAGTTTGCATACTATGCCCACATCGTATCAGTACCCTATATTATACTTAACCCTACTGATTTTGTTTTTTTATAAACATACTTTATTGAGTTTTGTTTGCCAACAACATGCTCCAAAAGCCACAGTATACAATCATCAACTAAAAGTAATGTTGACCTGAATAAGGATAAATCACAGTTACATAATTGAACAATGTAGCGAAATCAAACACTCTATTGACTTTGCCAATGCTTTTCCAATATAACCATATTATCCCTTCAACTAAGTATTTTTAATAATAAAAAGTTTTTGCTTGCAAGTAACGAACTATAAATTCTATTTAACAAAGTTTCCAATTAATTTTTTACACTATATAAATTATATACTTTAGATCTTGCACCAACCATATACCTTTGAACAAGGTGATGATTAGCAATGCTTTTGACCATACCCTCTGCTTGATTCATGTGTTTCTGAACAGAACACCAGCTTTATGACGTGAGCAGAAAATTTAGGTATATGGTGCAGCTATTGCACTCAGCTAGAGACGGGCAAACTTTAGTATACTAATTGTGTATTATTTTATGCTATTAATGTATTACATGTTATTCGTAAATTTGCGTGCTTCTGTTTACTGAATTTGTCAATGTTGATGCAATTCTTGTGCTGGCCCCCCCACCAACCGGATCAGAAAAGACGGAGCAGCGCACGAAGAGGAAGGTAAGACTGCTTTTCTAATATTGTTTTTACTCTGTGTTTATAATGTATATCTACTGTAAATGTTATGTTTGTTAAATTGGTTGATGCAACTTTTGCATAGTAATTGTGTTTTTCTTACATTGCCAATGTGTTATGTGTTATTTGTAAATATGCGTGCTTCTGTTTATCGAATCTGCTAATGTTGATGCTATTGTTGCGATGCCCCCCCCACCGACCGGAGCAGAGAAGAAGGAGCAGCGCATGAAGAGAAAGGTAAGATTGCTTTTT